>JABSTQ010010261.1:733750-1467500 GCA_013358835.2 Ixodes persulcatus
CGAACGCAGTACGGAAGCACTCGCTTTCTAAACACCGGCGATATTCTTTGATAGATGTCGGCCAGTAAGTAGACCTCTCCCCTCTTGAAATAAAACCCAGACACAAAATGTGGCAAATATTTCTTTCCGGAACCAGACAAATGGCCCACACAGTACGGTGCAGACCTTTCGTGGATTTTCTAAAAATTAAGAGTGGCTGCGACACGAACCGTTCCGTCTTGAAATAGAATGTAGATTCTTTTCTCACCAACGATCTCCAGACAAATGGTGTTGACTTCCTTTACGATTACCCTCTTATGTTGGAACAAATTGAATGAATATGATATAAACTAATTTCGCTTGAACACCACGAAATGTACGACTCTCAAAAGTGGGGCTTTCACATTACCAACGTGTTCTGCTTATATGATATCGTAATACGTAAGAATGTAATTACTTGGACGTACAATGACTTCACGATCTGGTGAAAAAGACACGGTCTTTTCACCAAATCCGAGCATGTGCGACAAGTGCGGATTGATCACGACATATCCATTGTCAAGCATCTGCAACGCTACGAGTTTTATATGGGGGCTATGACGAAGCAGCATTTTGAGGGAGGGAGTTTGAGTGTAGATTGGTATGCACTGTTTATCGCGTCAGTGAGGTGTTCTGCCGATTCGTGAAAGCCCTCGCCGATTTGTGAAAGCCTTCGAGGATCTGAATTCGGTACTGTATCATGACGTGTTTAACCCTTGTCAGCACTATCTCAACCTCCTGATCGAACGTCTCTTCCTGTACGGGATGGCCTTCCATAGGCTGACCTATTCCAAATATTTCTTCTGAAAAGTCGAGTTTTTTTGGCTAAGAGAGACGTCACGTGCAAACCATTGTTTCTCTGATAGTTTATGGAATAACAACTTTCTTTTCAATTGACGCTCGCTTTGGGACCGAACAATTCTCTCAACTTACTTCTCACCAACGAGAGGACGTCTTGTTTTGCAGGGATTCAAATCTTCTTGTTAATTCCCCTTTACGAGCGTCCGTTGGTTTGACCAAATAGATCTTGTTAGATTGCTTCGCCACATTCTTGATGCTAAATGGAAAATATAATTCTTTTAGGGCGACCTCACACGTTTTATTTAATAGGATAGGTTGGGACAGCTGTAGCTTAAACTTAAAGTATTATCGTGAAAAAGTTGACTGGAGGCATTTGGAAAAAAAGGTTCACATAAAATTGATTGCTTATTTTAAAGACCGATTGTGAACTCGGCCAATACCAGACTGACCGGACCGATAGCGATGTCCGATTTTTTCTATCGAGTCGGACGAAAAGAAAGAAAGAAAAATAAATAGAGCTGTTAATTTATATCCACGAGTCCACACTATCCGCAGTGGCCAGCTTGTAGCGAAGAACCACCGCGGCCAGCCGATGCACATAGGTTGCTTCGATGTGATACTTGCACCAAACTGGCCGCTTGATGGTATGCATCGTGTCCAACTCCACCACGTCTGGTGTTTCCGCTTCGGTTACCATGCACATAACCTTGCTCACCCATCCCGACAAGAATGTGAAAGGACCTTCGTGCGTTAACCAGTCCTTGTCCTTTCCCTCGTAGTGCTCGCACACGCGGAACAGTACCCGGAAGACACTTGTGTTTTAATTATAAAAACAAAAACTTCACAAAATACTACCTAAAATTACAAGTAATATTATTTATGGAACAACCTTGGAAATGAATCAGAAAATGTATCTCTTAAAGTTGTCATCCATGAAAAAACTGCACAGCCATGTTATTTCAGTAAAGCAGTCTTATAAGACCAACTTTAAAATAGAATTACAAAATGGAACGAACACTTAGACGCATAGAAGGTTTTGCTATTCTGATGATTTATACAAATTATGGGCAAAAACCACGGGCATATTACGTCCCATTTTATTTTAATAAGCTTCCAGAAACTTACTATAACATGGAGTCACTGAAACAAGTATAATATGAACTAAAAGATTGGTGTTTGAATTTGGAAATATTACCTGGCTTTATTGCTTTAGTATTCCACTGAGTTTTGTCTCTTCTCTTTTTGTCGGTTTTTGTTGTGTGCCACTAATGCACACGAGATTTCAGTGTAGGCAGCCCACTGGACGCCAGGTCACGGATACAAGCACACCAGGGCTTTCGCGGGCCTGCATATGCAATATGTTTATGATATTGTCACGAATGACAAGGTGAAACAAAGAATAACCGAGGAAAATAAAACGTTTAATGGGGCGAACTTGTGCCCAAAAATAAAAAGGAAACAGAAGATAACAGCAGAGCGTCGCGGGCGTCGAAGTCGGCGTAGAGCAGAGTCGAACGCTGGGGCGAGACTGACTCCGGCTCGCCACGCGAGGCCCCTTTTGTACACGCGTGAACTTCTGAAACAATCAGCCTCGAAGATTCGGTGCGTAGAACATTTTAACCTAGAACAAGCAACAAGGTTCTCGAAATTGCCAGAAATCTAAATTGAAAGGATAAATAAAAGACGCGGCGCTACCGGGAATCGAATCCGGGGCTACCGCACGAGAGTCAAGTGCGGTAACCACTCCGCCACGCACGCATTCGCTCGCCGATGCGCGTGGCAATATGAATAAAATTCTTCTTCTTCAACTGGACCTACTTCGTAGGGAAAAAGACTTGCCGAACCCAATCAGATCAATCGGCAGTTCTAGTGCAGTCACAAATACATATATGTCTTATATATATATATATATATATATATATTATATATATATATATATATATATATATATATATATATATATATATATACCGGGTGTTCATTTTTAATTCGAACAGATTTATTACAAAAAATCCGTAAAAGATGCACTAGTACGGTTTGTTCAGGTGAGTTATACGGCTAGGGGGACATCATGTGGGTGGCTAATCCTTGAAAGAAGTTCGCTAATTACTTAAAATTTGTTAATTAGCTTTTTAATTAATGAAAATAGACATATGGTTAAAATTAGAAACTTGCTCAGCGTCATCCAAAACCCCTAAATCAGTCATTTTCAGAAAGACTTTGAGTGCGTGAGAAGCGTAGTAGTGAACTGAAGTTACCGCTCGTGGAGCAGGTACAAAGCTAGAGGTGGCGATAAGGCCCCCGTGCGATTTTTCCGTCTCTAATCTAGCCCCAGCATTGTACCTGCTCCACGAGTGGTAACTTTAGTGCGCTAGTACGTTTCTCACGCGCTCAAAGTCTTTCTGAAAATGACTGAATTAGGGGTTTTCGATGACGCTGAGCAAGTTTCTAATTGGAACCATATGTCTATTTTCATTAATTAAAAAGTTAATTAACGAATTTTAATTAATTAGCCAACTTCTCGCAAGGATTAGCCACCCACATAATGTCCCCCTAGCCGTATAACTCACTTGAACAAATCGTACTAGTGCATCTTTTACGGATTTTTGTAGTTCGAATTAAAAATGAACACCCGGTATATATATATATATATTTATATACAAAGACATATATAAAGGCATATGCACAAATGAGTCCCGCTGCAAGGACTGTGGGGATTTATGTCAAGAAGGTCACAAGTGTCAGAAACTATTTTGCTACTACTGCAAAGGCAATCACGTCGCGCTACACCAGCTATGCCCAGGAAAGACACAGGACGACCTCAAACTCCAACCGAGAGCCAAGGCACCCCTTCTCAACAACCAACAAAGAGGACGTCTGAGAAGCAAATTTGAAGGAATCAGCAGCTTTGAACTGCTTCGGACGCGATCACAAAGCAACAACTATCCTAAGCTGTCACGAGACAAGAGCCCCTCACCAGCACCCAAGCCCAAGGCACCACAGAAGACCGCGACGAACGCACAGCCTACCTTCGCACAAATAATGAAGGATCATAGGGAATCGACGCTACAGCTAATCAACAAGAGAAAGGAATACGAGAAACTCAGGAAGAAACTCAAAGAAGAAGAGAACAATCTATCCAGAGCAGCAATGGAAAGACGCAAAGAAATTGCCGTGGTGCAGGAGGAGATAGACAGGATCGACAGATGCTCGTCTTCCACGTCATTTTCAACACCACCACCAACACAATCGCAATACAAACTTCAGCAGCAGCAACTGAGGTCGACACCCAGCACATCGGCAAAAACGAACAACAACGAATCAAGCACAGACGATTACACCGCGACATCACACATTCCTACGACGGAAGAAAAAATAATGAAGTTTATGCAAACGCTGCAAACCCAAATTCAAGCCCAAATGCAAGCTCATACGGAGGCCATTAACAAGAGGATGGAAACGTACGAATATATCCTGACCCAACATTGTCTCACCAAATAAGAAGAAAATGAAGAGTGGCTCTTTAACAATTCTACAGTGGAATTGTAGAGGGCTGAAACAGAAGCGCGAAGAACTCAACTTACGATTAGCGGAGAACCCACGAGATGCCCTACTAATACAAGAAACGAAATGTGACACCATCTCTTTAAGGGGATACAACAAATTTTTCACACCGTCTATTCACCGCAAACAAAAGGACAAAACAGTAGTACAAGCACAAGCCGGGATATACCTCGACAAAGAGCTCCCTTTCACACAAATAGACACCAGCAAAGGGTACAATGCCTCTCAAGAAGTCGTAGCGGTCCGAACGGAGATAAGCGAGAAAAGAATTTGTCTTGTGTCCACGTACGCCAGACCAGGCACCCTTGAACACGAGAACGATGACTATTCGTGGATGCAAGGAATTAGGCGGTCCTTTCCCAACGACGAGATGGTAATCGGTGGAGACTTTAACGCTCCAAACACGGAATGGTACTACAGAACAACCTCCGTCAGGGGACAGAAACTGGCAGAGGCATACGAAAGGGCGAATCTACTCTTAATCAATGACTTATCAGTAAACACCAGATATGCCACAATTCAGAAACACGAAGATACCACACCAGACCTGACTTTTACTACCCAGAAAATCAAAGCGAACTGATCAAAGACACATGGGGAAGTGACCATCACCCCATAAAAATTTAGGTCGAAAACGTCGCAAAGCACAAGAGGAGAAGAACAACAAGGACGGTCATATGGGATAGATTCAGAATAAAAATGACTGAGGATTTACAGGACGAATCCATTGAAGAGTTCACCAAACTGATGCTAAGGGCCACAGAGGAGGCCACCGAGAAGCGGCAAGTGGACTTCGAGGCACCAATCCCAGACACCAGACTACCGTCTTTGTGGCACCAACAATCCAAAACGCTTGATGAGTACAGACTAACTAAAAATCCCAATACGCTCAAATTAGTCAACGAGTTAACGACTGAGGCCAAAGAATACTCGCGGAAACTAAGTCAAGACAACTGGTTTTCACTATGCGAATCGTTTGACGAGCATACATCGCTTGCAAAGTTATGGGCAATTTTTAATGCCATGTTTGGAAAGACCAAAACCAAACGAACAGTACCAAACATGGCCCTCGGTCAAGATCTAACAATAGAAGAGATTGCCGAAGAAACGGGGCCAATATTCTTCCCCCAAGTGGCAGAGACACCAGATCAACAAATATATGAGATCGAAGATGTCGACGTGAACGACCCGAGTAATGTAGATTTCACACCTTGGGAATTGGAGGCGGCGATAGAGAAAGGAGAAAAAAAAAGCACACCCGGACCTGATCAACTCAGCGGAAGCATGATCCGGAATTTACCTACGGAAGTCGAACAGAAATTACTCAGATGGATAAACGAAATATGGAACCAAGGAACGATACCAGATAACTGGAAGTTATCGTGGGTGACACCAATTCCCAAACCAGGAAAGAATCCAACGTCACCGCAAAACACAAGACCCATATCACTCACATCGGTGCTATGTAAACTAATGGAGAGAATGGTTCTTGGCCGCATCGACTGGACAACAGAAGAGAAAAAAAATCTTTCATCCGGCACAAACCGGTTTCAGAAAACATCTCTTGACACATGACAGCCTTCTATTAATTCAATCAGGAGTTCTAAAATATCCGACAAAGCACTATCAAGTACGAATCCTCGTGGCCGTAGACATCAAAAAGGCCTACGATTCGCTCCCACACCAAGTCATATTCGATAGCCTCAAATGCCAAGGAATACTGGGTAAGCCACTTAATTTTGTTAAAGCGCTTTTGAAACATAGAACGTAAGCCGTTAAAGTAGGTCAGCACCTCAGCTCAGTAAAGTCCAACAACATCGGCGTACCCCAAGGATCGGTAATATCACCGACTTTTGTTCAACCTCGCAATGGCTCCATTGCTGTGGGAGCTTGACAAAATAGAAGGACTCCACTGTACGGTATATGCGGACGACATAACAATATGGACAAACAGAGGCCACTCGAAACGCCAGCAAGAAATCCTGCAAGAGGGATTAAACACGATCGATAGGTATCTCAATTCCATTGGACTTAATCCATCGCCAAAAAGGACCTGATACATGATTTTCGGCTATAAGGCACCTGCCAATGTGGAACTAAATTTAACGGGAAAGCCATCGAAAATACAGATGATCACCAAATACTGGGAATAACAGCCAATGTTAGGAACGACCCAACTAAATGGAAACAAAGAATGACCAAAACATGGAAACAAGGGACATCGCTAATCAGAAGAATCGCAAACAGACTCGGAGGGGCGGGAGAAAAAGTGGCTCGAACACTGACTCAAACAGTGCTCATCTCCAAAATTATGTATGGGCTAAGGTTTTACAAGATCGATAAAAAGAGCATGGAGAAACTGGAAAGTTTACTAAACGATGCGAGACTGTGCATTGCACGATTGCCGCGAAACGTCAAGATAGAAGAACTACACAAATGCGCCCCTTTCCCGAGTTTTGAGGAATTACGAGTGACACAGGAAGAAATGCACAAAATTAAGATGCTCAATACGAAAGAAGGGAGACGTATCATGAATCTGCTAAATCAAGACACGAGCAAACTGGATGACTTTCCGGAACAGATACCACCGTGGGAACGGATAATGGTAGTTCCAGGCACACCCATTCCGAAGAGCATGGGCCCTGATCACCAGGAAAGAAGAAGAAGATATTCCAAAAAACACAACGAAGAAATTGAGCTCATCCGCAATGACCCCGAGATAGCGATATACTATACGGACGCGGCGGTCAGCAACAATAACGCAACGATAGCCTTTCACCTCCTACACATAGGAACATGGGGATACCCAACAGTCGCAGACACCCCGGAAGAAGCCGAAGCGCAAGCAGTCTTGGCAGCAGTAGAACACGCAAGCAGCAATACAGTAGAAAAGAAATGAATAACCATTTTTACCGATTCAAAAGAGGTTATTAGAGCATGTAAGGTACAGAATGCGGTAAGCCCGACAATACGAAAAATCCTAAAGGCTGCAATAACAACACTGAAGAAGAAGAATGCAACGATACTCCTGCGTTGGATCCCGGGACACACGGGGATAAAGAGAAATGAGATTGCCAACGAAGTCGCGAAAGAGTATAGTCGTTCCCTCCTTTCCGACAGACCAGGCCAATCTCAACGAGGTCACCCGTACTCTACTGTGTTAAAAAGTTTGAGTAAAGAATACGATCCTATAGCTACCATAAATAAGGCAAAGAAACAACTACAGCAACAACAATGAAACAGGCATCCCGAAGAACAGGATCCCATCCCTTCTGGACTCAAAAGATACCAAACAGTTCTCTTGAGAAGAATAAGGACAGGAAGTGCTATAACCCCGCACCTCCTCAAGAAAGGGGAGACACAAGCAAAGTTGAGACAAGACCCGAAATTCATACCAAAACCACCAGAGTGTAACTTTTGTAGAGAAAAGATCCCACCAAATATCGAACACCTCCTGTGGGACTGCAAACAAACACTTCAGAAGAGAAAGGGAGGATGCACATGCAACAATAGATACCGAAGATAAGCCCGAAAACCTTAATGAATGGATAAAACCAGCAGGGGATTCCGGAAGAAGACTTCAACTGCTCAGATCCGTCATTTCCTACCTAGAGAAAACGGGCCTCAGTAAAACTTTTTGAATTTTTCTTAGGCCGTGCCGTAGAGCAATTGCCCGAGCTTTAATTATGAAAGAAAATAAACGTATTTCATCGTCATCAAGCGCCACCTTGTAGAAGTATCACCAACTATAATCTGAACTTGACATAGCGTCATAGAGCAGCGAGTCCCCGCAGTTTCCACAATTGCACACGACGTCTAAGCACGGCGGAGACAGTAGCATCCGTGGCGAAGATAATAAAGAAAAAAAAAATTGTGGCGGAGAGGTACCGCGTCAAACTGAACGAAACGTCGCTGGTTCCATGACGGCGGAGGGACAAGAGCGAAAAGTACTTTCTGAGAAATATTAAAATTCTCGGATAAGATAAGATAGACAAGATAAAATGTCGTGTGACATGACGTCACAGACAGTGGCGACTAGCAGTGGGTCCATCCACTCACCGATGATCGACTATCGTCGGATGATCGATCATCGGTTGATGCTTAATTTTATTTATCGATTATCAGTTATCGATTTTTAAAATATTCTTATATCGGAAGAGTTTAGGATAGGATAGGCTGGCGCATTTTGAAGTGCAGAAGGTAAGCTCGTTAGCAACGGCGCCTGCGCTGGATTGGCTGATTCCAGAAGAGGTAGCTGCTACGTCAAACTTAGCAACGCTCGCCCAGTTAGTCAGTTGGATATCCGAATAGATGGGTTGGATATCAAAAAGATCGATATCATAAACCAGATATCGGAATAAGTCGGATATAGAAAACACAAGATACAAACATGTGTTCACATCGGAAACACGTGTTTTCATATTGATTGATGATTGGGCTGGTCGTGCACACTTTTACTCAGTGTTGGACAAAATACTGTAGATAAAAGTATTTAAGTTAAGTTACTAAATACTTGCTTCATAAAGTATTTAAATACTACTCAAGTTACATTCATTATAAGGTATCGTGAGTAGAGTACAAATACTTAGAAATGTAATTCAATTACTTTTGAAGATACTTACGCATTGCGTAATTTTTATCGACGTCAGTGACAACGACAATTACACTGCTGCGCAAATCTGGTTTACCAGAATGGTTTATTAGCTCGCAACAAAACAAAACGGGAAAACAAAAGTATCGTAAGGCTATTTTGTGCAGTCCAACTGTAAGGAGCAGGATATTGTCACGAATGACAAATGATGAGGCGGCGAATAACTGAAGAAACTAAACGTTTAATGGGGCGAGCTTGTGCCCAAAACAATAGAGAAAGTAGAGCGCCGCAGGCGTCGATGTCGGCGAAACAGGAGGATCGAGCGCTGGGGCGACACTGACTCCGGACCGCCACTCGGAGCACCTTTTGTATCCGCGTGGGTTTCTGGAAGATTCGGCGTAGAACGTTTGGCGCGTAGAACATTCGTAACTCGATCAGACGACAAGGTTCTCGAACTTACAAGAATGTCAAGTTGAAAAAATAAATAAAAGAGGAGTCCGCTCCCTAGAATCGAACCTGAAGCCTCCGCGCGAGAGCCAAGCGCGGTAATCATTCGGCCACGCGCTCGCTCGGCAACGTGCGTGGCAATATCACTGATACATGCTACAAAACATTTCTGGGACAAGACGAAAGAGGTCGCTTTAGCTACTGGCAAGGAGATCAGACTGTAGCGCCCCAAGCGGTTAACTTTAGAACTACACGGATGGGGACAACGAATACAATGAGTCAGCGCTCAGCTGATATAACGAAACGCGGCGTCAGCGTTCGGCTGGAGTTCGTGTTCTTCGGTGAGGGAGAGGAGGGTCTATTTTGTTACCCACTCCAGCTTGCATGAACAATGTAACATGCACGGTGCCCAGCTCAGTACAAACGCCCTCAAGCTCGCATTCTCTGACGACTGCTTTCGGGAGAGATCCGGCAATTAACGTCAATTTGCTTATTATTAGTATTTTTACATCACATTGTGTGCCGCGTTTTATTAAAGATGACATAAACATTCCCATAAGGCCTGTGGGCATGTGCATAGGCCTTGTTTTGTGTAAACACAGAAGTGAGGGGGGGGGGGCAACAAACGGGGCCTTGCCAATAGTGACATCGCTGAATATCACGTCCTGCGGCGCACCTTAGACGCATATTCATTATCCCTATATGGGGAGTTCACTATAAACGAACTTGGGATACGGATATGACTGAATGGATAACAAAGAGAAGCAGCATAATAGCCAAGGCAGTGGTCGTACCTTCTTCAAGTAGGTTGCATTCAGAACGGCACTCAACGTTGGGAACGCTTTGTTGACATTTTGAGAAATCATCCAGCTCGTAGTTCGTTTCCTGTCCTGTTCTCTGCTTATCAATGTTCGCTTAAAGTCAGTGTTTGCAAGAGCAATAAGCGACGGACTGATGACAAAAAGAAAAGGAACAAAAGAAAACCTCGACGTTTTGCCGTAGCGAGGTCAAATTACAAAAAGCAAAACAAAATTATTATTTTTTTGTGTTTGTCCATTTAATATTTTCTTCTATTTGTTATTTTCTTGACACTCAAGTCTGCATTGATGTCATAGGTCGTTTCCCGGTCTGTGTTGCGCCTCAGGGTGGCAATCTTTACTTCCGTAAAACCACCCGTTTTGTTTGAGGATGTTTGGGGGGAAACTCTAGGAAACTAAAGGCGCCTTTGGGAATGGCGAGGCGAAAACCTTCATTGTACGAACTTTGGGCTGAAATATGAGTCACAATCGACAAAAGAGCGATGTTTTCACAAGCTCAATCAAAGTCACCGTAGCTTATCGAAGCTAGCAACACGGTTTGGTTGCTGGAAAGAATGTTCACATTTGCTCGTGCCACGCCCACGCCACTTCATAGTGAAAAACTCGGAAAATAGCGGAATGTCAAAAATGTATTTGAGATAACGAGTACAAGATACTCAGAAATGTAATTAAAATAGAGTATCAAATACTCTCGATCGAAAGTATTTGCAAGATACCAAGGTACTTCAAAAAGTATTTAAATTACAGCATCTTGAGTAGAGTATTTGAGATAGGCACAAGTCTGCTTTTACTACTAGTTTCCCCGGTTCGTTTTTTTATGGCGTTAAACACATCCTGATAATAATCCCGCGTAGATCTTTTTTTTTTTTTTTACATCTGCCGTTTGTTTTGTTTTTTGCCTTCCTAAATTGCGTCAAAAGCTGCTGGTCTCGGGTTTTGACAAAGTCATCGTGCATTTTATTTTGTTCATTTATTAATTTATAGAGACATTCACTTATCCATGACTTTCTAACTTTTGTCTTTAAACTTCTAGATTGAACGTAGGGGAAAACATTATCATAAGATTTTTTAAAAATCCTTGAAAACCGGTTAAATACGAAGTCTGTATTCGTTTCTTCAAAAGCATTGCTCCAGTCAGCGCTGTCATTCGTTGCAGAAGAGTTAGCGAGGGATTGCTCACTTATTTTTCGGTAACAGCATGTACCGTTTCTTATATTTCTCTTTTATTGAGAATGGACGTTAAACATGAGATAGTAAGGTGGTCACTATAGTCCGTTGCAACTCATGTAGGTAGGGCGAGGGAAAGGAATACCGGGGAGGGGAAAGCTGACGGAACGCTGAATAGGAGAGCGGGAAACCTCCTCCTCTCTCTTGCGTTCCGCCTGCTTCGTCCTCCTCGGCCTTCTTTTCCCTCGCCCTACCTTCTTGATCTGTAACGGACTATAATGTCGTTAGAAAAGACGCCAGATGTGATATCTGTATCGTGTATGCTTGCGATACATTTGCCAAGTAAGGATGTGCATTCTGGAGTAATCCTGGGGCCCTATGCAGGCACACGGGACTTAGGGACTGGGACATCGCCGTCTGCTGCGAATGGTCAGGGGCGCGGCACTAACCAATCAAAGCAGACGACGTTTTCCAGGTCCCTTGGTCCCGCTTGGTCTCTTAGTGTAGCATAAGGACCCCTGGTGGGCTGTGCAATCGTGTTTGAACATCCGTAGGATCCTTCAATATCAGCCAGTTTATTGGAAGTCACGTTACTCAGTCGTCCTATTAATGTTCACGTCGCCCATTATCAGAAATTGAAGCATACAAGGCCCAAGATAGCTAAACAGTGCATACAAAAAAGTAAAAAGAAGGCCGAAATTGCTGTTGCCACCAAGCTAATTTTGAAGAAATGCGTCAGCATTTCGCGCAGTGGTTACATACAATACAGCATGGGGAATTCATTCTCTCAGTACTTTCCGCCGGGTGAACTTTCCCGAAACCTCTCTTCTTTCTGGCGCAGGCAGATCCGGTCATTTAGCGTGTGCATGAAGGACGTGAGAGCGATGCTGCGGAAAAAGACAGAGCCGTTTCGTTGTATTTTTATACATGTTGTGCATACAGGGGCGACGACACCGTGCGCTTACTGCTTGGTGACATGCTAAGACGACTGCGCGTCAAGAACGGCGTGGCAGATCAATTAAAGAACGGAACCGCAGCCTGTGTGCGTCCACAGGTCTCGAAAGCAGGCAGCACGAGTTTCCAAAGGTGTCGAAAGCGCGCATTTGCACGCGTACGCGTGACGTTGTACCGAGCAACCAAACCGCATTGGGAGACTGCGGTGATAAGGCGCATTGAGGAAGCCGATGGGGTGCCGCGAGGCGGCGTGTACGGCTGGCCAAAGGTGGGTTATTGTAGCGTGAGCTACACTGGCCGAGGTTGAGCAGTTTCGCGCGGCTCCCAAAGAGCCGTGTTGCGCATGCGCGAGGAGCAGTGACGTCACACGACGCACAGCTGGTGCGCCGGAGCCGCCGCCGCCACCTAGCGCGCCTCGCCAGTCGCATTCCATGAGGAGTGACGTCATAGCCGTGGCAGACGCACTGGCGCCGCCGCGTGCCCAGCTGTGCGCCTCCGTTGCGCAGTAGCCAAGTCTGACGCTGCACCGGAGCCGCTTGATAGCTCCTCTCTTTTATTGCGCATAAGCTCACGCTACGTATATCGTGGCATAGCCGAGCTAAGCCACCGCAATTTTTATTTGGTAATGAGCCATGCGCAGACTGTCGCCGCAAGGTGTCGTGAACGGGGGGGGGGGGGGGGGGGGAGTGTTGATACTTCATACGGGTGCCAGTGACATATACACCCGCCATCTCCCATTGCGCGGTTCCATAATCGGCGAAGGGTGATGTCGCCGGCGATCTTCAGTTGATAAGAGTCGTATATGCAGAGTTCTCTCATTAATTGGTAAGAATACGGCGAAAATAAGGGCACGTTATTGATCGAAATTCTTTCAATGATCTTGGGCGCGTTGACTGACAGCTCTTGTGACCAGCCACTAGCCATGAATATTACCTTAATGGAGGCAATAAGCTTAACTTATGTCTTCCAGTCACAATTTGCAGATAAAGATGTTTTCAAGTATTTCATTTTAGCACACTGAAGTTGATGTTTGCGACTCTTCGTGACTGAAAGGAAAACGCACGTGACGCTGACGTCACGGCGACATTCAGAATGCACTCCATATTTCCTTTTTTTTTTTATTGCAGCCGCGTTCGCGTCCACGACCAAGTGGACGATGAAAACTGTGGACACGGCTCCGTGGGAGTTTTGACCCTAACCACAAACTCGCTCCCCACGTTCGCAGTTTCGCCTTATTGTTCAGGAAAGATTTCTCGTCAATGTCTCCGTTTCTGGCTCGGTAAACGCACGCAACACTCTGACACTCGACGTGGCCTACAGCAGCAACTTTCGTGAGGTGCTGCGCCTCCTGTCGAGTGTTCGTCACGATGACCTCAGTGCGTCCATCCTGCAGCTCTGTTACGCCCCTTACGATGCCTATTCCTCTTTCGAGAGGCAGTTGAACGTTGCCTTCCAGAAGAGCTTCTCCGCAGGCGACTGCATTGGTCATTCCGGGCACAAGAACACTCGACCGCGGCGGCAGGTTCACGTGGTCCGCAATGACTCGGACAACGGCTGGCGTCGTTTTGGAATCCTTTGGAGGTAGCACGAGCTTTTGTAGCGTCAACCTGGTCGCTCTAAGGTCGGTCACGGCACCGTATTCATACAGAAAGTTCATGCCAGTGATGACGTCTCTCGCACAGTCCTGTAGGATGACGATACTTGACTGAACAGGTCTTCCCGTGAATTTAGACGCGAGCAGTGCACCAGAGAGATTTCTCCCGAATGTTTAGTTCCGAGCAGTGCACCTCCCAACAAATGTGATGAGGTGCCCTCCGGCGGTGCGTATTTGCGGGCCGTTCCAGGGCACCGTGACTTTCCGAAGGTGTCGAGAGAGCGTCCGACTCAAAACAGAGGAATCTGCTCCGGTGTCCACGAGTGCCGGCGCGTCTTGGCCGTCGATGACAACATTGAGGTTGATGGGCACCGCTGCAGAATTGTAGTTCCGATGCTTGTCGTCACTAAAGTGGGAGCCCTCTGACATTTTTGGAGGATCTTTCCGGCGGTCATCTTCGGCAGCTCCAGCTCCAGGGGTTACCGCGCCTAGTTTCCTCGGCGACACGGAGGAGACAGGCTCTTCCGGTGGGACCTACGAAGTGGGCACGCCGGACGTTGTAGTGACTGCGAACGGGATCCCAGGGAAGAAGCGGGTGCTGGTGATGGCGGGCGATGTAAGTAGTCCTCAATGTCCCTCGGCCGTTCTTCGCTCCTTGGGCGGTGGGCGTTCGGTGTGAACCCACGAAGCCCAAGCTGCCGCTGGGGGCATCGCCGGTAAACATTGTCTGCTTCCCTGCAGTGGTAACACAGCGGGCGTCGGTCGGCCGTCCTCCAGTCGGTCTTTCTGGCTGCAGGTGTGTCATAAAGGAGAATGCAGATCCCGTCCCTCATGAGGTGACGGCGATGATAACGTCAAGACAGAAAATAAATGAAGAAGATGCGCGAGGAACACGGGCACGGGAGAACGAGAAAGGATTCGGAGCTGACAAACGAGCCGCGATGGATGGTTCGGGCGGATACTTGAATCCCGGCCCGTCCACGTCATGGTACCAAGGCTCTGGCTTCCGACAAGCCCGGTCGCCACATACGGCACAGCCCAGCATCGCTCCGAGGCCCCGAAGCGCTACTCCAGGGGTGCCCCTTCAACAATACATCGGAGAAACTACAAGCGGCTCTCAGATGAGGAAACGATTTTTGACTATGCTTTTCTGGTGTTCTGATAACTCTGAATTTGCCATTTTTTTATCTTTGTTTGCCAATTTCTTTTCACATTTATTTTCTTCTCTGTAAACATATTTTCATTTTGGATTTCCAAAACTGACTAGCTGGTTTGTTTTCTCTCTTTCCCCGGCAGTCGTGACACCGCCAAGCTTCATCAACGACACCCGCGCACTCCTCAGTTTTGCTGAGATAAAGTTGCCAAATTTGTCAAAGATTGCCACGCCATAGGTATGAAATTTGAGTAGTACGGTACTATATAACGCTGCGAAGTGTACACAGCCCAGCCGCAGCAATTTAGCACGTGAAAATCCAGCTTTAATAGCACTCGTCTCAGGCCCCTAACCGCTGAAAAGCAGAAAAAAAATACAGAAGTGTGATTGCGCTGACAAAGACAGGGGAACACAAAGGTTCGTGAGCGCAAACTTCCACCTAGCAGAAATTGGAGTCACGCTACTTGAGATAACAAGACTTGGTCACGTGACATTCATTTCCCCACTAAATTTGTCAGAGAAATCGACTTGGCGGATCTTCTTGACGATTCTACGGGACGGTACTCCCTGACGGTTATGTTATGGAATTCGTATGATAAAACAGATTTGGTGGTAAAAATAAAGATTACTGAAGTATATCAATTCTCAACTTATGCGACCTCACCTCGCATAACTGATGTGCATTGTTTTATACTGGTTTCACCGAATTCAATTGACAAAAGGTTTTATTCCTTGGTCACGTCCAAATTTTTTGTTTCTGATCTTTTCTCAATTTTCACATTCGCTATTTGGTACGTGTATTCTGAACGTTTCAGTGATCGAGCACACTGTAGTGCCCGTTAGAAATATTTTCTTTTTGTTCAGCGGTCAGGTTTACCTAGGTACGACACAGCTAGGGAATTCTAGGTTCAAACCCTCTGGGGTATGATTTGTCTTCGTTAAACCCGACGTTTCTTCACGAAAATGGCTTCAAATATTCAGGAGCCCTTTGAAAAAAAGTATTTTCGCTCCTGGAAGTTTCCGACGGGAGTCGTAGGATAAGTCGCATGCATTACCAGATGAGGCTGTGACGAACCCATGCATTATTCAACATATGCAAAATAAATGACCAAAATAAAGGATCCAACGTTACAAGTATCAAAATATATACTTACTAAAGTCAACTATAAAACTTGGTGGTATTTATGATTCTTGAGCTAGCAAGATTTTGAGTCAAGATCAAGGGTAAATCTCGAAGGAATTAACCACGATATATGTATTAAAGTCAATAATAATGCTTGAGGGTAATTTCTTGAGAGTTTCTGGGGCTCTGCCTTAGACTTTATGTTTCTTCTGTGGCTTATTTTACCCCAGTTAGTTTTTTTTTGTGATCTCCAACGTGTCTCATATTGCAAGTAAGAATAAAATAATCGAAGATTTATAAAAGTATGAGAGGCGCAAAAACAATAAACAAGCACCCTCCTAAACTCGGCTGAAGTTTAGAAGCTTAAATATATTTTGTCGTGAGCATGACTTCTTCCTTAATGCCATATGCACTGACATGTTCTCAGAGATGACGTGACACTCGCAACTCAGTTGGGGGGTCGATAGAAGGAAAATCTTTTTCCGGCACTTATGACAAGGGATGCCGCGAACCTGCAGATGTTCGAGTTTCACCAGGTTTGTCTTCCTCAAACTTATAACTAAAATCGCCAAAAGTTATTTTCTTTCTTTGCACACGCGCGAAAATTGAGAGCGAGCTGATTACACCTTTCGGAGAAAAGTGCAATATTTGTAGGGCATATTCTTTCATTGCTTTACGTTAATAAATTGACTAAGAGTTTAACAATGCCATTGAGATATATTGAAATGCGAACAGCGGAGCGCGTGGCCTACGATACATGCTCTCCTACCTAGAAGCAACTGGGAACTGGTAAAACTACAAGGTGGAAAGAGGGCTGCGAAGGTGCTCGCCTACTCCGATATGCACATCTTCTTTACTCCACTCCGGAGTTTTATTATTCTCTTGTCGCCCTCTAGGTGGCGTAGCACGTACCGAAAGTCACACGCTCCTTTATTCAATGTGTCTTGATAGTGCATACATATTTCCTTTCCTAGAATTGTGTGAAGAATGACAATAATTTATAAAATATAGAATAAGCTACTTTAAATTTTTTTGTTTTCCAAAATTCAAAATGTTTGCGTAGAATTCGGGTACCACTGCTCCTAAACTAAACTTTGCCGAATTTGATGATAAAAAGTTATAATGTTCGCCGAACCAGTCGAACCTCGGGTTCTGCAAAAGTTTGAGCCACCTCTACTCATGGCAAATTTTATTCTTGGCTGCGTGCAGTTGAAAAAAATCCCTGATATTCTTAGCGAAATCGCACAACACTGAGGTGTATGTATGTATGTAGGCTTATCATGTGCTCCCATCTTCGAAGCTATGACAATGCAAGTCGACAGGGTGCATGGAACACTTTACTAATATATGAGTGCCCCTACATCTACAAAGACATCTATAGAGCTTCCTTCGTAGTTAAAGATACCTCAAAGACCAAATGAGACACGCCATCTTTAACCTTTAAAAGCAGTGACGTAGCCAGGATTTTATTTCGGGGGGGGGGGTTCAATGGCATGAATCCCCCCCCCCCCCTAATGACAAAGCAGGGTGAGCTCGACAATAAGGACCCTCACGCAAAGATTAGCGAGGCGCTGTTAAGATAAAACGGGTAAAGCTGCATTGTCATTTTTGAAAACGGAGCAGGCTTCATTTACAGGAATACGGGCGTGGGGGCTCACTGTTCCACTGTCGTCGTAGTTGCGGCCCACCGACTTTAAAAGCTTCCTCACAGCACACAACTCCCCTCGCTTTTTGAGGTAGCACTGCATTACCAGCGCGTGAAGGCCAGACAAAACACAAGGGTGGCTATAGACCAGTGTCTACTTTGTTCATGGGCGCCACCATGTTTGTTTATGCTGACGCAGTGACACGGTAAAAAAAGGGGGGGGGGGGGCTGCGCTCTCTGCGAGACTCCGTTTTTTTTAGAAACCTTCGCACATATCGTAGTGCAAGAACGTCGGAAAGGCATAGTCACGAAGCTCCAAGAACAACACCAATGCCAACAATGCTGTAAAGAGCAAAAACCTTGCTTTATGCGCAGCCCACTTTCTTCACAAGAGCCTGCGCTTGAGATTATTATTTCACATTTTTATCGCTGGGGGCTAGGATTTCGGACATTGGTCTATAGGCAACCTGCAATGCTGTTTAGTTTGACGCTATATAGCGACTGAAGCAAGAAACATTGGGTATGCCTGGGAGTGGCAGCTGCATTGTTCAAACGTGAGCTATTACTCTGGTAACGCCGCTATTGCCTAGTGTCTGAAGCAAGAAGTACTGGTTAGGCCAGGAAGCCGTGATCGCATAACATGCAAATATGGCGGAAACTGCGGCATGGCGGGCCAATTGGAACGTGACTACGTATCATCGGAGTGCGCTTTTACTGCGAAGAAGTATCAGGCTTTTCGCTGCGTCATGCTCCAATATGTGTGCGTTTCGCTCGTATACGTAACGGATATCAAAACCGTCGGCACTCAATCTGGGGCTTATTGTTCACCCTTTGCCAGGTTTCACCCTTTGCCAGGTGTATAAACCGGCAGTCTATACTGTCACAAGGAAAACTCAGAGCAACCATCCTCGCACAAACACTAGGGGCCCATATATAGGGCGAGGGTAATTCTGAACAATCGCAAAACCAAAATCTATTATCTATTAAAGGTTTAAGAAATTCGTGTTACAGAACAAGATGCCGAAGGAAAGAGAGTCTTATTTTTGCAAGGCCGCTTTATCTTGCAGTATGGTCCAAAGGCAGCAGCGGCATATCCTCGGGGCGATTAAAAGTCGTCAGTACGAACTCGTCGTTCCGTCACTCGAAGAAAGGACATCACACACCACCCACAAACATGCAAACCCCACGCCGAACGTGAACAAACTTGAATAACTTTGCGCCTATGCGTAGTGAGAATATAAAGGCTCTTTGGAGATTCTGATGTTCCGTGCAACGAAAAGATTGATCTAATAACGAATTGCATCGGATGCCACCACGACATGCAAAGCAGAAAGCAAGACGGACTTCATCGCATCTGTGAGCGACCATCGAGACGGGCGTCTTGATGGAGGGAAATTTCACGAAGTCAGGGAACTGCGCCCATAATAGGGAAATTTTGGGCGTCCAGTGAAAAAGGGAGAAACGTGAAATTCCCGTCACGTCTGCGCTACAGGAGGCCGCCCTCTGTCCGTAGACCCTATTCCCAAACATTTATCGTCTCCTCAAGATCCTAGGAACTCTGCGCGTAACAACGGCGGAAGCTGAGCTCTCGTTCTCTTCACTATGACGGTTGAAAACATACCTGAGAGCGTCCACTTCGAATGAGCGACTGCTCGGTCTAGTGCTTTTGAATGTTAACCGCGACATTGAAGTTCAAGCGGTGGACATCGTGGATATTCTTTGCCGTGAACGCAGGCGGCTGCATCTTAATATGTAGGCGCTTTGAATAAATGAAATGATCGAGAGAGCCTGTAAATTGCTTTCTGAAGTAACTAGTCAAAGTTACTTTTTTATTCGCGGTAATTTCTAGTCGAAAGCACGTAATTCTGATCAATATACAAGGTGGGCGTGAGCGCAGCGCCACCCGTTGCTTCCAGTGCAATTGTTTTTACAATTCATTTAATATTCCTTACATCACTAACATTGTTTTATATTATCACCATGTATGTGTTTTATTATGTCCACTTTAGTTCGATTTAACTATGTATTTCAGTGAGGATAGTTTGTTATACTTTGCCTTGAAATTGCCATTTTTCACCCCACAAATGTTTCGAAATATCCGTTCTCTATGTATCTGAGATCAAGTTCCGCATCCCATTAAATAGGCATGAATGAAGAAATATTGACTATTTCATTTATTTAACCATTTTCTACCCCACAAACATTCCTCCCGAAAGCATATAAGTTTTAGATAGCCCGCGCTCCCCCTTTGCCCCGTGCCCCGTGCAAGACCGACTGCGTGAGCAGAGTAGCGGGCGGGCCCAATGCAGGCGGTACCAGGGGGGGGGGGGGGGGGGTAGCTTTGGCATTTCGGGGGTTTGTCGACCCCCGAACCGTCCCCCCCCCCCCCCCCTTGCCTACGCCACTGCTTAAAAGTTTCCCTGGGACTTCGCCATTGAAGAGGTTTCCTGTCCTAATAGTCGTCTTGGTAATATCTGAAGCACAGTTGTCATGTAACTGTAAAGAAGTAGTATTTTAGTTGCGTTTATTAGAGACAAATATTGTAATTAGATACTTCTCAAGTTACAACAAAATGTCAGTGAACGTAACTGAAACTTGGTTACGTTCTGTGAAATCTATATCTTTGTTTGGTTACACTCATATCCCTACATTCTCGTCGCTGTCATAACGTGGAGGCGCTGTTCTTCACGGAAAACGTTTATTTAACCTGGCAATTTTGTGCGGAATCAAAATATAAGCTAGGTTAGCATAGATTTGATTCAAAACGAATTAATGTAGATAAGGTACGGGATCAAAAATACGATTACCCAGTTAACGCAGTTCTTTGGGAAAACATTTGTTTTCTATGAAAATTCCGGGCCATAAAAGCTGGAAGTCGCCAAGGTCGAGCTAAACTTTACCTTCTTAGGACATAGTAAAAATATCTTGGCCCTAATTGGCCAAAAAAAGTTGCCAAAGTTAGGCTTCACTGCTGGTGGTTTGACTGCTATCTGGAATGTTTGGGCCTAAATTGCCAAACAAGTGCTAGGGTAGGTTTGACATCTGGTTGTGCAGTCTTCAATGTTGGAACTTCTATCAACCATCTAAAATGTGACGAGCCAGAGAAAAGAGCAGACAAACGCGACCCTTGCACTAACTAACGTGCTGGAGATAAAAAAAAAAAACGTATCAGGCCCAAGTAAGGCATCCTAGGAATATTAAGCTTGCCCCGGCCGTCGAACTCTCTGAATTATCTCAGTGAGCTGCCTCGTGCGAGGACGCTACTTGTCAAGCTCAATACCAGTCCACAAACCCGTGCTCGTGTTGGAACTATTGTTCAATATTGGGGCGCTGGTAATGACGAAAACGGAAGGCGGATTTCTAAAACAATAACTTAGAAAGTAAATGTCTTGCTTTTAAAGGCGAACAACCCTTTTCCGGTTTGCTACTTTTCGATTTTTGTTTTTACTGCTTTTCGCGGAGAAAACGTGTTTCTGATTCACTATTTTGCCACATATAATACAATGCGAACGTATTTTGCTTGAAAACCTTCCTTCTTGCTATATTCATTGTATGTTTGGCTATTTCAGTGTATTCTATGTCAAACCAATGTGAGGTATGTGGCGTTTTATGGGGGCGTTTTTGCATTGTTATAATTTACGTTCGTGTATCAACACATTTCTTATTGCTGTATATTCAGTCATGAGGTCTATGCCACTACCTTGAGACCTTTTTGAGTAGTGAGTTAGAGAGTAAAATACCACGGGCCTGAACAGACACATTTTGAAGGATCGAAGCAGCCGCGTCAGTAATCACACCATTTATAGTCGTTCTTGCTGCGATATATTAAGAGTAACTTCAATTAACATCGTGACTTCTTTAGAAGCTGTAACTTTAACGAGTTGCAATGTTAAGCATGTAGCCGTAGCCCAACTGCAGCCTGCATTTCAAATTCTCAAAACGATAGTTGTAACTTTATTACACCTGAAAGCACCTCTAGGTGACTGCAGCCTAATTATTTTTGATGATTAACTCTTACAGCTCTGGTCTCGTGCGCCAAGATTCCATTTTAAAAACGACTCCTGTGCACATCACAAACTAAATCGTCAATATCGATACTTAGGTGCCTTACTACAAGCACCACTCGTTGAGTTTAGTTATTCAGAGAAACATGTAAAACGTTCTAACATATTTAATAAATATTTAGCTATTAATCCTTCTATTAATCTTCGCAAATTCACGCTTTAATGTTGCCATCATGAAAGGTAATACGAAGCCACAAATTAGGTCGACCACTTTGCATAGATTACAAAATTGATGTGATCCAACGGGTCAGTAAGCAGGCTGTTAAAATTTGAAAACACGAACTTTTAGGCTTTTATCGATTATTGTTTTTCGTTGTCACGCCTGTCTAAAGTGATGCATGGTCGTGTCAAACTCGCCGCTTTGTGCCCAAACTCCCTCCCCCCCCCCCCCCCCATCTTTGGGGCTAGACTTTGGGCTCTCGTGTTGCATGTTCATTACGTAGACGCCCAGGGGACAAATCAAGCACAGCCAATCTCTTAAGGCCACCGACGTTTTTTGTCTTCTACGCGTGTCCTACTGTAGCGCGCGGAATCTGCGCCGTGACATTGTGCTTTTATACTTTAAAATGCGGTAGCATTCCTGAGCGAACCCTACAAACGTTCACATCCGTGGCACTGTTTCTATTCTTTCATGTTTGTTCGCCAACAAACTCTCTACCGGCCACTATCGGTAAACCCTTGCACACTCCTGGTTTTCTTTTTTTAATTTATTTGTTTTGCGCCTCAATGTGTTCATGTCTATGTCTACGCGTGTCGAACGAACACAGCATTGTTCACCATCCTACTGAGCAAGGAAAATTTTTTTTTGTGGTGTGCTACACGGGCTAATTAGAGCTAATTAATTAGCTCACGTATAAAATATTAATTAGCGCGAAAAAAAACACTCTGCAAAACTTATAGAGCGTGTTGAGGAATATCCCATCGTGTAGTTTTCATGAATGTAGCCCTTGTGCGTTTAATCATTTCAAAGTTGAAAAAAAGAACGCTAGAAACTAGTAGGAAACGTTTAACGCGTCTACTTGCTAGCCAACTTCGATGTTAGTGCCCTTTCGTATGTATATATACATATATAAAACCCGATGTTAGTGCCCTTTCGTATGTATATATACATATATAAAACCCACTGGTACATTTTTACTCCGGAGAGTGGGAAAAAGATGAACACAAAAGCTCCCAACTTTAAAGGGTAAAATATACATATATAATTTGTTGCAAACTAAGACAGTATGCAGAGCTCTGCTCATAAATATTTAGGAGTTGACCTAACTCCAAACCTATCATGGAACGTCCATGTATCAGTAAGACTGCTAATAAACACATGAGGTTTCTTTAGAAGGCATTTCCTTGTGACAACGGTGGAAACTAAACTTCTTTGCGTACACTACTCTGATTAAGCCGAAGAATATGCATTCGTTATTTGAATCCCGCATCAAAAGTATCTGATTGACAGTCTTGAATTCATCCAAAAAAGGGCAACACGGTTCATGCTAAAACATCTTCGGTTTATTGGCGCGAAATCAGTCAAAATATCTAACGAGGTTGTCCCCTTTCCAAAAAGAAAAAAATTCATTGCTTATCTAAATTTCGCCGCAATTACTTTCTGCCACATCCACGCATTCTCTCCCGTCATGATCACCCGAACAAAGTTTCTATTCCTTTGGCGAAGGCTACCTTCCGCTCACGCCATCGCGAAAGCGGGGAGACGGGCCCGTAACTGCTGCCGCTGTAAAAAAAAAAAAAAACAAAGGGTTGATGAACCAAGGCTTTTACAAGTACGTTTTTTTCGTGTGTGTCCGTCATATGCTCTATTTTACAAAGCTCGAATTACGCTTGAGTAATTATAAAAATGGAACTGCAGAACATCAAGTTAAGAAATGAAATCAGCTACCCGGTGCAGTGATGTCTCGCCAATATGGACACCTAGGTCCCGCAAGAAAGTGTTCATAATCTAAGGTGTCCACAATAACGAGTCAAAAATGCGTGTATTTACCAAGTTCTTCCCCGAAAATTTCGTCTATCTATCGGGGTTTCCATATGACGGCCAATCTCTATTTCTTAAGGAGACACCATTGTTATAACCTTTGGAACATCTTGTTTCTTTATATTTTACGAACTTGGTTAATGCTTTGTTTCCGATGTTATGACTGACTTTCTTGCTGATAGTCGAGTTTATGAATGCTTGCATATTTGTGTGTATTTGTGTTTATAGTAGCGTGTATTTATTTCTGTTTATGCAGAATGTATTTCCTACCAAATAACCATGCGCCTTTACCACACTCATGTGAAAATGCCCTGCCGGCAGTTGCAGGATAAATTGAATCAATAAAAACATAAACTACTTCTCAACAGCAGGTCCTAACGCCATCGATGTAGCAATGCTGTAGATTATATAATGTTCATTTTGTAACAGCTGTATGAGGTAATATTGCCACGGACGTGATCGAGAAGAAACGCTTCTCTGTTCATCGAGAAGGTTCCTGCTTACTCTGTATGCTCCGTTCACCTAAAAGGGGTACTCCGGAGTTTTCTTCATAGTCCCCGATTTGCCTGAGAATTTGCTAAACACACCAACAAACATCGGTGAAATAGTAACACACATATTGGGCCAAATAAATCTGTTTTCGCGAAGTTATTGAATTTACGATTTTGGTACTCACTGTGTCTTTCAAAACAAAAATCTCTACTGGAAACAATAAAAAAGTGACGTCAGTGAAAGGCATAAGTTCACTCTTTGGACTGTAAACTTTGTTCACAACTGAATACAAGCAGTTTCATGGAGTCAAATGAACGCTTTGGAAGCTCGCTCCAGCAGCTGCGCAGCAGCACGAAACAAATGATCGGCCATTTGAGACTGTCCGCTCAACTTGCAAGCCTGCCTTTCCCTGACGTCACAGTATTGAAAAGCGCGGGTATATTTATTTTTTCTTATCATGCTGCGTACAGTTCTGTGTTCTCTTCCACTATGAGAAATAGGGCTGGTAAAAAGTCCCTGCCATTCAAGCGTTTCAGCTTCACATTCATGGGAAACGAATGAGGGAAGGACGTCGACCGGCTTTCGACGCGATTTTGCGAACAATGACAAGTGTTCTAACTTCTCGCAGAGATAGTTCGTCTGGAGTCCATCTCAGTCATAGCTAAAAATAGTTGTTCGGGTTGGTGTGGGGAACGGGAATCGTGTCCGTTTCTTTGCCTTGGTACTGGTGTGAAAAAAGGAAGCTCGCCCCAAAACGTTCCCCCAAAACTAAGTCCTCTTGGATTCCATCCGATCCTCAAGATGTGACTGTCGTCGGCACTGTAGTGCTGTGTTATTTGAGATATTTCTTAAATAAATTATTTTCAGGATAACGCTGCACGGTATTGTACGTATACTATATTGTTCGAATGTTAACACTTGCTAATTTGTATGTCCGAGTCCTGTCCATTCGTAACCACGTTATTTGTGCGCATGAAATATGCCTCTAGGCTATCTTCTGTTGTAAATTATTTTCGATCGCTAAGCGCTTTCTTGTTTGACACGCCGCTGAGCGGGCGGCGCCGTCAAAACTTATCGTAAAATAAAACGAACATTCCAGTCGCATTCGTTCTGTCGCGCGTGTACCCAACAAAAATAGTTTAACATTTTTGTTTGTTTCTTTCAAATGTGGTACAATGTCATCAGAAAAAAACATGCACCATAAAACGAAAAAATAAAAGCAGCTCGGGAAAAGACGTTAATTTAGCTGCCAGCAGTGTTTGAAGTTTGGATTACGCAGGCTGCTCCAGACGAAATCACAGTCCACTCGGTTAGGCTTAGCAAGGTCGCCGGTGAGAGACTAGCCTCAAACCCCGTGAATGGGCTCGAATGAGGTTTTCTTGTCCCTGGTGCCGACTGTTTCTTGGAAAGGTGTATAGACATTTGCAAAAATCGCCTTCTGCGCGCTGCCATCTTTGTCTGCTAGGCTGGGGAATGCTTTCTGAGCATGCGCTGTAGCTCTGCTGTGCGCTAGATTAGACGCTGCTCGTGTGTCCACAGCTCAGTGAGTCAGCATTTTTGGTCCGGGTGATAAGCGATGGAAAGGTCTGTAGTAAGCCTCGCTCTAGCTTTTTCCCAAACATTCTTGGCGGAATCTTCCAAAAGTCGAGTTTAGCAGTAAGGAGCTGAGCGCTCTATTGTCGAATCATTCACTGACCCACTCCAGCGATAGCCAGCTCTCATGCCGACTCAACGCCGCTTGCTGCTGCTTTCTCGGCGTTTGTCCTTCCTCTTTTTTTTTTTTTGTTTTGCTTGTGGCACAAGTTCGGCGATTAAGCCTTTATTTTCACTTCATTATTCATAGTCTCTTCACCTTCATCCGCGACAATATACACCAACTCATGTTTACAAACAAACCAGAGCGCCCCTAGCGGACGCCACCGGCGCCGCGCATGCGCGATGGAGTGTGGGCAAGAAGCTCGCCGTCGCCCGTAAACAAACTATTGAAATGCGATGTTGTCGGAGTCGGTGTAAGTCCCCTGCCCTTTTTAGCGTTCGAATTGTTAATTCTACGTCTTCCTGACAATGTCTGACTACTTGAGCGGCCTCAGCGGAATTACTGAGGCTCGTTACACCGCAAACCTTCGCGTGAATAATGTGATATGCGGCGATGCATTCCGCGTGGACGCCGCAGAATGGACGCTAAAGCCTGATTCGCATGATGAGATTTCGCTCGCAATTTTCGGTCGCAACGTCGCTCGGGCTGCAAAAGCGTGAACCGTAGCTGAGATGGTCGACGTCCATACTGAAAATCGCAAGCTGAATCAGACCAAGTGAATCAGGCATAACAAGTCGGTGATCGGTAATAATAATAAACATCCCCCTGTATCTACTGTTTATATCGCGCCGGCTTACCGACCTTCAAACTTAAGGCTGCGGTCCCACGGCAGCCATCTTGAACAAGGCGTTAGTTCAACCAATAGATGGCGACACGCACCCGTGGGGTGGCCGAAACATTGGTTCACAGTGGGATGGCTCGAGCACCATCACGTTCCCCTCGTGGCCTTGCTCGCGCCGCTGCCAGCAGTGCTCAGCTGGCTCAAGTAGCGTGGCCCAGCAAACGCATGTATGCGAGAATGTCAGGCTTTGTATAAATTCGCAACTTTCAGCGATGGTGGTACCGCGGTGTGAGAATCGCGCTCTCTAGCTCCTGGATGATCGGCTTCACAATAAAGACGCTTGCCTACACCTTCCTGGCGTGAAAAAATAAAGTAAGGCTCCAATACTGCTCGTACATAGCAAAACTAGAATTACTTACGCGTCGCAGACCCCGCCTCGTAGTGCTGTTCTTCGACGATCATCCAGATGACAGCCATTTTGATAGGCGCCAGCGCGCCCCCTATAGGTCGTGAAAGTTGCGAATTGTTCACTGATATAGGGAGATGCGGTTCGGCGGTTGCCACGGCCTTTCGCAATAAATCTTACCAACAAGGAATCAATTGTTGATTGACGTGTCAATATTCGTTCAATGAAAACTTCTTCTGCAGGAATGCACGCTCAGTAGACTCAATATTCCAAGACACCAGTGGAAGCGGACGTCAAGTAAACTGCTTCGCAATTTACGGTACTTACCTCACCATTATAATGAAGACCGAAAAGTGACATAACGAAATATTGTGTTTCATGGGATCCGGAAGATTTTGTAAAGGTTGTTACATTATAGTTCCCAGAAGACAAACGCCGTTGCAATATTTTCGGAAGTACCGATATAATGTTGTAAGTACAGCTTAGGAGGAGTATGATGAAAACCATCAGAATAAATAGGACGTTTATTTGCAATGAAGACGCTATGAATGAATGGCGTTTAGCGACGGCAAGTTATGAGCGTATGGGAATTTATAAGTTCACATGATTGCTAACTATGGACATGCGGACAATGACGACCTGTTTTGTCGGGAGATGGAGTAGCGGTGATGACCTGATATCGGACGACTCGTGGCAGACGAACAAGCAAGTTTCTTCTCAGCGAATGGTACGCGTTCAGTGTCAAGCACAGCACGTGGCTACCGACGTTGTCGACGTTTCGAACACTTACCACTTTCGACAAAAGTGCTGGCACCTGGGCTAACTTTGTGGAAAGAGTCGACGCCTTCCTCGAGTCCAGCGCCATCATGAACTGTAACTGAAAACGATCCACTATTCAGTCTGTGGGTGGCGAAACGTATCCGCATCTGCGGAGTCATGGTCCATGCGTACTCTAAGTGATTGAAAGTTTACACGATGCCTTCCACGACGTCCACACGCGTCATTGACGTTCTACGCTCTCTTTTCCCTACTTTTGCCCTACCTAAAATACTTTTCTCTGATAACGCGCCAAATATTGCTTCAAATAAAATAAATAAAACAAAAAACAAAAACGGCATCAGGCATCACATTAGTGCACCATACCATCCTGCAACTAACGGGCAAGCAGAACAGATGGTGTGCGAAACGAAAAAAGCCCTCTTGAAGCTTACGGAAGAAGCAGTTCAGTGAAGAATAGCCAGGTTCTTGTTCCAGCAGCACGCAACGGTCTCATCTTGCACGGTAAAAACACCCGCCGAAGCAATGTTCGGCAGACGAAGAGCCACACCCCTTGATCTCATATGATTCTATGGCCATGAATGAAGATCGAGAGATTCCCAGATCGGGAGTAATGGCAGATTATTCGGTCGGACAACTCGTCTACGTGAGGAATTTCAGCGGAAGACGGGCCTTCAATGTAAAACTTGAGTAGAAAAGGCTCTATGTTGGTTGACAAGAAGGTGTCATCCCTCTGAAGACGTTGCATATCAATGCCCTTGAGTGTAAATATAACGAAATCACAAAACTCTCTTTGTGTATTGTGTAACTGCCCTTGTATTTGGTAGTAGAGGCTATGGTGGTGATTTGGACCTTTCACGCCAGGCTCCTTTTTCTTATTTTTCGCCTCATACTCCTTTGCGGTTTCAGTAGGCTTCAAGAATCTTTTGGAACGGGGACACTTTACGTCAATGAGGCCATTTGTTCCAAGTAGTCAATCAGGGAATGCTGCTAGAAATCCGTCCTTCATATTAACGAATAAGCCGCACTTCTGCACATTGCAGTTTTCCTGTTCCACGTACAGTTGTAAAGCAGCATCCTCATTGATTCTACCATATTCTGTTGCGGGTGAAGAAAGGTCTTTGGGTACACGATACTTGAAACAAGTCTGGCACTGTACGTTGTGGTTCGACACCCACTAATATCGTAGTCCTTATAGAGCCTCATAATTTAATCATTACCTCGTCCCCTCATATTGCTCTTCATCAACAGTAAGTACAATAGGCTACCGCCATATTACAATCCAAGAATTGAAAAATTGAGTCCTTCAATCCTTCAATATGTTTATTATTTATATAATGTTATTACGTTACATTACCTCGAGACGATCGACGTCCATCGTCGATCTTCAAATACTTATATAAGGGGGGGGGGGGGGGGGGGCGATTGGTGGCCGAGTGCATGTCTAGCGCACACCAGCTCGGAGCACATGGAGCGAAAGCTCGCGCTGCAGACCCACCCCGCCCCTGCCCGTTTCGATGTGGAAGAGCATCATACCGGCGTGCGGTCGTGTATCACTACTCCGTGGTGCACGTTAAAGGCCCTAGGTTTGCGGTTGTACCGCACTGGCTAAATTGCTCATCTACACCTGAGACACACGCCCACTAAGGCAGACTAACTTCCGGCTGTATAAACATACACACAACAATTTGCAATTAGACGCACAATCACAAAGAACACAGCGTGCCGCCTCTTTTCTTTGGACAGTCTTTTTTTTAACCAGCGCAAGCTCGCGCGTTCTCTCTTTTGAGACGGTTAGAACTAACGTTGATTAGAACAGTCGCACATAAAA
Organism: Ixodes persulcatus; assembly: GCA_013358835.2. Classification (NCBI taxonomy): domain Eukaryota; kingdom Metazoa; phylum Arthropoda; class Arachnida; order Ixodida; family Ixodidae; genus Ixodes; species Ixodes persulcatus. Next base: position 763,555 of record JABSTQ010010261.1, read on the forward strand.
CCCGCGTTTCTCCTACCCGGCCGCTTCCTCCTCTCATTATGTGTAGGTGGTTAAAACTAAATAAGCTATAATAATGGTGTATTATTCATATTTAGTTTCAGTTTCAGTCAGGGGAAAGGAGGTTCGCTGGAAGTAGGGACAATAAATGAGCTGCGCTTAGAGTATCGGCACTCTCTTCCCCGACAGTGTTGTGGGCGCCGCCATTTTGGTGCTTCTGCAGAGCAGGCGCAACTGCCGATCGTCATGATTCAAAATTGCGACTTCCTCAGCATTAGATTCGGTGTTAGGAAGCTCATGTAATATTGCTTTGCTTTGTCGCAAACTGTTTAAAGTGGAGGACGGAAAAGCGTTTCTTGTGATTTCAGATACAGCTTCAAATAACTGGCGACCATGATTTTAAGCCACAATATGGCCAAGTGTCGCTACTCTGAAGCATAGCTTATTTAATGACACTATTCATGCCCTTGTTCAAGAAGCTTGTAATACCTGGAGGGGCCATGACGTGAGCCCCGTGGATTCCACAAGCCACTACCTTTTGACACCTGCCTCTTCTTCAGTGTTCCCGCTAGTGCCAGTAAATTAGCTACGCTTCAGAGTAACGACACTTGGCCATATTGTGGCTTAAAATCATGGTTGCCAGTTATCTGAAGCTTTATCTAAAATCACAGGAAACGCTGCGTCCTCCACGAATGTTTAAACAACACGCGACAGAGCATAGCAATATTGTATCAACTTCCTAGCACCGCATCTAATGCAGAGGAAGTCGCACTTTTGGATCATGACGATCGGCAGTTGCGTTTGCTCTGCACAGGAACCAAAATGGCCGCGCCCAAAACAATTTTGGGGAACGTAGTGCCGATACTTTAAGCGCAGCTCATTTAGTGACTCTAGGCATGAAGTGAAAATGGGTGTATTCTTTCCCTCTTCGTCTTTATCGTTTATTGATTTCAATTATATCGAATAATGAACACTTTATATCACGCTACGCTTGTGTAATTATTTGTCTTAGATTTATTAACCTGACCCAGTACTTACACCGTTCATTTATCGATAGTAAATCTTCAAATATATTTTCTAAATGTGAAGGTAAAACGACACGGAGATTGATGATGATACAGACGCCAACGCCGCCCTCGAAAATTTTTTGAACTTAGAAATCAGCAGTTTTGTCTGCCATCCGCCAGGTAGCGCAACAAAACACCCAAACAGTGTTTAATTGTTTTTAAAATTAGCTAAGCTCTACAGCTATCAAGAAACCAAAGCAAGATCATTGGGAAAATCTAATACATCGCAATGTATATCTATTCCATAAAATAAATGTTATTAGATGCCAATAAATCTGTTGGATGTCCAAAAAAGATGTGCGTCAAAAACAAATAGGTTTGAAGGGCTCCCGGAGCGTTATGACTTTGAAAATAAAAAAAAAAAGCCACCGTCCACCTCTTGGGCAACTATTGTAGTTCTAAATGTTATAAAAGATTTTACCATAGTTTAATTATTTACTCAGCGGCATTTGAATTACCATGACTCGAAGCACAAAAAAGTGCTACGTCTGATATAGAATATCTATACAAAAACAATTTACACAACATTAAATTTTTTTTTGCATATTACCAATTGTAAGCACTACATCTGTAGCTAATTGCATTGCCCTAGCGCTTGTCATTAAAAACATATTTTTGCTGAAAAAAGTCAATTTTAGGGCAATATTTGGAGAGCTGAAAAAACAAAGTAGTGCAAATACCAAAAAAGTATACCGTTACATTCTGCTCCGACATAATCTTAACAAAACTGCTCTATTGGAACCGTGTTATCTTTAATGAATCGTTCATAAAACATGAACCAGCGGAGCAAGTGAGGGTCCGCGCCATCATGTTCGCAACGCTACAAATGCGCATGAACAGTATAAACCAATACATACATAATATCAAATGAAAGAAGATTGCATTGCCTTTCGAATGACATCAATCCCACAAAACAGTATTTAAAAGGAGATGAGTAATAACCTGCCAAAAAGTACCTAAACTGCCACATTCAGTGGGACCGTGGCCTTAAGTCTTTTGAGGCCAGCACTTATTTGTTATCGCAAGTACAGGGCCAACATTTGGTCTACGGGCCGGTGTCGTCTAAAAGAGCAGACGACAAGCAGAAACGTTTGAAAGAGCAGACGACAGTTCGAAAGATCACGCGGCCGTTTAAACTTGAAGACGCACTGAACGTAGTCCGCAGCTGGACCGTACAACTTGACGGTTTTGCGGCGTTCATGTTCAGACAAAACAAATAAATCTGATGACCACAAGTATCCGTGAATTTGACACAAAGTGCTTCCCGCCGAAGCAATCGTGGTCCGACGGCGTCTGGTTTTCCCTTTTCACTGCACATATCCACGTTTTCGGACGAACCGAGCACATAAAAACTGACCTTCAAACCTTTCTCGACTCTTTTGGTATAGCCCCAGTCGCGGCGTTTTGACGAGAAGGCAGAATTTTGTCTGGTTCCTTTCAAAACTATGCAGGAATACACGTCTCACATGGGGACATCCGCCCACAGCCCCAGACCGGAAGTGCGCCCGACGCGCCACCACCGCGCCGTGACGTAACAGAGATGAGTTCGTGTATACCCAGCGTTTATTTTTATGCTGAACAAATTTGTTTAAAAAAATGCCGCGAAAGCTACACTAATGCTGTTTGGGCAGGTGAGTTATACCGCCAGGGAGACATATATCATAGGAGGTTAATCGTAACTATTAGTCCGATAATTAAGTAAAGTATGTTAATTAACGCAATTATTACAATAAAAATATGGTTCTATTAGCAACCGGCTGAGCGTCATCGAAAACCACTAAATCATCACTATTAGAAACACTTGGAGCACCTGGGAATCACGGTGGAGCGCTAAAGTTAGCACTCGTGCAGCAGGAGCGAGGCCACAGGTGCGATAAAGCGTCCGCGCGATTTTTCCGTCTCTTATGATTCGCGTTTTCTTAGTCCAGCGTGGTTCCTGTTGCACGAGCGATGGGGCACAACGGGCAGAACTGCTCTTCCCTTCAACTCAAAGTCTTTCTAAAAATGACTGATTTCGGGGTTTATGGACAACGCTCGGCACGTTTCTGATTGGAACCGCAATGTTGATTTTCAATAATTAAAATGTAATAAACACATTTTAGTTATTCTTTCCACTTATCGTTACGTTCAGCCCCCAATCCTATGTCCCCAGTGGTCGTATAGCTCACCTAAACATACCGCATTAGTATAGCTTTTGTGAATGGGGCCCGCTGAACATGAAAAACACACAGAGAAAAAATATAACATTCGCACCGCTTGACTAGCAACATATAATAATGCCTCTTTTCCTTTTATTCTAATCCTTAATTTCGGTTTTCTTTTTCTTTACACTAACTAAGATTTCTTAATTTTTTACACTTGATTTGGGTTTTCTTTTGCTTTACGCTTACTTCGGAATTTCTTTCCTTTAACGCATTTTCTTTTCATTTAACGCAGTGACCTTTCTGCTGTCGGAATGTTCTCATCCCTCTTCTGTCTTCTTTAAGCGATCTTCCTCTTCTTCTACGTTTGCCTGGAACTCATTTCACTCCGCAGGAAAATCTTCTCTGAGTTGTGTAGTGCAACGGAAGGGGCATTAACACAGTCCTCGCCTTTTTCTTCGATGGCTAGGGCTTCTAGTAGTTCACGGGCGAGTTGATTTTTATGTCGCCCCACGATGGTTACGTTGCACAACGTTGCCTCGCATTGGCATGCGCGACAATGGGCTGCAAGGTGTCCTGCTGCTGTCAAGTTTCGTAGAGATGTGGCATGTTCCCTGGTTCTATCTTTAATACAGCGCCCTGTCTGCCCAATATAACACCTTCCACATGCTAATGGGATGTTATAAATGATTTATTTTTGACATTGGGCGTACCTTGTTTTGTGTGCGATGTTACATGCCTCTTGGTGCCTACGTTGGTTTTCGTTCACCCTGCCGCACATTAAATAGCCCTTGTTCGGCGCGGAGCTTATCACTTGGGCCCCTTGCCGGCCTGCAATCTTTTTTAGCCGGTGAGTGATGCCATGAAGATATGGTGCTTCCACTATGGGATTTCCAGTCTTTTTCTTTGTGGTTCGCTCGATGCCTTCCTGTCTGCGCTTCAACTTCTGGGAGATCGTTTCACATATTGATACTAGTACTGTTTCCGGATAACCAGCATCAAGTAGCCTCACTCTCAAGAAAAAAGGGTGTAGAAGGGTGTATCGTTACACCCTTTGTCCCATATAATACACCCCAAAACTCCATTTCGACGTACAGAGCCGTATAGTCGAACAGACGGGCCCAAATTTTACGAGGGGCTTGATAACGGTGCGACATAACTTTATAAATAGCTAAAGTACGTATCAAAGGCCACATAAAGAAAACACCGAGTTTTTACAGAAGGGCCAAGAAAACTCCGATTATGTTTTTTGCAGTCAGTAAAACGTACATTAGATATTTTAATAAGTTGTACCAAACGGCTATCAAGCCCCTCGTAAAATTTCGGGCCGTTTGTTCGATTGTAGGGCGCTGTACGTCGAATTGAAGTTTTGGGGTGTATTATATGGGACAAAGGGTGTAACGATACACCCTTTTACACCCTTTTTTCTTGAGAGTGCTGGATATCTTAAAGTCAAAACTCTTCTGTATCTGGTGTTCGCATGACTTCTTTAAGATGTTAGTGCCGTGGTAGCGACCCCACGTTTCATGTTCTTTGAGTGTCCGAATTCGAATGGAAGAAACCCTTTGCAGGACCGAGCTTTGTATCGCCAGAAGACGTGGCCATCTTTAAATTCTAAGGCAAGATCGAGGAATCTGATAGATTTGTTTACGGGTAGTTCATGAGTGAACTCAAGTCCTGAGCGGCTCTGTTCAAAGCACCTCATGACATACTCGCGGCAACCGTTGTCTTGTTCTTCTACCTCCGTGTTACAAGGTATTAAAAAATCATTAACGTAGCGGAAAGTGACTTCAATCCTGGGATCTTTCATGCTTCGTTGGATGGCAAGTCCGCATGTTGCGAGAAACACATCGCTGAGGTAAGGAGCCACTCGAGACCCGATGCAAACGCCCCTCTTCTACACATACGGCTGATCTTGATAGGACACCACCGTCGCCTTCAGGTAAACACTTAGCGATTCCAAAAAGTTGTCGAGGGACATGCCAGCCGCACTTTGGAATGATGCGAGACCTTGCTGTTCAATTGTTTCTCGAAGTATGTTTAGGAGACCTGCATGGGGGATGGAGTAATACATATATTTTATGTCAAGGAAAAATCCAGAGGCAATGTTAGACCCATTTTCCTGTAGAAAGGAAATCACACTTTCTGAGTTTGGAATCTTGAAATGGCCTTGTACCTGCACTTGGGACAGTTGTTTGGCCAGAAATGTTGGCACTTGTGCTTGCAAAGTATTTATTTCTGATACAATTGCCCGGAACGGAATTCCCTTTTTATGTGTCTTAGCTGAACAATTAGATCGACAATTGGTTATTCTTCGATCCTTTCACTTTTGTGACGAGACTGCCTAGCTTGTTATTTTCTAGTATCTTCAGGATGGCTTTTTTTGTTGATGTAGTTCTTTTTTGATCAACTGGAATGAAATTCTCTGCAATGGCTTGATCAGCTCTTTCTCCGTATTTTCCTATATCGAGGACGACGAACCCTCCCTCCTTGTTTGATACGCATTGTTTTAGATCTTTGGTCCGCAATTCTTGCACTGTAGAGCCAAACCTCATTTTCTGATGTTGAGGGTTCCTTAGGCTTGCAAGGCAAGCAATTCCTTAATTTATGATCTGCGATGCATTTTCTTCCGGAGCTTTGGCCGCGATGTGTCTTACTAGTGCAACCTTGTCAACGACCTTAAGCTTTGGCGGTGCTGCAAACTTTGGACTCTGCTCAAGTACCTTCTTGGCTTTTTCTGTAAGATTTACGTCACCAATGACGCGAAGCGAAGGCCTTGTGGTGTTTGCTGTGGTTCTTCTTGCTAGGTGGTGTTTCTATGCTGGGAGGAAATGTTGCGTCCACATCCATTCGGTTGTGATCCTCGTCATTTTCAGTTGATCCAGGAAGAAGTTGTGGCTGAGGCATTTAACTCTCAGGAAATCTGTGAGCAAGCGGACTTGGCGCCAGGTTTCGGATCGAAGAATTTTTGAAACCCGCTAGGAATGTCTCTCAGACGGCTCACATAAGCCAAAGAAATTCCGCAGGTCATTCAGGATTATTCTCTTTTTGATACTACGTGAGAGCATTCTTCCTCGGCAGACTTGCGTTGCGATTAAGAGACAGAGGTCATACGGTTCAAGGAGGTTAAAAGAAATAAAAGGCGTGCTCAGTGAACTAGAAAGCTACCTTGTTACGGGCTTTAGCTGAGCAAGTTGGTTCATTGCTTGTGAATGGGGCCAGCTGAACATGAAAAACACACAGAGAGAGAGAGAGAGAATAAACTTTATAAAAGCCTAATAAGATCCAGAACGCAATTGGGTTCCTTCTCCTACGGCCGGCGTGGTGCCTCCCCTGCAGAGTGGCCGGACGGACTGGGCCGGGCGGCGACTTGCTCGGCTCTTGTGACCGCAGCGAGTTGGATATCGCAGTCGGAGCTGAGCAGCAGGGTCGTCCACTGAGTGTCTCCTTGTGTGAAGTGTCGTGTGAGGGAAGAGGGTGGGGGATCGGCCGGGCAGGACCAGAATATATGTTCGATCGTGGCCTTGTGTTCGTCGGCGTCTTTTGCTGGATCGTAGCACTTGGTGCATCGGGCCTTGTATAGGTCCGGGAGGTAGTGTCTGAGTGTCGCGGGGTTAGGAAGGGTATTCGTCTGAAGTTGGCGCCATAATACTTGTTGGCGTCTGTTGAGTGACTTATGTGGTGCTGGGTATATCTGGCGCTGTAATCTGTAGTGTTGTGTAATGTCATGGAAACCACGAAGCGGTTCCTTATGCCATGGGAGATCCCTCGGCACGTTAGCAATCGGAATGGCTACGCCGACCGCCCCGCATGTCCCGGCCCGGCGAGTCGCATCTCGGGCCGCGGCGTGGGCCGCCTCGTTACCACCGACCCCCTCATGAGCCGGAGACCAGATTAATGTGATAGGGTGGGTGAGTAAAGGGATGATGGATGATTTGAATGTTAGGAGCTTTGTTGCCGATCGAGAGACGCGACCTGAGCTGAAGCTGAGAATGGCCGTCTTGAAGTCACAGATTATGGTGCGTAACGACTCGGACGCGTGGTTCAGGGCCAGGCCGATTGCAGCTTCCTCCACTCTGGTGGGGGAATCCTCCTTGACTGAGGCCATCGCCACAATGCGCCCCGTCCCATCCACCACGGCCAGGGCATAGCGGTCTCGGTGTTTGCTGTAGTTAGCCGCGTCTACGAAGTATACGTCGGAACGCCCAGCGTACAGCTTGTGAAGGGCCTCCGCTCGGGCTTTGCGGCGTTGAATATGGAAGGTCGGGTTCATGTTCCTGGGTAAGGGTGGAATCCTAAGCCGAGATCTAATTTCGGTTGGTATCGGCACGATTAGAGATGCGGTATTTAGAGGTGGGGGTATGCCGAGCCTTTCGAGAACCGCTCGTCCGCTTCTGGTGCCCGCCAGGCGCAACATCTGAGCAGAGCGGTGCGCCTCAAGCAGCTTGTCTACTGTGTTGTGTAGTCCTAGAGCCATGAGGCGGAAAGTTGGTGTTTGGGGGGGGGGGGGAGGCAGGCCCAGTGCCGATATGTACGCTGACCGGAGAAGGAGATCACATTTGTCCCTGTCGGTCTTTCGTAATTGTAGATACGGCAAGGAGTATAGGAAGCGGGACTCCACGAAAGCTTGGATGAGTCTCACAATGTCTGCTTCCTATACTCCTCCGCGCCTGTTGGATATGCGTTTGATGAGTCGAACAGTCTGGTGGGTGATCGAGTGTAATTTTAGCATTACGTCCGTGTTTGGTTTGAAGCAATGAAAGATTAAGCCGAGTATTCTGATGGTTCTGACCCCGGTATGGGTTGGTCGCCTACCCTCAGGTCCAATCGCTGTACTGAGCCTTCTGTGTCCGTGAGACGTCTGCTCTCGGCCTTGATTAGCTGTTCCGTTTTATGCGGAGAGATGTCGAGCCCTAAATTCGCGACATATTCATATGTGACGTCTATGGCTGTCTGAAGCGTCTCCTCCATGTCCGCGTCACTGCCCTTGTTGGTCCATAGAGTGATGCCGTCTGCGTAAATAGAGTAACCGAGTCTGGGTATTGTGGCCAGCTTACTCGGGAGGTACAGCATGGCTATGTTAAAGAGCATAGGGGACAGGACCGCTCCTTGCGGAGTGCCTCTGTCCCCTGTGAGTAGGGGGTCTGACTTGTGTCCCGCGACCGAAATTTCTATCGTGCGGTTTTCGAGGAACGACTGCACGTACGCGAAAAAGCGTTCGCCCAGCCCCAAATTATTTATGTTGGACAGGACTGCCGTGTGCCGTATGTTGTCAAAGGCTCTGTGCAAGTCAAGCCCCACCACAACCCTTTTGTTTCGGCGCGGCTCGATTACCTCCGACTGGAGTTGGAGAAGGATGTCCTGCGTCGAGAGGTGTTGGCGGAAGCCAAACATGGTGTATGGGAACAAGCCCTGATCCTCCATGTAGTCCCGAAGGCGATTGAGCACTACGTGCTCCATCACCTTGCCGACGCAGGACGTGAGCGAAATGGGTCTTAAATTATCGACGTTGAGGGGTTTACAAGTTTGGGTATAAAAGGCATTTTAGCCCGCTTCCACTCTGGCGGTACTGTGCCGCTGTGCCATATCTCGTTAATGATACGCGTGAGATCCGTTATGGATTTAGCGTCTAGGTTGCGTAGGGTTTTGTTGGTGACCCCATCGGGGCCCGGTGCCGAATTGGGATTGAGTTGAGTGGGAGCGTGACGGACCTCGGCCTCGAGGATATCCGCATCTAGAGCGGGGTTCCCGATTCCCGAATACGATTGCGGTTTCCCGTCGTCCATCTTTAGGTTAACGTACTTGTCCCTCAGGGCCTCTATCAGTGACCTAGCATCTCCCGGGAACGTACTGGCTACCTTGGTTAGTGTGTTACGCTGTGCCGTCGTTGAACCCTGGGGGTCCATCAGGTGACGAAGGAGGCCCTACGTGTCGCGGAGCCCCAATTTGCCGTTCATCTGGTCACATATCTGCCCCCAGTGTTGACTGTCTAGCTCAATCGCGTACGTTTCGATGTCCCTCTCTAGGCGCGAGATACGTTTGCGGAGCGAGCGGTTGTGTTTTTGTTTGGACCACCGAGCGCGGAGTTTCCCCAAAGCCTGCCACACACACTCTTAGAAAAAAGGGTATCGATAGTCCTCCCTAAGGGGAGGAACGGTCTTGTAACCTATGTTCCTTTAGAAAGGAAGAAACCTTCGTCTCTGAAGCAGGATAGCATAGTTCCTCCGTCGCCAGCATCTCATTATGGCCGCCCTGAATCGAGCAAATCGAGCTCAATAAGGCTTAACGAGGACGCTACGTCTCTTGTACGGGACGAGAGGAGCAGCAAATAAAAGCGTAACACGAGCTTTCCGCGAACAGTGTTTATTTCCGAAGCCTGATTCCCCCCGCAGGTACAGAAACTTGCGTTTCGAAAGCAGTTACTCAGTCTTCTCGTCGTCAGCACTGCGATGTTAAACGGAGACAACCGATACCCAGTTACTTCACGCACTTTACGTCTTACCTTTGTTGTTCCTCGAGTCACAATTCCTTCGTCAACCGCACATCACGGAGGAATGGCAAACCAATCCGCGAAACCAAAAGCCGCTCTCAAAAGAGGAAACTTGAAGCCGCTGTTTATCGCGTAGCGTGAAAGAAGGTTAAATCGCTTGCCACCAGATGGCAGGGTCAAGCAGGATAATTGCAAGTAGCTAAGCTAGGTGGCGCTAGGTACCGCCCAATTCATGTTCTACAAAAACTATTGTTATTTTCGCGAGCTACGTATTGCGACCTTCGGGAACCTCTACTGCCTGTACTATGTACACGTGCACACACATACTACAAGAATCAGGTGAACATACACTGAGCGCATACACATACATGGCACATACAAGCATCAATACAACGGCATACTAAACCGAACACTGCACCCGAGCGCTGCGTTTCCGTCTATTATACTGGTCGTTTTGAACGTATGGAATTTCTCGGTGACTGCGTAAGCAATAAAAAATATTCCCAGCATGTTGATTTATTTCCAGCACTGTCATACCTCTGAGAGTATTTTGAATGGCTCAGGGGATGGATCTCTTATTAAAAAGTAAACACTCGATCATGCCGTAATTATTTGAAAGTCAATAAATCAAGCCACTCCAATGCGGTTCAAAGCCATGAGTTTGTTTCCCCGCACGGCACGTCGTAGCCTGTATTTCTATTGTAGTGTTTGTTTTTCTATTTCTGCTGTTCGCGCACGGCTGCAATTGCCGCCTTGAATTAATCTCTGTAGAGCGGATATTCACACAGCGGCAAGTGATGCTTCACGGGCAGAGAAATCGCTTTTCGATCAACTCGAATGCAGTCAAAGCCGCGACTTGCGGCAGGTGTAAAGCGCGAAACACATGCGCGTCAAAACTGTTTCCAACCCCTGTGCGGCGATTCGGAGCAGCCATCTTCGCGACAGTTCGCACGCCGGATCGGACAATTTTGACGCGCATGTGTTTCGCGCTTTAAGTGTACGGAGCTACGCCGTGGAGAGCTCGAAAACGTCTAGCGCTCACCCCAGCGCGCCACTTGGAGAGCAGTTTCTCCAGGAACCGTAGTATATTTAAACAGCAAAATAAAGGGTAGCTTTTTCTTTTCGATTTTTCATACTACTCTTTTTTAATGCTAAAATTCCACACTGTAAATACACGTACTTTCCGTCATAATTTCGTACTGTTCAGTCCTTTCCCCAGAACGCAATCGCTCTCGGGGAGCAGACAACCGCCAGTCACATTGGCCACTGTACGATAGGAGCTTACTGTTCAGACCAGCGTTCCAACATGACTATCCGCACGTCGATCGATTGCACCCAGAATGCTGCGACACTCCGCCCCCTCCGATGACGGCCCGACAAGCGGCATCAATGCCCGGCAGTTTACGTCATCTCATCTTGTTGTTACACCACTGATACGCGAACACACGGTCACATCGGCGATAATTCCAGCCTTCAGTTCACAACCCACAACACTGCCATCACGATGTTGCTGCTGTGTTGCTGACACGCAGAAATACAGAACCACGTTGAACGCTGGTTGGCACTCGGCATCGGAAAACAGAACCGAACTCATTACGGAAGGCACCCAGGCAGCCGGCAACAAAACCTGCCTGTCTTGGACGCAGTTCCTGCGATTTCCATAACGTCGAAAACGTCGACACAGTTCCGCGTGGTTCCGCTACTGCAGTTACACGTGGGTCGCGCAATCCGGCGGACACCGGCCATCTCACCCAGTCTACGTAGCGCTGCTGGCACGGCTCCGGAACTTGGCTGTTTCTAGCGGCTTCGTTTGCTCGTTTGATAAAATTAGCGATAAAAACGTCAATGCAACCGAAATGTTCTGCACGTTTGGACTAGAAGACGGAATTACAGGCCGCCTTCGCTGCCGTTGAAGCTCATTGAACTCAACAACATTTATTAAACAACGTGCGCGACGTGCTCGAACAACGAAACCGAAAGATGAGTCGGAACGAGAAAAACGTCTCGTTCCTCCCTTCTTCTCGTGGCCGCTTGGGGGCGCGTCAGTAGAAGGGAGGAAGACGCGGCGTTGCTACCTTTTTCCTCCATTTTTTCTTAGAGTGTATGTAGCAGTTTGATGTCCGCCCTCCCTTCGGGTGAGGTGGCGGGGACCTGGTCCGTGGACTGCCTGACACTGTCCTGTAAGGAACGCGTCCAGCTGCCCAGGTCCACAGCCTCCTCCTCCTCCTCGCGAAGGGCCCGGAAATGGTCCCAATTAACTAAACTTCTCCCGGTTGTCTCTTGTCTTTTGTGCGTGTTGTCGGGGATCGTTATTTCCAGAATAAAGTGATCGCTGCCGAGCGTGTTTCGAGTGTTCGACCATGTGGCTAGCAGGATGTTGCGTGTGATCGAAAGATCCGGGGTCGTATCAGGAGACACACTGTTCCCTTCGCGGGTCGGATAATCCGGGTCGGTTATGAGTGTGAGATGATCCGTCTGGAGCGTGTTCCATATGGCTACGCCTTTGGGTAGTGAGCGCGGATATCCCCATGCCTGGTGGCGCGCGTTAGTCCCCCATAATTAATAAGGGTGCTGCGCCTGCCAGGATCGCGGCTTTGTGGATAAGTGCGGCTGCCCTCTTGGAACTATCTTTGGGCGAGCTGTAAGCGTTAAGCACATATATACTGGGCCTGTCCTTCTTGTGCGGATGGATCTCGAGGAACACGTGTGGAATTAGCGTGTCCTCGATTTCGTGTTGTGTGACTGCGAGATTGCGTCGTGTGAATGTGACTACCGTCGACGTTTGTTTGTGTTGTCGTTTGGAAGTGGATGGTTGTGTGGGGTAAGTGTATGCGAACGCTGCGTAACCCGTCATTTTAAGTGGTGGCGTCGCTTCTTGTAACGCTAGAATGTCTGGCTGTGTCGGTTGTTGACTGATGTGGAGCAAAAGTTTACTCCGCTTTTGGCGGAGTCCCCTGCAGTTCCATTGCCACACAGTAATTGGTCTGTTGAAGTTGGCCATGGTTAATGCATATGTCTAATTCGGCCGCTATTAGAGCGATGATGGGTAAGATACTGTCGAGGCTCTGTTGTATTGCCACAACCTTCTGTTCCAGACTATCCATGCGCTCCTCTGGTCTATCTGTGCGCTCCTCCCGCCGAGCCACGCGATCGCGGAGCCTGAGTCTATGTTTAGGATTCTCTTTGACGGAGTTCGTCACCGATTCCACGGTAGACATTCCCGTGAGAGACGAGTCCGACTTCTTCGATACGGCGTCGGTCGCCTTGCGCTTCGAGCTTTGCGGAAGGGGTGTCATGGTGGTAGTGGATGTCTGTCCTCGTGGCGCTGTGAAGGTTGGCCTCGCTGTTTCCGTTTCTGCGTTCGTGGGTGTTGGTGGTGTTAAAGTCGTGGCTGCTGGTGTGTGCGCTTGACTGACCAGCGTGGTATACGTCTCCTTCGCGGTTGTGGTTTCCATGTTGTCGAGGGGTGGTGTTGGGGTTACGGTTACTTTCCGCCTGAGGATTGCGCATTCTTTCCTGAGTGCTTCCAGCTCCCTAGCTACTTCCGGGGATATTGTGTTGTTGGGTTGTGTGTTGGTGTTGTGTGCGACCCTGCTAGCCCAGCTCACCATGCGGGGGTCATCTTGCCGCTGCTGTTGCTGATTCGTCCTGCCCTTGCTCCCTGGGTGCGAAGTTGAGGACCTGGAGCGGTCCCGGCTCCTGAGGGATTCCGCTCCCCGCCGCCTCGATCTGAATCGGCGCCGAATTTTCTGTCTGACGGTGGCGACAGTGCCGGTGTCTTCTTGCGTTGCACGAAGCGGTGGGGGCACACCTGGGAGCCGGTTTCATGTTCCCCTCCGCAGATGATGCAGACCGGTTTACAGGAGTAAGTCGAGCCGTCTGGGTTGGTGTTGGAGTGTTCGGTGCCAGAGCTGCGGCACTAGTTGCTGGTGGCTTGCCTACACACGTCGGCCCTGTGTCCGGTTTGGCGGCAGTTGAAGCAGGTCTCGAATTTCTCCCTGTAAGGGTAGCAGAGCAGCACTGCGTGACGAAAGGTGACTTGCCTGGGTAGCTTGGTCCCCTCAATAGTCATTAACATGGTCCGAGTTTCACCCATCCTCCTCGCATGGAGGACGTTCAGTTCGGGGTTGTCAAGGGTGGCGTAATGTATGACTTCCTCCGTCGTCTCCCCCATGCATAGTGCCTCCGGTACAACTATGCGGGTGGAGTTTTCGGGCATGGCCATGTAGGCAGAAACTTGAAAAGTCCGGTCTCCCAGCGTGAGCGATGTGGCTGCGCCTAGTCGGCGAGTCCTGTCCTGAGCTGGTGTGCTGACCGTAAAGGTGCGGTTGGTCGGGTGAATCCTAATCTTCTCCTGTGGTCGTGACTGAAGAAGTGGAAGGAGCTGAAGTATCGCCATCATGAGCGTACTAGCACCATATGTTACGGGATCGAACCCACGTGGACGGAAGACCACCTTAATGTCTTCCATAGGTAGTCTTGATAAAGTCGAACGGCGTTTTTGCGCGGAGCCTTTTAAAGGCTTTGCCGGATCTATTTCCCGCTTCCCGGGTGGAGTGGTGGATGATGGCGTGGCCATACCTGCTGAGCCGTACGCGCTGCTTCCTGTGTGGCCTTCTCTTTCTGTCTCTTCGAGACAAAGGCGGCGTGTGCGTTCATTTGTCGGCGAAAAACAGACTCCCAGACTCCCTCCTGGAGGTCCTCCGGTGTGATCGAGGTGCCTTCGACTTCGTACTGCATCCCGAAGGGCTAGGCGGCTCATACAGTAACCGCGGAGTCGATTATATGATCGCCCCACTTATACCGAGGCGTTGGGCTTAGCTTCTCCCCCCCCCCCCCCCCAAGCGTGGGGGGAAAAGCGCCAAAAAATTTGGTTCCTGGCGACGGTTCGGGTCCAGAATCGTGTGAACGTGGTTCGCTTGCCTTGGCCGTCGGGTGGTAATCCAGAAAATCTGTAGAACTGGTGAATAGCGGTCGAAAATGTGGCAAAAAAGGAGCCGAGCCGAGCACGTCCGCACTGCCTGCCGCCCTCTTCTTCTTTTTCCAGAGAAAAAAATATAACATTCGCACCGCTGGACTAGCAACATTTAATAATGCCTCTTTTCCTTTTCTTCCAATTCTTGATTTCGGTTTTCTTTTTCTTTACACTAACTAAGATTTCTTAATTTTTTACACTTGATTTAGGTTTTCTTTTCCTTTACGCTTACTTCGGAATTTCTTTCCTTAAACGCTATTTCTTTTAACGCTATTTCTTCTCATTTAAAGCAGTGACCTTTCTGCTGTCGGAATGTTCTCATCCCTTTTCTTCTGTCTTCTTTAAGCGATCTTCCTCTTCTTCTACCTTTGCCTGGCTCCTTACCTCAGCGATGTGTTTCTCGCAACATGCGGACTTGCTATCCAACGAAGTATGAAAGATCCCAGGATTGAAGTCATCTTCCGCTACGTTGATGATTTTTTAATACTTTGTAACACGGAGGTAGCAGAACAAGACAACGGTTGCCGCGAGTATGTTATGAGGTGCTTTGAACAGGGCTGCTCAGGACTTGAGTTCGCTTATGAACTACCCGTAAACAAATCTATCAGATTCCTCTATCTTGCTTTAGAATTTAAAGATGGCCACGTCTGCTGGCGATACCAAGCTCGGTCCTGCAAAGGGTTTCTTCCATTCGAATCCGGACACTCAAAGAACGTGAAACATGGGGTCGCCACCACGGCACTAAAATCTTAAAGAAGTCATGCGAACACCAGATCCAGAAGAATTTTGACACTCACATATCCAGGCTACTTGATGCTGGGTATCCGGAAACACTACTGGTATCAATATGTGAAAAAATCTCCCAGAAGTTGAAGCGCAGAGAGGAAGGCAACGAGCGAACAACAAAGAAAAAGAGTGGAAATCCCATAGTGGAAGCACCATATCTCCATGGCATCACTCACCGGCTAAAAAAGATTGCAGGCCGGCAAGAGGTCCAAGTGATGAGCTCCGCGCCGTACAAGGGCTATTCAATGTGAGGCAGGGTGAACGAAAACCAACATAGGCAACAAGAGGCATGTAAAATCGCAAATAAAACAAGGTACGCCCAATGTCAAAAATAAGTCATTTATAACATCCCCTTAACATGTGGAAGGTGCTATACATATTTCTCACGTGACGTCATTCTAGTCGCCATTCCCAGGTACTATAAGCGTCCCATTAATGCAGTGAAAGGTAGGTTTGCACGCGCTTCCTCGAGCGTCTCGCATCGTGCTCTTTATTCTGTAGAAGGCTGGCCTCATGTGCAAAGGACGCCATTGCTGGGTACTGGGTGACGTCAGTGCAAGCTATTTATATTGGGCAGACAGGGCGCTGTATTAATGATAGAACCAGGGAACATGCCACATCTCTACGAAACTTGACAGCAGCACGACACCTTGCAGCCCATTGTCGCGCATGCCAATCCGAGGCAACGTTGTGCAACGTAAACATCGTGGGGCGACATAAAAATCAACTCGCCCGTGAACTACTAGAAGCCCTAGTCATCGAAGAAAAAGGCGAGGACTGTGTTAATGCCCCTTCCGTTGCACTACACAACTCAGAGAAGATTTTCCTGTGGAGTGAAATGAGTTCCAGGGAAAGGTAGAAGAAGAGGAAGATCACTTAAAGAAGACAGAAGAAGAGGGATGAGAACATTCCGACAGCAGAAAGGTTACTGCGTTAAATGAAAAGAAAATGCGTTAAAGGAAAGAAATTCCGAAGTAAACGTAAAAAACAAGAAAACCTAAATGAAGTGTAAAAAATTAAGAGATCTTAGTTAGTGTAATGAAAAAGAAAACCGAAATCAAGGATTAGAAGCAAAGGAAAGGAGGCATTATTAAATGTTGCTAGTCCAGCGGTGCGAATGTTATATTTTTTCTCTGTGTGTTTTTCATGTTCAGCTGGCCCCATTAACATCAATGAACCAACTTGCTCAGCTAAAGCCCGGAACATAGTATAGCATTCGCAGTTCTTTTTAATCAACAAATCTGTTAGGTGTAAAAAGATCTACCTTGTAGAAACTGTTGCTGCAACGCCTTTTGCTCCGAAGCCATTATGCTGGAGATTCGGCTTGCCGTGCGTTTCTGAAGTTGTCAGTGAGTACAAAAGCGGCATGCTTCGCGGTGTCTGCTTCCGTGACGTCATGTAAGTGGAGCGTGATTATTGAATACTGCGTTTTGATCCTGGTATTTGGGGTGGGGTGGGGGGGCAAAAATGACATTCGCAAACAGACATAGAATGAGCATTTAGACACCCCAATTTTCGCAAAACAAAACAATTTCTATAAAAAAAAAAGACGAGCCAGACATACGAGGGACACTCCAACTTCAATTTCGAATATCCATCAATCTTCTTTCGCCGTCATGTTGTATCTCGTTTTAGTTTTGTATGTTTCCTGGCGAAATTATCCGATCGCTTAAAGCGATCGGGTGTGCGCAACATTTCGGGTGATGAAAGTGGTGTCCTCGGAGCGAAAATTCTCGGTCGATATATATTCCTGCCTCGCGTTTCCTTTGTACTTCATTTTTGTGTCCGTTTTTTTTGTTGTTGTTGTACTTTGTGTTTCAGAAGCTTGACGCCACCAGGGTCCCTCGAGCGAAACCAAGTGCCGTCTCTTGAAAGCTGACACCAAAGCAGCGTCGCCGTGTCGGAAAACCCGACGCAATTTCAATAAATCGGTCAAAAACTTAAATTAAAACAACACAAAATAAGATCAGTAATGACGGGGAGGAAGTCTAAGTATGTCGCAGATAGCCTGGATATGGAACATGGGGCAACGTGACATACAGGCATTTTTCCTTAATGCCATTTTTTTGCATTTATTCTAGGTTTCGCTGTCCTGTGTTCGAATAAAATTTCATTTATAAGGTTCCCGCGTCATCAACTTATTACCATTGTTCAAAAAAAAAAAAGAGAAAAACAACTCTAGGTTTGTGTTGCGTAGACAAAAATGGTTGGTTGGTTGGTTGGGGTTTTATGGCGCAAAAGCATCTTAGGCTATGATGCGCCATGTACATACATTATTGCAGATAGGGTTTCGAAGAGGATAGAACTTTAGTAGTTGATGATAGGTTAAAACTATGTGTATGACTTGTAAGTAGTTATGGGCATGAAGTTGGGTGTAAAATCATAGTCGGTGTAAAAGGCCGATAGCTTTCAAGAAGCTAAAAACGCAGTGATGCGGAACTAATGGTTCGTTGCCAAGCAAAATAGGGAGATTTAAAGGTGTATGCTCTTTATATAGCTGAGAAAAATGTTTCCGACGGTCTAGGTCATAAGCAGGGCATTCTAGTAATATATGTGCGACAGTTAAAGGATTATTGCAGTGCTCACACTCTGGGGCTTCCTCCCTTCGCAGGAGGTGGCCATGGGTGAGGTGCGTATGCCCTATCCTTAGCCGACACAGGACAACCTCATAAAAGCGCTCGCGGTGTCTTGCACTCTCCCACTCACTAAGCAGTGGCTTTACAGTATGCAGCTTGTTATTTACTTCTTCATCCCATTCTTGCTGCCACTTCTCTCTTACACGATGCCTTAAAAGTCTGTGATAGTCTTTATATGGAATGTCATGCAGTTCGACTTCTTTGTCACCAGCAGAACTGGCTGCAAGGTCTGCTTCCTCATTACCTATACCCAGGCTAGGGACCCAGCAAAAGACTATTTTAATGTTCCTTTTGGAAGCATCAATGATTTTATTCTGCAACTCTATGATTATTGGGTGTTTAGAGGTATTTAGAGATGAGAGCGCTCTCAGTGAACTAAGTGAATCAGTATACACAACTGACTTCATGCTCTTCGTTTCTATAATATGATTAACTGCCAGGCGGATACCACATAGTTCAGCCGTTAAAATAGTGGCTGCATATGCAATTCGTTGAACATAGCGAACAGAGGGGCCAACCACAGCACATCCAACGAACGTTTCTGTCTTGGTGCCATCTGTGTAATACGAGCTGTGTCCAGTGTATCTGCTTTGGATTTCATAAAATTCCTGTTTGATGCATTCTGGTGGGGTGTCTTTCTTTCTGTACTTAGTCAATGAAAAGTCACACAAAATGAGGCTATATTCCCACGGAGCTATTGCTTGAGGTACGGGGGTCACGGGCATTGTAGTGCTCAGTCCAACCGAATCTGCTGCAGCTGCATTTCTAATACTAAAGGGCGGGATTACAGAGGGCTTGTTGTCAAAGGTGCGCTTATATCTTGTTTCTTCTACAACCTTACGTGCAGGATGCAGGGTGAATGAACGTATTCTAAGGGAATACATAAACCCCAAAGCAAACCTTCGCTTCTCCAGAGACCATTCATTTGTCTCTGCATAAAGGCTGGGGATAGGCGACGTGCGAAATGCACCTGTGGACAGTCGCAATCCCTGGTGATGAATGGGGTCAAGCATTCGAAGAGCTGAGGGCCTTGCCGATCCATATACACAGCTACCATAGTCGAGGCATGAGCGAACCACAGAACTGTAAATTCGGAGAAGGCAGAGGCGATCAGAGCCCCATGAGGTATGAGAAAGGACTTTAAGAATGTTTAGTGCTTTCTGGCATTTTACCTTAAGATACCTAATATGAGAAAGAAAGAACAGTTTACTATCAAAAATAAGCCCTAGGAACCTCTGTTCCGGTTTTGTTGGAATTGGAGTGGAGTCGGTCCAACAGAACACAAACTGCCACGGCTTCCAGAGTGGTATTCAAAGGAACCTCAACACATGGGGTAGACGGCTGGACAACTATAGCTACTTCACCAGAACTGTGCGACAGAAGAGGTCTGTCCCTGCGAAAAACCTGAAAGCGCCTTAGGATATTAGAGTGACTATTGTTTAAATGCGTTTCCTGAAGACAAAATGCTATAGGGTGATGCTGGTCTAACAGAGAGTACACGTCGTCGTAGTTTCGAAGCAACCCTCGACAGTTCCACTGCAGGAATGCTGCCATTCTGCATGAATTAGAAGGAAGACCATGCATCTAGACCTAAAAATCAATTTTGATGCGGGGTGCATTTTTCTTTTTAGATGTGTTCTTCGGCCTATCTGTGTTACCACAGGAGGTCGAAGGTAAGGACTCCGAGCTTGAGTAGGGCCTGTCGTCCTTGGACTTGGGCCCGCTCACGTCCATCGGCTCATCGGGGGCCGCCTCTGGCTGACCCCTAAGGGCCTGGGACCCCGACGGCTCACCAGGTTTTCGGGCGCCTTCAGAGGGACGAGAAGGAACTCCCCGACCTCGAGGCACCTGGGTTTTGGATGGCGCAGGGATTGAAGAACCCTGCGCTTGAATGGACCCCGAAGCGATGGGATCCACATTTTGTTTTGGGGTTGAAGTGGTTTGTGCCACTTCAGATGAGGTTGAGGGGGACTGAGGGGGGGGACGCAGGTCGTCCGTTGACGTCTGCGTTCCCGTTGACGCCGTCGACCGCGCCGGTCCCCTGCGCGTGGCCTCGGCATAAGAGCCTTGAGAAATAAAGAATATCTTTTCCGTGCCTCTGAGTAAGAAATATTTTCTTTGGCCTTTAGTGAAAGAATTTCCTTCTCTCTCTTCCACAGGGGACAGCTGCGGGAATATGCGGGGTGTGTTCCTCGGCAGTTGACGCAAAGATGGGTATTGTTGCCACAGTTGTCGGAAGGGTGGTCAGTGCTTGCACATTTTGCACAGGTGACTTTTCCTCTGCAGGTTAGTGACCCATGTCCAAACCGCTGGCAGCGGAAGCAACGCCTTGGATTGGGGACGTAGGGGCGAACTTTGCAGTTGAGATACCCGGCTTTAACTGTGGAGGGGAGCGTTGTCGAGTTGAACGTTAGCACAATGTGTTTTGTGTCCCGTTCTTCACCGTCGCGACGGATAGTGATACGTCGCACAGCGACCACCTCTTGATCTTGAAGTCCCTCAAGTATCTCGTCGGTAGATATTCCATGGAGATCATCTTCAGAGATGACACCCTGCGTGCTGTTCAGTGAGCGATGTGGAGTCACGGATACTTTATAATCTCTTACTTGGTTGAGTGCAAGAAGGGCGTTGCTTTGCTCAGCATTTGTGACCTCCACAAGCAGTTCACCAGATGGAAGTTTTTTGGCTTTAAAAGATTTTCCTATCACAGTTTCTAGGGTCTTTGCGACCAAGAACGGGGAAAGCTTTGCAAGTGGTTGATCTTCGTTTTCAGAGTGCATTACTATAAATTTAGGAAAATTCATGACTGGCAAGGTAGGGTTTGTTGATGTTGTCTCTTCGGTCCGGACCCTTTTCGGGGCCCGATCAAGGAAAGATTTAGTTTTGGTACCCATATGATTGGGAAAAGGATTTCGGCACCTGCGGTGTGCCGCCCACCATCGAGCCCAACTTAGGGAGTAGTCAGCAGCCCATAACAAAAAGGGCTTTGCTGGAACCGCTGATCTACTAGCACTTGCCCAGGTGCTATACCCAAGTGTGGTTAGGATAAGGGTATCTGCCACCACACAAGGTTGGCCCTTGCCACCAAAGAAGGTGAAAGTGAGGGAGCGGGAAGGGGAGAAAAGAGAAAGAGGGGATAGTAGAAGAAATGGCGACTAGGCTGAATCATCCTGGCCCGGCCTTACCAGGACTCCCGTCTACGAGAAGCAGGGGCGGAAGTGGTGTGTTGCCTCACCGGGGGGGCCCCGAAGGGTCCAAACCTACCCCGAGCTCGGCTCAACCACCAGGATGCCCTTTTCCCCGGACACGGGCTCGCCACGCACTGCCAGACGTGGGTGGGTTTTAGCCACTTTTACTCAGGGTCTGTGGTGTCACCAAAGTGGCTGGGGTCCGTGGTGACGCTACTCACCAAGCACCTAGCACCTAAGGTGCAGGCGCCCCCTGCGGGGAGACAAAAATGGAACTTCGCTTTTCTTGTAGATTCCATGAGGCTACCTTCTAGAACGGTAAAGAACGCAATAAAAATATTTATAAAAATAAACTCTTTTAAACATTCTTGCAATGACTTCTGCATTACCATTTTTTTGGGACACACTACTATAATTAAACATATATGTAATTATAACCTACTCAACTCGCTTTTTTCTGCTTACTTTTCCACTGCGTCCAATGACCATGTTCTGCTCCCTTTCCCTTCCCTGAATTCAGCCCACTTGATACTAGTGATCGAGGTAGTCCACCGCGCTCTATAACAATCAAAGCCCATTCACCGGAATTTTGATGTCATCACAATGAGATCGACCCCGGACACCGACTAGACATGAATACTGCGTAGGCACTCGGCTCGGCCTCGTGCCCAATCAAGGCGTCGAAGGACGGTAAGCGTGTGATAGCGGCACTTGAAGGTGGAGGAGGATGTTCACATGCTTCGATTATGCCAT
Source organism: Ixodes persulcatus (assembly GCA_013358835.2). NCBI lineage: Eukaryota > Metazoa > Arthropoda > Arachnida > Ixodida > Ixodidae > Ixodes > Ixodes persulcatus. The sequence continues at coordinate 785,588 of JABSTQ010010261.1, forward strand.
GGCTCGTTTCACCTAAAGTCACTGGATCTTGGAAAGCAGCGCCATTCCATTCCCACCTGCTAGCCGGACACAAACAAATACCAACATACAGGCGACAAAACCTGTCAAAGTGATTGGATCATTGCTGCCCGTTTCCATGGTGATCGCACTTTGGGACCCTATGAAAGCTTCGAAGGGGTCGTTAAGACCAGTCGCACCAAGATCGCTATGTAGTATCATCGTAGTGAAAGCGTTCCTTGGCTATTATGAGCGTCTTTAGCACTCTCCTTGCAATAAACCATCACTCATGCTTATTTCCCCAGATCTCTTACAATTATGTTGCTCTTCATACGTGTTTCAAGACAGTAAAATTATGTCTAATGTCTCCAAGTACTGGACGTGGCGTGTGATGGCGGTACGAAGATGTACAGCATCACACGCGGCGTTGGTGCTCAGGGGCATTGAAAAATAATTTTACTCTCTTGAAACACGCAAGAAGAGCAGCACAATTGTAAGAGATCTAGGGAAATAAGCATGAGTGATCAGTTTATTGCACGCACAGTGCAAAAGATACTCATATTGGCAGAGGAACGTTTTCAGTACGATGAGGGTCCATAGCGATCTTGGTGCGACTGGTTTTAATGACCATTTTGAAGCTTGGAAAAGGGTCTAAAATGGCGATCACCATGGCAACCGACAGCGATGAGTCAATCACCTTAAGATGTTTCGCCGTGTGTATGTCGGTATTTGTTTGTGTCCGGCCAGCAGGTGGGAAGGCAATGGCGCTATTTTGCCAGATCCAGTGCCTTTAGTTTCACCGTATCCTGGAAAAGAGCCAACACTACGATCTCCTCTAGCCAATCAAATCAACAGAAGAGAAACACGTGACAGCCATTACAGGGGCGATAGCGCAACACAATCAGTAGGGGGAAAGGGAAGTTCGAACTCGACTTTTACCAGTACACTTTGTTGTGTTTTCCAGACTTTGCCTTCGCCCCCCTCGGCGCTTACCCCATCCCTCAAAGTTAGTGCAATTGTGGCTTTCACCTCTCTTTCCGGTCAGCGGCTTCCACAGCGTGGCGCCCAACTAGTGAGATAGAGTATAGTCACGTGCCAACTGCCGACACGTTCATTGGCTCTGCGGGAGCGTAGCCTTCCCGTTTACCGTGCTACGGTGAGACGGACTTTTGATGGTGTTTGCCGGTCCCGTCATGTGGACTGCAACAGCTCCATCGAAGTCCGGATGATGTTACTGTCGGCAAAGTGCCTCCTCTACGGGTAGAGTCTAAAACCGAGTTGTTTAAAAAAGAAAAAGGTCCTTCCATGGATTCCAGTGAAGCCACGAAATAAGCTAAGCTCGGAGTATTCATAACACCCGTTTCCCCGGCAATCTTGCGAACGACGCTTTTTCGGTGCGATGTGTAGGGAGTGCCCAATAGACCCCTTCCAAAAGTCCGAGCCTACACCTGTCCATCATTGCTCGATCACGTACTCTGAGCATGTATCGAAACGAAAACTGCGTCGCGCGTTCGATTCAAAACGAGTGGTGCGTCATCGTTCGGTAAGGATTCGGATTCAATCCGCGCATTCCGTGCCCGAAAAATGGCGACCATCAATGCTGCTTGATGGACTCTTTGAAGGGCTCTACTGGCAATCGTTAGGATTAAAAAAATGCGACGCTTTCGTCTTTAGAGGTGGTGTTAGGAAGCTCGGACGATGTCGTTTGGCTTTGTCGCGGACTACTTTAACATTTCTGGAGAGCGGAACGGAGTTTTCCACTGTTGAAAGAAAGGCTTAAACGACATGTGCAAAGGAAAATAAAGCTTTTTTTTAACATTGTAGATGGTAAAAAAACCCATGAAACAAGTATAGAGCGAAATAAAATTCTGTTTAGAGCTATATTTACGGCGCAAAAGGAATTTGTAGTTGGTGACGGCGGGAGCCCGCGGAAAAGTGACCGCTATAAGGAGTATTCACTGGGCGCCATATTTCTGGGTGATGTCTAGAGCGCATGCTCTGAACGAGCCCGCATTAATAGGTTGCTAAGACCGGCAATCTTGAGGGTGCGAAATGCACGTTACAAAAGAACTGTGGAAGCTCGCCATCAGCACGCGCTCAGCAGTCGTGCACACCGCTATGGCCGCCAGTGAATACTTCCTATAGTCCCGTAACTGGTCGCTATAGTGACGCGTGTGCTTGCGTCCTTTTGGGAGCTTCCTATGGCCTTTAAAAGTTACCTATTTTTTATCGTTTTAAGTGCAACAAAAAAAAAAAAAGAAGAAAGACGTTTACAAATTTCTGTAATGCGAAACTAGGGCGCAGCTCTTGAAGAGGAGGAGCGGAGGGTAGGAAGGGGAGGGTATGCCCCTCCTCCTGCACCGAACCCTCCCCTGTTCCTCCTTCCCTCTTCTTCTCCTCCTCCTCCTCCTCTCCTCTCCCCCTTCTCTTCTATATTAATAATAATAATACTTTATTTTCATCCTTTATGATGATAATAAAGTATTCTTCTTACCCTCGTCGTTCTCTTCCTTCCCTCCTTTTTTCCTCCTGCCGCTGAATTTGTGCATATTTGACGTGACACGTAGTCGTGATGTAATTTTTCCTGCTAAATTTAGCGGGGAAACTGAATTAGTGTGGAGGTCACGTGACGTCAATTTCCCCCATAAATTTAGCGGGGAAATGTTCCCGCTAAGTTTAGCGGAAATTTTTTCCGCTACTTTTAGAGGGAAATTTTCCGGCTAACTTTAGCAGGGAAACATCCCATAATGCAACGCGTGCGGCCACATCGACGCCCACGCCGACGGCGACGCCGCTCAACCCGGAAACAGGCGACTAAGAGCTGCGCTCTAAAACCAGATTTAAAGGGCAACTCCGCTTTATTTTTGGTTTAAAAAAACAGTGCAGTCCTCTTCAGTATCGCCTAGGAAGACTACACTTCAAGTATTACAACGCAGTTGTGTCTAAATGTTTCTTAAACGGTCCGGCAAACTCTGCAACTCGCCAAGTTGCCGAAATCGGCTGACTCTAGCGGGCGAATTCAGGCGCTACCAACCGCGCAGTTGAGGCTACGGCGTGGGCGTAATCAACATTGAGCTAAATGTCATCACCATTGCCCCCTTTTGCTTGTTTTTTACTTCTTCTGGCGAGCGTAGCGGATGACGTCAGCAAAGGTTCCTCTCGGTGTTTAGCGATGTCCACGTTATTGGCGTAATGCGCCTGCGCAGCCCGCTTCATGGGAGCCGTCCGGCCACCCCGCCGTAGTCTCGCCGTCACCGCCGTTTCCCGCGTCACAACCGCCGTGGTCGTCTCACCGGTTGGGATTATTGTCTCTCGGAGTTTCGTCCACACTACGGACACCACGTGCGCAGACTTATGCCGCAGTTGTGAAGACGTCGTCGAATGTCGTAGAGACCAAAACGTGGTTAAGAAAAGCGGTGCAGACGACACTTGCGCAACCCCCGGACATTTCCTATAGGGCCAATGGAGTCGCCTTCTATACAGTAGCGCCGAATTCCTTGTCCACGGTGGGGGGCTCTCATTGCTTGAAAGAGTCAACATAATATTTTATATTCTGTAGATTTCAAAATCATATTTACAACTAATCATGCTATTAATAAAATACCTGGCTGACATTTCAAAACGGCTTTTTTTATAACACGTTTGGAACCTAGCAGTCTACTTTGAAGTTGTTTCTTTGCCAAGCCTTAAATAATCTAATATGGCGCCCTTCTATTTTTGTAGGGTTGTTTTCGTACGATCGCTTCGGGGTCGTGCTGGAGCGAGGCTCCTGAGCAGCACGCCCGGTCCCGGTAGTGTAATAATAGGGACTTTTAACAAAACGTTACCGTGTTCCGCGTACCGCACTATCGGAGCCTTTGAAACATGCTTTCAGGTGCACGCCCCGCGGTCACGGTATCACCGGGCGTGTGCTTAGAAAGCATGCTTCAAAGGCTCCGATAGTGCGGTACGCGGACCGAGGTAACGGTATGCTAAAAGTCCTATATTCCTACGATGTGCGATTGAGCTTTCAGCTGTGTAAGGTGCCTAGTCGTGTGTGTTCAGTGTTCTTCTGTTTCAAGATGCCCAGCCGTCTAGTAAGGAATCGAGATCTGCTACCGAAATATTTCGAGGCACATTTATTGCACATTAGTCATGCACATAATAATTAAGTACAGCACTGCACTTGCATACGCAAAAAATAAAACATTGACAAAACAACTTCGTCACCCTCGCCCACAAGCCACATTTATAGATCCCCACCACCTTATCTCTGCACGATCTCATCCCTTCATTAATACATGCGGCGTTGCACACCTTGGGTATGGGCAATTTGCCTTTCTGTGGTGCCGCGGCTCTTCTTAACCCAAAGAAATATTACAATTACCACTAACGTATATCTACAAATGTACACATTGACCCACAAAATAACGCATTCAACATGCCAAGTTGGATCAGCTGTTCACTGAAAGTGCATAAGGTGTCCACTTATTTAAGAAATAATACACTTCAGATATCCTTCTGCTGTCATTAGCTTCATCTTTACACATTCAAAGCTTCTCACGCAAGCAAGATGGAAAGGTGGCGGAATAAAGCTTCGGAAATGTTGGCACTCATCAGGCTGTAGAACTGGTTGGGAACCACGAAGTGTCCAAAGCTTCCTTCCTCGCTTGAGAAAACGTTCAAATGCTCGTTCCTTGTCCCAGCGCCTGTGATGAGAATGTGGTCATGCTATCTAGAAATTTAAGCTTATCTAGACAATCAGGACACAAAACAAACATCTATAGAGAACTAATGATGAAGAATGCCGCTGTCGCACCCGGGACCAGAAATAAATGAGACGTGGCCAAGGCCACGCACGCGACACGATCAAAGACTGAACTTGTCGACCATTGCTGGACGACGGGGCACACGTTTGACCTGGACAATGCGGCGACGTTAGGTCGAGACCAGCGGTGGGACCGAAGGAAGTTACTTAAATCATGGTTCATTCGTCGTCACCCATCCGTGTCGGACATTTACGGGAACATTGGTGATAAGTAGACTTCGTCTCAGAGGGACCGTACGGTGCGGCTGGGGCCGTGGGCGAATCTCCCGGCCAGTTCGGGAGGAGGGGGGGGGGGGGGGGGGGGGAGAGAATTTTAGCTTCCACCTGGTTTCCCCCGTTCCTCCTCTTGGGCGGGTTGGCGGGCGCCGTGCCGACCGGAGGGAGGAGTACGTGTCCGGCCGGTTTGGCAGAAGCCGAGGGGGGGGGGGGGGGGGGGGAGGTAGTCCCGACCGGTTTCAGTTAAAGGGAGAGGGAGAGTAACTGGTTGACTGCTCGCCTCAGTTGTGTCAGTATGTACTGAAGATGCCACCTGCATTGGTGGCGAAACATCTATACCTTGTTATTATCATTTTGTTATGTTAAGCCAGAGTAAACGTTTTTAATCATGAATTCACCTGGCTTTTGGAACACTTTCGTAAAATATAGGAAGCCGAATTCTGTCTTTTTATTATCTTCCATCTGTTTGAGGACCACCCGAGACCATTTTCAAGATTAAATCCTATTGTTATACTTTAAATACGCAGTTGTGCATAAATCGAAGTGTGGCTAAGTGTGTACCATCAACTTCATTAAAACCGTAGTCGTTCGGTGATTTACTTCATGGAGAATATTAGAAAGCATTTGTTTTTACTGCGAGAACAAGCCTGCCTCTAGTGCTGTCAACCCATAAACTAACAGCTATACATAGGAAAGGAGGGGACGTGATGTGTTCGCCGTTCCGACGGGGCAGGGAGGAGTCTCCACCCTAAAGATTGGTGCTCGTCTTTGGCTGGCGTGTTACAGCGTCCCGGAAAGTTGCCGCTCGATAGCAAACGGTAAAAGATCGACATCGCGCAGGCGCACCATCAAACCCTAAGGTCTCACCATCTAGGACGTTCTTCAAACATCCCACCGTAAATCACCATGATCCACCGGCCTACTCGCTTGAACCGCCACCAAACGTGCAACAAAAGCGCGGAGGTTCCAAAGAGCATGTCGTCCTCATCACCACCAAACCGACAGAGCTTTCGCAGCCCCCATCTAAGGTAAAGCGTGAAGAGCCGTGAGACCAGCTGTACAGAAGTCCGGCCCATGGCAAGCAGCCCGTTAACACTGGGCCCCCATCACCCGCAACATCATCCGCCACCCTCACCCATAAGTAGGGCTCCGTGTTTTCGGATAAATCCGAAAAACTCCGAAAAACACCCGCCGGTAAAATTTTTGTCAATTCAGATTTATCCGATAAACTCCAAATTGTTAAGTGCCCCAAAAAAAAAAAAAACATTTTTTTTGTTGTGTGTGTGTGTGTGTGTGTGTGTGTGTGTGTGGGGGGGGGGGGGCACACACACACACACACACAACAAATTTTTTTTTTTTTTTTTTTACCATTTGAGCAGCGCAGGATCAATGGTCCTGGGAAAATGACACCATAATTATCTTTCAAGCCTCGGACCGTTGTTAAAAGGGGGTCTTACGGCTTGCCTCGTCAAGGTTGGTTCAGGGAAACAGGTCATCGTACCATTCGTGTCACGACAAAAGCCACTCTTTTGGTTTCCAGTTTGGGCCATGGGATTTGGGGATTTAGAGAAAGGAGAGGGTATGTTTCTGGGGGTAACAGTGAAAGCTATGAACCATAGAGATTGTATAAAATAGGGAAGAGGGCAGTTGAAACTTCTCTATTACATCCTTAACCACTCCACCTCGCGCGGCCGCGGGATAGATGAATGGGATGATTACGAGCTTCCTTGTGGCTACCTCCGGCAATTTATTGATTTTACGGTATCGACGTTTATCGAAGCCACACTTGTGTGCAACTTTTGTCGTGGGACAAATCAGTATTGCCAATGACACCACCGCCGAATTCAACTGAAGAAATCTTAATTGATACAAGCGCGTTTTACTTTTTTATCTGGCATACGTTTGCATCCGGTTATTATTTATTATTTTTTAATAGGAAACACTGCGAAATTAATCTCCGAGTTTCGAAGAATTGGGAATTTACGAAAAATAAACTCCGTTAAACACCGAATTTTGCTAAAAAATAAACTCCGAAAAACACCCTCCGAATTTTACGAAAAATAAACCCCGAAAACACGGAGCCCTACCCATAAGCTTCATTTAAACATTGTCAGAACCTCTGCGTCATCTGCATACTACCTCATTACGTCATCATTAGATGAGGCGCTGCAGACCTTTTTGGTCTGTGCCGCTCTCCTTTCTGCTGCGACGCGGTTCTCCTGAACCAAAATCCTCATTATATTATTATTGTTATTGTTATTATTATTATCACAAACGTAAAACTAAAGTTAAAGGTTTCATCGACGAACTTGTGTTAGAAAGAAGAGAAAGAAGGAGCGTCGAGAAAACAGTAGTGAACGTCGAAGGCGGCAGCAGCGAGCGTCGACGTATAGCGTGACAGCTGGCGAGCTTGAGAACGAGTCGGCTATAGTCGGTTACAAGTCAAGAAGGTAGCAGAAGCTCCTCCCACAAGCGTGATGCGCCCGTTTCGAATCCCCCCGCAGTCGAAAGAAGAGTTCACTGGAAACGCACCTTGTTCCGCTTCAATGGATAGATATTGGCTACACAGTGATGCCAACTTGTCTCCGACCCCACTTTTTAAGAAAGCGACCTTTGTATTCATCGGAAGGGGAACCGAGCCCCTGAAAGCAGCCTTTGTATCCACCGGAGGGGTAACCTAATCCCCGAAAGTCGTCTTGGTTTCAATCGGAGGGGGAAGACTCTAATCTCCCTCTCGTGGCTTCCACAATGCTAAGTCAAAGTCGAAAGATAAGGCAATTATGTACAGAAAGGCAAGACCCTCCTCGCGCGTTGCCCGCGACGTCACTGAAACGATGGGACGCTATTGGATGCGGAGGTGGCGGAGGAATATATGATTCCCTTTGAGGAGCATTTGCCGCTACCTTCTTGACCCGTAACTTACTATAGGCCACGCAGGGCTTTTTATCTACTAAACTCTTTATCTCGAACCTTCGGCCTAGAATCTTCGAGTGGAATACCCGGGAGACCGACCCGTCAGGGTCATGTCGACATCTTTATCTATCGCACTCGGTATACCGAATATTCGACCTAGTATGTTCGAGCGTCGAACATTTGTGGTAAGAGCAAAGCGAATGTTCTAGAGTATGCAGCAGCGTTCCCTCTCGAACACGCACGAGGAAATATGACGTCACAAAGGTGACATGTTGCAATCCTGGTGGTGGCTCAGCTGCGGAGATGGACGCTACTGACGTCTGGTCGGCTGTAGGTCGTTCCGAAGACAGACGGTGGATGACAACCAAAGCAGACACAAAACGGAACGCTTGCGTTCGCTCGCTTTATTCGCCAGCCTTTTTGGAACCAACCGCCAGGATCGGGAGATCCAACAACATGGCGAACCGGCTTGCCCAAGGCCATTTGGAGCCACTTTGGTACCCCTTTCGATGCCGGGATGGTAGGTAAACTCCCTGGTCAAAGACGCGTAGGCACCGTACTAATGCGTACAAGACTGGTCACTTGAAACTAAAACTCGTGCATTCACATATTTTTGTTTATATTTGATTAGTTTCATGAGCTGCACCCACGCAACTGACATTGGTCTGATTCAATTATGATGAAGTCGTAGGTTTTATTTAGCGCTTCGTACTTTAATTGTGGTCGCAGTCTGACGTAGGCCTTTTTGTGCTGCAGCTACCCAGCAACCGAAGCTTTGTAATAGCTCGTAATATAAAAATGTATGCCATAAAAAATAAAGAAAAAAGCGGTAAAGACTTTAACACCCTCGGGATGCTTTTAAGCTTAGAAATAGAGGAGGCTCAAAGGCCACACAACGGATGGCCTCCCTGCGCATATGATCCCGGAGCGGCTTTGTATTGTCCGTGGTGCACGCTCAATCTAAACTATCGATTGACGCTAGCTCCATTATTACCTCGGCTTTCGTATTTATGATTTCCGTGCCCCTCAAAGAAGCCCGGCCAAAAAGGAAGTTATTGAGCACTTCTAAATTCTCTCTGCGAATATGTTTTTTTTTTTTAACCTTCGTGTCTTTTCAAATTTTCTTCGGGGAAAGGCTCGTTGTTTCGCTCGGAGAACAAAAGAACAAAGCAACGTGTCGACCGGAAAGGGCCTTCGACGCAGATGAGGGAAGACAGGTTTGTTTACCGCCAAGCGTTGGCACTTTCTCGGGATCGCGCGCATCCAGAAAAAAGCTGACATTGAAGGAAAACGCGATCAAGTGGGTCCCTCATGCGTCGCTTGGAAATGTGCGTTGTCGGTGGAGCGACCGGACTCAGGAGTTGTCACATTGCGTTAAGATTAATACTGTATAGATATTTGCTAAAACTACTGCTTTGTCGTTTGTCAACGCTAGAATATTCAAAGCCACTATAATTTTGACGTCATAACAGTGAGATCCAGCGACGACAGAGACTGGACACGAGTGCTGAGTCAGCGTTTGGCTAGACATCGTGCCCAATAAACGCGTTGAACGACGCTAGTCACTGGCTCGAATTCAGTGGGCAATACGCCGGAGCCGTATATTGGGAGAGTTCGGCCAATAGGCCAAACTGTCCCAATATACGGCTTCAAAATGAGTTCGCAAGTGAAACAGCTTTGAGCAGAAATCACAATCACTTCATTTCAATGCTGCGTAACTCACGATGACCGACCTCTTGTAAGCATGTTTATCGTTGAGTTGACAGCAGTACGTCTTATTATTTTGCGCATCCTTCCAATGTTCATTCGCTGGTGACCTTGACTTTCTATCATAAATTTGTCTTGTAATTATCGATTTGAAATTATATTTTGTGTGCTTTTGTGTGTGTGTTTGTGCCTGTAATTATTGATCGCGAATTTTAGTTTGTGATAATCGCTTCAGTGCAATTTTCTAAATTTTTTTGTATTGATAGTTTTTGCATAATTATCAATTGATTTTTACGATGCCCCCTTTATGCAATTCTCTACCGGGGCCTTTAGATAAACATATATATAAGTAAATAAATAAATCATTAAACAGTTCTGAATATATGCTTTACGCAACACACCCAGAAGAATAGTAGTAGCAGCAGTAACTCGTTTTTGTTTATCGTCCCATGGGTTAGCTCTGCAGTAATTTTGCTGGTGTGGGAAGGAGACGCACAGTAAGAAAGAAGGGCTATTTTGCAGTGTCTTTCTTTGGAAAGTCACGATATATCCATGGTGGTGGCAGACATTTCATGAGGCCTGCGTCCTGGAGGAAGTTCAGCAGGGCCTTGAAATCTCGCAACACTTTTTGCGTTTTCCAACTTGGAACAGGATGTCATGTGGTGAGGCTTGGGCCCTCGCTTGCACTTCTTGGTGCATCTGTGACCTTTGAACTCCGTATGTCAGGCATATCAATAGTAGGGTCCACCGTCTCTGTCTCGTTGCAGTTGGGGCAGGTCGGGTTTAGTATTTTATTAATTTTATGTAGGAACGCGTTTGTGGCTGCCGTGCCTGTTCGGAGTCTACGCAGAATTCTTGGCTTCGAACGTGGCAGCCCTACCAGCGCTCCCGTCGGCGAGGACGGCTCTGGTTTCCCGCTTTTCACGTGGGTTCGAACATAATGAATTGCTTTGAGCGGCTCTGTCGGAGTGTCTACCGATTGGGGTTCTTGGTGGGCCATCGCTGCAAGCTTGTCCGCCTTGTCGTTCCCTCGAACTCCGACATGCCCCGGCATCCACTGTAAACATACCTTTGAGCCTTTTGTCTTTATAACGCCGACCACATTTCTTGCCGACGTTGTTAGAGGGTCACTGTTGTCCATGATTACAATCGCTGCAGGGCGCACTTGGAGTCTGCGAGGACGACAATCTGCTATGGTGGCAGCCCCGAGGCTGCGTGCAGTGCTCTGTCGACGGCCACTAGCTCCAATGTCGTTGGGGACGCTGCCTTCTGCAGTCTTCCGCTCTACTCGATTCCTGCTTTCGGTATGTAGAACGCCGCAGGGTTTGACGTTTTTGTCCGGTTTACCGACCCGTCTGTGTACATCTATAGCTTCCCGGCACGCTAATTTTCCCGAATCTCCTCTACTGCAGTCTTGGCCAGCAAAGCTGGTTGGTCTTTTTTTCTCCTGAGGTCATCACATAATTTCTGCTACGTCCCAGGGGGTGACGTTTGCGTACTCTGTTGTTGTTGGCAGCGGTGCCACCACGGTGACAAATTGCTCCATTATGATCTTCCACTCAGTGTCCCTCGATCCGTTCTTGCAGTAGTTTTAACAAGCATCTGCCTAAAGTGGTAGAAGCCAGTTTTGCAAGCTGGTGCAGTTGTCTTTTCTTAGCCTGTCGCCCTAGCTAGAGGTTCTGCCCCAATATTTTTCAGGACGGTCTCATTTGCTGTTGCTTTTAGAAATCCCCATGGCCATACGTAGTCGCCCTCTATGTTGCCGCTCCACCTTCTCCATGTCCGTTCGTGATGGCGCCATTTATGGTAGCCTATACAGCGCTCTAGATGTTACAAATGCTGTCATGTGACGAATTGCATTTGCGGCCGGTCCGCACATCTGGGTCGTTGACTTCATGGCCTGAACCCACTTTAGCTTTTTGGTTAGAGGAATTTCCAAAAAAACGTTTTGCGCACCTGCTTGATCATTGTCCCTGACAGTGTCACCTCGCTGCTGGAGTACCGTATCCCGTATCTCCGCACCGTCTTAATACGGCTTTTCCCCGTGAAAGGACTATTCTCGACTTGTGCATGAACTCCTCTGTCGCCTTCATGGCTTTTTGGAAGCAGCTGTTGATTTGCCTGTGGTGGATTCCGACGACCCATCAGTACACATCGGCGGCGTAGATGGACATTTCAGCCTGACGCGACATTCTGAGAACGGTTTGCGGGAGCTTGGCCATCACTTTGTTGAACAACACAGGGCTTAACTCGCTGTTCCGAGAGAGCCAACGATAGATCACCTTTGGTTGGACATAGTGTCGCCGTATTGTACTCGTACTCTTTGGCCCGTCAGGAAGCTTCCCAAAATTGTAAGCAGTAATGTCTGCAACTTTCCAGTCAGTCCGAGTACAGTGAGCCGCCTATGACCAAGGAGAAGGGCACGACGTCGTATGCCCACTCTGCGTCCAGAAAACCACAACAGAATTTCTTGGCCAGAGTTTGCTTTCTTCGAGGGCGCTCGTTAGACCCACAATGCTGTCTTGTGCCGACAGCCCTTTTCTGAATCCGGTCATGCACTCCGGCAGGCACCTGTTCTCCACAAAGTACCAGCAGAGCCGCGCCTGCACGAGGGGCTCGAACAGCTTCCCTACGCGTGATGTCAGCGACACTGGTTAGTAGGGCTCAACCTTTCGAGGTGGTTTCCCTACTTTTAGCAACGGTATTATGTCAGACGATTTCCAGGTTTCGGGTACGACTCCCGTTTCCCAAATCTATTTGAACCAACGGACAAGAGCCTTCTGTGTCTTGCGCGTTAGGTTAGTTAAGTCCTGGTGTGGTATCTTATCCGCGCCCGATGCGCGCTTCTTCCGGCATTTCCTTAAAGCGCACTGTATACATAGTTTCTGGAGTGTGGAAGGGGCATCGAGGGGTCCTAATGTTGTGTCTGGCATTACAGGCGGTTCTGCGGCTTCCGCGCGTGCAAAAAGGGCACACAGGTCTTCTGGCGCTTCCTGTGGAATCTTGCTGGATGCGAGCCCTAGGACCTGAAGGGTGTGTCTTTACTTGTTTTACCGGCGCATTGCCAAAAGAATCTTCCAGAGTTTCGTCATGAACATGTGGATGTCGGGGCTCTTGGAAAACAAGGCCTATTGGTTTCAAATGAGAGCTTTTGCATGCCTTCTTAGCTTGGCTGGCACCTTCTTGAAGCATGACGTGTCCTCTGGCGCCCCTGTCCTTCGAAACCTTCGCTGCGCCCGAGTTCTCACCGCGGCTAAGTTTAGATACGCCAGGTCCGGTTCCTGGAGCCATTCGAAGATGTTGGTTGTCCTTGTGGCTGCTTTCAGTGCCTGCTTAATAGCTGTCGGGATATCTTCTCGATTGAGGTCAAGAACTCTGCGGAAAAAGTCCCAGTTTACACATGACTTCAGAACTCTCTTTGCTGTCAGGAAACCCCTGACTGTGATGTTGATGGGGAGATGATAACTTCCTCGGGTTTTCGGAGCTAACTCCCACTTCAGCTCTAGGGACGGTGTGTGGGAGGTAACATCGAAGACACTCTAGGTGCTTGTGGGTCTCAAAAAGGTTGGATTTCTATCGTTTGTCACCCCCAGCTCAAACTCCTCTAATGCTTCCATGAGGTTATCCCTTCTCTTGTCTCTTTGGTTGCTTCCCCACGCCTCATTGTGTGCGTTGAAATACCCGCATATCAAAAAGTCTTCGCGTAAGTCCCTCCCATACGAAAATGCTCTATGGACGTCTATTGCAAATCCTATGGTGAGACATCACCGTTAATGGCCCTCTATGGTGAACCACAAGAAACCATAAAGCACGCTTTAGCCACCTACAGAATAATCTGTCTGCAAGGCTATAGAATCTTGAGCATTAAAATTTTCATAGCTGGCTGTATAATGATATGTTCCTATGAAGCTACAGACTTCCGACTATTCAACTTGTTCAGAGAGCTATAGAAAAATGTAGGTCCTTGATGCACTTCCGCGACTATTCATATTGCTTTAGCCGGCTATAGTGTGGTTTATGTTCCAGAAACTACAGACTCGCGACCATTGAATTTTCTTTAGGGGACTCAATAGTGCTTTATGCCACCAAAGGCATAGGCCTCCGAAATGTCTCTCGAGCTATAGACTCACGGCCATCCAATTTTTTTTAGCCGGCTCTATGGTGTTTTATGTCGCTAAGGCTATGGACCCGCGACCTTCTTTTTTGCACTGCAAAGATACGAAAGTGGAAAGGAGTCATTCATGCGCTCCCTCGGGGCGAACATTTTGTTTAACCAGCTTAATTGGGCGTACGTCACCGGTGCAATATACCTGCGACCACAAAAACGCATTTAGCTGCCTATAGGACTATTGCTGTTTTGCGGGCTGCTTTCCCTCCGCATTGCCTTACCTCGGCGTTCACGTCATCTCAATCTTTCTTTTTTTAGCTCTATTTATCTTTGTCCCTTCCAGTGTATTTTGTAAGTATATGTATTTCGTTGCGTTAACGTCTTCTACTTTGACAGTGTCCCTGCCATGTTTGCATTTCTTTCTGCGTGCTGTATTTTTTATATTTCATGTTTCTGTGTATATTACGTCGTTCTCGACGCGGGCGTCAACGAACATAAAGCCGCTGCTTACGCCGCTACCGAGGTGAGTTCTAGCCTTGTCACTACAGTCCATCACGCTATAAACTTGTCTATTAGGCTCGAATGAAGTCTCGAGAGGGCTGTTTTGAATGCCAGTGCACATGTCATCAGTGTAGACAGAGCAACGACGTAGCAATTGCGACGCGAGAGCCGACTTTGCCTCAATTTGGCCGGCCGCACTCGCTCTGCGGAGCTGTGGGCGTGGGACTCTCGAGCACCGTTAGCTTACTGATGATGCTATAGACTCATCAAATAGACGAGTCCATAGAGCGACGGTGTGTCGTGACAACAGTAGAGCTTACGTCGCCAGGGGCGTAAGCAGCGGCGCAATGTCCGCAGACGTCCGCGTTGAGAACGACGAAATTCGCAAAGATTGTAATCGATGACAGTCCTATAGACTGAACTTACGAATAGAAAACATATTACGGCAGATATTTCCTAAACAATGTAATTAGAAATGCCACAACGATGCAAATATTTCGAAAGGTGAAGTTTAAAAATGCGAACCTAACAGTGTACGCATAGTTTTAAATTCCAAGTTAATATATATATATATATATATATATTTACTATAAGGTATGGGTTTGTCCGACAAGATTCGGCGACCGTTGCCATGCACAGCCGCCGGGGTTAGAAGAACGGAGAAGTCGCTCGAGTGGTAGTTTGTTCCGGCAGTCGAAATGAGCGGCCATGATTTACGAGTGTCTTAGATCAAGTGTTTACTAGCCGTTAGAACCTGACAAGTGGGGGCTCGTCAGGGTCATTGAAAAGTTCAGGCCGTATTTGGAACATACAAGTTTGAGGTACAAACCGACCACGCTTTTCTGAAGTGGATGTTCACCACGGAACAGACTTCAAGCAGGGTACGTCGATGGGTGCTGCGCTTGCAAGGTTTAAATTGCCTCATAAGACACCGTCAAGGAGCAGCAAACATCCAAGCTGAAGCTTTGAGCAGGTTCCCTGCTCCAGTCACAGCACCCCCGTCGGAAGCACTGGACACCGAAACCGATGATGGTTCCTTATAGAGACGGTGGAGCAAGAGCACTGACTTCGAATTGAGGAAAAGGCCGTAGTAGAGGAGACGGACATATCACCCTTCCTCAGTGCAACCCAGCTTGACGATGAACAGCAAAAAGATCCTGAAATCTCCGAGGTAATTCGCTACCTACAAGACTGAACCCTACCAACTGGCGAAACAGAAGCACGTCGACTACAACATGTTTCTGAGGACATTGAAATCGACAATGACGAAAAGCTACTAAAAGATTCAGGGAAAAGAAAACTCATCTGGGTTCCAAAACAAATACACTAGACGGTACTTCTGTTGTTGCACGATAGCCTTTTAAGTGGACAATTTGGGTATTTCAAGACTCTGAAGCGGGTCGCTGAGAAATATTTTAGGATGGGTATCAGGTCTGACGTTTCACTCTATGTGCTATCTTGCCCGTCCTGTCAGACCCTGAAGCATCGCCGTCAAAAGCCGGCGGACTAATGGACAGTACCTGGGCAGAGGAATCTATGGCAGAGCTGAGCGTAGACATCATTGGGCCATTGCCTATATCAAAACGCCACCACAGACATCTCATAGTGGTCATCGAGTAGTTTTCGAAGTTTGTTGAACTATTTCCACGTCGAGGTCCGACCAGTAAGCCATGCTGGAAAAAATGATTGAGGTGTTTTGCCGATCGGCATGGCTTTCCAAAAAGCCTATTCAGTGGCAATGAAAGAGCCTTCGTTCCCACCTGTGGAAGGACGTCATGAAGCACCTCGGCATCAAAGACCGCCACACGGTACCGTACCACCCTGCAGGGAAAGCGGTAGAGTGGCATAACGCAACAGTAAAGCAGTGCCTCATGGCATACTGCTATGACCATCGTGACTGGGACCAACGTATCCCTGAAGTTTCATTCCTGATGAAAACTTGCGAAAGTGTGACCGCAGGGTAGACGCCAGCTTCTCTGTGCAATGGGCGCCAGCTCCGCAAGCCATGGGATCAAAACCCCGGTGAACTTCCCACACCAGACAGCCTAGCTCCAGGCTTCGTGGCAGAAGTGACATCTAGGCTACAAGACGCACAAGTGTGCGCTAGAGAACGAGAGAACGGCCCAAGAGCAGCAGCGCCGCTACTACAACAGAAAATTAGACAAAAGTGTAACTTTTAAATGTGTGATCTAGTGCTCAGTAATCTGCACACTCTGAGCTATGCCAGCAAGGGCGTGGCGGCAAAATTAGCACCGAGACGCTCTGGGCCATTCGTGGTGGTGGGGAAAGGGGTGTTGAACGATTATCGCTTGAAGGACCACAACACTGAACGACCAGCTGGACTGGCACATGCTGACCAGCTGCTGAAGTTTTATAACGACCGGCTGAACATGTAATCTAAGGGGGGTGGATTGTAAGGTATGGGTTTGTCCGAGAAGACCCGGCGACTGTTGCCATGCGCAGCCGCCGATTTGAGGAGAAAGAAGTAGCTCGAGCAGTAGTTGGTTCCGGCGGTTGAAATGAGTGGCCGTAGGATTATAAATAGGATGATTTGCACATATATATATAGGGTGTTTTTGTTTAAGCTTAACAGATTTGTTCAAAAAAAAATACCGTAAGAGTTACACTTATGCCGCTTGTGGAGGTGAGTTATACGGCCAGGGGGACAGATTATAGGGGGCTAATCGTAATGATCAGTCGGCTAATTACTTAAAATTCGTTAATTAACTTTTTAAATAATGAAAATAGACATATGGTTCCAATTAGAAATTTGCTCAGCGTCATCAAAAACCCCTAAATCAGTCATTTTCAGAAAGACTTTGAGCGCGTGAGAAGCGTAGTAGTGAACTGAAGTTACCGCTCGTGGAGCAGGTACGAAGCTAGAGGTTGCGATAAGGCGCCCGTCCGCCCCAGCCTTGTACCTGCTCCACGACTGGTAACTTCAGTGCACTACTGCGCTTCTCACGCGCTCAAAGTCTCTCTAAAAATGACTGATTCAGGGGTTTTCGATGATGCTGAGCAAGTTTCTAATTGGAACCATATGTCTATTTTCATTAATTAAAAAGTTAATTAACAAATTTGAATTAATTAGCCAACTGATCATTACGATTAGCCCCCTATAATATGTCCCCCTGGCCGTATAACTCACCTCCACAAGCTGCACAAGTGTAACTCTCACGGCTTTTTTTAAACAAAACTGTTAAGCTTAAAAAAAACACCCTGTATAGATATATATATATATATATATATATATATATATATATCATAGCGGTATAGCGGTATATATCTAGTATATATATATATATATATAACGGGCATGGTGGCGGGAGGCCGAAGGCGTGGGTATATAACTGGGAAGAAAAAAACCCTCGGTGAAAACAGCAACAACGGACGATTTAATCTTCGACGTTTCGGCCGGAGTCCGGCCTTCGTCAGGAAGAACTTTTACAGATGAACGCGGGTGGTATTTATACATAGCTACGGTCGAGTCCAAGTTTCAAAAACGGCGGGATGACGGTTGGAGTTCCAGATGGGCAAGCGTTTATACAATGCTACGGTCGGGTCCAAATTTCGGCGGGATGACGGTTGGAGCTTTGGTGAGAGGGAAGCGTAGGGCAGTTTGTATCCGGGTGAAGGAGCTTGACGGTCGGGGCCAAGTTTCAAGGACGGTGGGATGACGGTTGTAGCTTCTTGAGAGGGGGCGCAGGGTGACTTTGTTCCCGGGCGGGCAGGGGTGACCTGAATGATAGCGTACAATAGACGACAGTTAACGCGCAAACTAAAGTGCTGTCTCAAAAAAAAAAAAAAAAGAAAAAAAAAAAAAAAAAAACGGCACGGTCACTTGTGTTGTCTCTTGGGGCATGCATGAGTCAGACCTGAAATGAAACAATGTTAAAAGTAGAAAAAAAAAAAAAAAGAATATTAAAATCTGCAAATAAAAGAGAAAAGTTGATGGTCCAGTTCCGGCCACAAACACAGTACCACTGCTAACAATAAGGTCTGGGACCTAAAAAAATATGTCCCCTCATCGCTGTTGCTATTCGTCTGTTAGCATTTTAATCGATGCCAGAGTACCGGGGCTTTCATTTATTCCTTGTTTAATTGTGTTGAATCGGTAAATTAGGTAGGATTCCCGCTGTTCACGTTCGCGATTTGATTTAAATCCAGATTCTAGGAGCGTCACTGACAATTTATCAAACGAGTGTTTTGGGAGAGCGAGATGTTTAGATAGAGGCAATGTCGGAAGATTTATGGCGTGAGATTTGTGATTATTAAAGCGCAGTCTAAATGCCGTTCTAGTCTGCCCTATGTATTGCATTTTACATACCGTACACTCGAATAAGTACACGACATTCGACGAGGCACATGTTAAGTGCCCTTTAATTTTGATCGAGAACTGCGAGTGCGTGCTGCTGGCCGTGTTTGTGTGCTGCATCTGTTTACATATCAGACATCCTGGGTGCATGCAAGGCCTACATTCGTTAGGTGGTGGCGATGAATTGATCCGAGAATTTACTAGCGCGTCTTTGAGGTTACGCGATCGTCTGTGGACTACCCCAGGGGCGGATGGAAACGCGCGTTTAAGGCGCTCGCTTTGTTCGAGAATGTTATAATGTCGTTTTAAGATATTATTTATATTAGGATGGTTCATGCTATAAGTTAGATATAGATTTGTGCGTTGTGAGTCGTTTTGCGTGGGGCGCGGGCTGATAAGGTCTGCTCGGTTCAGTTGCTTGGCTTTTCTGATTGCATCGTCGATTATACGGGGTGGATACTTTTGTTTCTCTAGCACCGACTTTAAATTTTGGCTGCTCGCATCAAAATCTGTCTCCTTGGAACAAATTCGTTTGAAACGATGAGCTTGGCTGTAGGGAATGCTGTTCTTGCAATGGCGTGGGTGGTCGCTTTGATAATGCAGGTATTGCTGTCGATCGGTTGGCTTACGGTACAGGCTCGTGGCGAGTTTACCTTCGTCTATTTTAACGTTGACGTCTAAGAAGTTTATTTCGGTTTGAGAGTACGCATGTGTAAAGCGGATGCTCGGATGAGCAGCGTTGTATCGACCTATGAAGTCCACCAGCTCCTCCTCAGTATGCGACCAGACCATAAATATATCATCTATAAACCTTTTGTATATTAACGGCTTTACGGGACATTCAGAAAGGAACTGAGATTCTAATTTTCCCATGAATACGTTGGCGTAGTTCGGGGCCATTTTGGTGCCCATCGCGGTTCCGCTAACCTGCCTAAAGTATTTATTGTTAAATTCGAACGTGTTTAGTTCTAAGACAAGCCTCGCTAGAGTAGCGACGACGTGTCCATCTGGGGTATCCGGTTGTTTGTGGAGTTCGTACATGTCAATTAGAGAAATTATTCCATCATCGTGTGGGATATTCGTATACAGCGATGACACATCAAGTGTAACCAAATACGAATCTTTTGGTATGCGTAAATTTGATATTTCCCTTAAGAAGTGAGCTGTGTCTTTAATGTGTGAATCGAGACTTGTGGGTATATGTTTAATTAAACTGTCTACATATCCTGATATGGGTTCGGTTACTGTACCTATTCCGGATATGATTGGGCGCCCTGGGTTACCAGGTTTGTGAATCTTAGGGAGCATGTAGAAGCGGCCCGTGGAAGGTTGTACCGGTTTCATTAATTTATGTTCGTTAGCGGTTATTCTGCCCTCGTCTAGGAGATCCTTAAGGACCGAGGTCACAGTCTGAGTGTGGTGCACCGTAGGGTCACCTGCGAGAGGTTCATAAAACTTTGGGTCATTTAGTTGGCGGTATCCTTCTCGGATGTATTCAGAAGTGCTAAGAATCACAATTGCTCCTCCTTTATCGGCTGGTTTAATTGTTATGTCTGTCCTATTGCTCAGGGTTTTTAAGCTAGCCCTTTCGGATTTAGTGAGGTTATCCCGTTTTCCCGCCTGCCTGCGATATTCCCGCATAATGTCTTTTTGCACAGCGGCTATGTACAAGTTAAGACAATCGTTACGGTTAGCCTTTGGCGTCCAGTCGCTCGTTGCACGCTGCTGAGAGGTGTTGGAGCTAGAAGGTCTGTCCAAGAAGTATTCCCGCAATCTTAAATTTCGAGCAAAGTCGTCGAGGTTGCGTAGTAATTGGAATTCGTCAACAAAACCTGTGGCGGGACAGAAGTTCAATCCTCTCGAAAGGAGTTTTTCCTCTTCTGTTGATATAGTCACTCCAGATAGATTAACAATTGTGGTGCCACAAGGGGCACTAGTGCTTGACCTATCGTCTGTTATGCTAATGGCCGGCTGAGTATATTCATTATAGTTAAATGATGTCGTAAGCTGAGGTAAAACAGGGTTAGAAACCTTATCGCGCTGTAGCTTACGTAGCTTGATTGTTTCAAGATCATGGCGTTTCTTTTTATCGAATTCAGAAAGGGCGCTAATTTCGGATGTCGATAAGGGGCCATTTGAACGGAGAAGTGTAGCGGTCGCAGTAGTTAACTGTTTTACTTGTTTGTCACTATGATGAATCGCTATTTGGACCAATTTAAGGGAAGCCTCAAGGAGAACCTGTTGCCATTCCGATCGGTCATGTTGGTCGAGGTTTGTGCAGGCGGGAGGAAGGGAAAGCGACATGCCCTTCGGGGTAATGCCTGCGTTAAGGTACACTAGCAATGTTGATCTATGAAGTTCGTGCCTAATGCGTTTATCTGAGAGCTTTCGTACTTTAAGAAAAGTGGTACTGTAGTTTGGAGCGGAGGAACTGGACTCACCGAACTGTCGTCAATCTTCTTTCGGGTGCGGGGAGCTCTCCGCGGCGGGCTTCCGCAGGTTGTAGCGCTGTCTTGGGGTACTTCTTGGCTGCTGCGGGAGTCGCTTGGGTGCCGCACTCTCGACAGGTGTCGGGTACTCATCGACGTAGTTGACGCTCTCGCTGGCTGCTGGGCACGCTGCTCCCGGGATCCCCACAGGGGCAGCTGGGCTCTCTGGACTGGCGTTGTGGGACCTGGGAATCTCGGGGTGCCTGGGTTCCTCTGATGGCGCCATCCTGGCGCAGATGGCGGTGTCGGCGGCGGGGATCTCCGATGACCACCCTGGCGACGTCGTACTTGTTCCACGTTGCAAAATGGACTTCAATAAGGTCCCAGACCTTATTGTTAGCAGTGGTACTGTGTTTGTGGCCGGAACTGGACCATCAACTTTTCTCTTTTATTTGCAGATTTTAATATTCTTTTTTTTTTTTTTCTACTTTTAACATTGTTTCATTTCAGGTCTGACTCATGCATGCCCCAAGAGACAACACAAGTGACCGTGCCGTTTTTTTTTTGTTTTTTTTTTTTTTGTTTTTTTCTTTTGAGACAGCACTTTAGTTTGCGCGTTAACTGTCGTCTATTGTACGCTATCATTCAGGTCACCCCTGCCCGCCCGGGAACAAAGTCACCCTGCGCCCCCTCTCAAGAAGCTACAACCGTCATCCCACCGTCCTTGAAACTTGGCCCCGACCGTCAAGCTCCTTCACCCGGATACAAACTGCCCTACGCTTCCCTCTCACCAAAGCTCCAACCGTCATCCCGCCGAAATTTGGACCCGACCGTAGCATTGTATAAACGCTTGCCCATCTGGAACTCCAACCGTCATCCCGCCGTTTTTGAAACTTGGACTCGACCGTAGCTATGTATAAATACCACCCGCGTTCATCTGTAAAAGTTCTTCCTGACGAAGGCCGGACTCCGGCCGAAACGTCGAAGATTAAATCGTCCGTTGTTGCTGTTTTCACCGAGGGTTTTTTTCTTCCCAGTTATATATATATATATATATATATATATATATATATATATATACACCGCGTGTTCATTTTTAATTCGAACAGATTTTTTACAAAAGATCCGTAAAAGATGCACTAGGTGGCTAATCCTTGCGAGAAGTTGATAATTACTTAAAATTCGTTAATTAACTTTTTAATTAATGAAAATATACATATGATTCCAATTAGAAATTTGCTCAGCGTTGTCGAAAAACCCTAAATCAGACATTTTCAGAAAGACTTTGAGCGCGTGAGAAGCGTAGTAATGAACTGAAGTTACCGCTCGTGGAGCAGGTACAAAGCTAGAGGTTGCGATAAGGCGCCCGTGCGATTTTTCCGTCTCTTATCTAGCCCCAGCCTTGTACCTGCTCCACGAGTGGTAACTTTACTGCACTAATACGCTTCTCACGCGCTCATAGTCTTTCTGAAAATGACTGAATTAGGGGTTTTCGATGACGCTGAGCAAGTTTCTAATAGGAACCATATGTCTATTTTCATTAATTAAAAAGCTAGTTAACAAATTTTAATTAATTAGCCAACTTCTCGCAAGGATTAGCCACCCACATAATGTCCCCCTAGCCGTATAACTCACTTGAACAAACCGTCCTAGTGCATCTTTTACGGATTTTTTGTAATAAATCTGTTCGAATTAAAAATGAACACCCGGCATATATATATATATATATATATATATATATATATATATATATATAGATATATAGGCAAAAGTAGGGTGCGCAGACATAGCAGCCGTAGGATGATAAAAATAGAAATCTAATTTAATGGCAAAAAAGTCACACAGCCTTTTCCTACAAGCCACTTCGAACTACCAATGGCTCATTGCACCGCTTCCACCCAGCCTGAATGCACCTCCAAACAGAACCTACAACCGTCATCTCTCATCGCGACAAAAGTGGAGAAATATATATATATATATATATATATATATATATATATATATATATATATATATATATATATATATATATATATATATATATATATCGATATCGTGCGCAAAAAATAGCAGCTAGTTCTTCATTTTAAGTTATAATGGGGGTTATACGACGTAAAGCATAGTAATAGTATCTTCAAACTTGCCGGGATGCGGTTCATTCGCCACATGCAAACTAGTCATTGTAAGATGATTTTATAACCATTGGTTTATGTCATAGTGGAAAGTCGCAAAAAACTCATCAGAAAATGTGGGCAGTTGTTAAAATTTACATTTTACCATCGTCCCCTGCGCGGTCGATGAGGCCAGTTGCCCGCGTGACGAGTCATTCTGTGACGAACGTTCCTATGTGAAGAATCGTCCTGTGACCAGTGTGCATGTGACGAATCGTCCTCATCCCTAAACTTGCAGTGTTTTGGGCCAGAGTTTGGGCTGGGTAGATTTTTTGTAAATCCATAAGCTGGCCTTCATGAAGCTGTCCTGTTCACTCGTTATTGACAGGAGGATAGACGCTATGCGTGTTTTAGGCCAATTGTGTCTCCGGTCAAGGTCACGTCACTACAGTCTCGAAGCTGGTGGTAAGGCAGAACATGGCACCTGCCTGAAGCCCAAGGCCACATCTTGGCATCCACTGCACTATCAACCTTGGGTAAAAGAGACAAAGCCTCTCGTTTTGTTCATTGTTGGGATGCCCCTAAAGATTAGCCTTTGTGAGCGCACCCCTGTTCTGGCATTGAAAAAGCTGCTGCTTTTCTACTTCTCTATTTTTTTTCTATCTCCCTAAGTTGAAAGTGTGGTAGAAGGTGTGTGTACTCGCCTGACCAATCAACCGTAAACTTTGTATATTTTGACTCCGTTCTCTGTGCACGGAAAGCGACAGAAGCGTGATCACGTTGTTCGACGGATGACGCATTAGCCGTTGACAATCCCGGAATGCCTTCTTGCGGACCTAGTTTCGCGTGTGGTGCGGCCTGCGGGGATGCTGCGAATTTCGCTTCTGTGGTAAATGGTATCTCGTTCAACAAGTCTTACCCGTATGTCGCAACAAGCAATTTCTTCAAAGAGGAACAATATTTTTTTGTAATGCGTTTAGTGTTCGGTTCGGCAAATGACAGCTTGTGCAACATCTTCACGGATCCCTTCATTTTCGTTTTTGTGTTTGAGCGGTTGTTTCGCAGTGCCCCTGTCGACATATATCTCGGATTACATCTTTCAAGTACGGTATTTTCAACGTGAGTGTGCAGAAACCTACTTGTCGACAGTTGACCGTTCTTCTACGGGCTCTCGTCTGGATTTCTTGTAAAATTAGGCAGTCTATCTCCTGGCAGCCGGGAGAATAATTTCTCCAAAATTCTACCGGCCCTCGGCTGCCATTGGCTGTCAGAAATCATGTCACAACAGCAGGTAAAATACTGACTTTCTTATTCTCTCTGCGTTTCGGGAAAACATATTTTGTCAAGCGAATTGCACGCTGTAGGGACATTTCGTCGCGCGTGTACTCCTCAGGCGCGTGCTCAGCGGCCCAGCCCGCCCGTTCACGCCGCTTCTTGGTGAGCCGGCAGCGGCTCATTACAAACAAGAAAAGCTATTCTGAGCTGTTTATGAAAGATCGTGTGTTGATCAAACGATCAGTCGATAAAACGTCGTTCGATGAACTGATATTGCACCACCAATGAGTGGCGACTGCCGGTAGAATTTCGGAAAAAAATTCTGCCGTCTGCCGGGAGACTGGTCACAACCTAAAAATTACTCCGGTTCTTGTTTGCTTTGCAATCTTCTCAGTTGTATAACAGCTGAGCAGTACCTGTCCACATATTACAGACTGCTTATTTTGTACTGGTGTACATAATAGGCTGTGTGTAATAAACTTCTGGGAGATTTGAACAAAAAATTCATTGTATCTGCTTACCTGCCTTTTTGCAAACACCTGGGCGAGTGCATATTGGTTGTTGAAAAGCTCGCTCGATGTTTTAAATAGGTTTGTCAAGTTCAAACGTCTCAAATAAGTTCGAGATGTCCAACCTCCTTTTATATCTAAGTATAAGTTCGGCGCTTTTTTATTATTAAGATGTACAGTGACAACAAATCATTTTTATACCTTAAATACCTACGATAAAAAGAAAAAAAAATCTATAGGCAGCTATAGCATGATGGTAAAGGGAACCATAGGAGGAGCTATAAAATAAGCTATAGGAAACCATACAGAAAACAAAAGGTGGCTAAGAAATAAGAATAGCTATAGGCAGCTATAGCAGGATGGGTATAAATAACCATAGACAACTATATAATGAGCTATAGTAAACCATACCGAAAGCAATAGGCGGCTAAAGAAACCATAGGAAACGCCATAGGCTGCTACAGCACGGTGTCGAAAAAGATATATAGAGTAATCCATAGAGATATCTATAGTAAACCATACAAGAAGTTTTAGACGGCTAAGGGAACCATAGGAAAAGCTATAGACAGCTATAGCAGGATGGGTAAAGAGAACTATAAAACGAACGAAAGAATGAGCTCTAGCGGACCATACAGAGAGCAATAGGCGGCTAAAGAAACCACAGAAAAAGCCATCGTCTGCTATAGCACGGTGTCTAAACAAATCCATAGAGTAAGTCATAGAGATTTCTATAGCACACCATACAAAAAGCTATAGACAACTAAAGGAATCATAGCAAAAGCTATAGGCGTGTTTAGCACGATGGGTATGGAGAGCCATAGGACGAACTATAGATCGAGCTATAGCGGACCATGCATAGAGCAAGAGGCGGTTAAAGAAACCATAGGGAAAGCCATAGTTCTATAGCATGGTGTTTAAAAAGATCCATAGAGTAAGCAATATAGATCTCTATAGCGGACCATACAAGGAGCTATAGACGGCTAAAGCAACAAAAAGAAATGCAATAGGCGGCTACAGCATCCTTAGTAAAGAGACCCATAGAGTAAATCGGACAAAATGTTATAGTTTTCCATTGAAAAAGCTATAGACAGCCATAGGGGAGACCATAGGAAAAGCTATAGACAGCAGTACAAGCGGCTATAGCTAATTGGGCCAATTTTCTATAGCCGGCGTGTACAGGATTTTCTAGAGCCGACCATGGACCATTTTTTTATGGGCTAACCATTCCAAGAGTTTTTCCGTCGGTAAGGCAGAGCCATTTTGGCGCACGTTCAGTTTTCTGGGCTTACCCTTCCTCCCACAAACTCACAGGTAGCTGGAGTCGAGTTGCACATGAGGTACGTTTTTCCGTATGAACAAAGAGGCACTTCCATGGGGTGCCGCTGCAAATATTTTGAGATAATGATTATTTTCTTATAGTTCGTGATTATCTTACTTTTTCTTACAAATTGCTGAAAATCCGTATGCTTTAACGTTTGCTTAACGTGCGTGCTATATGCGGGGCCGTACTCTTCCGCTTATTTTGCAAATGAGCCATTTGGTATAAAAAATAGTCCTCATTATTTCACAAACTTTCCCACCTTGCGGGAGACGTTTTGAAGCTCTTGAAGACACCGATCAAAGGGTAGGTAGGTTTCAGCACTTCGAGTGTGCTACCCCAAACTACAAGTTCTGGCGTCTCTTGTACAGTGAAGACTACTGCAGACTGGAAATTTTCAGGATATTAGTAGAACGCTTTTGCAGGGTTTGCTCCTGCTTCTCAGAGGCGCGGTGCCGCGCAACCGGCTCTGCAAATCACACTGGTGTAGAAGGGGAACTCAATTTCTCCGCGGAAATAAAGCTGGACAGCATTAACGAGTTGCTCGGTAAGCAGTTGCGTGAGTAACAAACGAAACTTCAAGCGGCCTATTAGTAGTTAAAAACTATTTATGAATATGAATTCCGTGAAACAGTTGCAGGAAACCCTTCGAATAGTCGTAAATTTGGTTAGCAGATTAGTCAAACAAAACTGGAAGATAGACTGCACATTCGTTCGAGAACTTCGTAACAAATATCGGATATTTGCAGCCCAACTTTCGCGAAGCGGGTTACGTTGGTCTTGGTGTTTGATGATTATTTTTTTTTTTGCATCTGTGATTGCGTAACCCCGCGTCCCAATAATGTGAGCTCGTAGTTATATTTCATTCAAGGCACTCATCCGCCGAAGCGATATAACATTCCTATAACCAACGTTTTTTGCGCAATGAGCTGCATATATGATCAATTTTAGCATAATCTGAATACAACATATGCGCAGTTTAATGTGTGCATGGCTTTGTTTGTTTGAGCATATGTATTTATGAACGCGTGCGCTACACTTCCTATCTTCCCTTTTCTCCACTATGCACTGGTTTTTCGCTTATCCGTCCCTCATTCTAGCTTTATGTCTTTATCATCTGGAACGGAATAGTATAAGTTGGCAAGTATACCATAGCCTGTTAAGCAAACGGAATGAGGGTTAATGGGAAGCCGTTCAGCGAACGTGTTACACAACTCCATGCCAATTCCGGCGTCATGTACAACTAACGATGTTGCGGCAGCCGGTTCTGCTCTGTTTTACGTGCGGACCTTCGGCAAGACAAATATTGAGCGCCAGCATTCCCCGGCTTCCAACGGTGACAACACGTAGTGCGTGCGAAGAAAGGAACGAGAGAAAAAAATGTATATATATAAACTTGCCCTAGTTTACGATATAACATAGCCCCTCTGGCCGTCAAGCAAGCGGTCACATACAAGCCGTGACGCAACAAATTATTTGCTGTTGCTAAGGCTAAATTACGGTAATTTGATCCCAGCAAGACGGCCTGTAAAGATGTCAGCTGTGGCTGCCAGTTAATGTCACGCCGATCTGAGTCACAGACCTGCAAGATATCCTTTCGAAGGCTGATCTCTTCCGTTGCTTTTTCTCGAATAACTAAAAAATAAGTATATGCGCTTTTTTAATTAAAATGCTGTACATTTGCTTAGGGTACACTACAAGAAAGGTTTACAGAAGTCATACACTTTTATAAACATAAATCAGCAACAAAAAGAAACATTGAACCCCATTGGTCCACATTCTTCTACAGGAAGAAACAATGTGAATAAAAAATTTGCTAATTGGTAATTGCTTTTCAAAATAGCATGCACAATTTGTTTAATATTCTTAAATCAAACATTTGTCTCGGAAGACGCTAACACTTCACTAATAGAAGAAGTTCCAGGAAGCCAATTGCAAGCTTGTATTATTCTAACAAAAAAAACTCGTGTAAGTGAGAAGGGCCATTTTTGAACCCCTCACAGTGACTGCAGTGATTGCAGTCATTAACAGACGAGAAGTATAATCCTTGGTTTGTCGAAGCTACAGGCAATATTTTAAGACACAACTTCGATGCTGTATCTTTTCTGTAAGAGGGCACTTATTTTCTGAGACCGTCTCAATTTGGTTTCTGGTGAGTGGCTATCTCGTTTTGAACGTTGCGTGGTTTTGAAGACAGTTTTAATATAATATAGCATGGATTCATACATGAAGCAGGTAAGTATTCGTGCTTCTAAAACCCGTATATCAAAATAACTCCCAGGTAGGACGCCCGAACAACGCCTGCCTTGACAGATGCTTGGATTTAGCTGTCATTTTACCTGATCGTTTACAGTTTATCAATTTTAACATTAACAATTCGTATTTAGCCTTTCCGGATTCTGGTGTTTCGCAGTGCTCAGAAATATTTGATTATTGTTTCTAAACTATTTTACGATTGAGTAGCTAACATTTCATCTCTAATAGGTAGGTGTGGTGATTACTGCGTTTCGTATAGTAATAAAACTTGCCAGTCTAATATTTTGCAGCTTCAAATTGACCTTAATTACATAGTCTATTGATGTTATACTTGAATGATAGAAATAAACAATAATAAAGCATTGCGTGTGCTCCGCTCTATCAGTGAATGCCCTACGTATCAAATTAACATTAAAATCCTGGAGTCTGTTTCAGCGTACAAATACCTCGGCGTCTATATAACCTCTAGCGAATCCTAGAACCCACATATAGATTATTCGTAACTTTCACAACCTAGAGGGGGCGCACAATTTTCTTTAAAGATTGCAGTAATCTAAATGATCGTCGTAGAACAGCAGTGCAGTTCGAGGTTGAGTCTGCAACGCCTAGGCAATTATAATTATGTTCAAAAAGAGGAATGTAAGATCCTTACTTCATACTTCCATGTCATGAAGGTGAAATTAAGAACCTTCATTCCGAAGCCGATCATCCAGGAGCTAGGGAGCGCGATTCTCACAAAGTGGTTCCACCATAACTGAAAATTTCGAATGTTAGAGGAAATGCAAACCGCATGCGTGGCAACCTGACTCAAAATTTCTTTCGAGCTCCTTCATAACTGAAACTAATTTTATAGAAATGACTAATCCGTTCAAAAATAGAATACGTGTCATCTGTATGGGATCCCGGCCATCATACACTCATCACTTCATTGAAAGTCATTCAAACCCAGCACCTCGCTACAGCCTGTCTAATTATAATCGTACGAAGAATCTTACTAGGATGAAAGAAACCTTAGTATAACTGATCTGTCTTACCACTGTAAAAATGCTCCTATATGTTTATTCCACAAGCTTTATCTTCATGACCAAATCCTACAGCAGAATCTCATTCTTGAATACTCTTATCACTCAGCTCGTCTCGACCACCATTATAACATTAGTGTACACATCGCGACACTCTTAGCGCGAACACGACATCGGCGCATTTTCGTATTTTACTTCTAAATAGTATTATCGAGCACAAACGTTTATCGCTTACATTATAGAACTAAATGAGCTCTTTCCGTAGCAATAATAACTTGGATGACATTCCTTGGTTTCGAAAAAAAAAGAACTTAAAAATCCGGCGATCGCTTGTTCGCGTTAACAGTGTCGCGCTCTGTACCAAGCGTTAGCAATTCCACATTTGACCTCTCATTTATGCATCGAACATCACATGACTGGAACCACCTTTCCGCTTTAATTGCTGCAATTAGTGATGCTGTTCTTTTCAAACAAACTCACTCTTACGAACAGAAGTCTAGTTGACTTAATTGTCATATTTGTTTCGTGTATGTACACACCGTAATATTCGTTGTACCGTAAGGGTATATAAATAAATAAATATTAAATGCAAATTGAGGGTACGCGGTAGGTTTTCAATGATGAAAAAGTTATAATTTCATAATATACATCACGTAAAGGAGTAAAGGAACTGTCATTGCGTTAACAGTGTATAAATTCCAATATAGCGGACGTCACACAAAGGAATATGGTTTCAAAATTTGAGCTCCTCAAACTTCATCAAGGCGATTATTTGGGGATTTCCAAATTTGTAGTTCTGCGAATCTCATCTGTCAAAAACATCCTGTATTGTCTCTTGTTAAACGTTTTATATTGAAACTTGCTTTTTTCTCAAATACGGGTGTTTCAGAAAACTCTGACAAGTTCTATTTTACGAAAACTACGCAAAGCACGAAAAAGATTCACGTCTCTTTGGTCGCTGCCCAAGGACCTAGTTAGACAAATTTATGAAGTTTTGCCTAATTGTGTCCTTGAATATTTTTGAGTGATCAATATTTTTTCATTATTTATTTAAAGGTACAGATATATATAAAATCAACCAATTTCAGAAATATGCAAGGATCGTGCATTATTTCGTGCATTATTTTGGAGTGCATATTTGCGTCAGTGGTCCTGCACCACGTGACCGAGGTGAGCAACGCACGTAGACCTCACCTCCTTTCCACCTGCAAGGGTGGATAAGCGGTAGTTGCGCTTCTCGACCACGGGTGGCAGACCGTTGGCGCAAAGATGCGCTCCTATAAAAAACCGAAACCTAGAAAGGCGTCAAAATTGGGCGTTCTTTTTTTCTCGGGACGTCGTGAAATATTGAAGGATCCTTGCACCTTTCTGCAATTGGCTGATTTAGCGGTTTTTGATTCTGCCCAGCAAATTTCTAATTGAAACAATGTCCTTAAATTCAATAATTAGAGAAGTTAGTTACTCAAAAATAATAAAAGACTTAGTAATTCCGAACAATCTTAATTTCCCTATGTAGGTCCCTAGGTAGAGACATAGCCTCCTCGATGCTCACAAAGCCTGGCAGGTCGACGACGGAGCCATTCAGCGCCCGGTCGCAGATTTGGAGCGCGAGGATCTGGTAGCACAGAGCATTTCTCGGGGAAGATGGTAGTAAGCGCACAGCACTTGCAGCGGCGAGTACGCGCGGGGAACGCGCGGGGAACACTTCTACGTTTATTTTTCTTGCACTATTTATACAGCATCATACTTTTGAAACATCCTTCTCGCGCGGTTCGCAAGCCTTAAATTAATTCCTTGCGAACTTAAAAAAAAAAAAAAAACAAAAAAAAAACAAATCAAGCATTCCGTTTCTAAAAGTAATCTTTAAGTACACAAAATCTCAGAAATCAGCACTACTGCTCATTAATTTGTCCTACCTTGTTATAAGAAAAGAGCTAAAGATTATGTTATGATAATTGGTTTTAGACTATATGCATGTAATATATCATTATATATCGGTAAAGTAGTAATCCTCAACGCTCCGAGCTTGATCATTATCAGCGTTCAAGACAAAGATATTGCCTGCTTGGGAGAAAAATACATAACGAAGTTAAGCTTTGCCATGAATCAGCTCACCGGATGTTACGAGGTCCTTTGTTTAAAGATATTTAATTTGTTTTGTTTTGGGGCAATCAGGTCGTCAGAGGGCACGAATAAGGGCCAGTACGTTCAGGTATCCATGATTCTGCCTAGTCATTAAAATATTCCTCGTAGTGCAACCTTGAGCTTATCCTTTTTTAATTGCCTCTAGGAATTGTAAAAGCGTCATTATTGTTCCCTATCACACACTTTTCAAAATATGTTTTTTTTTCTTGCTCTGAGCTCTGGAAGTGTGGGTTGTTTTCGATATATCAAGAGACTTTGCAGGTTTGAAGACTGATTTTTTTATTACTACTTTCTTACAGGCAGTTTTTTTTTTGTCATCAATATGACTATAGTTCACTTTCTGGAACAATGCTATAAAACAGATGTCGCAATTTTCATATTCGGTACAATCTTGTTTTCTTCTATGAAACGACGACGGCGGCAGCGAACTTCCTTTCGGTTTCTGGGTTTGCGCAAGATTTCTTACTGGGTAAACAATTTTATAATAGGCGAAAGTATTTTTGCCTTTTTTACCTTTTTATAGTTAAGAAAATCATACTGAAAAAAACGAGGTATAGTCGAAGCCGCATTGTGTCTGCGAAGGACGCATAACTTATATTGATTTCATGCTTTGTGAATATAAATATAATTTTGCGTGCAGTACAAGTAACATAGATCAGAGTTATGAAACATCCTGATAGTCTATTTTGTCTTTAATACGTTTCGCCTGTGCACAAAATGAAGACCATCAATTGTAGGCACTTGTTTTAATGTTTTATGTGTCTGCGTGTTGCCTAATGTTTTATGCCAGTTCTTTTGTGAAACCAATGCTACGTCATATATGAATGTCGCTCTTTTTTTACGCGAACGCGTTTTATATTGTGCTGAAATATTACTCTTTATAGGGTAGTCTGGACGCTTTATTGTGGGCAACCTAATATTATAATCAACCAATCCTTGCTTCCACAAGAATAGACAATAAAAAAAATCCCAATGCCACAATTACAAAACATTCTTCTGTCACATTCGATACATGTTTTTGACGCAATTTTTGCAGATTAGATCCCCGGAGAACACAACAAAACACATACGTGGATCAGCTTCAGAAAACTGCAATCTTTTTTATCTTTCACGTGAGTTTCTGTTATAACAATGAACCAGTAAAAATAAACAAAAACACGCAACTAATAAGACTGTATTGGTTATGGAAATGGATTACTATACTGTTTTTAATTTTTGATAGCAAACTGACGTTACGCAAGTTAGACTGATGTGATTAACATGACCTACTATATCGCCTTCTTGTTGTAGCATGTACCGAGGTATATAGAATATTTCTGTGAGTGCAGTCGAATGCAATAAAAGGGGGAACACAAACGATACGGCGAAAACGTTCGTCCGTTCTCACATTTGGTTAAAGTGATTCACGGGTCTTGGGTTGATTGGTAGATTGCTATGAATAGCAACGGCGCCATTGTCTGCTACTCGTACCAATGACACACTTGCCTATTCTCCGCTTGTGCGGTTCTCGGCGGTCCCCTACAAACGAGGACTCGGCCTCCGAGAAATGACAGAGAAAATACTTCGAATAGGAAGGATTGTGTTGACAACTACAACTGGAAGCGCTAAAGAAAATACCGGCTGCGGCTGGAGAACTTGTTGGCATACAACGTCTATCATTCTTAATGTTGGCGTTTTCTTTCTTATGCGGAATGAGTTGCACTTGGTGCAATGAATGAGAAAAAAGGGGTTGGCAGCGCGTTTGCAAGGTTTGCCTCTAGACTGAAAGGCTGGGGCTCCTGACAGCAGTTGGTGTTTTCACACTTTATTCTGAACCGTCCCAGTCTGATCATGGTTCATTTAGCATATGCAGGATTCCAGTCATCTCAACAGCAGATGATGTAGAAATGGAATCAGAGCTGGCTGCAGGCAGTGGAACTTGTACCAGAGTCGGATCTAGTCTGTCATTCTGACAGAAACATCGATCAAATTTGGTTGCTTTCGCAGGCAAAAGTTTTCCTTAACAGGTTTTTCCGCTGCTTCTAGGGTCTACACTCTATGGAAGACAGTATATAAGTACTAAAAGCAATATTAGGACGACGTGTGTTATATATTCGTATGCATGAGTCCTCCGAAGTCTTTCATTCAGTATTGTTGACATCAGGGCTCAAACCAAAAGCTCGTGTTTACTTTCAGAAAGCCCCAGACAAAAAAGAAAACAAACGAACAAACGGAGCACATTCTTTTGGTACAAAGTAGAGTATAAGGCAATTTTCAAATTTGAAATTTGAATAAAAGTTTTTCGCCGCTAGGCTTTTCTGTTTACTTTTTAATCAACCGAAACATATATTGCCCACTCTAACTTCAATGCGGAAGTGCTTCC
Organism: Ixodes persulcatus; assembly: GCA_013358835.2. Lineage (NCBI taxonomy): Eukaryota > Metazoa > Arthropoda > Arachnida > Ixodida > Ixodidae > Ixodes > Ixodes persulcatus. The sequence continues at coordinate 819,579 of JABSTQ010010261.1, forward strand.
TTCCCATTTCATATTTTACTTTATACTGAGGCTTCGAATATTAACATGATATTAACAACCTCTAAAAAGTGTGCAACATTTTCTTAAAAGATAAAGAACTTGTTTTCTTGGTTAGGGTGAATTGGGTCAGGCTACTTACGAAGAAACAAGAAACAAGGTTTATTTTCATATTTTATTATTGATTTAAATTCCAGGGGAGGGGAAGGTGAAAACCTACAGCGATATTATTTTTTTATTTAATAATTAAAAAACGTTTTCACCAGATATGTTTTACGGATATTGGAACGATATTTCCACGCTTTTGATTTAAAACGAAATTCGCCAGCTTGATAACCATATGGGTCCTTTCGATGTCAGTTGCACTATCACTTTAACCTTGTCGTGTTTAAAGCTTAGTATGGAGTCTTCGGAGTTCTTACTTGTGATAAACGCCTTTGAGCATGCTAAGCGCATAATCAGCAGACGAATGTCGTGCGTAAATAAAGACAGGAAGCATAATTGTCGCCCGCCCACATTGGACTTGATCTCCTTCCATCCTGAAAAATTAAAATGAACTAGTTCTCTTTTACAAGACGTCTTTTACCAGATACAAAGATGTTGGCAGCAGGGTGTTTTGTTTCTAGTTATTTGAGTGCCCGTTATTTTAATCATTTCATCAACATTTGTAGATCTTTTATAAGCGCGATACATAGTAGCAAATACATACTTGAAATATATTTTGTATGAACAGTCTATTAACAAATATATAAGGAAGCGGCTCATATCAAAATTGCGAAATCACTTGTCGTACAACCATTGAAAGTTGTAAGCAAATGTGGTAGGTGAAGGCGGGTGCGTTCCTACATTGTCGCGCGCGTACGTAGCCTAGTCGGCGCGCTTGGCTGAGAGGCACGTGGCTCGGGTTCAATTCCAAACACTGCGTATTGCTTTTATCTTCTTGATGTTGAATAATGGTCTAGCTTGCTTATGTTTAGAATGCATAGTTCGAGAAGGTTCGAGGAAGAATATTTTAGGCTCCCAGGGAAGGCTTAAACGAAGCTGCCCCGCGTCGTACAAGTCATTTTCGCCCAGCGCTCGATCCTGCTGTTACGTCGTCATCGACGACTCCGACGCTAGCATTTTTCTATTTTGTTTTGGGAACGTGTTCGCCTCATTAAACGTGTAGTTTCATTCAGTCGTTCGTCGCCTCATCAATCGTCATTCGTGAAAATATAAAAACTTTTCTGAAGGGCAGAGATCACACTGGGGTACTGCTATTTGACTAGGATTTATCGGCCACTCCCCATAAAAAGAGTCATAATTACATTAAAAAAATAAAGTACAGGTCCAACTTTTGTTTCAGTCGTATTCGAACGCTTTATCCTAGAAGCACGGGAGCGTCGTCCGAATGAATTATATAAAATCACCAGGATAGGTGGTTGGCATGATTGATCACTTTGTGACACAAATGCAATGCTTAAAAAAAATAACCTTGATTCTTCGGCAGGTTTAACTAAATTCTTTGTTAGAATCAATTTCATTTAGTTTTTTATCGTCGACAACATGTCCTACATTACTTGTGGTAATCAAAGTATTGACAATGTTATTCAGATGAGAATCATCATAAAATTGGCAGTCCTTTTTTTTTGTAATTGTGGCAAACCATGGTTCTGTTAAAGCAACGACGTTGACCGCCACTGTTTGTCAGCTTTTATTCACAACTGTGGGACCGCATAAGTTTCTACTTTGCACTTAAGACCATATGGTCCGGGGCCTTTTTCTCCGGGACCACATTTTTTGCGGACCATAATTTCTAGGGCCGGTTGTTCCGAGACCATTTGTTTCGTTTCCCGATAAATACATACCCACAAAGTCGACGAGCGTTGTGACAAAGCACTTTTGTCAATGCTTCATTTGCTTCAGCGATACGTAGCTTTAGCTACGGTCGGACTGAATGTAAAAAGGGAGTACGTAAAATTAAGTTTCTGGCTCTGCACTTTCGTGCGGTAGCTTTAGTTCTTGCATCCCTAAACAGTAAGCAAGGAGTCAAATTAAAACACAAAGTTGGGTCGCATCCCTTTGAAACAAATAAACAAACTCAATTTTGCATCCCGCAATCCAGTAGCAAATTTAGTAAGTCAAACACCCGCCATGTCAAAAACGAACGAAAAAAAAACAAAAAAAAACGACGGATTATTATTTTTTTTTTGTCGCATGCTTTCAGCATTGATGCATCAAAAGCAAAGTTATGCTCTGCGGCCTTTTGGGGATCGATGATCTCGCACGCCTGTCCGCCCTTACGCGGTACGATGCTGCGACAACCTATGTTCCCAGCTCATTAACGCGAAGCTGAATATAATTTTTGAAATCTAACAATTGTTATCACCTCCTTTAATGAGGGGCTCCACACATAAATATGTATAAAACAGATTATATTGCTAATTGGGAAGGTACTTAGTGAAGTTTATGTAGTTCATTTCATATCTAGTCAGACCCATACCCTGACGCTCACCGCGTCCAGGAGCATTATGCAACGACAATAATTACCTCGTGAATACGTTTTAATATTTGTATCGTAAATAAGAAACGGACCGTGTATAACCACTTAATTCCACTGGGAGTGTTTGTTTCGACCAGCAGTCATTTGGTTGTAATAAACATTCGAGTGTTTTCTGGTTAGCAAAGTGTAAACAATGACAAAATAACCACACAGAGCACGTAAGACGAGACGTCAATATAAAAAAAAATATTCAAGTGCCATTTAATATTTGTAAGTTCATTTGTTCACGATAACGTTTCATTTAGTTCCAAGCTGCTAAAGTTTTGCATGGTTTTCTGACTGGACGGTCGGTTGAAACTAACCTGTGCTCATTTTTTAACTCTTCTTTCCCGGTTGTTATGAACAGAGGGCAAATTGATTGTATTTATTTTGATATGTCAAAAGCATTTGATAAAGTGAACCACGAGTTGTTATTAGACAAATTGTCTTTATATGGTTGTTGCGCACAGGTGTGTAAATGGTTTCAAAGTTACCTATCATGTCCCAACAGCGTTCGCATAGATAACAGTCGCTCAAAAACTTTCTTTTTCAAGTGCGGTGTTCTCCAAGGGTCTATTCTTGGTCCCCTTTTGTTTCTTATTTTTGTAAACGATCTATCGTCCAATGTGTAAAATGCTGAGGTGTTGTTGTTTGCAGATGACATTAAGAATTTTATGAATGTTCGTACTCTAGCCGACTGCAATACTTTACAGCATGACGTGTCGCGAAAAGTTCAGTGGTGCAAATTGAATGACTTGTCACTGAACCCTCCAAAAACAAAAGTCTTAACTTTGTGCAAACGTTATAATGTAATACATAATAATTATATATTAGAAAGGATTCCTATCGAACGTGTATCTTCTGAGAGACCTTGGTGTGTGTGTAGATAGTGCAGTGACGTTTATTCCACACGTGTCATCTATTGTTGGCAGTGCAACTAAGATGCTGGGACTGAGATCTCACATTACGCAGCAGTTTAAGGACCCAGCCTCTATTATTCGTTTATTTTGCTCCCTAGTAAGATCACGGCTTGAATTTGCATCTGTTGCATGGAAGGCAACATCTGGAACGCGGTCAGCAAATATTGAAACTGTGCAAAAGCTTTTCCTAGGTATTGTTTATGACTGCTATTTTCAACGCCGTTTTTATTATGATTATTCCTTTCTCGTTGATAAGATTTCTCTGAGGCCATTGTTCGAAAGAAGGGCCGAGCGTGACTTAATTTTTTTACATAAGGTAGTAAATGGGATGATAGATAACGATATGCTTTTATCCAGAATTAACATTCATGTCCCTTCTCGGTTAACTAGAAACCATTCTGGTTTTTAAGTCAATATTATGTGTAGATGCTCGCCCCTGACACGTACACAGTCGTTATATAATATACTTAATGATACAAATATTGATATATTCAGTGATATATCTGTTTACCGCAGGCAATTAGAAGTGCTTCCAACGCACTTTTGACCTGTGCTTTACTTTGCTTTTATTGTGTTACTTTGCTCCTGTTCGATTTTAGCATTGACTTGTGCGCCAAAGTGAAGACCTCCGGGTTGTTTTGGGGCACATAAAAATAAATATATTATTATTATTGTTATTATTATCATTATTATTATTATTATTATTATATTATTATTAAAGTGGCTGAAAAACACAAGAAATAAAAATGGAAAACACTTCTCAAAACAAAATTTATTTGTTGGATGTTTTACCTCCCTCCATTTACCGCCTGCTTCATTTTCACTTTTTTATAGTTTTACTTGCCTCCAGTTAAATAATAATCTCCCTCTGCTGTCAGCGATAATACCCTAAAACAGAATAGTGTAGAAAGGTCGTTAGTATTGGTAGAATGTTTTTTTGTTTATTATTTGTCGAGCCGACGCAATTACGGTCTCAAGTAATTCGTAACGTTCATAGATTGGGCTTTGTTTTTCTCGGTAAATACCGATAAGCTTCGAAAATAAACACCCGAGCATTTTTATTATAACAAATCGGGGAAACAAAACAAAACCCTGAAATTGAGTTGTTCAATAAAAAAGACTCAAGGTTTCGAGGGAAAAACTTCAACTACAATTTTATTTTGTGTTTACCTTAAACACAGTCACGCTGAATGGACCGAGAGGCTCCTTTCTTCTTTGGAAACAAGACACCTTATCTCGTTTTTTTTTTTTATTGGTACAGGGATGTTTTCCAAACAGTCAAATCATGCGCTTGTTCTGATAAATAAATATAACAACCGAATGGTACGTAACGCAAAGTTTTATTAAAGAATGACACAAAACTCTACTACGCAAAGGTTCGTTAGAGGCGACTATTCAAATAACATTTGCTAGATTTCTCCTGAAAACAAAAGTGATCCAGCTCTAAACTAATTTGAAACGTTCATAGATAGGGCTTCGTTTTTTCGGTAAATACCGACAAGCTTTGAAAATGAACACCCGAGCCGTTTTCTAATAAAAGATTGAGGGGAAAAAACTGAAATTGAGTTGTTCAATGAAAAATACTAAAGTTTCCGGGGTAAAAACCTTAACTACAATTTCATTTTGTGTTTACCTTAAACACAGCCAGACTGACAGAACCACGAGGCTTCCTTTTTCTTCGGAGACAAGACGCTTTATCTCGTTTTTGTATTTTATTGGTACCGGGATGTTTTCAAAGCATTCAAATCATGTGCATGTTCTCTGGAGATTGGGAAATCTTATGCCCGTATCTTGTTTTCATAGTTAACATAAGTTCTTTTGAACACCCATTTCTTGCCTGACATAAAAAATATACACCCAAAAGCAACGAAGTTGCGGAAAAAATAAACCCTAAGAAACACCCACGAATTGAAAAAAAAATAAACCTCCAAAACAGAAACCCTTTTGATGACCTACAAAACAAGTACTAGTTATTTTTCCCAAGCAGTGGCAACCGCAGGCAAAGTTGGAGAAAAGCAAAGAGCTTTGACTCCCTCACCTCGCAGCCAGAACAAGCAGCCCCGTTACCTCGCGCCGATTGTATGCTGCAAACGTTCACCATAGCCACGTCACATCTCTGGTAATTTCAAAGGTTTTTGATGGTTTATCTCATCAACGACTTCGTTTCCAAGCTATCATCACGGCAATTATATCCTTATAATTATATAATTAATATAATTATAAAACCCCAAGAAGTTCCACCTCGGGACACCCCCAAGTTTCCCTCCCTGGTCCACTGTTTTATTAATCTTTAACACTATTCATGTACGCAACATTTCCTTTACAATGTATAGTTTTGCAGACGATTCCGCATATAACAAAATCGTATTGATAAAAAAAAAATTATTTAAGCTCCAGAATACTCTAATGCAAAATATAGACTGGCGTGAAGAATGATTGATGTCTCTCAACACATTCAAGTGTTAACTATAAAAATTCCCTAAAAACTGTTTAATTTATACAATCAATATTCCTTAGACAACGATGTTATGGAAGCTATTTAAATTTGCAACCTTGGTAGTGGAGAAATATATTACTGTTCTTGGAAACTTCATATTTACACCACTACTTCAGAACCATGAGGACCCTCAAATTCTTCAGAGGAAATATACAAGAGTCCGCTACCATTGCTGAAAAAACGGCGTATGAAATTGAAATATGTTCAAAACTTAAGCGTGCCTCGGCAGTCTGAAGTCCTCATTAATATTACGTTAATTATAACTTCGAACACGTACAAAACTGAGCCGCCTGATTCATCTATTATCGCACGACCATTTGACCAGTGTTTCTGCTTTTAAAGGAATAACCCTAAACTAATCCTTTTTCACTACAAGCCAAGGTATCTTGACTATGCCTCCTTCACAATATTTATTGCCATACCCCAGAGTTTGAAGACGCCTTGCTATCGCCGCGAGAAATATTATAATTTCTCCTTCATACATCTACGATCAAACAAATTTACAGTAACATCAATCATTTTAATTAATATTTCCTTTCCCTTGCTGATAATAATAATAAATAATAAACTTTATCGGCTCAGGAGAGCCGTGGCACCGCGGAAAGGCGACAGCCCGTACCATGGAGGCCCGCGGTGCCACGTCATATAATGATGATGATGAGAGGATATGTACTTAATGAAACCAGGTTTTATTATGTTTGGTTACTATCAGCGATGGGATGTCATTTTTATCAATTAATAACCCGCGTATTTTGTGTGGTCTTTCAGTTTTGATTCATATAACCCCTGCACTTTTTTTCGCAGGTACATTATTATAATATTGCCATTGGTTGTGTTTTTTGCTTTAAATTGTTTCCATAATTAATTTGTTCATTGGACCTCTAAGGTAATGAAAAATGAAATAATTCACAATAGAGAGATATGTTTACTATTTTCGATGAACGCTTGTCGTCTAAATGGACATTTTTCATGCCTGTAAATGAACTGGTAGGTCCTATCGGAAAGATATTAGATTGAAGTTTGCTTCTATTTGATCTAAAATGTGTTATGGTCACTTCAACATATTGTATTTCCAGAAAATGTTAGCTGTGTATGAAATTCGCAGTTATTTAGATATAAAAACGCACGGACACACTACACGAGCCTGGTCGTACTGACCGTGAATAGAATATTTTTTAATGTGAAGATTTCACATTTAATTTTAAGTGATTTAATTCCCGCGGCAAATCTTTACATAGCGTATTAATTAAGATATTAAAACATTTTCTTTGAGTTTGCACCTGAAACCGTCGTTCCACAATGATTTTGAGAAATGCGGGTAATCTCAGTGAATTCTGATAACATTCACGGTCAGTCAAGAAAAATTGGTCAGAACAAAATAAACATATAAATTTTCTTTAAAATTCAGGGTATAGTTCTACCAAACAATGTATCACTCAATAAATATTTTATTCCGCATTTTCTACGTTGGATATATGTACTTTAAATTAATTCCCGTATTTGTTCATCGCCAATTGTTTTTTTTAATGTCAACATTTCTCTTCGTCATGTTTGAACAAGCATTTCTAGGGACATAGTGTACACCAAATGTATTTATGCACATACATATACAGCAGAATGAATACAGTCACAGCAGGGCCAGCATAATGCTCGTTCGCTTTCCGCGTGCCGACCCGCATGCCCGTCCTCTTCAATTTCCACGATCGCCATTTTCTGGACGAACCATCCCACAAATGCAGCCTCCTTCAGTTTTATTTATTTCATTTTTTTTATAGCTTAAGTTGCGTTCTGTCAAGTTGCGTAGAAAATCAGTTATCGAAAGCACCACGAGACGTGTCCAGGAGCCACGTACAAAAAGAAACTCCGCCGAACTAATCTCCAACTGGGACCTAGTGTTTAGACCGGGGCCCTAATCTGGACACTAGACGCAAAAGTCGGCGAGAAATCTGGCGGCCGTGATTGGGCAACGCCGCACTTGACCTTGGCGCCGGCCAATCAGAGCCGCCGGATTTCTCGCCGACTTTTGCGCCAAGTGTCCAGATTAGGGCCCCGGGTGCCCCAGTTGGGGATTAGTTCGGCGGAGTCTCTTTTTGTACGTGGCTAAAAAATCGGGTCGTGTGGAAACAGCCCCGTCGGAGTAGTTGAAGTTGGAGCGGGTTCGAATTTAAGACGGATCGCTGGCGACGAGGCGCTAGTTGAGACTGAACTGTCGGTGATTATTGGGAAGTCATGCGGGGAAAAGGCCTAATTTGCCGAGAGTACCGTACTATATACTTACTCTGTTTCGCATCAAATCCCATCGTAGCCGACACTGCCATCCTGCGTAACCGATCACGCAGCACCAAAAGTGCTTCGTCACGGCGCTCGAGGTCATTGTGGGTTTGTTAGTCCCAATAAGAGCAAACACGCACAAAAACAAATATTGGTAGCGATCTTTACCTGCAAAGTCCAATGCAATCGGCAAGAGAATTGGCGTGTCGCGTGACGTATATTTTCCCCCTCCAAATCTAGCAGGGATACCGAACGGCCGTATGGGTCACGCACGTGGCTTCGATTTCCCCCGCTAAATTTAGCGGGGAAGCTGTATTGTCGAAGTCGCAAGACGCGTATTTTCCCGCTACATTTAGCGGGAAAACTGAATTGGCGTGTGGGATCACGTGATGTCAATTTTGTTTTTGCTAATTTTAGCGGGGGAAACTGAATAGACGCTTTGGCCAACAAGATGGCGAATTTTCCCGCTAGATTTAGCGGGACGACTGAGTTTTGACTTATATAGGTTATGTGCCGTCAAATTTCTCTAAGGTGCATTATGGGTCCCGCGACGTCGGGTGACACCACGTGACGCCAATTTCCCGCCAAATTTAGCGGGGGAACTGAATTGGCGAATAGGTCACGTGACTCCTGCAATGACCCTCTATGGAGTGCCGCAGTGTCGATAAATAACAGCATATAAAAACATCAATATTGTTCCGTTACATTCAGCCGAGATGCTCCATTCGTGCATAAGTCACGTAATGCCAATTTCTTCCGCTAAATTAAGCGGGAAATGCGCGGACGGACGGACGGACAACATTCTGGGATTGGGGGGGGGGGGGGGTTTGCAATAAAAAAAAAATTATGCTTTAAAGAAGAAGAAAAAGGGCACAAAAAGAAGAAAAAAAGGCACTATTCCTGCTTATCATATTTTTTTGCCAAATTATTATTTGGCTTATGTCGAACGACGTTCGGCAACACATTTCCATAGAGTAACAACGCGGAAGAAACATGTATCCCCGATGTTTTCGGTATCTCGTTTGCCCTTGACAAGATGCCCCTAGAATCGACCGAAAGTATACCCGGTGGTTATTTGTATTTACGCTGAAGAAATCAGCGCTAGAGGCGTACGTTTTGTTTTTCCTCGAAAATAGTTGTGAGTATCTTTGAGTGTTGATTGTTATCTGTTTCAAACCTTTTTTTTTGCAGATCTTCGAATTCGCTAATTGTAGTTCTGCTTCGTTTTATTCTATCTTGACTCTCTAGCAGATATAATGGAGAGTAGAAAAGACGTTCGGCCGAAAATGTTTCTTCCAGTCTCTCGAAATTTAGCGCGGCGATTGCGAAGCTCTTAGCGGGGGTAACCTTCAGTTTCTCTCAACGCGTCAGTATTCCATGCAACTCTATTTCGGGATATCTTCAGACAGTAAAAATTAAAGAAGTACTGACAAGTTTTTAACCCTTTTTTTTTTATCCACCTATTATCTCAGTGAAACCGGGACGACGGACGTAGCGCTAAACGATTCGAACGACGAGTCGCACTCTTCTAAATATAAAAAAGACGCAAAAAAAAAAACAGAAAAAAAAAGAAAACGGCGGACGAAGCTCACAGAAAAACATCTTACATGACGACGACGGAGGTGACGAATGTAATTTAGAAGGGAAACAGCCGGCCCGCCCGCCGCAAGATAAACGCATTCTGAGGCTTGTTTGCTTCGATTGTGCCAACGGATGACTCCGCGCGTTCCTCCCCGGAAACGCATGCCAGGCCGTCCGAGAGCTGACTGACGGAACGCCGATGTCTGAGCTCCAGTGGAGCGGCGGAGCCTAGTGAGCCGTTCACTCCGAAAACGAGCACGGGAGAACAACAAACACCCCCAGCCCCTCCCAACACACACACACACACACACACAAAAAGAAACATAAGCAGGTAGAGAGAGTGAGTCGCGGAACGATGATGTCGCCACCTTCGACGGAACGGTCGCAGCGCCACCGCTCTTGAGGGCGGCTCATCCCGCGAGCGCGGGACTCCTCGGCGCCCCGCGGCAAAAGTGTTTCGGACTTTGCCCCGAGTGTTTGTGCGCCCGGGTGTGTGGAGGTTCGGAACCTCGACGTCCTGTGGGCAGGTGAGTCCAGACCCGTTGTTCGGGTTCCAGCCTGAGTCCATCTCGGACAAATTTAATTTTTTAGCTTTTTTTAACGTGTACGTTTGTTTGTTTTTTGCTTTTTTTACGACGGGTTAGGGATGTGGAAATATATTTGTGAGTGTGCTAGTTGGTCGGAGTTCGTGTTTACAGAAAAAGGTGTCATTCTTGATACTTTGCCTCGTACGCGCGTGAAATAGTTTTAGATGCGGGATATCTACCGTTTTATCCCGAAGACTTTCCCAGCAGCTGTCACACCATATTAGCTAAAATTGTGTTAGATATATTCGGTGTCACGTTTAAAGGTCCTCCAATATCGCGAATCATCCTGTTCGAATATGATGGCGCTTATTTGTAATTGCGCTTTATCCGGTTTAAATAAGATTGCATTTCTGTCCGAAATACAGTTTGTAACTTGTCTGTCACGCAGTTCATTATATATTTAATGGCAAGCGCTATGCAAGAGCCATTTGACATGGAAATTTGTGCGGAGATTTTACATTCGACTTGTTTAAAATACCGTACAAAATGTTTGGGAAAATGTCATTATGTTTATGCTTATTCAATATCAAAATTTATTCAGCTTTATGAGTTTCTTGACTGCATTTATCAACTGCGTTTATATACATTCATTTGCGCTGTCATTTTCGGCAGTATGCTATGTGCATGCTAGAAGAGTTTTCATTTGTAAAGGACATCTTACTGTTGAAATGTGCCTCATTTTGCGTAAAAAAAAGCAATTGTTTTTTTTTATGTGCGTTCATCTAAATTTTGGGTTTTTGGGCTTTTTTAGACGGCAAAGCAAAATGTCAATTTCACACACAAAATTTACTTTGCACATCAATTATAATATTATCAAGTAAGTGCAACGTAGCATACTAAATGAAGCAGAGTTTTCATAGTTTACTCTGATACTATTAAAGAAAATCAATCAGTTTGATGTTAAAAAGGAGAGCTAGATAGTCAGCATTTGTTTTATGGTCTATAAACAGATATTTTACCAAGAAGCACGCGCGAATCAGAGTGTGGACATTTATATCAGTATTCTCTTTTGACACGCATTCATTTACTCCATACCCGAATTCCTACTGCATATGCAATATTTAGCCATGGCTGTTCAGCTTCAAGATGGCAATTAGTTTTTCTGTCACTTTTTCGGCTACAACAGCCCAGTTGGTGCGTGTGCGTCTGCTGAAACAAAGCCTCTCCAAGTCCACACATTTCGTATTTTTTTCTCAACTTCCCGCGAAAAAATTAATGCTGAGTTTAAAGGCAATATGTGTTATCGGAAGCATCAAGCACACCGAAGCACCATCTGAAAAAAACAGTCAGCAGATATTTTGCGGTTCAAGAGTTGGTCTATGTGAAACAAAATCTAAACGAATCTGATAGTGTATTAAGTATTCGCTAGACTAATACTAGAGTGTGCTAGTTGGGTCTGGTAAAAACATACGAATTGCAACGGCCTCGAATGCTGAAACAATATACTTGTTACAAAAATATTTATATAGATTTTCCTTTTTTGTTAAGATCAATCGTTGATTTGAATATCCTTCAACCCGATGTCACAGACGCAACAAATTTTTATTTTGTAGCGCTTTTGTCAAAATGAGTGAATAATAAAATATGCATTTTTTGCATGTTTTCCACTCCTGGTATGGGCTAAAAAAAAGAGCAACAACATGCATAGGAAAAATAACAGGACCATCTCAAACAATACAGGAAAAGTGTTATGGTATCGAGGGGTGTTTGCTAGAGCAAAAAGGAAGTCCCTCCCCCCCCCCCCCCCAGACAAGTTCTGAGATTACTGTTCTAGGCGAAATGGCAATACGCTTTGTCCGTGACATCATATCACTGTACAAAAACCACTCCCCGCCCCCTCCCACCGAACGAAATTCCCACCGTCCTTAAACCCTAAGGCATATAATTTACCATTTGCGCTAGCGCGACTGCACCCTTGTGTATTAAAGTGTCTCACATGTACACTATTCTGTAGATAGTAGATTAAAATATTGCGGCATCAAATCACCATGATAGACCAGTATTTTTGCAATCTTTAACGCATTCAAACAGCTTGGTTAAATCTTACCTGTATGTATTGGTCTGATTGGGATACAAGCATATATTGCCGAATAACCAAATGTATACCGTGTTTAAAATATAGGACCGCTTAAGAAATCGGTCATCAAGAGGATGTGGCCAGGTGGACGGCATTTTATTCGTGTCGTATAGGGACCTTTCGAAAATATAAAAATCAGATTTATTATGTTGTGGCAACAACAGTGAGCGCATTGAGGGTTTGTGCGGTCAACCTGTGTTACCTGCCTTTTGTTTGTTTGGTAAAAATAAGAAATATCAGAACTGGTGTAAATATGGGCTATTGTGTTGGGCATGTGCGTTTTGTGCATATCTGCGTTTTCTGAGCCTGAGAAATACCGCTGCGTAAATTATGAACCCTTGGAACTGTCTGTAGAATTATCCCGAACCATGTTTTTTTTTGTTTTGTTTTTTTCACAAAACCAAATTATTAAGTTAAAAATAATAATTGGAGATCGTCGATGTCCACATTTTCGGTTCTATATCGAAATTATATTTTGTTTTGATTGCCGTAATGTCAAACTCATTCGTAGTCTTAACAAAAAAAAACGTGAAATTGGTATTTGAAATTAATCATCAATTCACTCCAATGCGTTCGAACGTGATGTTCACGCTGACGCTTCCTTCTGTTTGCGTTATCGTCTGAAGAACATAAGCCAACAAAATTGAATGAATTAACGAACCTAAGTCGAACATCTGAATAAAAAATACAGCTAATATCGTTGACATGCCGCAACAGCAAAAACGAATGGCTGTTGTCCTTTTTTCTCATTGTGAAAACAATATGAGGTGCTTTACAATCATTTGGAACATCTGCGGGTAATTGAAATCTATTTTTAACCTGGGTCTGAAACCTATAATTATCTCACTGAAGAGATATTTTAATATATATAGTAATATAGGTTATATTCATATATAATATTTTTTTTAATATGTGCATTAGTGCATTTGTTTGGAAGTTCATATTCTATACTGCGGGAACCCAAAATGTGCTAGGTATACAAATGTTTTTTTTTCAGCCTTTTCACAGTCGTTCGTTTTTAGTGCCGTTGGCGTCCAGTGTGGTTGCTGATACAAAGTTGTTTCATGATGCGGATTAGTCAGCAAGAATAACTGAGGCTGTTTCGGCATTACTTTCGCCTCGATACCCACCCGGGCGACGGCCAAGGTAGATGCTACAAAGCGGACACTGTGAATAAAGTTTGATCTTGATGATGCAAGCAGCCGCGGCTTGCGGTTGTACAATCTTATTACTAGAGGTATATGAGTGATCGGGGGTTTTTAGAAAGCACTCTTGTGATACCTCCTTAATAAAACATTTCAGGCGTATTTTGTTTTAAACGCTACGAATGATGCAACAACCGATTAAGAATAACGTAAACATCAAATGTGAACAATGAACGAAGTGTAAAGTGTCGACGAAAAAATGAAAGCCGTTTACAACTCCCTGTAACGCCGAATTGGAGCGCAGCTCTTGAGGAGGAGGAGGAGGGAAGGGTACTCAGGGGAGGGTATACCCCTCCTCATCCTCCTCCTTCTCCTCCTCCCCCCATCCTTCAATCTCCTCCGGGGGGGGGGGGGGTCACGTGACCTCGGGGGGTGGGGGAGGGGGGGGTCACGTGACCACAGGGGGGGGGGGGGAAGGGGGCTCGCGCGGTGCATGTCCCAACATGCACCGCGCGGTTACGCCGACGCCGCTCAAGCCGGAAACTGGCCCCTTAGAGCTGCGCTCTAAAACACATTGTTGCATCTACAACTCCCATTTGCGGTTTACACGTTCGTCTTGAAGTATGCTAGAAACAAACACTTTTTAAGCCAAAATTTGTTCCTGTCGACTATAATACCTGCGCAGACTATAGTCCGGAACTTACGGTATAAACAATGTTTACAAGAAAAAAAGGAGCAGATTTTATACAAACTGGAAAAGAGAAACACATTTCGCACATCACTGAATGAGAAATATTCGACGTTCGAAGGTCTGTGGCCCACGGCAAACTCCTTCAAACTCCCTCTTTCCAGTAATTTGCGACCGCTTGCAACAGTCTTTTTCGCAACATCTGAGGGTCACTCTTACACTCTGTTATAGTGCCGCACGTTGTCCCTAAATATCAACAAAAATAATCAAGTGCTTATAAAATTAAAAGCGCAAACAATAGACAAAGACAAAAAAGAAAGAAGATGACAAGCGCTTACTCTCAATTGAACTTTTTTTTTTTTTAAATTAGCTGAAGCAGACAACCACCGATAAAAAACACTCTGAATCACTCCATGACGTCAACTATCACGCAAAGGTGTAAATAGAAACCAGTAAATTCAGGCTTTACTACGACAAGCAGCTCAAAAACAATACTTTCTAACGATAAGACTCCGATAATGAGAGGGTGACAGAAATCCCAAGCAAACAACTACTTGACATGTACTTGTAATATCAGCAAAGTCAAGATAAGATCTCGGGAACAGCTTTTTAATCTTGGCGAACTTCCGGAGTCTTTTTTCGACGCAAGATTATTCATTTTTAGCATTGATTCCTGTTCTGCTAATAGTGTTTTGGGTAACGTAAGAAGATTCAGACGGTTAATTAGGATGACTAAACATTTTCGTTTTATAGAAAAGATAGGATCGCGTCACGGGGTCGAAGAGCCATAATTGCAACCACAAGTAAATTCACATATAATTTTTTTAATAATGCTAGCACTTTTGGGTTTTGTGGGTGACTGTGACGTTAACTTCAGGCCTTGTTTATTCGGCTTGTGTTATCGTCCGCCCGACTCATCACTGATTTTGTTGAATATTTAAACACTAACCTTGAACAGGTACAAACACAATATTATAATTGTCCTATTATATTGACTGGATATTGTATTTTTCATGGTATTAACTGAACCCACGAATCTGGCGATAAACGATGTGGAAATAATCAACAATGTACACACTTTCTTGATACCATTGAAGCATTTCATTCCAACAAATCTTTAACAAGCCACCTGTAACGACACGGTTTTAGATTGAGTAGTAAACTTATCATCCACAAACTAGCGAAGTTAATGTTTTAGAATATAATAGTGATAATAAGATGGTGCATTGTGCGTCTCTACTCCTGTCTAGATGCATGACATTTTGAAGAAAGAGATAATTATTATGGAAAGGCCGGCCTTCAAAATGTCCAATATGTATTCGAAATGTTTTATATTTTATTAATTTGTTTATTTGTCCTTTAGAGAATGAGTGCTGAGTGTCGTTCCGCAATAAAATGAATGCAGTGAACGAATTGTGTATCCCGAAAATTAACATTTTGCCATGCACTAGCAACCTCTGGTTCACAACTCTGAGACGCATCAATAAGAAAAAAAAGATTGTATCCGAACGTGAAATGCTCAGACGGTCAGGATGACTAAATGCATATCACGCATTTTCCAAAACTTGTCAAAATAAAATAATTGTAACATTGTTTTTATAACATCCTGCAATCTAATCCGATGAAATTATGAGGTGTTGTAAACCCCAGACCCCAAAATGTTGGTACTTCTATTCTATCGGAAGAGGTGTGCGTTTTAGGCTGCTTACAATAATCAAAGGCATTTATTTATTTTGCGGTGGTGTCTTTACGGATGAAATACCTTTTCCAAACAATACAGTAACATTTACGGGATTTGATGAAATAAATTCTCTCGTCCATGAACAGTGAGGAGGTTGCACCTGTGAATAGATCATTTACCAACAAATTCAAGCGCCGGTTCAGACGGTACAAGAACAAAACTGCAGATGTTAACGAATAACATTCATTTCTCCCACACATCAAAGAGTGGAATCGCCTTCCCGTACCAGCAACTTTGATAGAAGACCTCCAACTGTTCAAGAACGCCTTTGCTAATATTGTATAGATGTACGTCATTTTTTTGTACTTCTAGTAACTGTTTTTCTTACTTCATCATCATTTATTTTTGTAAAGACTCCCCTCTTTAATGTCCAAGGCCCGAGGGTACATGTAATAAATAAATAAAAAAATGCTAATCAAACCTTATTGATTTCCTGCCACTAAACTTGTTCGTTTCCGACACTAACACGAAACTAACTGAATACGGCATATACATCTCTTCTTCAGAGTAAACTAGAATACACATCAGTTTTTTGGCATCCACACCATACCTATTTGTATAATAAACTAAAATCATCTTCAAAATTAAGCAGCCCGGTTCATAACACTCAAATATTTAACTACTAGCAGCGCAACATGCATAAAAGGACTCGTTAAAATTAGAATCCTTCGAAAGTAGAAGGCTGATAGCACGTTTCTTTTTGTTTCATCAGATATATTACTCTTTTTTGCCTCTTTGCTAAACGCACGTTATACGAGTACCAGCAAAATGAAAATTTCCACGGCTAGACCAGCCTAACAAGGCATACCCAATATTGTCTCCAAGTAATTTATACAATCCTCTCTGCTTAGCCTTGCTATTTGTGAATATTGCATTGTCTCAGGGTCACCCAACATTTTTAACCATGTTTAATTAATTTTTTCTCAAAAACCAGTCACTTGTATCCAGGTACAAAGTCGTGACGCAGTGATACTGTACAGATTCGTGAAAATGTTTATATTTGTGGAAAGTCACCATTGACGAGGCGCAATTGCACTTTCATTTGTTTCAGCGTGTAGTGGCGTGTTTTGAGATTTTTTTCACCACTGTCAAAGTTTTATTTTTATATGTAAATTCCTGTCCCCCCACCCCCCCTCCCCTCTCTATGTAATGCCTTAAAGAGTGCTTAGGGTAAATAAATGCATGTTCGGAATGTGTTTATCTCTCAACAGTTCGTATCAAAGAAAAAAGAAATACCTGCTTCTTCTTTTTGTATTTGCCCTGTATTGGAAGGTAAACATGACTAATGATTGAGCTGAAATAAGAGTAACAGCGCAGGCTAGCTGGTGAACGGTCATAAGTACTTATATAACGTCGTTGTGTGATCTTTTTGTTTCTTCTTTTTTCCTTGTCTGGGAGTTTTAAAAATATAATGATTGAGTTCCTCCTTTCAAAGATATGACCTTTAAAACACACCCCATTAACGCAGTGATCTGCGGCATTCAAATTTAACAGCAGTTCATTGATGTTTTGAATTTTCCACTTCAGGACACTGAGAAGACAAATAACAAATTGTGATTTGTTTATTGCTCACAATTTCAAGATTAACAAAGTTTGCACGCGACAGTAGCTAGAGGGACGCTTTCTTTAAATCCGATTATATGTTTAAAAAAGTATGCATAAAAAAAGGGGATTTACGAGTAATGCCCCATATAAGATTGCATTCAATATTACTATTATTGGTGATAAATGACTACCACCGCGTATAGTAATCATTCCTGTTTCCTTAAGAAAACAATCAGGTTTAGCATTTTTTCTGTTTGTTTTCATGAGAGCTGTCGTCTAATTTTGGGGAAGTATGTGTTTCGAATATATGTTTAACTTCATCCTTCTGATTCGATTGTGTCATTAATATACATTTATTGAAGCTCAGTAAATTATCACAAAATTAGTTTGGATGCTTTCTTCGGAATCTAAGATATTATATTCGTTTAAAATTATTAGAAGATTAACAGAAATGAAAGACAAAGGCAGCGCTAGCTTTTGAAAAAGGAGCATTCAAACGAAGTCATTGGCGTGGAGCTGAGTGATCAGGTAAGGAGAAGTGGAGAGAAAAAAGGTTTTGGAAACAAAAGCTCCGTGAAATAAAAAGAAATATAAATATAAGGATGTAAGAAAGATTAAAACACTGTCTGTACAATCGGTTATAATCATTTCAGGTTTAGGGATTCAAACTCGGCTCTGTCACACTAATGAAAATTGCATGTTCTTTCTTGGACTTTGTGACCATTCCGTGTCAATTGTGAAAGGTCAACACATAAGAGGAATTAATGCAACCTCTCCCCCTTCCCCCGTCATTTCGCCGTTCTTTTTTGTATTGAACGTTGTTGCATAAATGGAGTACATTCACAGAGTTTCTATATATCTTCGTTTGTGCGGAGGGTGCTTCTCTTACTAGGAAACCAATCAAACGCCCGCAATAATGGTGCGTCGGTGCTGAGCGTATTCCACAAAGGGTGTATACAGATAAAAATATGCAGTTTTCCATCTTTCAATCGAACAGTCATAAGCACAATTCTGTTTTACGAAGAAGCCAGCGGGTGGTAAACTCGTCTCATCCTTCCAGGGACGCGACGTCGAGTCTAACAGTGGCACGCCCATTCGTACACTTTTTTTTCTTGTTGTTTTCAAAGCTCTCGCAGCCGGCGAAGTCTTCTTGGTGTGTCTCAGTCCTCTGTCCTACCTCGTCTGTTTTGGGCTTTCTTCCTTTGTTGATTTTGCTTTCGTTCACAGTTGTGTTGCGAGGTCGGTGGAGGTCGCGGCGCAGGTGTTTGACAGCCAGCCTACTGTCTTCGACCGTGGCTTCCGTGTCACGCTTCACTTTTCAAGGAAATCAATCCTTGCTTTTGTAAGAATGCAAGACTGCATTAAAAACTACTGTGCCGGGAGGCAAGGCAGAACGGTTAAAATAAAATAAAAAAAGCTTACGGACGTTTTGTAGAACCAATACACCCTTTCCGGAATTCAGCGCCATCTGGTGGCTCAAATGGCAGTTTAACTTTTATTTTACTAATGGCGACAATGAACCTGCAGTCTAAAGTATTTTATCGGGCATCGTCACTTTTGCAAGTCCGCCAAACGAGAATGTGCACTTCACTTTATACAGTTCTTTATCAGTCTCTGTCATTGTCAATGGTGAAAAAGATGCAATCAGTCCGAACGAAGCGCCAACCCACATACCAGCCTTGATAAAGTTCTATACATCAAAGGGCTTTCAAGCCGATTGTATGCTACTAACAGATTGACTGGGCCCGAGTTCGAAATGACAGCTTACGCAGCTCTTGCATTCAATTCCTGCTTCGCATCGTGCTAACGTCTCGAATGTAGAGGCCTCGAATCATCTGCTTAGAAGCGTCAAGTTCTTCCTTCTTCAGTGAACAGAAGGCCGCCATTAGTATAGCAAATATGCTATTTTTCCGATGACGATGTGGTAAAAATAGCCTCACTGAATTTCGGAAAGGGTCCATTGTCAGCTTCTACAAGATATTTGTGGACGTCTGTTGTAAGCCTATAAAACGGGCTCTTCTCGCTAATTGTTGCGGTAGAACATTCTACCATAATTCTGAATGGCAAAAATGTGTATTGCTCAAGCATAAAAAATATTAAAGTAATTTTGTTTTGTTTCACTGTTTAATGTGAAACAAATATCCCAAAAAATGCTTTTTTAATTTTTTTTTTTTACATTTGACCAAGCATTAGTTAGCGCTTCAACGCAAATGACACACAGAGCACAGAAAGTTTTCAGTAAGTTTTGTTTCATTCAAACGCCGTAAATGTACGTCAGGGGACTACTCTACAATCAAGTAAATGTATAGTCGCTGGGTGAGTGGTAGCACTGCGGGGATTGCAGCGCGCCTTTGACTGGTGTGTTAAGCGCCCTATACCACCCGTCCATCGAAAGTTGTCCTATTAAATACGTTTCCCGAGATATTAGCAACATCCTATCGCACATCATAAACTGCATGTTAGAAATGGTATATTTTCTGAGCAACTTAAAATTGCTAAAGTTACACCTGTCTACAAAGGAGGCGGAGAATACTTACCAAATTTTCGAACAATCTCGGTCTTGCCTATATTCTCTAAATTATTTGAGGGCGTATACAAATCAGAATAGACCAATTTTTATCTAAGTATCATGCGATTAACAAATCACAATATGGATTTCAGAAAGGTATATCCACGAAGCAAGCACTCGTAGAGGCAAAGGACAAAATAATATACAATATTGAGAATAAACTATATACACTAGGAATTTTTTCAGACCTAAGTAAAGCGTTTGACACTATACAACACGACATACTGTTCAGACAACTACATACATATGGAATACGTGGAATAGCTTTGGCACTCATAAAAAATTATCTTGAAAATCGATTTCAATTTGTTAAAATGAATAACATTGTCTCAAGTACAATGGAAATAAAATGCGGAGTCCCACAAGGTTCGATCTTAGGTCCCCTTTTGTTTCTTCTATATATAAACGATATTACAGCAATCACGGGATCTCACGAGCTTATTATGTAAGCGGATGACACCAGCGTATTTTTGCAGACTCATCCAAAGCCCAGTTAGAACTATTGAGAAATAGCTATCTTGCCGACCTAGCTACATGGCTTCGAGCAAACAAACTAAATTTAAATACGAAAAAAAACGAAGTATATTCTATTTGCACCTAAAAACAAACGCGACAGTACCAACTTAGTTATACATTTTAAAGATGAAATTATAGAACAAGTCCACGAACCAAAATTTTTGGGAGTCTGGTTTAATCAAGAGCTAAATTGGAACACACACGTGAATAAATTACGTTCCGAGCTTTCACGGTCGGTTGGATGTATATATAAAATAGGGAACCTTATACCAACATGGCTAAAGAAAAACTTATATTATTCGCTCTTTTACTCTAGGCTTTGTTATTGCCTTCTAGTATGGGGCACGACATCGACCACAAACTATACCTCGTTGCTCACACTGCAGAAAAAAATGTTGCGCCTACTTGAAAATTATAAGGGTAAAATACAAGACCTGCACACTGCACCGCTTTTTAAAAAATATGGCGTTCTTAAGGCAATCAGATATATTATTTTAAGTTATTACAACTGATTCACAAACAAAAACTATATGTGACGGATTTAAGTGACGTAACGCATGCATACCCTCTTCGACACGCACATAGGCGGCCCACTCAGAACCGTACAGATTATGGAACACAAACAATGGAATATCAAGTCAGTAAAGCTCTGAATAACATTAAAGACCACATAGATTTTAATAACAATTTTAGTAAATTTAAAAGGGATCTCAGGACACTCATGGTGGGCAGTGTTAACCCCTTATTATTTGAATTTGTATGTAATAACTAGTTGTTTTTCTGGTATATTCTAAAAATGAATATCTTGTTTATTACGAAGCGTTAGCTCTGTAAACTGTGTGCTGCTGGAAAGCGCTGCATTGGGGACAGAGACCTTGTCAGGATTGGAGCCTTTAGTCCCTGTCTCCATTTCGGTTGATTCCGGAAAAATAAACATTCATTCAATTCAATTAAAAAAAGTGTCAACTCGCACACCGTCTGAAGGAAGAAAACAGGATCATATCCTAAGGGAAATTTCTGCGGTCACTTAGTTTTAGAGGGTGGATTTTAAGTGAATCATCTTATTTCTGGCCAATGAGTACGTAGGCGTCTGCAACGACCAACCTAAAATACACCCCCGTGACTCTAAGAGTGGCTTGATGAGCGAGATTTCCTTGGCTCTGTATCGTATTTGAGACAACGTAAAAAGAAGCAAACCCGGAGTACGCGTATTTATATATTTACTTTATCTGAGCCCAAGGGTAAGATTGACAGGAAAAGGTGAATTGAAATCGTTGACAGCTTTCGAAAATTCCTGGTTTGACAGATCACAGACATAAAAGGAAGAATGTGGTTCGAAGATGGTAGGTGTCGGTACGAACGTGGGTAACGATTCTGGTGCGACATATCGACATCCCAACATTAAATAGATTGCTTGCGCAAGACAACAGCTATGATGATGAATTACACATTTTCGAGAAAGATGTTGAAAAAATGGTGTTTATGAAGAGACAAATAGAATGGATGAGGCGCAATGCCTAATGTTACATTTATTGACATAATGCGCAAGCGTTACGAGAATAGCTTGAAATAAGAAAGCAGGCGTCGCGTTTCCGAATAGAGCGTCAATTTTTAAAGATCTTTCTTGATAGAGCGAACGTTTGAGTGTGAGCTAATCATTCCCGAGGTAGAACGAAAAGACGTTAAGTTGGAAATGTAAAAGCAATATCACTTCGCCTATTACAGAAAAAAAAAATGTCTTCAACAATCTTTGTCTTTTCTTGTGTGTTCCCACTTTCGGAACAGTCGAGGATAGTGATTATATAAATGTTGCATTATATAAGAAAATTAGGATTCGGCTGTTCTTCGTTTGTTATCAGAGCCTCAGTACCAAGGTTCTGTTGTTTTTTTTTCTTAAGAAGAAAGGAATCTATGCTTTGACGAATTTTATATACGCGATCTGCGAAGAACATTTGCATAATAATAATAATAATAATAATAATAATAATAATAATGATAATAATAATAATAATAATAATAATAATAATAATAATAATAATAATAAATAATCAATCAATCAATCAATCAATGTTTATTAAAGTGTCCAGGAACAACCAATCGGCCTTAGTGCTGGCACACTAAAAAAAATGAGCAAAAACACACATACATACACACATACACACAAGTGCAGAAGGATAACGTAGTTCACCAGTCTGAGAATAAAAATATTAACAAGTATAAAAGACACTCAAATCAACAAGGGAAATCAAAAGCACAAAACAGAGACATCACCAGGTGTGAGAGCAAAAAGCAAATACTTGGATAACGTACTGAAAAACATCAACGCTTCAACTGATCAGCCCTTTTCTTGCAAGAGGAAGTTTTCGTACAGCATTTCCGAACTTGCTCCCGCATGAGTTAAAAATATCAATTGTGTCAGAGTAGCGGTTATAATATTCAGCCGATCTTTGGATCGGGTTTAAGTGGCTAAAATGTCGAGCTATATAATAATAATAATAATAATTATTATTATTTAAAAAAAGTGCTGAATGGTATTGCGTTGCACAATTTGCCGTTGGGAAGAAAACTTTTTTGATATCACCTTATAAAGAAGCGGGGGGGGGGGGGGGGGGGAATGACATTCAGATTTATCGTCTCATAACAGTGTTGTTGTGAAAAAAAGTTGGGGATTTTACGTGCCAAACCAATGACGGGCATCTTTCACGCCCCAGTGGAGGACAGGATTAATTTCGACTACCTGGGGATCTTTTGACGTGCAACCGGAAGCTCGATTACACGGCGCCTTTACCGCAATAAGCCTTCGTCAGATAGCAGGCACCTCGGCCGGGATTCGAAACCGCCACATGGGGATCCGTAGGCTGGCGCTCTCGCCCCGGATCCACCGAGGCGGCTCAGTGCTGTTGTGGTTTACACTATTATTAGAAAAACAGTATTTAAAATATTGAACTTTTTTTTAATTCTGATTTGTTATTTAATATTCCATACGTATTTTTTAAAGGAGAGTTCCATTTTTATTTGGAAATATTAGCGACTTCTTACATAAAGGCTTGGATAGTAATGCGCTTACTCGTGCAGGGATCTTGACACTATCAAGAGCCTCAGAAAGCGTAAGATTATCTTTGCTAAACTCTATTGCTTTTGTGTTTAACTTTTGCTGAACTATTTTCCAATACTGTCGAAGGTCTTGGAAAGTAAGTCTTTAAAAATCGTAAGGATAGTAGGAGTTCTTTACGGCAGATTGCTATAAGGGGCAGAGTTGTCACTTTTGATTTTTAGTATATTTGTAAGTGATCTTATCAATGTTATCTTAGAGCGCAGAATAAATTAGGGTGCATAACATCTTAGAGTGGAGGATATGTTAAAGTGCAGAATATCTTAAAGTGCAGAAAAGCAGAACAGACAATTTGTTGGAAAAACCTTATAACCTTCTTGAAATTTGCAAAACATTTCGTTGGGTCCCGACGACAGGTAGATGTAATTTATTTTGACTGTTCTAAAGTGTTTGATCGCGTAGACCACCCCCCCCCCCTCCCCCTAACCAAGTTTTAACAAAGTTATTCAACCTTGGCGTCACTTTTGACTTTTGTAATTGGTTTGAAAGCTACCTCACAGATGGCCCGAACACAGTACCTTACTTAAGGAACAGGCCTTCTTACATCCTAAAATCTGGAGTGGCGCGCGAATCTAACATCGAACCACTACTTTTTAATATATTTGTAAATGACCATATACATTAGATGACTCGGACATATCAAGGTCTTCAGTTGTGCGTGACCTAAAAGTTTTGATTTATTCACGCCTAAATTTCGGCGCTCATATTAGAAAATTGTCAAGGATTTGCTTTGTTTGCTAGGCGTAATATCACGTACTACTCAAAACTCCAAAGCTAGTCGTGTATACTTCATCTTTTTCGCTTATTACTTTTGTGAAAGTAAGAAGTTTCTTCACCTGAATGGAATTGCCTAGGCGTAAATCAAACCCACAGTTTGGAATGTGTGCAACGACGGCTTGCTCAAATTGTTTATGATCGCCATGTCGGACGTAAACATTATTATGATTATATGAGCCTTTTAGAAACTCTTCGTCTCGCGCCTCTTTTTGAGGAAAGATTAATTAGTGATTTTGTGTTCGTATACAAATTACTCAATGCTCTTATTAAGTCCCCTTTGTTGAATGTTAAGATTATGTTTTATGTTCCCCGACGACAAAATAGGTGCAAAGTACGTTTTACCCACACTCCTCACAATCTGAAACTCCCTGATTCATGTGCAACTTCTCTATGATCAGTCAAATAACGCTGATATCGCTTCTTGATGCTATTTGAAGTGTTTAAGAAATATGTAGAATCAATATTTGCTCATTAGATCGTAACCATTTTTCATAATTATAGACAACGTGTATATATGTGCAATCATATTTAGGCCTTTAAGCTGCTTGTGAGCTCCATCATTAAATCTTAATCTAAATTTGATAAGACGATGATTCGGTTTTGGTGTTATACGCCAAATTTATATATAGTAATGACTATATTTTAAAAAAAATTCAATGTAACATTCAATAATAAAGTGGAAACGAACATAAATCCAATTTTAATGGCTTCAAAAAAGCTTCAACTGCGTTGATTGAAAATAAATGTTGCACATATCACGGGAAGTAAATGTACACGTCATTCTCAATATGGCGGCGTACCGCGAGCTGGATCACGGGATGGCGGCGAATGATGGACAAACGTTGCGACGGACGTGTGACCGCTGCTTCGGAACTGTGGTTTGTGGTATCAGCCAATCGATCTTCAAGGACGGAACAGCGAGGGGAAGGGATATAAGAGCAAAACAATCGCACGACAAACGGTTAAACCAACGTCCTCGTTAATTGTCGCCTTCTTCTTAACGTGCCCAAAAAGCTGAGGAACAGAAAAAAGAAATAGGTAGGAAACGATAGCCACGTGGCTTCCGGCAACTCTATCATCCAAGCTTCTGTGCACATGTTTAGGTTTGGGTTTCGGGCAGTTGTGTTTTTTTTTTTTTTTAATTGTACTATAATGTAGTAACATATTGATTTAGCACGGTGTCTTCTGACACCGTGCTAAATCGGCTACAAAAAAAAGTTTAAAAAAATGGGGGGGGGGGGGGGCGTTAGTGTCGTTTGGAACAACATTTTACAACCTAAACTTTCTTAAAAACGGAAAATGAAAGCTCAGGAATTAAACTTCTAATTTTAGCGCCCCTTCAGTGATCCGTTCTATCCCACTTTGATTCTCCAGGTTAATTGACTTTTATTTTTTTATACAAGCATAAAATGATAAGGTTAAGAAACCTCAAGGTAATTTAGATGCCAAAATGGATAAGAGGTTTCCTGTTAGTGTGTGGTAAGTAATTGTTTTATTGTGAATTATAATTTTTTGCGTTTTTATGCAAAAGGTTTTGAACATCAGTGTGTATTTTTTATCTTATACGCTTTTTTGAAAACAATTGTGTTTTATACGAGTCATGTTGTGTTGGTAATGGGTAAAGGCAGGCGCAAAATATGATCTCGACAGCACTCGTAATTTCCCCTACTGGAATCTACAACTGGTTGCTTCTGCCTCTGCGCAAACCTGTTGACGCTCACGCATAGATTACCTTGCTAAAAGGTATGCTTCGGTAGGTTGGTTGTTGAGTATCTTGGTTGAAAACAGCGCGACAAGGCAAGGACAAATTAAAGTCGAGACAGACGACAGCGATATCGTAACACTTTCGAAAGATAGAAAGAATGGTCTCAAAAGCTTTCGACGGGTAGGTCTCTCTAGGCATTACAGCAAATCCACCTTTCTTGTCTGTTGGCAGCAGTGCAATCGAACTCTCTCTCATTTACTCTACTGTATATTTTAGGGGAAATTTGGCGGTTGAACATTTAGACTCGACTAACATACCGACAGCAAATGAAGTGCATCGTCTGACCTTGTCTTCAGTAGCCCGGCTTGGTACTTGTCTCACTATCGCCACGTAGCTCCGGTGCCGAATTTCGTGGCTCCACTGCAAACTTTGGTCCTTTAATAAGGACACGGGATGTCTCTTCTGGAAGCGAGACCTGACCCACGATGTGAACAGGTCCTACTGTGAGGCTTGGCTTCTTCGGAGCAAGATCCGAAGCCTTGGAAATGATTGCTGCCCCAGGAATTCGGTCGTCTGGTCGGTGATCCGTGACAGTTCCTTCCAGTGGAGCATCGCAGTTGAAGTTTTGAGACGAACCAGCGCTATCGGCTGTCTTGTCCTGATTTGGTCCTTTTCTTGTCGCGCTGCTTTAGAACAAGTAAAACTTTTATTACAAATACGAAGAGTACGTCTGTGTTGGTAGTTACGGCTCATTAGAAAAAAGTTTTCCTTCGCTGCGCTCGCATTCAAATTTCTACTACACAAAACGTCATAATCAATTTACGATTATATATATATAAACAGGCTGTTAACATACATACTTTTCTACTCAAATTCTCCTGATAACGAAAACAAAAAATATTTATAAAGCCGGTGTATTCACCGCGCCCGCGCGGAGTTTCGCTCTCTTGTCGACAATGATTTTGTGTTTCCTCATTTTTGAATATTCACATTTCTTGCGCGGTCAAATGACTTGTGCTATATAGTAAATAAAGGAATACTCTGCAGCAGCACCGCTTGAGCTCGCAAGCAGTGTTGATTGAGCAGAAAGTAAGGGCGCAAGTGAGCTGTGCATCCGAGTATCTTAGTTAAGCGGAGTCACAGTTGTTGTGACTACTTTTACCTCATTATATAATTTACATGGTTCTTTACCAGGATTTTGAGATCCGAGGCTGGACATAAGAAAGCGCGTTTTGAAGGTTAGTCTATGTCTCGTTAAGACGAACACAGTGAATATAAATACCCACACACACACATTTTGCACATTTTTGCACATTTTTGGTGAAGAACTGGGTAAAAACATGCACTTTTGTCTCATTATGATGGACAATTCACATTATGAACGTTTTATTGGAGGAACGGAGGTGTTCAAGGGAGACATCGCTGTATCTAAAAATCTGTCGATCAGAGTTAAGGCTGGCATCTTTCAGTCTCGACTACTCGCAGACTATTCTAGTAATTAGGTATTAAAAAAAAAATTAATTTTTCTGCCATATTCCCCCCTCCCTCTAATAATGACCGTCTGGTCTTTGGCTACGACACACACATTAGTATGTTTCTCTTTCGCAAGCCTTCTATCTTTCTATGTCTCTTTCTTTTCAAGTTGTTTTCATCACTATGAACCTTGCCATGCAGAAAAAAAATTCAGCGCCTGTCTCGTGTAAACCCTTCGCTTTACAGTTCTCCATCGACTTCAACTTCTACTGTAAACACTTCTACTAAAACTACTTCTACCAAAACAAAAATAATAATATCTGATGAAAAATGTTTTCTCTTAACGCGAGTTTTTTTCTTGCATACCTTTAATCTTTTTGAACAGCGAGTTAGTTTTTTTCGTAACCTGAGAGAGACTCAGGCGACCCTTCCAAGCCACCGGTGCGACTTAATCTCCCCTGTCAACCATAGACATCGAGAACGCCACACATTTCGCTGCATAGCGAGGTACCATGTTACGCCATATCCCCCAAAACAGAAGAGAAGAAACTCCCTGAGAAGCCTTCATGGCCTTGCGTCCACGACACGCCAATTTGCTCTAACGGGAGAAAAGGCAATAAAAGACCTGGCAGGCTTAGACATTGACGCTCTGCTAAGCCTATGAAGATAAAAAAATAAAACACTCATTACGTTTCTTTTAAATAATTCCTAGTTGAACGGGAACATGGATTGACTAAACAAGTGAAAAAATCCTCATTTTTTAACATTTAGTTAATGAATTTGCACGTCATTGTTTTCACTAGTTAGAAAATGGCCAGAATGATAAAGAAGAGGACAATAAAATCAGTGACAAGTTTTATCAACTGTTACTTCTTGAATCCCTCACATTTTTATTCTATAATAAATTCGATTTAACAACGTCATGTATTGAAAGGTACGCAAGGCGTATTTTGAGTACGCGCAAAGGCATAGCCCCGTTTGGACAATGCATGTTCCGAGTGGAGAAGTGGGGAAGAATAGGGTGCTAGAAGAAATTCTCTCACAACTACGATGTTATTAATCGGTTCTGGAAAGTGCGCACACAATCCCTATTTATTTTGAATTTTTGAGCATACCGTAAATACAAGCGAATAGTTGTCCATCTGAGGGGATCGCATAAATCGGTTTCCAAACGTAGCGAACAAACATCGGGTACGAAGGTGATCGAAGATAAGGCATGTTGTTAATTAATATGGAAAAGAATGAGCTTACTCGAGTTAAGAGTAAAATATTACGAGAGTAAATTTGGCCTATGTTAGCCGTCTTCAAAGGGTAGATGTATGGTTCGCGCAACAGCCGAGAGAAGACGGCGGCTGTTGATATATAGCCGGAATAGCCGATAAAGAGTGTTTCTTGCTGGTTGTGAATCATGTGAGTCTGTCTTATTAGGAAAAACAATAAAGTCACACGGTATTTCGAATACCCTCCGCGTCCTATATTTAAATCAGGAGTATTGCCCTCTAACTGAGACCAGTGTCTCCCCTATCGTTCTAACCGGCCTCCATCTTTCAGATGTTGTGCCAACGAGAAGCTTCTCTTTGGGAGAGGGACGCTGTTGGTAGAGAGTTCCGGTTTTTAATTTATTACTGATGACTCAAGTAGGTTTATTCTATAAAGTTCTTGTGCACAAATGCATGCACTCCGGTCACTTCTGTGAAAAATCTTAGCACTATGTGTCAAGGAACCAATTTATGCCATGCATTCGAAGGGCCAACAAGGCCCCCTCACCAGGGATTATTATCGTCATTCTTTTCCAACTCGCTTGTACCTTTGCGCTAATTGTATTAGAATCATAACCTTAAAATGCAGGCCGTTTACCCTTGTAGGTGTTAGACTAGGGGCAGCTGATAAAGCCCGTTTGCCCTACTAACTTCAAACTGCTGGTTAGCTGAGTTAATAGAGCGCTCCACGGAATATGGTAAGGTACCTGGTCCGATACCAGAACAAAGAGGCGTTTTCGATCGCGCACCAGTCACCTAGCTGTGCTTGGAGGTTTGTGTTTATCCTTTGCCCTCTTCATCCCCTTCTCCAGGGATTATCATCGTCATTCTTGTCCAGCTCGCTTGCACTTTTGCAATAATTGTATTAACAATCTATTTGACGCGCGCGGTATGAGCCGGCCAAGTGACAAACACCCGAACGTGTTTGTGCTTGGCGGCAATACGGTTCGTAGTCATGCCAAAACTAGCTTTGGGCAGTAACTAGTTTCTAGTAACGCGCTATCGGTAACTAGTTAATTTATTATTAGTTACTTTATTCAGTAACTAGTTACTTTATTGAGTAACTTTTAACTGTAACTCGTTACTGCTTAGTGAAAATAACTTGTAACTGCAACAGAGTTCCTAGTTTTTTAAAGTAACTGAAAAAAGTACCGTTGTTACAGTTACTTCCCAGATTTATGCGCAAAAATGTAGCAAACACGACCCCCAAGTTGTCTCGCAAACTGTGAGGGAGTCCCAAGTCCTGGTACGGGAAGGACACAGCAAAAACTGCTGCAGAAGGCGTCTGGAGCAGGAGTAAAAAAATAAAAATATAAAAAAAATATATTTTGGGTTACCCTGCTTGATAAAGCTGGTCCCGCCAACTGGAGGATGAGAACATTTGTGTCCGTACCAGCCGTGTATGGTACATCGCCCACAGCGCACGCAGATGTAACAATGCGCGGAATCACTAAAGCGGTTTTCTTTTTTTCGTCCGGCGGAAGGAGCAAATGCTTTTTGCGGAGGACAGTTTTTGGTGATTGTTTCCCCAAACACCGAAGGCTTACGGGACAACAGATTTTCTGAACCGCGTCGTTTTGCCGCCAAGCATACGGTTCTTAGTTCAACGAGAACGCGTTTGTGAGGTTAAACAAAACAAAAAAAAACCTGAAAGAATAAACATAGGGACGGACAGAACAGTAAGGCTATCGATGCTACTGACAGATGGGAGGCACAGCATCGATGGCCCTGCGGTTCAGTCCGTCCCTATGTTTATTATTTCTGTTTTATTTAAATTCATACGGTTCCTTAACCTCTAATTTGAATCGTCCAACTCTCAGATGCACTCTTGCGGGGTCTCGACTCTTAAAGGGGTCATGAAACGATTTTCCTACTTCTTCCTCCTTAGCTTTAATCCTCAACTCAAATGCGAATTGTGAAATCACGTCGTCGTGACATTCTGCGGCACCGGTGCGATGACTCCTAGCTTACACCGTGCTTTTTATGCACACCATAGAACTTGTCATTCGCCAGTGACGATAGGTTCCGTCAGGGCACTCATTGGCCACGAACGCGAATCCAAATATTCGTCGACGGATTGATTGTTGACGAGCGCATACGTCCGAGTGACGCAGTTCTCGTGTCCAATGCGTGAGCTGGGCTCGGCTGACGTCAGGATGGCGCCGCTGACGCGCTTTGGGAACCGCGGATGTATCATAGGGAAAAGGCGGAGAGCTTTCGAAGGAAAGAAGGTACAAAATAGTCCGCTATATTTTCAAATGTTCGTACCGAAAAGCTGGCTTTTGACTTTCTGCCCTCTTTCTTTTGGCCAACTAAACGATATGCGATTAGTTAAGTCCCAATTTAAAATCATTCATCCCAGCCCAAAATTCGTTTCATAGCCCCTTTAACTTCAGGCCCATATTCTCTCCCTTCCTTTTTTTTCAACCCAATTACCGGCCTTGCCTAACGTCACCCACTTCTTGTCACTTGATCGGGCCCCGTCACTTGAGAAAGAGTATTCGCTCGAAACGGCTGTGTCGTTCTGTTTGTTTGTGCGTTTTCTTTAAATTGAAAGATCGCTCTTAGCTGGACCATTGACGCTTGGCATCAGTTGATTTATAAATATTCACGTCGTGGGATTTCTGCGTGATTTCTTCTATTTCTGGTGACGAGTTCTACACGCAGTGGTTGTTTGTACCTCGATCAGTGCTTATTTTGTCGAAGGGATGTTGCCGCAACATTGCTCTCCAAGTGTTTTATGAAAGATTGTACGCGCACAGTAGAAAATGATTCGACCAACGAGTGCATTGGAGTGGCATAAGAAAACATCTACAAAGCTGATTGGAAGCTATGACTTATATTATTAATGACTTCCCATTTGCACGTTTTTTGTTTTGCTTTTTTTGCTTCCGTTTGATTTAGTTTTGTCAAAGTAATCCGAAATTTCAATTGACCGATTGAGATCTGGACGCGTGCAATTGTGTTCGTGCTTCTTTTAAAGTTCTTCATAGACCAGGCATCTGCTATGTTTTAATTTTTGAAACCTAAAGTCGCCCGTAATTTTCCCAGAGAAGAGACTACATTTTTTATCCTGTAGTGGATATACTAGAATACTGCCTTAAATTATGATCTTGTTCAAGGAACCACTCATGGTAAAAATTTAAATAGGAAGAACTAAACATATTATTTTTGATTATTAAGAAAATCATAGTTTCTCACAATAATCAGATTCTCTAGCGTGAAAAACACACTGTCTCATAAGCAATCTATGCTAATTTAAAGGCATATAAAGGCAGGTTCCTGTTAAATGTTTTCTAATGTTCTTTTTGTAAAGTAGCGACGAAGTAACGGCGTTACTTTAGCGAAGCAACAGTAACTGTAAAAAAGTTACTCTTTCAATTTGGTAACTGTAAATGTACCAAGGTTACTTTTTTGTTTGAGTAACTGTAAGTGTAACACTGTTCCACTTTATCAGTAACGTGCCCATGTCGGTCCAGAACCTGTCTTTCTCGCAGAAACTATTCTGGCGGAAGTAACTAAGGACAAACTAAAGATAGGCGGTGACGCCCACTACCGGGAAACTTGACGAACGCGTGGAGTTGGTACGTTGATGAGACTGTCAAAGAAAACAGTCAAAAGCGGAGGCGGAATGAAACGGCGGCGCGTTATTGCATTTGCGAGATCGGTAAAGAGAGATGCGAGATTCGCAAACATCAGGTGCACCTGCGCTCCATAAATAGGAGATGATTTCCAAAAAACTTTTGCACTTTGAAATTGGAAAATCTAAGTTAGCTTTCGTGTAGTTCCACCAGGCAAAATCGCGTTGCCCGCCGTCTGGCTTATGCTTTCCTCGACGTTCGAGTTCGATGGCGTGCGCTATTTTTCTGTACCGTCATGAACGCGGCGCACTGGGCCTAAACTGGGTGGTAGGGAGGTTTAGAAAAGTTCTTTTGGCAATGCTTTTCTTGTAAGACAATAAACTGAAAGTGAATCTACAACGCTATGTTTAAACCCCAATAATTGTCAGTCTGACGTGACCCCAAACTATTTATTTGACGCTGGAATTAAGTATATAAAGTCAGTTCTGGTCATCGACAGCTTAAAGAGGTACTCCGCAGGTTTTTTGAGCTACCCCAACTAACTATATTTTCTGACTCCCCGGCCTTTACCCTTTCTGGCATACTATTTAGTATTGCGAAATTTATAATAGTTATTATGAGATCGGCAAATAAAACTGATGCAAAAATCAACATTCAAATATACCCGCACCTTTCAGTGCTGTGACATCAGTGGCAGCCAAAATTTCAAGCAAATCGGAGACAATGAAAAAACATGCCCGACGTTAAAGACCGTCGGGCATGCTTTTGTAATATTCACGCTTCTGGCCACGTGATTCAATCCTACGAGGTCTTATCGGCTGATTCCATCACCGCATTGACTCCGGAGTAATATTAAAGTTCTAGGAACTTACTAAGTCCAACCTTTTGTAAGTTTCAAGTTACTGTTGTAGACGCCAAGAATAATTGCTATCTGCTGATTCGTGTATATGTTGAGACATTGAGATGTCTCGGATATAATGAAAACTGTGGCAGATAAACTTTGTTATAATCGCAGGTTACCGTTCCCCCAAATTTTGACTGTTTTTTTGTGCCTACGTTCAGCACACCTCTTGACAAAATATTTTCAGATTACCATAATAGCTCTGTTGTTTGTGCTGGAAATTTTGTATTCCCGTTAGTTGACTGGGTATTAAAAAATTCCTAACGCATCCTTGCAGTAATCAAATTGAGGGCGGTGAATTCAGGAATGCTATGAGTAGTTTCGGTCGACCCACTCTGGATTTATTCTTCACTACCCATCCTGATTACGTAAATTATTCGCACAGCTTGGTTTTTCATAGTGAGCACGCTCTTTTTAATGCTATCTGTTCTGTTGATGTCGTTGTATCTGAAAGCTCTGGAAAAATAATTCGTAACTTCGGTGAAACCGACGGCGTCACTATATCAATGCTAATATCTTAAAAAAACATTTCTCTGCTTCGAACAATCTTTCAATACATGGTCGTAGAGCACAACTGGTGTATTTTTAAAGAAATGATTAATTACCTCATTGATCAATACGTGTCAAACCTTCGTATTATTTGTAATCCCTTATCACCGTGGTTTAGCCAATATATCAGAATAATGCCTAGAAAGAAACGAGCGGTCTTTTAACCTGCTAAGACAGTTTTTGAGAATGCTTCAAATCCCGTTTTCAGAAATTCGCAAATATTTCTACACGCTAAGTTAGAACTGCAAAACAAGTTTTAAAAACGATGTCAACAATATTTTGGTCTCTAATAAAAAAATACTTTAAAAAATAGGGCTTAAAAAACGTTTCAGGTTATTGTAAATTTAGGTGGAGCACAGCTCCATGAAAAGGAAGTGTGTAATACCTTCAACTAGTATTTCAGCAGCGTTTTTACCCACAAAGCTTTCCCCATACTACCACATCCTTCACAACATGCCATCAGTGAAATGGAGACTATAATCATTTCGCCAGAATAAATTTGGAATTCAATTGAGAACTTACCGCTCAGCTCCTTTCCTGGCTGTGATGACATAAACAGCAAAATTTTAAAACTAACTAAGCACACCTCATTTTCTTAATTCTGTAAAATGTTTAGCCAAAATCTTTCCACGGGTAGCAATCCTACTGACTGGAGATATGCTGATGTAATTCTCATTTTTTTAAGGGCTGATCCCCTAAGTAGGTAATCATAGGCCTATTTTTTAATGAGTGTGCGATCTAGACTCCTGAAGAATAATAAATTTACAAACATTATGCAAATTTTCGATACCAGGAATGTATTATTTTGAAATGAGCATGGTTTTCGCAAGGGTAGATCTTGTACCACAGCCTTTTGAGTTGTTGACTGATAGTCATACTAATCTCAATGCTCAGTTGCACGAGAGACGTAATGTTTATTGATTTCTTGAAAGCATTTGATCGTGTGCCACGCTACAGACTTATCTCTAAACTAAAGCAATTAAAAATAAAATAATAAAATAATTGAATCAAAACTTTTCTTATCACTGAACCCAGTCTGTCCGACTTGGCGAGGTATCAGATCGTACCCTTCATCTTCTTCTTGAGTACATCAGGAGACTCTGCTGGGCCGTTCGTTTTCACTTGTTAATATTAATGATAATGTTCACCAACTCGGGAGCTGCATTCGTCTGTCTGTCAGTGACATTGTTATCTATCGATAGGGATTGCCGAACGTTACAAGTATTTGATTGAAAGGTGGAGAGCTGGGTGGCTCATGCCAGTTATTCAACTGAAAGCCAAATGTGCAACCTTTTATAAATCTCGTAATACAGTCAACATATCAAATCACTCGCCAGCCAAAAGAGAAGGTATCATCGTTCAACTACTTAGTCGTGCACCTAAGCTCCTGCCCGCCAAGGAAAATTCATATTGAGTTTATAACTTTAAGCGCTAACAAAACATTAGCTTTTGTAAGACTATTCCTTATTTACAGCAGATCTCACCTTAATCTCTAATAACTTTTAAAAAATTAACAGAAACAAGATTTGATTTACGTTTTCGCGCTACCAGCGATAAGAGTGTTTACGTGTTCTACGCCCCACGTGCCCCGGAACCGTTTAAGCGCGGGTGTTTTTGGCCAGAAACAGTTCTCAAGTGTTCTTCTCCCGTTTTAGGTAATGATAAACTTATAGCACTTTGATAGTGATTACCGCTAGGGTTTCATGTTGTGAGGCATTATTTTTTTCTGTGAATTTGGAAGTGTTGTTATTCGCGCCTCCAGCTCGTCGCACGCCCTCCCGCGGCGGAAACGGGAATGGCTCTAGTGAGGGTCCCCCCATTTTCCTGCTCAGGGGGCACGACGGAACTGCGCGCGATCATGGCTCGCGAAATTTCATTTCCGAACGCAAACAACGCACTTCGCTGTCCCAACGTAGTGCTGCAGCCGGTATGGGATTGTGCCTTACTAGAGAGTTTTAGTATTGCGTATAGAAGCAAACGAAAACGCTATGCGTTTGCGTTAGAGTTGCGTTCTCCACGTTGTGCGTGCACCTCATCGCCATGCGCCAATGAAAGACCGCAATTTTGGGCTGCGCGCGCGCTAACGCAAACACACAGCGCTAGCATTCCGCGACACTAAAACTCACAACTGCACTGGCTTCCAACGCTAACGCAACGTGCTGCAGTGAACAGACGTGCAAGCAGGTAGGCGTTCCTTCAAACTGGAAAGATTGAAATTCGCAAAACGACGGCGGGTAAAAATGAAAGCAACTAAATGTTATAAAACAATTAATAATTGAAAACATTTTTTTCTGGTGCATTTGGTCTGGAATGATTTTGATTCGGCTTTGTAACTCTTGCCGATTATCAAACGTCGGGACTTTCATAGCACAATATGCTTTACCCACAATTAATGTAATTTTACATGGATTTCTCACATTAGCGAGAATGTTTTGATTGATTTTAGACTATTTTTAATTTATAACTTGGCAATTAAAAATGATACATTTGGCATTAGTCATGATAATTAGCACACTTTTGATTGTCATACTTGTTCGCGCGTTTGAAAGCAGATCATAAGCAACAAATTATATTAGAGCTTGAAAAATTGTGTATCAAAATATTTCACTTTTATATTATTATTATAATACAAATACAAGTCACGGCAATGTATGCCCCCAATTAACGCCACGATCACAAAAATACGCCGTTTAACCATATTAATCTTTCCAGGAAGGTATCATTTTTCGTTTTTGTTTTTAGCATAAGAAAAACTCTGACATCATCATCAAGATAGGCAAATAGTCAAACACTGGATGCAATACAAAGTCCTATGCGTCACGCGTTGCTATAAAAAAACACACACACTTCAGCTGTCTGGCTCGGATTCCGTCTTTGGGTTGTTGTAGTGAAAACAGCGTTCATTAATTTCTACGTTTTGTGGACATATTACAAAAAATTGACTTATTCTGTTGTTCTTGTGCTGGAATAATGTTAAAGCAATTAATCATGTAAATACCCAAAAACCCATTAAAAGGCCCGCAGTTCACTATTTCACATGACAATTATCTGAGCGAAAAAAGACAGCAAAAACGCACAAATATCAGCACTCATTTTTTCAACAACTACAATATTTGTTACCTCTAAGGTGTATGAAATACCCTGTCGTTAAAGCGACACTGAAATCCCCAAAATATATTGAAGTGCCTGTATGTCACAAAATAAAGTTTCCGAAAACAACTTCTTTAACTAAATAATTAGGATGTGAAACACATCTTGAGTTATGAAAGAATTCGAAATTAAGACCTATATCAAGAAACTAAATCCAAAATTGAGGTTCATTTTGGTTTCGCTCCAGAATTAAAAGGTACCTCCTTCAGTACGTATTATGCTAAACACCGTTTTTGTTTTCAGGATAGAGAGGTGACCTGCGCTCTTAACACCCCGGCTTCCTCGTATCACCAGAAACAATTTGTGTCGCTCAGTGAAGCCAGCACACTAGACATGCTCAGCAGCGGCACGCATCTCTGACCCTCACTATAATCGCCATTTTGGAAAACGAGTGGCGCCACCTATAGTTAGTTGGAGTTGCGAATAGGGAGGAGGAATCATTTTTTTTATAAACTCGGTGTTTTATGGCTATCAATTTTGGGTTTCAGACTATAACCAGGATTTATGAGGGTTTATGTTGAAGAAACTAGAGAACGGATATGAAATTCTCTAACCTTGAGGTAATGTGCGGGCAACCCGAATACTTCGAATACGTGGCTGTACCGATGAAAGAAGAAAGTCGTAGGAGGTGTATTTCTAAAGAAGTAGCCTCACAGGCAGTTCAGGAATGGCGTTTGTTTCGAGAGATTCAGCGTTTGTTTTTTTCTCAAACATGGCAGAGTGACAACATGCATCCAAAGTAAGAGTACACTAGAACTGTAACAGGCCCTCGTGATCATTATTGAAAATATAGGTGATTGAACTTTTCCCCACAAGCAAATGATCTTCATCCAGGTGTTTAGCTCAGTATAAGTTAGGTTCGTCGGCATTGTGGATTTTAGATTATCTCTGCATATTTTCTTAGTGGCACAGCCCCCCCCCCCCCCTTATTAAACGCCATAGCTAGGGTAATCCCTGTCCGAGGAAAGACAACAATCTTGTGGAGGACTTGTAAAGCCGTGTTCCAATCTTTATTAAATGTTGAGCAACTGTATTGCGGTCGCGCGAAATACAAAGTGCTGTCACATGTTGATCATAGTCCACATATACCTTTTATCGTTCGCGTTACGGTACCAGGCCACTCCAACGAGGAATTCCCAGAAACATTATTAAGACATGTGGATCGGTATTCTCCGTCATGAATATTATTCATTGTGAAACATATGTAGCTCCTAACGTAGTAACTGTTCGACTTTCTTCCCTTAAAATATTGATTTGATTTATACCCTGTTTATCGTGCGTGCTAAATCACGAACTAACAAAAGTTATGGTAACCGGGAGTTTTAATTGTCCTAAAAATATTTGACGTGGAAATCAGTCGTTTCGGGTTATCGCAGGCGAGTGTACAATTCGTTTTGCTTCAGCCTCAGTTTGTGATTTTTTCCACCACAGGCGTGTTCCAGAATATCTAAAAATTCTACCACCTTATTTGGGGGTAATATTGCAAATGGTTCTACTTAGCAACATCAATCTAACTGACCATATTTGGTCATAGGCTTTTTTTACCAGTGTCATATACCGTACGTGCCAAATCATTCCTGTGTTAGAAAAAAAACACAAGCAATGCAATTAGATTTTTACATCCGGCGTCACAAACGGTTGGCTCGACTTAAGACGCATCGTAAGTTGTACGCTGGAGTAACCTGATGCCCAGGGTAACACGAGAACCGGATGAAGCTCAGGTTTGCAGGGACGCGCGGAACTCGAATCCTCGAGTAATTTGAGATAGAAATCGCGGCGAGCGCGAATGCAATAGAAAGCTCCAATGGTCACGCGTCCTGGATGTGTACATGCGTTGCTTACATAGGAACCCAGTTTTATAAACACCGCAGAAGATGCAGGTGCATACAGCAAAATTAGCCACCAAGAAAATTATGAAAATTGCATTCCCGTGAGTAAAACGTTATCAACACGAACAACATAAAAAATGCAATGCCCATTAAAAAAAAAAAGAAAAAGCTTGTTTTTTTTTAAGTGTGTTTAAAAGGACACCGACGGGGTATTTATGCTCGCGGAGGTTTTTATTTGAACCTTACTTATATGAGCCTTAAAGTGCCCAGAACACAATTAACGGTTTTAAAATTCGTTTACTTTCCGCACAAAATCAGCCGGTCGAGAATTAGATGGTTTCGGTAGTGCCCACTCTCTTTTTGTTGACCGCGGGGCGCTCAAACTAAGTGTACCATATATGTTCAAAGTCGCGGGTCATCTAGGACGCACATTCATCATTAAAAATATAAAAAAAAACATATATGAACCCCACTTTTGTGGCCTCCAAAAAACTACAAATACGTTGATCGAAAAAAAAAATCTTGCACAGATCACAGGAAGTGCATGTACCCGTCATTCTCAATATGGCGACGTACTGAGGGCTGCACGACGTACTGAGAGCTGCACGACGTAGTGGCGGCGCACGACCGACCAACCTTGCGACGGACGTGGGGTCGCTACTTCGGAACTGTCATTCGTGGTACCGGCCAATCGATCTTCAAGCGCAGAACATCGAGCAAAAGGGATATAAGTGCCAAACTATCGCACGACAAACGATGCAGGCAACTTCGTCATCTGCTTCCCACGCCAAAGAAGCGGAGAGAAAAAAGAAAATGGGGTTGCCTGTAGCCACGCGACGTCCGGCATCTCTCCATGCTCGTGTTTCGGTTTTGGTTTCGAGCAAAATATTTCTTTGATTTTATGAAAAATAAACGTGAAAATGGGGCGAAATATTGATTGGGTACTCTCCTGACACCGTATTAAATCGCGTGGCAAAAAAAAAAAAAAAACATTTTGCCGTCCTCTTAGCAGTGACAAGGCCATTCTGGCGAATCGGTGTGTTAATGTTACTGACAGGTTAACCAAAGCAGGCGTTGTCTATTATATTGGCGCTTCTTGCTTCATGATTTGTTATACGGCGTTCTTATCGTCTAGTGCCACAGTCTGGCTGCGCAATGAAGACTATATTTCCAGGACTCGTCACACCCTGTGCTTTTGAAGCGGTCGGTGACCACTGGGAGCGCCTGGAACCTAAAAGGGGCGCGCCGATCCGCCTTGGCAGCTACACAAACGGCAGCGTCCGCGTGACGTCAGCCCGCTCCGCTCTAGAGTGCTTCTACGTACTCGGGCTTTGATCCGCAGCGTGGAGGTAGGAAGCTCCTGGGGGACGACATGGCGCCACCAGACAGGCACGTAGCCGCCCCCCCCCCCCCCCCCCCGAAATCTTCCAGTTTGCTGGGACCTCCTCTCCCCCCTCCCCCTCATACAGCATTTTGTCATGGGCGCCCCCCCCCCCCCCCCCCGAAACAAAATCCTGGCTACGTGCCTGCTACCAGATATGAAAAAGCAGG
Organism: Ixodes persulcatus; assembly: GCA_013358835.2. Lineage (NCBI taxonomy): Eukaryota > Metazoa > Arthropoda > Arachnida > Ixodida > Ixodidae > Ixodes > Ixodes persulcatus. Next base: position 860,121 of record JABSTQ010010261.1, read on the forward strand.
GGAATACTTCTGGTTTGGAAGAGGAACGCACCCCCAACGATGGCCAAAAATCGAAACAAAGCCAAAAGACGCTCTTGGACGGAAAGGACAGCATGATTTGGCGCCAACAGCTGTTTTGGTCACCGCGACCTCTACTTCCTACTTCACTTCGGATTTTCTCGTTTGGCAGGCTTGAGCCGGTATGTCGCCTGACTTGTGTCTAGGGATGTCGCGAACCTGCCCAGGTTTGAGTTCGACCAAGTTCGAATGTTTGGGACATTCAATGTGATGTTCGACAAATGTACGACTGAAGTTCGACTTTTGTGCGCATGCGCGAAAATGAAAAAAAAAAGCACAAACAACCTGTGTATTAGCATCACTGGTTCACATTACTAACTAATGAAAGCCTTAAAAGCGCATATTTTAGCTTCTATATGGTGTAAACATTGGTAACCATTTTATAAAATATAAAACAAACTTCTTTCTAAATTATTTCTTTCCCAAAATTCAAAATATTTGTGCTGAAACCCGGAAACACTGTTCATAAGTAGAACTTCTTCGAACTTTAGTGAAAGGTTTAAGGTTCGGCGAACCATTCGAACCTTGAGGTTCGACAAATGTTCGCGACACCCCTACTCGTGTCCACGTCTGTGATCCGAAGCGTCTTAGACGAGTGTGCGCCTACCCGCGGCCGCGTCTCTCGATCTTGATCGGGAGTAAAAGTTTGGCACCTTGACATTGGAAAATGTATCCATGTAAAACGTTGCTCCGAATGTGTTTTCACGTTATTCGACACGCAGGAGTTTCCCTACTCGAATTCAGTCATGACGCCCACAATAGGAAACGACGACAACTGGAACAAACTGCCATGTTTTTCAGTTTAGTTTTTCTGCAAGCGTTGCTGTGTTTGACGGTGCGGAAATCACTTCGGGAAGGCATTTACCAGTGCCACTAAGTAATAACATCTACGGGAGAAATATTATTCGCTCCTTTCGTATTATCAGACAGCTCTTCGCTCGCTGGTGCGGATCGAGTCGACGTATTCGAAGTAAAATGAATACGGCTGTTTTCACCAGCGCCTGTTTGAAATGTGCTCTCCATTTCCGTATCTTGTTCAAAACAAATAAACATAAAAAAAACATCTAGTGCCAACTGTGGCCCGAACGTTTTCTACAGAGATGTGCTTAAAGGTGCGATGCAACGATTTTTGTATTTTGTGCAAATACCGCTTAGAACGGATCCCTGACGTTAATGACCTGTGAAATACTCGTTCGTTTTTCACCACACGCAATCGAAGTCGCAGAAAAAAATAAGGAAAAACGAGCAGAGTTCACCCCCTCAACTCGCAACCAGAACAAGCGGCCACGTGATCTAGAGCCGATTATATGCCGCCAATGTTGATCAAAGCCACGCGCTGGGGTTGGCAAGACACATGACAAACGCTGAGTTCCAGAGATTGTTATGGTTCGGCTATTGTCGTCATTGCAGCGATTGGACACGGGCCACTACCCGAATGCTTCTCGAGCTATCGATTATTACGAGCCCAAATCGAGTGTCCGCGCCACGCTCGGGTCCAATCTATGAGCCGCATTCAAATATAGTCACTGGGCGGTACTGCTACCGCCCAGTTACGTCATCAGGTTTTGCGAAGGAGAGATTGAATAAAAACACTCGGTTTTGTCCTTGAAATTACAGCGCAACAAAGGAGTTTCTTGGGCAGTGGTGTTGCGTGCGAGTATCCTTGAGTACCACTAGTGCCAGTAAGCTTGTGCAAAGTGAAAAACATTCCAATTGAATATCGTTGCACCGCCCCTTTAAGCAAGCTAACATTGATTAGAAATTAATGTCGGCTGCTACACGTGATGTCTATGCGAAATGCCCCTATAAGGAGCCTCACCGTGATCAACTGTCTGGCTATAAATATCTACTTGGAACATTATATATTTTACTCTTCTCCAAACAAAAGAGAGTTTCGAGACTTAGATTTTGGTTCATAAGGTTGCAAATCACGCTATGGAGCAGGATCAGCTTCTCCGCAAAGCTGAGTTTCATGTCATTTACTGCTCCACCTGACATCACATCTATTATTTATTCGCTCATAATGTAACATTTTGACGCTTTATCGGATCCAGTCGCTGTACAACAGTAACGACACTCCAGATCTTGACATACCTACCACCCTTCGTGTTACGCTGCCTGTGTAGCGATTCAATTTTTATTGGCGAATATTCTTTTATTTATCTGAATGGGTGTGTATTGAGTGGGATCGTGCATATATACTTTTTTTCCTTATTTGTTATTGTTAAGCGTTCTTACTTATGTTTACACCAATTAAAATACCATTGCGGTTGCTGTGAAGCACTTTAAATAAAGCTTGTTGATACGGTGATACGGATATCATGGCAGATACCAACGACTTTGAATAATGAAGAAACAGTTTTCACGGCACTCAGAATTTTCATCTTTGCAATGTTTTTTAGATGCAGCCAGTGATTGTGCTGGTGGGCTGTTGCATGTTAACATCCGAAGCATTCGTAAATATTGGGATCAATTTATAATAATTGCGAACGATGCTATAATATAATAGCTTTATTTTCAACAATGAGGTACAGTGTTGTTGGGGGCTTGGGGAAAAAAGCTGTTAAAACAGCTTGACTGGTCCCGAGCCCCCAGACATGAGCAGCGGAAAAACAAGTTAACAGAAAAATCGTATGATATATCAACGAGATCTTCAAAACGGAAACGTCACAGTAGCAATAGTTTTGATATAACAAAAAATGAACATATAAACATGCCACTCACGCTTGATCAGTTTGGCTAAGAATGATTATGTTCCTTAGGTTATCTGGGGGCAGATATAATTTCAAACTCAATGTATTGCGCACAAAAATAGTTGAGGGTGGTTGGGAGAGTAAAAGCCGCGGTTTGAAGGCCGTAATTAGTTCTCTAAAATGGGACTACCCAAGGTTCTGTGACTCTCGTTGGATATGCATATACGTTTCCTTTTAAGTCAACTAAGCTCACAAGATGTCGTACATTCATACTCATTTCAGCTTTATACTTAACACATAGGTATTAAGGTCATTACAAGTTACATATTTTTACTACATCTAGCTGGCTAAATAATTTTTCCGTTGGAAAATCTGGTGAAACATTGCAAATGGTTCGTAGTTTCTTTTTTATAATAAAAATATCTTTTGTAGATTTGTATGAGTGGTTGTTCCCCAAATTAAATGGCCGCAAGTAATTTGTGAGTAAAATAGCTGGTCATATGTTAGCAACTTTGTTCCAAAAGGGAAAATATATTTATGACGATACGCCAGGCCAACAATTCTGGACAGTTTTAATGTAGCATAATTTACATGAGCATCCGATGACGTGTTCTCTGAAAAAAAGACACCTAAAGTTTTAAATGCTGGTACCAATTCTATTTTGGAAGAATTAAACATTTTAGCCTCGTCTATGTTAACAATTTTACCCTTCGGACGAAACAAAACAGCCTTTGTCTTATGCACATTTATTTTTAACCCATTATACCTAATCCATATATTTAACTTTTCTAGCGTGACGTTTGCGTTCCCAATGAGTTCTGCGGGGCTATCTCCATTAAACAGCATGCTCGTGTCGTCCGCGTAGACAATAAATTTTGTTGAATTGCTTATATTTACATATCATTTATATAAAGCAGTGGTTCTCAATTGGTGGTCCGCGGACCCTTAGGGGTCTGCGAAAGAATTCTTGGGGTCCGCGAAGCCCTGCCTTGAGAACAAACATTCCAATTTTTAGGTGAGTTTTCTCGTGTGTGTGTCAATGAGAGAGGTTTACTTCACACCAGCCCTTAGTTATGTTCACTTATTAAATCATTATCATAATTAACCTATACCTTTCCCTTTCCCTTACCGCGAACAAGGTCTTCCATCATCTCCGCAGATCCACAAGTGGTCCGCGAGACATCAATGGCTGAGAACCACTGATATAAAGATTAAATAAAAAAGGACCCAAAATGCTTCCTTCAGGAACCCTTGATTTAATTGGCTTTACATCGGACAATTGACCGGAGGTGTCGACATACTGCTGACGAAAAGACAATTATGATTGAATAAGAAGCGAAACCTGACCCTGATAACCATATAATTCGAGTTTTTGTTAATTAGAAGGTTACGGTCGAGAAAATCAAAAGCCTTCGTGAAGTCAATGAATAAGCCGAGAAATAGTTTATTATTTCCAAACCCTTTAAGAATGTATTCTTTTTAAATGAGAAGAGCTCGTTCAATAGAATGTTGCTTGCGGAAACCGAACTGAACTGAGATGGGGTGATTAAGTTATGACTATCTGCAAATATTGACATTAGAAGAAGCAGCATTTTTTATCAGACCTTTAGAGAACACTGGCGAAATTGAAATCGGTCTATAATTACCAAGATTGTTTTTATCGCCCGTTTTATATATGACCGATACTGTTGCGAGCTGCATTCGTTTTGGGAAATATGCCGTTTTGAAAGAAAAAATTGAAGATATGCGTCAGACAAGCGGAGATAAGATGAATGACGTGTTTGACGGCCTTTATCTGTATACCGTCGGGGTCACAGCTTTTTTTGTTATTTAATGATTGAAATGTAGATATTACCTCTGTGTCAGTAACCGGGGTAAGAAAGAACGACGAACAATTTCTAAACTGTATATACTTGCAGGCATCATCCTCGGGAATTTATAACTTAAGTTGACAAAATATTCATTGAACTTGTTCGCCAGTTCCTTTCCGGCTAGCTGCTGGCCATTGTACGTTATATTTTTCAAGTGCTTTGGATCGTCCATACATTTCAACACGGAATTAAGCTTTTTCCATATTATATCGGTTCTATTTCCACATGTTAGAAAGAAGTCACAAAAATATTTTGATCTAGCATTACAGACTTTTTTGTTTAATTTGTTTCGATGATGTTTAAAGGCACTAAGTTTATCGATATCTTTCGTTTTTACGAATTTTTGATAAAGCTCGTTTTTTTGTGCGTACGTTTGGTAGTAATTCTTTCGTAATGTATGATTTACGTGCTTTTCTGGACAACGTTTTTGCTTTATAAGGAAAACAACTTACAAAGTGCTTTTGATATATGCTCAAGAACATAATATAAGCTTTTTCTGCGTCTGCCTCGAGAAGAACTTCGCTCCAATCAAAATTAGATTGTTTTTGTCTAAAATCGTTTAGACAGTCCGGCGTAATATTCTGATACGTTGGAAACCGCGACTTTTCAATTGGTTTTGTAATATTTGGATTTTAATACACAAGAAAATACCTAAATGATAACTGATGTAACTACCACGCCGGATCTAGTTTGCGACTCGTCAAAATTCGTAATAAATAAGTCAAGTAAAGTCGATGACTCGGCAGTGATTCTTGTAGCCAAAGAGATTACGTTCATGCATCCGCAGGCTTTATTTACTCGTTCATCTTTCTTTCACATGACGATTCGAGTAACATATGTTTGTTAAATTCACCTCTCAAGATTACGCTGTATTTATTATTATTGGCAAAACCAAGAAAAGACTCTAAGTAAGTAAAGAAAGATGGAAGGTTTCCGCCCGGTGGGCGATAACAAACAGCGATAATGTTCTGACCGATCAATAAAGAAAAGAATTCTTAATCTTTGTGAACGCTGCTATAATCATTGAGAAGTTTACCCGAAATGGTATCTTTAAGGAATAGGGCCACGCCCCCTCCCCCGACTAGCAGCGCGGTTTAGGAAGTAAATATTGTACGACGATAGTTTTAGAACATCACTAGGCTCGAAGAACCAAGTGTCAGATAACATAATTACATCAAAACTAAATTTAAACTGATCAAAAAGCAAGTGGATTTCGTCTGATTCATTTCGTGCTGATCGAACGTTAAGGTGAACACATTTCAGAGAGCTGCTGTACTGGTTTTCTAGGAAGGAGCTTACTTTTGACGGCAGAAAATATTGGTCTTCTGCAACACAATCTTTGTTGCTAGACAGTGTGCAAGTATTCTTAGTAATTAAAAAGAATAAAAAAACATGTTTCAAGGGTTAACACACGGGGACAAATTACACCAATTTTTCGAGATCATCCAAAGACTTGATTACATGCACTGGTTCCCGGTCCCTCTTGCGCACGGGGACATCTCCGTTTCTGAATCAAACATAGTTTTAGTTTGTTACCTTAGCCCACTCTTTCGCTTCCCAAAAAAGCGCTCTTTCTTGCTTTGTTAGATTTTCCTGAATGTAGAAATCACTTTTCGCTTTCTTCAGCAGTGCACGTTTTTCTAGCCATTTATATCTGGTTTGCTGGTGAACAAAGCGCAGAATGATGCCTGGGGTTTTATCAAGTCTAGTTGCTAGCCTATGAATATTGGCAACCTCATTTGTTGTCACATTCGGCACTTCAAGTATTTTGGCAACCTAATTCACCTTTGCCAGCAAATCTTCGTTGGCATTCGTAGGGATACCGTAAATCTCATGATTTTGTTTTCTGTTCCTCCATTCGAGGTTGTTTACTTCTTGCTTTAGTTTTTTTATTTCAGCATCAGCGTCAGTTTTTTCCAAGCCTTCTAGTCTTCTTTTTATTTGTTTGATATTTTTTACTTGTTCCCCAACCTGCTTTAGTACCGCTTCATAGTTATCTTACATTGCTTGCACGGATTTCTCGATTCCATCCACAGTTTATTTTAGGCTGAGTAGATTCTCTAGTTTAGCATTGATGGATGCGAACATGGCGGCTACATTAGGTTCCTTACCTTCTTTGGCACCCTGAGTGCTTCGTGTCACTGTTTTACACGTTTTACATCGTCATGATTTGCGCAAAGCGTTTCCCTTTGACTTATAAGTTTCATCCAAAACGCCAGAGCAACTTAGATGGTAGGATTTATCGCACTCTGTGCATGTCAGTTTGGCCTCAGTGTCTGATACCTCTTCTGCACATTTAGAACAAGTGTGTTTCATGTGGCATAAAATCACAAGAAACCACAGCAGCAGCAACAGCAGCAGCAGCAACAGCACGGAGTGGTAAAGAATAAACGAGGTAGAATTTGACCAACCTGTAACAGTCATAGATATGGTTTTAGCACACGTTCGTGTGTGATGCCGCTGCTGCCGTGTACCGCTGGAGCGAAGACCGGGCTTTTTAAGGCAGCAATTGATGACGTCAAGTTTCAGGTGTAGTCCTGCACCAATCGCGGCTCACAGCTTTGATGACGGGCGCTGCTGAGCTGCTGTGAGGACGGTGACGATGACTGCCGCACCATGATGACAGGCACTGCTACGAAAGTAATGATGACGGCCGAAGCTTCCTTGGCTGCCGGACTTTTCCAGCTGCAACAGTCGTAGATACGGCAAATACGATATAGCTTCGCCAATACTGGAAACTCCTCCGAAAACCTATGGGAGCGGCGGCAAACGTGACAGTGGCGCCTCTAGCGGACTCGGAGTCTACGGAAGCAGACGACGCAACGGAAAAGTATACGCCTCGCAAGTGGGCTCATTTTCGTCTTCTGCGCATGAGAAAGGAAGTAGCGGTGACGTCAGAACACCGAGCCCTGATTGGCTGATCGCGACCCCCCTATCTGAGCGTCGTCTGCTCCTTTGCAACGTCGTCTGCTCGCAACGTCGTCTGCGTCTGTCTTACCTTTCCTGCGACTCTCGGAAGTGCAGGTCTTTACGAGCGAGCTCGGCTTCGCCTTTCAGAGAGGGCAGACGAAATAAATCGAGCGGTACGTTGTTTTTAACAACTAGCAGACGCCCTTCAAGGAGAGAAGTCAAAGGACTCACTGGCGAGGTGTTTCGAGGCGCCGAGGTTTGTTTGCTAAGAACCGAGAGTGAGCGTGTTAGTGGGCGCGTTAAGTCCGTGCTCGGGAGCGCGAGAGTTTGGCGCTCCTTTCACTAAACGGACAGGAGTGCCACCGGAGACTGACACTCGAGCGCGCTCTTCGTGCACCGAAAATTTCTTGGAGCGCGAGTGGCTTCTTCGCGCTCCGTGACGTCACGTCAACAAACAAGATGGCTGCGCTGCTGTTGAGACCGTCGATGCCGTCGAGACGAAAGGCGTAGTCGGACCGCTGCCCCTTTTCAGTTGATTAGTGCTTAATCCAGCAGGTAAAAACGATTTGATTTGAAAGCCAAGACAGTGATTAGCGTTCCGAAAAAGGTTTGTTCGTGCATCTCGCCTGAAAAAGAAATACATCTATCAAACGGTAGCGTGCCGATAGCACAGCGACAGAAAAGTTGTCGAGATGAGGAGACATTCGGACCGCACTGTCCCTTTTATAATGCTTAGCCCAGCGAATAAAGATACTTCGATTTGAAAGCCGAAACATCAGTGAGCGTTGAGGAAAAGGTTTGTTCGTGTGTCTTGCCTGAAAACGACTTGATCTATCGAACGAGCGTGCCGATAGCTCGGCTACAGAAAAGTTGTGATGAAAAGATAGACCGCCGCCCTGCTTAGAATTAGGGATGCTGCGAACTTTTTTCGAATCGAAGTTTCGATGATCGAATCAAGCAATTCGGAAGGTCGAAAGATTTCGCATTTTCGAATTTTTTATATCGTAAAATTTGACGGAAGTCGAATTTTCGAACTTGTTAAGCTAAGAAGTTCGACGCTTTTCGAACCGTCGAACTTATTACGCTAAAAAATTCGATTTCTTGCACTAAAAAGTTCGAAGCTGTTCGAACTTTCGAATTTCCTATGCTAAGAAAATCGATAATTTTCGAACTTTCGAACTTATTTATCAATAGAATTCGAAACATTTCGAACTTTCGAATCCTGAAAAGTCAGAAGTTGGACGAACTTCGAACTTTTAGGGTAAAAGTTCGACGTTCGTCGAACTTCGAAACACCGGCGGACGGTTTCATTTGAATTCAAGTAGTGAGGTACATTCGTAATTTTATTTTCTCGAACTTTTACATGCGGTGTTCCGTTGTTTACGAAAGACAATGCCGTTTATTTCAATGTTCTGGCATGCTTAGTTTTAAAGAAATAAATTCCCGAATGAGCGAGGAAGGACGACGGGTTTTTGACGATTATCGTTTATGCCAGATTTGAAGCGCGATGTAGCCGAAGCTATTTATGGTAGAGATGTTAAACTTTTTAAGAATGATCTATGTATATCCTAGATAAGTGTCGTCTTAAGATATGACTATTGTTATTCAAGGTGAGTTTCGAAGAAATGTCCAAACATGTATCTACATGCAATTATGCCCTAAACTTGGTATTTATTTTCGTCTAAGTTGTTTGAGGTATCGCATTTAAATTAACACCACAGACAGTGCATATCATTGCCATCTTCAGAATACAAAATAATGTATTTACTGTTTTTTTCACGTTAAGGAATAAATTAACTCATGGGAGAAGATTTCTAATATTGTTCAAGTCATTAAAAGAAAACTTTTTTTTTTCGTTTCACGTTCCTGGGACGTGTTTCTTTTAGCCTGTACACATTTTGGTAGGAGAAAGTTGTTTCGGAGTTCTGAACCTCTGAATATGCAAGAATACAACACATCCGGCGAGTTCTTGATAGTTTTTTCTTTCTCCAGCTTTTTATCCCCGCATTTATTTTATTTTTTATTTTTTACCATTGGCACAGTTATTTAGGTTGTAAAGACATAGCTTTGAACTTCCGAACCACTAAGCATGTGACGAGTAGTGCCTTCTGACAACGAGTTTCTAACAATGACCATCTACGCGATCTTTTATGCAGTGAAGAGCGACAGTAGCTATACATAGGCATAAATAATTTCAGATTAAAATAAGCTCGACCACGCCCTCTTTCCCCGTATTGTTTTCTTTAACAGTCCGAAATATCTGGAAGGGGGGAAGGAAGGCTAAGGCCCCCCTCCCCCCCCCCTCCCCTCTTCCCTCCCCCGTTTTTCCTCTTCCGACGCCACTTGTATGGTAGAACGCTCCTCGACCTCGAGTTGTGTCGGCTTCTGTGCTTTTTGCGAGGCGATTCCTCCGTCCCAGAAAATAAACCTCCAGGACAATTACAAACTTAACTTACTATATGCCAGCGTCACTCGGGCGGCGTTCGATCGGATTACTACCAGCGTGCAACCCCCCCCCCCCCCGGGGCTGGCCGTCACAATTACTGATATATGGTCACACGTCACTCTGCACTGGCAAATATTCCAGCACATCCGGGACACTTGTCGTCTCATTTAATTGCCTGACCAACTTCGCAGAGCCTAGGTATCACATCCTAACTTTTCTAAACTTGATTTCGTGAAAACCAGTGAGTCGTGAAAACGTTATTTGAAACTGAAACTGTGGAGGAACTTGAAAACTGGGCTTCGAACTTTGAAAACTTGGACTTGAAAACAATTCAAAATCTTCGAAGTTTTTTTTGTTTTTTTTTTCGATTTCAGCGTTAAAAGAGAATCGAAACTTTCGAACTTTTCGAACTTTATGCAGAAAAAAATTCGAAATCTTCGATTTGTTCGAACTTCATGTCTATAAAAATTCGAAGCGTTCGAAGTTTTCGAATTTTATTTCCAAGAATTTCGAAATCTTCGAACTTTTCGAACTTCAGATCTTAAGAAATTCAGATTTTTCGAATATCTCGAATTTCAAGCTAGGAAAGTTCGAAATCTTCGAATTTATCGAACCTCAAGTAAAAAGATATTCGAAATATTCGAACCCGAAATTTTAGAAACCCTGAAAGCTTCGAACTTTTCGAATTCGAAACTCTACTGTGATCGAAAGTTGCGAATTTTTCGAATTCGAACCTCGGTCGGTACGAAAATATCGAAATTTTTCGAAATCGAACCTCAGTTCGCTTCGCAAATATCGAAACCTTTCGAAATCGAACCTAGGGTGGTTCGCGACATCCCTACTTAGAATGCTTAGCCCAGCCGCAGCGAATGAAGATACTTAGATTGGAAAGACGAAACATCAGTTAGCGTTGTGGGAAGGGTTGGGTCATGCATACCGCTTAAAAACGAATTGACGTGCTATCAAACCACTGTGTGTCGGTATCGGCGTAGCTTCCGTCTGGCGCTGCGAGACGCAACCAACGCAACCACGGAATCTGACAAATTTCAGGGTTTCCTGCGTCGAATAGCGGGTTCAAGAATGTTGTCTTTAATTCAAATCGGTACAGCATGCATGGTCAATAAATAGATCGGTCAGGTAACTTTCGACATATGTGCACGAAGCGAGTCTTCAAACCTTTCAGGAATATTAAAACGTTCGTAGAAACTTCATAACGTCCCCGTCTCTTTTGCTTTAGACTCTGCCGCTCTACACGGGCCTAATTAATTTATCTTAGAAAAAATTTCGGGTTCATCATAAGTTCATAACCGTGCGGAAGGAAGGAGCTCGTGGAGCTCGTCGATAATCTCGGGGCGTGTTCCGAAATTCACTCGATCTCACTCTAGAGTAAAGGTTCCGAACCTAAGCGTTCAAAAACCTACCCGCGTCCAGCGTTCCTCTGTTTTTGTTGTCACGTGACATAATCCACCAGGGTAACTCGGATCCGTTTAGTAGATTTGGAACGCACCTGGGTGTGTCGCGCTCCTGTACGCCATGCGCCGTTTAGTTGCTGCGCTCGGAGTATGAAACTCGGAGCGTCGGAGTAGGAGTAAAGGAGCGCCGACTTAACGCGCCCAGTGTCCGCAAGTTCCCTCCCAAATACTTTTTCCCTCCTTTCGTGTGCGGCGAGACTCCTCACTCTTTAACGGCGTCGGCGCGTTGACGTAGTTAACGTCGTCGGCTTTACGTCTGCTAGTCAAAGCGATGGCTGCTTTACCTTTCCTGCGTCTGTCGGAGATTCACCGCTGTTTCACCGGCGAGAGCCACAGCTGCCTCGGAAAACAAGGAGATGACAAGAGGAAGAGATTGAAGGGTTCACAAGGGTCGCGCGGGCATATTCCATTCAGCACGCCAGCCGGTCGTGGGCAGACGGTCTTGGCCAAGGACCGTCGGAGCACCGCTGTGCCTGCTAGGCCTATCTGCCGAGCTCGCTTACTCGGGGTCGTTGGAATCGTGGCCGTTGGAGCATTTCCCGGGTGTTTGTGAATCCAGCGTTCTTGTTCGTCGTGGTTTATTTCAAGTACTTTTACTTTTTTTCTTGCTGCTTGCGGTCGGGACGCGTGAGAAGAGCACGTACAAAAATAAACGTCCGTTGATCGTCGCGACCAAGTAACTGAGCGACGCTGTCGGCCATGCTGAGTTGATCGTCGTAGCATTCCGTCGTAACCTAAGCAAAACTTAGGATAATTTCGTTTCGTGAATACGAATTTGTTCTCACGTTTTGTCTTACGCACTCTTTTGGCGTAAGATGGTTTTGTGAATCTGGCCTCTGCACTTCCGAAAGTCGCAGGAAAGGTAAGACAGACGCAGACGACGTTGCAAAGGAGCAGACGACGCTCAGATAGGGGGGTCGCGATCAGCCAATCAGGGCTCGGTGTTCTGATGTCACCGCTACCCCCTGCGCAAGAAGCAGACGAACTTGCCCTCCGCATTGGTTCTGCGACGTCCTCGAGCTTTGCGATCCCCGTTTCTTCACCCCAACAGCTGACACAATTCATTACGGTCAATCGGTTTGCAAAGCGGAATCCACTGATCGCAACTGAAACGACAAACAAATAACAACTGGCGCATACACAAAAAGAGAGCTGTTTATTTAGAGGTCTCGAACGCCACTCAGGGGGATCACACGCGTTTGGAGTGCAACTGGGAAGCGGAAAAAAGGCGTTTAGCTACTCGAACTACGTTGTAAGAAGTTACTGTGTATCCGTTACAAACTGCGTTGTCACAATTTCTTGCTTAAATAGGTGATTATTAAAAGGTGCGCAAACAATATGTTAAAATTACCAGAGCAATCGCCCAGCCTCTTCAGCATTACAAAAACAAAAAGTAACGAGAAAAATGAGCGTGCAAACACTTTCCGAACTTTGCATAAAAGATGGGGTCCCCATCCCACACGAAAATAAAAAAAAAGGAACAGTCGCGAACAACGGCGAATGAAACGAAGAAGTTAGCAGACGATACAAAGACACAAATTACCCAGCAAAGACCTCTTTCAACCTGGCGCCTGTTTGTCTGTTTTCTCTCTTGTGTCCGTTGTTTTTTGCGCCTTACACCATGATTTCCAACGTTCACCAACTAGCCCAACAACAAGTTCAACGACGACGATCGCACCGGGCGTCGGTAGGAGCATCGAAAATTAGCAGGTGGTGCTTGCCGTTGGTGTTGAATCCACAACAAACAAAGCAAAAGCAACACGACGAAACTATTAAAATAAAGAAAGAGCTTCACTTTTTTTTTAGCTGCACGTTACACGTTTGTTTATTTGCTTTCGCGGCGTTGGTAGGAACAAAGAACAAAACAGAGGAAAGGAATAACGTAGTCAAGCTCACACTGCCGGGTAAATAAGAGACGAACGCTGCAATCTGCTTCGTGATAGCAGTGTGTGACCTGTTTTTGCTTTCATATTTCTTTTCCCAGTGACTTTGGCAGGTTGTTTGTTTGCTCGCTTGGCGCAGCAGTTCAAAAGTACATTCCAGTACTTGTTGGTGTACATGTCCAGGCAATCCTTGCACACCGTGCCTTTGTTTTGAGTGTTGATCAGCGGCCTCAAGTGCGTTTTCAGCTGAACTCCTGTTTGGTGAAACATTCGTCTGTTGAGGCGTCAGTGCCCTATTGGAAAAACCAACTTAAGCTGGTCCCAGCTTCAAGCTCGGTTATTGCTCCAGCATGCCCAGTTTGGCATGGTGGTTGATCCGGTCATACTGGTCATGGTGGTTGATCTGGTCCCAGCTTCAAGCTTGGTTATTGCTCCAGCATGCCCAGTTTGCTATGCTGGTTGATATGGTCATACTGGTCATGCTGGGTGATCTGGTCCCAGCTTCAAGCTGAGTTATTGCCCCAGCATGTCCAGTTTAGCATGATTGTTAAGCCGGTGGACTTCCCCACCAGTTTAACCAGTTTAAATTTATACACAGGATAAACAAGCCAAACTGTTTAGAAAAGCGAGCTCGGCATCTAATTTTATTATTTTCGTACTCGCGGCCTGCTCACATGAGCTGAGATGCTACACGTCCTCGGCGCTGACAGAGTACTAACCGACGCCGACAGTGGTTCTCGGTGCAAAACAAACAATACTATAAAAACTAGATTGCTTATTTCTAAGCACGGAAATACTAGACACACGCCAAAAGCAGGCAATAACAATAAAAAATACTACACGGATGAGAGAAGCGAACCTGGGTCCCGCCAGTAATGGGGGCGAAGCGGCCTCTTGCGTAGTCGGCAGAAGCGAGGAAATCCGTGTGGCTTGGATGGCATTGGCGATGCTCCTCGGCACCACCGTTATTCACGAGCACACACATGTTTGAAGATAGGAAATGACGGCTCAGTCGGGGCGTCCGACTTCTTCCCGCGCTGAACGGATTGCCGCTCGCTGTCTCCTCAAATCCCGCTTCGCTTGCACCGCCGTTCAAGCAGTCTCCAAACAACGCGCACACAGCCGTCCCTTCGAAAATTTGACCAAGATAGCCAAACGTGTCTCAACTTCTCCGTTCCCATCACTCTCTCTTTCTTTTCTCGCACACAAAGGAAGCTCGCAGCGCGCCTGAAGCGCCCGGTCGTCTTCCAAAAACGAGAAGACAAAGAACAGGACGTGGCCTCGCCCCAGCCTAAGCCGACCTTGGCGCGCGCGCTCCCAGCAATGCCAAATCGATCACCTCTAGCCGACCTTGGCGTGCGCGCTCCCAGCAAGACCAGCTTGACAAGCTCGAACCAGCTTGGGCCAGCTTCAGCCCCAGCTCGAACCAGCTTGACAAGCTTGAACCAGCTTCAGTACTAGCTCAAACCAGCTTGCCCAGCTACAGTGCCAGCTCGAACCAGCTTGAACAAGCTTGACCCGCTTGAACCAGCTTGACAAGCTTCAACCAGCTTCAGTACCAGATCGAACCAGCTCAAGTACCACCTTGCCCAGCAGCAGTGCCAGCTCGAACCAGCTTGAACCAGCTTGACCATCTTGAACCAGCTTGATTCCCACGTAGACCAGCTCGAACAAGCTCGAACCAGCTTAAAAACCAGCTAAACCAGCTTGGCCAGCTTGATTTTCTTGCTGGTTTTTTCAATAGGGTGGCGATTTTAAATCCAGACTTGGATAACTCTTCCAGTTTAATCTGAAGTAACTTAATTACTCTCGGTCTTCGGGAAGCGGAAAAAGGATTTTCCACCACATCACAAAAACTTGTTTTTGCAGTAGAGATGGCAGGCACATGGCATGCCTGCCATCTCCAAGTATGCGCTGGTGTATGCCCGAAGGCGGCCGGTTGATCAACCAACGATGACCCATACAGACGTGACCGCGTACTCAAATAAAATCCGAATAGAAATGTATAACGAGCTTTCACTTCTTAATATAATTATTAAGTATACGTATGAAGATTTCGGATCAGAAACTCAATCGAAGGCGAGCATAGGAGGTTATCACAGACGACAGTGAAAAACAACAACAAAGTTGCAGACGGCCCTCCAAATGTCCGGGCATAGCGTAGCAGACGAACCAGTGGTAGTAAGCGACGAAGCGAACGAAAGAAAGCAAAAAATAAGCCAAACAAGGCAAAGCAAACTACGCAATGGTTCGAACTTCAAGTAAACACAACAAAGAAAAAAGCAAACAAAAAACATAAACGCAGGAGGAAGAAAGACCGCGGCGGTGTAGCGTCGCCTCAAACATAAATAGAAAGTAGACTTTGAAAAATGGAAGGAGGTGCAGGACCGTCCATCGGGTGTTCTTTTTTGTAACTCCGCTTTTTTTAGATTCAGTAATAGCGTCAGACGAATGTCTCTGAAGAAGACAATCGCCTTCTTCAGAGCATACTGACATCGCAGTAACGTACGTGGTTCGAAATTGCCTTTTGCTTCTTCATCCGGAGACGATCGGGATTAGCCAGCTCGCCTATTCGACGAAACGATTTTAAGCAGTATACATTCATGAGAAATGGAAATTGCAAAAACCAAACGAATTGATCGATATGAACAGTAAAGTTGAAACGTGGCGATGTTCTAAAGAAATTTTTACACTGCCCTTTTCAAAGAAACAGGGCGAAGGTACATTTGTGTTTTGCCTGGCTTACGTAAGTTGTGACAGTGTTTTCTTCAGGAGAGCCCGAAAATTGCACCTTACAAGCTGTAACATCTTTCCCACGCAAAGAAAATGTCCTTGACTCATGAGGTGGAACATCCTTTTTAACATTCAAAGCAGCGAATACCCGTGACAATTTTTTTTCATTGGTCACCTTGCACGGGGATAGGCAAAACCAATGCGTTGTGGTGAATTCGTCTGCTAGCGGAGACTCCGAGCGAGCCAGGGGCGCTGCAATCACTTTTCGCCCGCGATCCGCGGGCGTTGCCAGTATTAGTTTACATGGTATTTGGATATGGTTTTAGCACACGTTCGTACGTGCTCCCGCTGCTGCTCTGTGCATATATTTTCTATATTAGATGTGTCTATAATGTGTCTATAATGTCTATATTAGATGTTTTGGTGCTAACAGAGATCAATGTTAACGACAGCTCATGTGGTGAATTCCAGACACCGGGGTGGCTTACGTTTTTACGCGTCCAATCGGGCGAGGGGGAGGAATCGTCATTTATGCTAAAGTCTGGTGTACTGAAAAACGTGATATAGATCCCCTTCACTGCTAATTATGACAACTAAGGATATGGAAATATAAATGGTGCTTGGCTTTGCTAGCTTGCTACAGACATCCGTCAAATAATCCTTAAAGTTTTTGGAGGAACTGAAAGATACTCTGCAACTTTTTGTCCATTGATGATATCTGTCTAATAGGTGACTTCAAGATTGATTCGCTAAAAGCCGCCAAATCTATAGTCTGTGACTATCTAAATCTACTGGTACACTTTGGTCTAGAGCTGTCGATTGTCGCTCCAACTAGAGAAGAACTTTTAAATGGACTTCTTGTGGCGTCATGCCTTGATCACATTAGCGTACGTCCTTCGAATGTAGTTGTGAAATCAGCCGTGATAGAACAATAGCTTTGATAGGCACTGAAGATGCGCGAGAGTGGCAATTCCGAAAGCTCCTAATATGACGTCACGCCCCGGGAAGGAGGGGCTTCATCGGCACCTTGGAAATGAATTTCTGCAGCATCCGTGCACCAAATTGAAAAATTACACCATCTTCCCGAGGGGAACCATGGGGTGATGCGGAGCATCGTGTTGGTTCCGAGGAAAGAGTCAGTTGCGTGCTGACGTCGAGAGATGGCGCCACCGACTGCCCTAGCGTTACCCCCTACGCGAGCCTTCGTCGCGGCTCGCGGCAGAGAAAGTTGGAACGCTCGCCGCTCGCCGTTTATTTTATTTTTTTCACACTTGAAGGAGAGGAGACAAGAGGAGGAGAGTTGCGCGTGCGCGCGCGGTGTGAGGAGAAGCCAACGCACGCGCAGTGCACGCAGCTGGTAGAGAGAGAGAGCGGAGAGAGTAACGCGCAGCTGTTGGAGAGAGGGAAGGAGGAGAGTTGCGCGTGCGTAGTTCGAGTGCCGACTACATCGCGGACGCGGGACATAGACCCGAGCAAGAGATGCTCCGCATCTAAAAACTTGCTAACCACTACTTTGTGGCATGTCAGCTCACTTCAAAACTCAGCGTTAAACCACCGACAAAGTCATCCAAACAGGTAGAAATAATTGATCGAGTGAGGTTCCATAATTTGGTGAAGGGCAATGATTGGAATATTTTGCTGTCTATTCGAGATTTCAGCGAGATCTATAGTCAATTTCGAGATCAATTCATGTCTTTTAGGGAACATGCTGAAAAGGGTATTACTGTAACACGCCGTCGTATCGAACATGAGTGGTTGACAGGGGATATTTTAGCAGCTATAAAGTCTAAAGACGCTTTTTGGGTTCAATGTCGGCGTTCTTCAACGAATGCCCAGTTGAAGGCAGAACTTCGAGGTATGCATAATCGTGTCAATGTGCTTTTCTGTTCAACCAAGGGAAAATATTGCCGAGATCATTTTCTTAAAGCACGGTCAAATATTTCAGACATGCTGTTTGATAAACCAACTACGAGGCAAGGCGGATAGAAGATCCATTGATGACATGCTTGAGAAAGGGTTCGGTCATAACACACGAAAACAGTTGAAGACATTAACAGTTTCTTCGCCACATTCTCTGGGGTATCCCGTGACAATGCTCAATTGCCAACAGAGCTTCAAGATTCCAATGTTTCTTCTGCTTTCCTTCCTCTAATGACAGAGCATGATCTACACACATGGCTTTTCAGTTTCGAATCGAACAAGGCACCTGGCATAGATGGTATTAACGCGGAAGATCTTTGGAGTAATTATGTCTTTACAAAACCAAGTGCTTCTTCATATGTTAAATGGTTTTATTCAGAGCGGGATGATACCGGATGAGTTAAAGTTTGCGCTAGTGAGACCTTGATTTAAAGGAGGAGTGCGAAGCAAAGTTGATAATTATTGCCCAATCTCAACCTTACCTTGAATAGTATTACAAATTTTAGAAAAATACATTCTTCAAACTATAAGGTCGTTCTTTGAGCAATTCGAGATCTTTTCACCCAATCATAATGGTTTCATTGGTGGTCGCGAGACCCAGCCACTTCTAGAATACTTCTCAGCTGAGTTGAATCTGGCTTTCGAGAAAAATCAAACCGCTTGCGCCCTCCATGTTGATGCGGCAAATGCGTTTGATACAGTTAGTCATGACATTTTACTAAAACATTGCACAATGTAGGTTTTCGCGGTCCATTCCTTTCTTTGCTTCAGATCTTTTTGACTAGGCGTACACAAATTGTTTCTATAGGAAATAGCCGAAGCTCTAAAGTTCCCTTCAAAGAGGGGGTTCTCCAAGTTTCTATTTTGTCCCTCTTCTTTTTAATATATTCGTGAACGATACGTCCATTTGCATTTCCACATGCAAGCTATACCAATACGCGGATGACACGGTGTTGCTCTCTATTCATTTTGATCACACTGCAGCAATCACGTTGCTTCAAGACGTTACGTGCCACTTACATCAATAGTTTAAAACAAATTGACTGTCGATAAATTTATCTAAAACTAAACTGATTTGCTTTCGCACTCCCCGGAATATTTTAGCTTCCGATCTTCCACTTTATATGAATACATCTGAGTGCATTACATGCGATTGTTTTCTTGGGGCTTACATATGTCAATTATGTAGGTATACAGTTTGACAGCGATTTGTCATGGAATTCTCATGTGTCATACATTTGTGCAAGACTGAGAAATGTCTCTTGTTTACTGTATAATGCCAAATCTCTAATACCTAGTACGACAAAAAGACAATAGTTCAAGCGTTGGCATACTGTGTTTTGAGATACGGTGTAACAATTTTTGTTCATGGTTCGGGACGATAGGCCCACAAAATTGATTCAGTTTTGAGAGACATTTTTAAAAGTATTGCTTATGGTTCAATATCGCAGTCTGAGGAAGAAACGTTACTAGCAGTGCGCTTACTTTTATTCAAGTTACTACTAAATGAAACTGTTGTGCTAAGGTACTTTAGCAACGATAGGTTCAAAATACCCCATGTTTCATCTCGCTCACTTCTGCGCGTTGAACGCTATGTGGTGCCTTGTGTAGCTAAAAAATACGGAAAAAGATTGCGCAACTTTTACATTCCTTCTGCCTTCAACGACCTCCCGGATGACGTCCATAACGTGGTCTCCTTCAGGACACTAAAACGAGTACTCCAGCACATTTGTGACTAGTCGTAATAGTGTTTTGCTTTAATTGACCTTTTCTTTGTAAATTTGTAAGACATTCTATTGATGTACGGTTTTTCTTTATTTGAATTCTTTAGTGCTATAGTGTTATAGTTGTTCTTTCAGTGTTATACTGACCTTTTTTTTAAAGAGATCCTACTTAGTGTAGGTTTTCTTGGCTTGTATTCTTATTCTTTCAGATGTTTTCTCTTTTTTTGTACTGTAAATAATCGATGCTTTTCTTTTATATGTGAATTGTTTTGGTTTTTCTATGCCACCACCGGGTCCAGTCCCACAAGCCATTATGGGCTTTCGACGAACCCGTTATCTTGTGTATTGCAATGAAGATGTGAAATAAAATTATTATTACTACTATTATTATTATTATTATTATTATGCCGATGGTCGGTCTCATCCTGGCGAGACCACTTGAAGCACATACAGCTCTTCGCTGATTTCCTCTTCAACCAGACTTCTACGCATCATCATCGGCGCCTTCAGCAATGAATGTGTTGTGGTTTCTGCATGTGTAGTTCTGTGCCTTCAGGTTTCTTCCGGTGAGCTCGTACTTTCATATTCCAACCTTTGCATCTTCTTCCTCCTCGTTGTCTCTTGTCAACTGGGTCTCCCGTTCTTCATTATGTCTCCACCTCCTGCCTGCGGCGTGTGTGGTGTGTGTGTGCCGACGGATGGTAGATGTATGAAGTGCATGGAGTGCCATAGTTCCCTTCACTTGGGTCAATGTGCCGGGATTGCCGAGGCTACCTTTACGACGATGGGAGCAGCCAAACGAGAAAAGTGGCGCTGCAAGACCTGTCGCAGCAGGGACAGCCGCACGGGCGCTGGAAACGTGGAGGCTACATCTCAGGATGAACCTCACTCTTTCTCCGCCCAGCTAGCATCCGTCAACGAAAAGCTAGACGTGCTGCTGTCGTTAAAACAGAGCGTTGATTCACTTCTCACGCTTCCAGCGAAGGTCGATGCCTTGTTGGCCTTAAAACCCACAGTTGAGTTGCTGCGGACGACCGTCCAAGAGGTCCAGGACTCAGTTGTCTTCCTGAGTGCTCAGTACGACTCGGTTCTCACTGAAATCACTGCGCAAAAAAAAGTAACCAAGGACCTTGGGGGGGACGTCCAGTCACTCCAAAACACAGTAAAGGAGCAGGCAAATGCTATTCACCTGCTTCAGGCAGAACTGAATGACGCCGAGCAACAACATCGCCTACCTAACATGGAAATTCAGGGCATGCCTTCCACGTCAAAAGAAAACTTGAACATGATTCTCTGTGACCTAGGCTCTAACATCGGCCTGTCACAGTTTACGCCATCGGATGTTCTCTCCGTCCACCGTTTACCCCCGAAGAAGGCAGACAAACCAAACACTGCTCCATTGATACTGGTCAGGTTTGCGTCGGTTGCCCTCAAGGAGCAATGGATGAGATGCCGTGGGCGACTAAGAGAGCTCAGCAACGTCGGCAGTCAGCCTAAGCTATTCTTTAATGACAATCTCACTCGTTCCAACCGTGAGCTTTTCTGGATGGCGAGGAACAAGGGAAAAGAAAGCCATTACAAGTATATCTGGGTAAAACATGCACACATCTATGCAAGAAAGAGTGAAGGCTCACCTGTCCTACGGATCAACTCCGTAGGGGATATTGCGAAAATCGTTTAAGCTATGAGAGCCACCTTTTCCCAGTGTAATAATTTTTCGTCTTTTCAAACATTGCTAGATAAACCAAAAGGTGCGACTTTTACATGTTTGCATGTTAATATCCGGAGCCTTCGAAAATATTGGGATAATTTTCTTATAATGGTACAAAATATTATGTTTCATGTCGATGCATTTATACTTACGGAAATTAATGTATCGGACTCTATGCTTTATCAATTCACGCGTTCACGCGTGAATTGATAAAGCAAAACCGCTATGCCTCCGCCACGACGCTTGAACGCGTTTCACGCGTTCAAAGCGTCGTGGCGGAGGCATAGCGGTTTTTGTACATCAAATGTGGCAAGTTTCTCCCCTTAATCTAGATTTTTATCACGTTGAAAATGTATCTATCAAGCTTGACAATGCCACCTTCTCACTTTCTTTGTTATGTTTCTACAGGCCTCCTTCAGAAAATGTTCGAATGTTTCTAAATGAGCTGCAGGCAACTCTCTCCACATTATCTTCCATACAGCAACTTTGTTTGGTGGGCGACTTTAATATAGACACAATGAACGCAGCCAATTCCATCGTATGCGACTATCTTAACATTTTGTCAAAATTTGGCTTAGAATGCGTTGTTGATGCTCCAACCCGAGAAGAAATTTTAGGAACAAAGTTAGTCACTTCCTGCATTGACCATATTTTAATACGAGCACCAGGTACCTCATTGAAATCTGCTGTGATTCAGGAAAAATTAGGAGATCACTACTTCGTGGGGTGTCAACTAACACACACAGTGGCGCCAAACTCTAAATGCGAAAGTTCAAGACAAGCCCAAATTATTGATAATGTTGTTTTCGACAAGTCAGTTGCCTCTCATGACTGGCAGACCTTTTCAGGTACAGTTAATAACACTGATCTATACTCAAGCTTTGTCCAAGTTTTTCGCTCGCTTACTGCTGCTGCCAGTAGAACTGTTACTTTGAAAAAGCGGAGACCTCACCATGAATGGCTAAACAATAATATACTTAAGATGATTAAAGAGAAAGAGGTCCTGTGGAGTCGGTGTCGCCGATCTCCACACAACACAGATTTACAAAACGAATTCAAGCAGTTAAGAAATAAAGTAAACGCTGTCATTCGTTCTGCAAAGAGACAGTTTTTAAAATCACAATTCGAAAAATTCAGATTTAGTTCAGCCAAAACATGGTCCCTTATTAATCAATTCCGAGGCACTGGTTCTGGAAATTCTATTGACCAAACCCTCGAACGAAATTTCGGGTCACTTACCTCAAATTTAGCAAACGACTTTAACGACTTCTTTGCAAAATACTCTGGCGTGCCAAGAACCACTGCTGTTAACTCATGCACACTAAAGAATGAAGTTTTGGCGTCAGCTTTCCTTCCTTGCTTGGACGAGAAGGATCTGCACTCCCTTTTATTTAGTTTCAAAGCCAGCAAATCTCCCGGTATTGATGGTATTCGAGCGTATGATCTTCAGAGAAATTTCACATATATTAAGAACGTTCTGCTCGCTATGCCGAACGGCTTCATTACGTCTGGCAGCATACCTGATGAACTCAAGGCTGCTATTGTGCGGCCACTTTTCAAAGGAGGAGAACGATCCAATGTTGCAAATTATCGCCCTATTTCGATTCTACCTATTTTAGGACAAATTCTCGAGAAACACCTCTTTCTGACGATGAGCAGTTTTTAGATAAGAACGAAATCTTTTCATCTACTCAATACGGATTCATTACTGGGAAAGGCACGCAACCGGCCCTTGATGATTTTTCTGATTACATATATTCAACATTCGAAAGTAATATGTTTGCATGTGCTCTCTTTCTTGATGTGTCCAAGGCTTTCGACACTGTCAGCCATCAGTTGCTCCTAGCAAAATTATATCGCCTTGGGTTTCGCGGCCCGTTTTATTCTTTACTGGAAAACTTTCTTTATAAAAGGTCCCAGTTTGTCCTAATTGGAAACTTTAAAAGTTCTCGGCATTCTTTACTGGCGGGAGTGCCTCAGGGTTCTGTTCTTTCTCCTCTACTTTTCAATATTTTTGTGAACGACATGGCCCAGGTTATCAACGGGTGTAAAATGTACCAATATGCTGATGACACTCTCCTTGTGTCACGTCATATTAATTTCTCTGACTCACTCCACACACTCGAAATAAACGCCTCTCATATAATGGATTGGTTCGGTGATAACCTCCTAGACGTAAACCGCTCTAAAACAAAGCTGGCATGTTTTCACAACCCTCTTAAAAGACGCCAGGCCCAAGTAAAGTTTTTGCTTCACCCTTCAAGTTGTGCTCAATGCAACTGTGTACCAATCGAGTCTGTCGATCACGTGAAATACTTAGGTGTACATTTGTGTCTTGTATGCTTTATATTTATCGAATTGTGTCTTGTATGCTTTATAATACTAAATTTTTTATGCCAGTCGGTATCAGAATAATAATCGTCCATGCGCTTGCTTACAGTATCCTTCGATACGGTGTTACGGTGTTTGGCAACTGTTCCGGTCGATGGCAGTCCAAAGTTAATTCTTTATTGAAAGGAATCCTGACAAGCGTAGCATATAATTCTAATTTTTCCAGCAACAGTGATATTTTTCGAAGTCTTCAATTGCCTAATCTGCGTTCTCTTTTTATACAAACGGTAGTGCTCCGTAGCTTTTGGAAAAATGAGTTTAAAACACCATTTCAGTCTCCCCGATTACTTCGTCGCGTTCCTCGCTTTGTAGTGCCAATTTGTTCGACCAGATACGGTAAATACACTCGGGATTACTACGTCCCGTATTTGTTCAACGCCCTTCCTGACACTTTCATTGACATTACATCATTGAAACAACTGAAGAAGGAACTCAAGTGCACCAACTTTGATTCCATCTAGCATCTCTTTGCTGTGTCTGCATGCTTCGAGCTTGAACTGTGATTAGCTAAGTTAATTTTAACATAGTTTCACCTTTTTTTTATTTTTTTCCCTTTTACTTTGTTTTCGCTTAACGCTTTTCGTGTTGCTTTTTTCCTACGTGTTTTTTTTTTCTTTCGTGATCATTTTAACGCCACTCGTGCTTTTTTTTTTCTTGTTTTTTTTTTTGCTTTGTGCTTTTTGTGTTTTATAGTTCGACTTTCTGTCTTACATTGTGGAATCACGATAACGGTCTTTTGAATTTTTTTATGGGCGTCATCATACAAGCCCTTTGCAGGCTTTGATATGCCCGTATCTAACACTTGAATTCCAATGTGTGTGAAAATAAAAAAATTATTATTATATTATTATTATTAAATTATTATTATTATTATTGGAGATAATATTTCAACTGTTGTGGAAAGCTTTAACCGCTTTTTTGGAACTTCATCTGAGCAATCAGTAAGTGTGCCTGTGGAGGAGGTGACCTTGAATGAGTCAAATAGTGCGTCGGATTTTTTTGTGCGACATGGACGAGGAAGGTTTGCGGTCGATTTTATTCAGTATGAAATGTTCTAGATCTCCTGGGGCTGACGGAGTCACAGTCGGTTTTTTTCAAAGAAACTTTAACTCCTTAAAATACGTGATTCTTTTTATGATGAACAGTTCTATTAGGTCGCGGTCAGTCACCCGAAGAGCTGAAAACTGCTAGTTCTGCCGGTTGTTAAAGTCGGCAAACCGTCGAGGATGGAAAACTATCGCCCTATATATATATATTGCCGGTTTTGGGACACCTTTTACAAAAACACATTTTCCGTATTATGAGTAGTTGTTTGGACAGTTACCCATTGTTATCTTATTCGCAAACGGTTTTGTTCTGGGAAGGGGGACGCAATTGTTCTTAGATGACGTCGCCGATTATTTGCACTGTGCGGTCCATGATAATATGTTTTACTGTGCCCTTTTTTAGACGTTTCCAAGGCGTTTGAAACGGTGAATCATCCTATTCTGTTGAGTAAACTATTAAGTACGGCTTCTGAGGGCCTTTTTTGTTTTAATTGCTCTCGGACCTTTTATCTGGTCGATTGCAGCGAGTGCGAGTAGATTTACAAACGAGCGCCCCTTGTTATCTTCGAGCGGGTGTCCCTCAAGGCTCCGTGTTATCGCCTTTGTTTTTTAACATTTATATCAACGATCTTGCTTCTGCCATTTCCCAATGTTCATGTTACCTATACGCCGATGATACTTTACTGATTTCTTGACATGTCATATTTGACAGCGCACTAAATATATTGCAATAGTGCTAGTAAAGCTATAGACTATAGTATGCCTCCAATGACTTAAAGCTTAACCCAGCGAAAACTCATCTGATATGTTTCCAAAACCAATTAAAGCAAAGGTTTATAAACAAACCTTTCTTCTTGCATAGAGCAGAGTGTGTAGGTTGCAACTGTATTCCAATGGAGTGGGTTGACAACACTAAATACATGGGCATCATTTTCGAATCCGATTTCTCGTGGAACATGCAGTTGGGTCACCTATGCCGTGTGTTACGAAATGTAGCTTGTTCATCGTACAATACTAAAGCTTTTTCGCTCTTTCCTGTTAAACAAAATGCTTGTTCACGCCCTGGCATACAGTGTTCTGAGGTACGGGGTGACCGTGTTCGCACATAGTTCCGGGCAGTGGCACTCGAAAGTGGATAGAGTTTAGAAATCTATTTTGAAAAGTGTTGGTTAGAAGTCTGTTCTTTTCAGACAGTACACATATTTTTCGTTACCTGGAAATGCTCGATTTCTATTCATTGTTCAAGCAAACTGTGACACTTCGATATTTTTGGACGGATAGCTTTAAGCTTCCAAAAAAGCAGTCCCGCACCCTCAGGCAGGCCGAGCGTTTCGGAACGCCGCGGTATTTCACTAGCTACGGGAGGAGGGCACGAGCTTATTATGTGCCAGATGTTTTAAATTGTTTTCCTGACTCAGGTTCTTTGCTTAGTTCCAAGACAGAAGTTAAAAAATGGCTCCGTTCAGCTATGTCGGACTCAGCGTAGCTTTCTTTCTGTGTTCGAGTGAGTTCTATGATATATATTTATAAAATATAATTATGAATATTTTCTAAGTTATAGTTTCGAATCTGTGTACGTGTGTGGGTGGGTGTGTGTATGTGTGTGGGTGGGAGGGTATGAGTATGGGAATGTAAGCATGTTCTCCGAAGCATCTACGATGTTACTCTGTTCGACAATTTCCCGCGTCCCCATTCCACAAGCCATTGTAGACTTTGACGGACCCGGTAACACCTATACTTTGAGTGGTCAATAAACTATTATTATAATTATTATTATTATAAACAGTGCAAACCCACATTGTCTGCAGGTCATGACGGGATACCCGCTGCGATTGTTAAGGGTTGTCATGAATTACTTACGCCTATACTGTGCACAATTTTTAATAACTCCTTGACGTTAGGAATATTCCCTGACGACTGGAAATTGGCAGTGGTTGTTCCGGTTCTAAAATGTGGAAATAGGAAGATGTTCTTAATTACAGACAGACTTCTCTTTTCTCTTCTTTCTCCAAACTCTTTGAAATGGTAATCTATCAATTACTCTCCTTCAAGTTTCGTAGTATAGTCATTCCTAATCAGCATGGCTTAATGTCGGGCAGATCGACATCTACCAATCTCATATCTTTTACGTCTGCTGCCTCTGAAGTAGTTTGTAACAGAGGTCAGCTTGACGTTTTTATTCGACCTGAGTAAGGCATTTGACGTAGTCAACCACAACATCCTCTTATACAAGCTTCACTTGTACGGAGTATGTGGTTCGATATACAATTTCTTAAAAAGCTATTTTCTGATAGGCAAGCCTACGACCGCGTCAACAATACTACATCGTCCTTGTACAAGACAAGCTCTGGAGTGCCTCAGGGATCTGTCGTGGGCCACCTCCTTTTTAATAATTTTGTAAGTAATGTCATGCAAGTTATATCAAACTCTTAATTTCTGCAGTACGCATGATAATATAAAACTTTACAAAAAAAACATTCGACCTTAGAGGATTGCATCACGCTTCAGAATGACGCATATTCCTTCGGTAATTGGTGTTTAGACAATGACCTCGGCTTGAATCATTCTAAAACAAGTTATAAAATATTCTCGCAAGACCCACAATATATTTTTTTATATAGTTATCATGGCGAACTGCTGTCACGTGTAAGGGAACTGAGGGACCTTGGGGATGTTTTTGATTCAACCCTGAGATTTGACGCTCGCGTTAATAGAGTGGTTCAATCCGCCTTGGGCACGTTAGGTGCCGTGTCTCGCATAACGAACGAATTCAAAAGCCCGTCCGCTTTTTTTACGCTGTATTGTTCCTTAGTTAGATCCCAGCTAGAGTACGCCTGGGTTGTTTGAAACGACATTTCCAAAACTAACAGTTTATCTGTCAAGCGAGTCCAAAACAAATTTATTTCTATCTTTAAATATCGTTACCTTGAGAAAGGTGATCCTTCTTTGAACGTTGGGTGTAACTCGCAACTACGTCAACTTGTTGAGCCTGCAGCAGTGTCGGGTGAAGGCAGATCTGCTTTTTTTTTTTGTTTAAGACCCTGCATGGCTCGATTAACCCTCCCAGCCTTCTGTCCGAAGTGAGCCTTAGAGTTCCACGTGTGCCTACACGGCTTCAGTCATCTTTTCATATAGCTAGACATTTTAGTCACTTAAAGCCCGATCCCACGATCCGCTTAGTGTTATAACCGCTACTCTGACACAACTGATATTTTTAACTCATGCGGGAGCAATTTCGGAAATGCTGTTCGAAACTTCCTCTTGCAAGAAAAGGACTGATCAGTAGAAGCGTTGATGTCTGTCAGTACGATATTCAAGTGTTTGCTTTTTGCTCTGACACCTGGTGATGTCTTTGTTTTGTGCTTTTGATTTCCCTTGTTAATTTGAGTGTCTTTCATACTTGTTAATATTTTTTATTCTCAGACTGGTGAAATACGTCCTCCTTCTGCACTCGTGTGTAGGTGTGTTTGTAGGTGTGCGTTTTTTCCTCATTTTTTTTCAGTGTGCCAGCACTAAGACGTATTGGTTGTTCCTTGACACTTCAATAAATATTTATTGATTGATTATTATCATTATTAATAATAATACCACATTAAGGGCAGGCGTACCTCAAGGCTCAATCCTATCTCCGCTCCTATTTAATTTTTTTGTTAATGAAATTTCTACTTTTCTTTCCCAAGCCAAATTTTATCAATATGCAGATGATACTGTAATTGTTACTGGACATATTAACTTCAAAGATGCTGCCCGCTCACTGCAATGCGCTGCGACTGAAGTAATGAATTGGTTTCAACGAAATCGTTTGGACGTTAACGTAAATAAGACTAAGCTTATTTGTTTTCGTAATCCTCTGAAATATGTTTGTCTTGATTTCCCTTCCTTTAACATACCGTATTTACTCGAGTAATAGCCGCACTATTTATGAACAAGGCCCTTGTGCCAACTTTGCCACAGAACACATATACAGCCGATCATCGCGTTGCGCATAAATAACATAGCAAATGACTAGATCGAGAAAATGATTCTCCATGCAAATGCAATCTTCATATATGGTATCTTTGCGCGAAGACGTCATCTCTGTCCTGTAAATCGCTGGTATCACACTGCCGATAGCGGTGATTGGCAATCCGCGTGCTCCGCGGAAAAGCGAACACTCTAGTTTTCTTCATAAACAGTGCGGCTATTACTCGAGTAAATACGGTAACTCAAACTGTGTATCTTGCAAGTGTGTTCCTTTTGTTTATGTTGAATCTGTAAAGTACTTAGGAATTTCGTTCGACTGCGGGTTAACTTGGAATGCTCAACTCACGCCCCTCTGTAAAAAAATGGAGGAGTACTTCTTGTCAGTTATACAATACAAAATAACTTATTCCTCTCTCAGTTCGCAGATTATTCACCCATGCTCTTGCATATAGTGTGTCACGATATAGTGTTACGGTGTTTGGAAACTGTTCCGGCTTCTAGCATGAGAAAATTGACTGCATTTTGAAAAATATTTTGAAAAGTGTTTCCTATGGCATGCAACTTCCCGATGATACTGACCGTTTTCAACATTTACAATTTTCCTCTCTCCGAACACTTTTTACTCAAACTGTTGTTTTACGTTACTTTTGGACAGATCAATTCAAAAGGAAAAACGTTGCCGTTCGTTCGCTTCGTTTTCAAGAGACTTTCGAGATACCTTTCGCCCGAACAAGATATGGACGGTATACACGCGAATTTTACGTGCCTGAACTCTGTAATAATCTGCCTTCTGAAATATCAATTTTTTTCTGTAATATTTTTGGGCGGCATCACTCAAGCCATTTGTTGGCTTTAATTTCCCCCACACTCTTGTATGCTTTCATGAATGTGTCCTGAATACAAGTTTGTTATTATTATTATTGGTTGTTCCTGGACACTTTAATAAACATTGATTGATTGATTGATTGATTATTATTATTATTATTATTATTATTATTATTATTATTATTATTATTATTATTATTATTACATTTTACCGTGACAAAGATTAACACCTTACCAGCAAGTCTGTGATGCTTCTGTACACTAAACTATACATTAACGCACGGTCCTGACGTCACGGCGCTGCGGCTTCGCTGATGTCGACGCGTTTCATGCGTAGCCGCTTCACATCACCCACATCTGGTGGGAAAACATAAACATGCTTGTATGCAGCGTGTTTCATACAGATCGCTTTTAGACCTTGGAGGAATGCAGGTAAGCAATGTGGTACATGTTGATATCAGTGATCCTTCTTTCAGCTTGTTAGTGGTATGAGTACATTAGGCTATTATCTTTCCTAGCAGAGACCTTGATGTTTGTATTGTATTCAAGAAGTTTGCGTTTTTGGCATAGTAATCAATTATATATAATCAATGATCAAATCGGTTTATACATGGCTTTGTATCAGAATGTTTGCGGTGCATAAAGTTTGTCAGACTTTATTCCTAATTACGATTACCAATGTTGGTGACAAGATGAATAATTAAATTGATTATTTTGTAGCTTTTGTGTTTCTGCTGCACATTCAGGATTTATCCGGAATGATATAGCGAATTTCGAATGAATAACTTTATAATTCAAGGTTGTTTTTTTATAATTCTAAGTTTAAATTTTAGAAATGTCACGCGTGAATTTGATGAAAATGTATATCATCTATGGGTTAAATTGGCCAAATAATAATTGATTTAAAATAAATAGTTTTCCATCGTTGACGTCAGAACCGTAAAGTTTATTCTCCGCTGAAATATGACTTTTAAAGAAATGGTATTGTAATTTAATAAAAAAAAAAGCAAACGCCCTGAGATTCATTTATTTATTCAATTTTCTGGTCCTACAGATACATTTATAATCTAAAAGCTCTACTACCACGTGAGTTTCTATATGGGGTAAATGACTGTTGTCAGGGATTCGGGAAGTCTTTGTGGAAAGCAGGTAGCGAATGTCACTACTACCAAAACAGTAGTATATACACACTCATGTTTACAAACAAACCGGAGCGCCCCTAGCGGACGCCACCGGGGCCGCGCATGCGCGATGGGGGTGTGGGCAAGAAGCTCGCCGTCGCCCATAAACAAACCATTGAAATGCCCTGTTGTCGGCGTCGGTGTGAGTCCCCCTGCCCTCTTTCGCGTTCGAATTGTTGATTCTACGTCTTCCTGGCGATGTCTGACTATCTTGAGCGGCGTGAGCGAAATTACCGAGCTAGGCTTGTTACACCGCAAAACTTCGCGTGAATAATGTGACATGTGGCGATTCATTCCGCGTGGGCGCCGCAATATGTACGCTAAAGCATGATGAGATTTCGCTCGGAATTTTCAGTCGCGACGCCGCTCGGGCTGCAAAAGCGTGAACCGTAGCTGAGATGGTCGACGTCGATACTGAAAATCGCAAGCAGCTTCGTACCAAGTGAGGTAAGCATAACAATTCGGTGATGGTCACTGGTAACAATGATCAACATCTTCTTGTATCTACTGTTTACATCGAGCCTGCTTACCTACCTTCAAACTTTTGAGGCCTGCACTTACTTCTTAACGGAAGTACAGGGCCAACATTTGGTCTACGGGCCGGTGTCGTCTAGAACAGCAGACGACAAGCAGAAACGTTTGAAAGAGCAGACGATAGTTCGAACGATCAGGTGGCCGTTCGCAGGTGGTCCGCACAACTTTACGGTTTTCTGGCGTTCATGTTGGAATAAAACAAATAAATGTGATAACCTCAAGTATCCGTAAATTCAACCCAAAGTGCTTCCCGCCCAAGCAATCGTTGTCCGACGGCGTCTGCTTTTCCCTTTTCACGGCACATATCCAGATTCTCGGACAAACCGAGCACGTGAAAACTGACCTCCAAACCTTTCTCGACTCTTTTCGTACGGCCCCAGTATCGGCGTTTTGACGAGAAGGCAGGTTTTTGTCTGGTTTCTTTCAAAACAACGCAGGAACACGCGTCTGGCATGGGGACTTCTGCCCACAGCCCCAGACCGAAAGTGCGACCGACGCGCCACCACCGCGCCGTGACATCACAGAGTTGAATTCGTGTATAAGGTGTACTCTCTCTCGTTCAATGAAAACTTATGGATGACATTAAAAATAAAGCTTGCAAAATATTGTACACTGCGCGGCCCTGTTAACGCGGACCAGTAATCGTCGTTTTTTTTACATTAAATAGCTCTAATAAAAATACGTGTGAGGTAGCAACGGCTCCTATGAGGCATGCGCTTAACTGTTAAAATTTGGTGGACGCCAGACCCTTTCGGAATAAATTACGAAGGAGTGCCGATGTGTGTTCGTGCTAACAGTGTGCCACAGTATTTTTATGTACTCAATAGAACAAAGTTTCATTAAAGGATTTATATAAAATATATTATCAAAAATTCATAGCTTACTTTGGATATAAATTGTTTTTTATACCAGAAGAAGAAAGTTCGTGCTTCAGAATTATATTTATATATATTTTTTACAGACTGTGAGTTCTCAACGAAAGATGACGACTATAAAGTTCGAGAATTGACCATGGGGAAATGACATGCAGATTAAACCATGCAGCCAAAAGAATACAAAGGAAAAAATCTATCATCTAAATTATAGCACGAAATGAAGCAGCCGTCGACTGGCGATAAAGCTAAGTTTTTTGTTTTTTTTTTCTTATCTAGAACATAAGAATACGAATAAGTAGAAAACCAAACTATGTATATTCTTAGGGGTGTCATAAAGCAACGAGAAAGTTATAGCTTCTGGACAAAGGCTGTCAGTTCCGCTTCGTTGAACTCTCCGCCCGTGGATCTGACGTGAGGAGCAGGGAAGCATCGCAATTCACGCTAGAAAGAACAAAATCTTAAAAAAGGACTCCGACACAAAGGATGAAACCCAATGTATAAAAGACCACGGCTCTTTATGAAACCTCAAATGATGTCTTGAAGGATATCTGCTTTTGCTTTTGCACGCCTCCCCGCTCATTCGCGGGGCTCATTTAGGAGAGTAAGAGGGCGTGGTTTGTTTCCTGGCTTAACAAAACCATTTGAGCCTTGTTTTCTTGTTTCTTTTTTTTTTTATGGGTCTTACGTACTCATTTGGATGTATCACTCTGGCGGCAGCGGAGCTGATTTTCTTTTACTATAAATTGAGGTGGCTGACCTCTTCAAATCGGAAGACCGATGCCCGTGTCAAGTTCTAGCAGTTTACTTTTTTTCCTTTTTTCTGCGTTAAACGTTTTTTTTTTTTCCCGGGGGGCAAGCGAGATGGAGGCATAACCTTTTATTCCACAAGCAGTTGTTGCTACAGGGTGCTTCATTTCTTCTCTCTTTATTTATTCGCTAAAATAGAGCCGATATTATAGTTTAGGTATTTTAATGCGCGCTGGGGTTTGGCCCGAGGCACCCAACTTCAAGAAGTAGCGTGCAATGTAAAAGAGGTGAGCTCTATTCATAAGCCCCTCCCTTAAATATTGATATTAGCTGAATAAATAAAACACACGAATAATCTTTGTTTATGCAAGAAAAAAAAAAACGAAGGAACGGAAGGGTGCGGCGTATTATGCTAACGGTGTTTTCTTGGTCATTCGTGCTGTGGCGTACTTATCCGTTTGCCACGCAACCTCATTGGTTGGGAAGCAATGCGAAGCGCAAGTTCGTCTGCTACTCGCGCAGGTGTTGCTCTGACGTCAAAATCCCGAGCTCACACTGCTTCGACTGCAAGAGGGTAGATGTCGAGGCAACCAGCATTGAGGTCGACACACTATCCTTCCGGTAAGAGCCAATCAGAGCTCGGCGTCATTCTGACATCACCACAACACCTGCGCAAGAAGCAGACGAACTTGCTCTCCGCATAGCACGATCATCGGCAATATCCATGCTCTGTTTTTCTTAAGTTGTCACGGGCTGTATAAAGTAAGGCGGTCATTCGGTGAGTACGTTTTGTACTATATACATTGTGAGCAAAATAAGAGGAGGCACTCGAGGAAATTTACTTTGCTTGTAAAAATGGCTAAAACATGTTTAAAATAAAAGCAGCGGTCTGATAACTGGGAATACACGTGTGAAAACGTTCGCCAGCATATTTTTGCTAAATAATGAAGAGAGCTTGCGACAAAATGGCACAATATCCAAAAGGCAAAATGTCAAAACAGAACAATTTTAAAACAAAAACAAAAACAAAAAAAATGTAAGTGGTGTTGCGTTACATTTTAGATTTGCCACAAAAGGTATCCGAAACGCGTGCTACTCTGGCGGCGGCCAAAGAGCTGAACTACGACGTAACAGTCAGTGAAACAGCCTGAGCAGGGGAGAAAACTCGTTGGGACTTGGACACCGCAGCCAGTTTGCCAGCCGGCCAGTCTATACCTATCTTCACCTTCACGCGAAGTTGCCTAGATGACTGTTAAGACAGCCAGTGATTGGCTGATTCCATCAGTAAGCATCTCATGTTTATACAGAATTACACAAAAAGCAAAGATATCGCAGGAAAAATTGTTGTGTTGTGCCCGGTACAGCAGCAATTTCAACTTCGAGAGAGATACCTTTCCTGCTCAGTGTGTTCCGTTCAACGCTACATCGTGCAGAAGTTCTACGGCTGCGGCCAGAATAGCGCTCCTGTGAGATGTGACACCGCTCACGCGTTCCCGAAAGGTTTGGTGAGCAATGCACATAACCGCGACTGGTTATGTTGCAAGGATGTTGAACAGAACATTATTTACCTCGGTTTCTATTTAATTTATTTTGATATTTCTACCTGAATGGATGGACATTTATACTGGATGAAATTGAGAGTTAAAATAGATAAATTATTATTTTTCATTTTTAACAGGTTCACAGAGCGTGAAGCTGGGCTGTCTCAAATCCCTTACAAAAAATGTCAATTAGTTTCAATTAAGTTTCTAGTGTCTTGTTATAGAATGTGTTAGAAAGTTAATCGAAACTCATTGATAATTTTTATAAGTGAATTAAGGAATAAATCGTTCAATATAATTTCCCTATATTATATTCATAAGGAAATTCTGCTAGGTGTATCGTATACTAAACATTGTTATCTGTATAGATATCAATCCCGTCCCTGTTAAATCCGAAAGAAATATAATTTCTGAGTACATGTCGTAGGCTACCGAAACCAGAAACACTTCGTCGATGGTAATACTAATAATACTAATAATAATAATATTATTATTAATATTATTATTAATAATAATAAATTTATTTGCACATAATAGAGTATACAAACGGCAGTATGCAAGGCTAGGCAGAAAAGCTGGGACTGTTACGCAGGTGCGCCTGTTAGCCCGCCGCCGAGTGGATTACAAGGTATAACTATAGTATACAATGTATAAAAGGATACAACGCCCACACGCACAGAGACATACATATATACACACACACGCACTTATAGATACCACGTGCATGCACCAGTGTTGGGAAGTACTTCAAGTACATTGTACTTAAAGTACTACTTCAAGTAGGTTTAGGAAACTTGTACTTTACTTGAAGTACATTCTCTGAGTATGTACTTGTACTTTACTTGAAGTATTTTTTTCTGGTACTTTCGGAAGAAAGTACAATTCCCGATTTCAAAGTACATTCCCCAAATTTGGTTTTGTTAAATTTGTATCACGAAATGATGCTTTGTCAACTCTGAAGAAATACCGGAAGGGATATTCTACTGTCACCAGAAACGTGAGCAGACGACTCATCGCTCCGTTTGTTCTGGGGGCGGCCTTTCCGTAGCTTTTTGAACTCTCGCTACTTCTCGGTCGGTTAGCGCAAGGGAGGAGGTTTAAAGTATTCGGTGAGCAAAATTATTCGTAATGTAGCACCCGAGACTGTGATGCGGAAAAATTAAACTTTCAAGTCGAAGAAAAAGACAACAGGGGAGAACGTCACAATGTTTTGAGACATTCTCTTTTGTCTTTTCCTTCGACTTGAAAGTTCCTTAATATTTTCGCGCCCCAATTTCGGGTGTCACATTATGATTAACTATCACCAGCTCACCTTCACACTCACTGTTCTTTGTTGTTTTTTTCATTAAAGAGAGGACACTCCTCTATGAGAGGATTGCTCGCGGATGCTACGGGACTGACGTCATGCTCTCTTCTAGTACATTTAACGCGCTTGGGTGCAACGATCCAGTGCAAGCGGTGCCAAATTCAGAAGAGGGACTTCTGAATTTGGATCCATTCTTGAAAATAACTACCCTGTGACCACTTGACTTTATCAAATATTCGCCGCTGTTTTTGAAAATAAATCATGCACCCCTGATTACCACTGGGAAATGCATACCAGTTAAAAAAAATCAATGTATAGGGGAATGAAAGGGCATCATGAAAGATTGTGTTAAAATACTTGTACTTTACTTTGAAAGTACATTGTATTCATAGTACTTTACTTCAAGTACATTGCACCCAGTGTACTTACTACTTTACATGAAGTACATCACGTCTCATTTATTTTGTACTTTACTTGAAGTACCTTTAAGATGTACTTTACCCAACACTGGCATGCACAAATACACATGCACGCCCACTCACATAGAGAAACAGACAAATATATGCATATGCATACACGCACGCGCGCGCAAACACGCGAACTTGTACATTATGTCATCCCGACGCGAACCGGAGCGATGAGGGCTTAAGCATTACGGTCCTCCCCTTGCATACTAGAAGTGGCCATACTTCTTACATAACCCGAGGCACTTATCTCTATCCCGCAGATGGGGCTGACGTTCCCTCAGCAGAACAGAAAGGAACTCCCCGGGTGCTTGGATTAGTGACGTTACCTGTCTTCTCGTACGAGAGTGCAATCGTTCAGATTGGCCTGTGCGTCTGTTCACACGTACGACTGTGAATAAATAGGTTCCACATAGTGAGACGTTCAAGACACGGCACTACAGACGCATACGGGCGAGCGCTCGTTCTGCGGAAGAACGCTTCAAACCAGCGACCTTGAGCTCTCGTGCTTGTGCCGCTGGCTGCAGTCCCAGCTTAAGGGTAGGATGGCAAACTCCTGGTCTCTGCAAAATCGCTCTAGCATATTTTTACTTAGATGCATAGACTGCTCGAATTCGCTTCGCTTTGAGTAGGCATCCGGCACAGCAAATTCTGAAGCATGAGTGGGTTATTAAAGCTGTAACATAGCTCAATGGCAACGCTCCGCTTTGCCTGCATGTGACCAAGGATCGATTCTTACGGGCGACGGGCGATTTTTGTTTTCAAAGACTCGGCAACATCCACGACAAACGCCCTGCATAGCCAACTACAACATCAACATCGAAAACTACTATAACTACAACATCAACACCGGATTTCAATTCCACTGGTGGGAAGAGCTCATAACACCAATCGCTGTAAAACATATCCAGTGCGCTCACACAGGCCTTTGAGTATCGTAGGCAGGTGGAGATATTATTGACAGGTTTGAATATATGTACAAGATCCTGTATGCAGGTATGAACCCTATATACAGTACCCTGTATGTAGGTATGAATCCCGTATACCTTTACAGGATCCTGTATGTTTGTATGGATGTTGTATGCCTATACACAGGCACGTATCCAGGGGGGGGGGCCCATGGGGCCCGGGCCCCCCCCCCCCCGAAATCTTCCATTTTGCTGGGACCTCCTCTCCCCCCTCCCCCTCATACAGCATTTTGTCATGGGCGGGCCCCCCCCCCCCCCCCCCCGAAAAAAAATCCTGGCTACGTGCCTGCCTATACAGGATCATGCATGTGGGTATGGTACCCATATACATATGCAGAATCCTGTAGCCAATAATCCCGAATAAAAGTGATACAGGATACCATAGTAGGAATATATACAAGATTTTTAGTAGGGCTAGTCAATTGCCTGTTCTGCCGGTGTACATGCTGCCGATCTAACATACGCGCGGCACGAAAACACGCTGCTCTCGATAGCTCATGGCTTGCCAGTCGTGACGCCACAGCTGTACCGTAATTAGGTGGAGCTTAGAAAGAAAAAAGAAGCAACCCGAAAAATTCTGGAGCTTTATGAAGAAGCGTACCAGGAAGTAGTCAAGCAATATATGCAATGATACTGCTTTTCATACCTCTCAAAGTCTCTTTGTGGGCTGTTTTAACTTAATTTTATTTTATGTTTTTAATGTCAACACCAATTCGCCTGTGACATAAGATTTTGAATTTCTGACGAATATATCTCTTTCACGAGCATTACCGTTGAGGAGGTGCTTTCGGCTATCGAAAAACTGAATTCTAAATTATCGATAGAGTCCGTTGGTATTCACAACTTTATTGTGAAGGACTACAGCGAAAGCTTCGCTCATATTCTTGAGAAAATATTTAACTTGTCGCTCCAGAATGGTGTCTTTCCAGAAAACTATAAATATTCAAGTGTTGTGCCGATTTTTAAATCTGGTAATTGTATCGATGTCAAAATTGTCGTCATGTGTCCCTTTTTAATGTATTCTCAAAAAGTATCCGAGAAGGTGACGTGCAGTGCAAGTAGGTGTTTTTGTGCAGCAGGTAAATCTGTTGAAACAATGTTATGAACATGTCTTCATCATTCTATACCAATTAATTGTTCAGAGCCGCGGTCTGGTAGATGCAATATATAAGGATATGTCTGAAGCCTTCAACAAGCTCAATTCCGAATTGTTATTGCTCAAACATAGAACTTTTGCCCTGAGCATATTGTCTGGAACAAAAGTGATCTACATGACTAAAAGAACTGCGTCTATGTTTCTGGCTGCTTGTCACGTCCTTAAATGTCTTTCATAAGTATGACTCAGGGCTCGAATCTTGGTCCTTTTTACAAGCGACATGATATGCTCCGTGAAACACTCGCAAGTACTCATATTTGCGGGGTGTGTAAAGCTGGTTCGGCAGGTGAACTTTATCACTGACTGTACTCTGCTGCAAATCGATACTTGCTTAGTACAATAATGGTGCATCTAGAAGAAACTACTTTTGAATCCTAGCAAAACCCAAGCGATGCATTTGTCAAGAAAGCGTAGCATGTTATCCCATGGATATTGTCTGGAAAATGAAACTATATGTCGGACAACTCAGAAAGAGATTACGCACTTTAACAGGAGGTAAATCTTAGATTTTATTTTTTGCGTAGGTTAGTTCACGGATCGCTTGACAGTCCTACTCTTCTCGTTTCTGTACTCTTCCGTATTCCTGTTAGCACACGCTCTTTGAATTGTAGAAAATTTTACCCAGCTTTTGACATCATTTGTCACCGGTATCACGAATCCGACATGTTTTAATAACGAATGTTTGCAACATTTTTATTTTTTTATAAATTTGCCTCCTGTAGCATGCGTTTGAATTTTAAGCATGTGTATAATTTAAGCTTGTGTATGACTTTCAAGGATACATAAGTTGTGTTTTCTTATTATTTCAGATTTGTTTTCAAAAAAGCCGTGAAAGCTACACTTTTACGGTTTGTGCAGGTGAGTTGGCCAGTGGGACATATTATAGGGAGATAGTCGCATCTATCAGGTGGCTAATTAAGTAAAATTTGTTAATTAACTTTTTAATTAGCATAAATAGACATATAGTTAAAATTAGAAACCTGCTGAGCATCATCAAAACCCACTAAATCAACTCTTTTTAGAAGGATATAACGCCGGGGCAGCATTTTAAGGCGTTCCGTAAAAACGCTACATTTGGACGCGTTTCTAGATTTCGGTTTCTTATCGGAGCGCATCTCTGCGCCCGCGGTCCTGCTTCCCAGCGGCTGAGACGCGCAACACACGTACTTCCCTCCATTCTACGAGGGAGGCGAGGATTTGGCTTCGCGCCGGGACCACCGGGGAGCAGGACCGCGGGCGCAAAGATGCGCTCCGATAAGAAACCGAAATCTAGAAACGCGTCCAAATGTAGCGTTTTTACGGAACGCCTTAAAATGCTGCCCCGGCGTTATATCCTTCTAAAAAGAGTTGATTTAGGGGTTTAAAATGATGCTCAGCAAGTTTCTAATTGGAACTATATGTCTATTTGCACTAAGTAAAAAGTTAATTAACAAATTTGACCTACTTAGCAGACTGATAGTTGCGACTATCTCGCTATACTGTGTTCGCCTGGCCGTATAACTCACCCGCACAAACCGCAGAAGTGTAGATTTCACAGCTCTTTTTAAACAAATCTGAAAGAATAAAAAAAAAACACCCTGTTTATTTGTGTCGAATATATATATATGTCATGATTAATATTTACCGCAAAACCCGCTGAGCTTTGGGTAAGCACGTCAAAATAATAATTACACATTGAATATTGATGTATTAGTACATGCGGATAGTTTTATATTAATCGCGGCGTATATCGCGCTTCAGCAGCCATATGTTTTTTTTTTAATTTTACTTGTTGTTTTAATGATTATTTTTTTAGATCATTTGACTCTTAATACTTTAACCATTTTGCTTTTTAACATTTTGAACTAATATGTGCCAGTAAAAACGTTATTTTTTACTGGTTCTTTCGAAGAATACTCTCCTTTCTGTGTTATTTTTATTTGAATAATTATTGTGTATTGGTCAATCATACAAGGTCTTCTGATCATTCATGTGCTTTCAAGCCACACAAATAAGAAAGGCAGTTCTAAAATGTCGAGTGTATTTCACGTTCATTTTCTAGGGACACCCATTAGGCACACATCTATCTTGCATTAAAGACACCTCAAATACTCCATGGCTTTAAAGATTTCGTTGTACACTAGGCATGATTGTATATTACTTACTTGGATATGGCAAGTTCGTCAGGGATTGCCCCTCTTAGAGCAGTTTTCTGGCTTGCCTATCGCGCTCCTAATTGAGTGGGAAAAACCATCAGCAGCTAGGGGGTAAGGGGTGAATTCTTAATAATGTACAAGGGTTACTGCCAATGTTCCATGCACATTTAGATTTGTGCCCGAAGCGGGCATTAGGTGCCGGTAATGGTCGAATGCATCCGACATTTTGTTTTGTTTGTATAAACGAGGTGCCGTGTTATACCTGTTCATTATCAGCTGCATAAATGAATAGATCCAGTTGCACACGTGTGAAAATAAGACACCAAACATAATAGATGAGGCAGCGAAACTTGCGGCTGTAATCAAGTAACGCGTCCTGCCACACATTTCGATTTTTGTTTCTGCGATATATTATCGCGCTTGGCGCTGAAGGTTAGCTTGAATAAATAAGCGATCGCGCAACCGCTTTTGTCGTGTGCCCCTAATTTTAGATATGCGTCACGTTTAATTATGCATGAGTGCGACAAGTTTAAAAAAAAGAGGGATGTTGAAACCAATCGATATCAGTAGTGTCGCAGCCGTCGCATGAGATAACATGTAACAATATTTTTATAAGTGCCCTGCGCGACTCGTGTAACGTTTTGCAACAGCATGCAACGTTCAGTGTTTTTTTTTTTTTTGGTCTAAGATGATGTAGGCCTTTCTTTAGCACTGTGGAACTGAAGAAGTTTGCAACCAAATTTCTTGGCCCGACGTGACATCAGATTTTTTTAACGTAAAATAATTTTGTTTCATATTTTTTTTATTTAAATCTTGGCGGACCGTTGATATTTCTCCATTTATCGGAATCCTAATTTGGTAATAAATCGAACGCTGTTGAAGTAGTACGCACCAGACGGAAGTTTTATTTTACACGTACGAATATGATTGGAAAAAAGCGCCGAGTGCACAACAAAATTTGCCGAACACGAAGCGCGTTGTGAGAAGAACGACAACTCGAGTTGTGGCAAACAGGAGGTTTGTCGCGTCCACCGTGAGAATGCCCCCGCCCGCAGAGCGCGGAGTGACTAACTAGTTTTGACAAAAAACTGCACTCTTTTTTTTTTTCACCCAAGCTCGCCACGTGTGTCGCCCGTTTGTTTCACCCGATAAAAAATGTGCTCAAAAGAAAACAGTTCGCCGATGTCGAAGGGGTGAAAAAGAAACGGCAGAAGCGCTTAAAAACATCAACATCGTCAAGTTTAAAGGATATTTTGAGCATTGGATAAAACGTCTAGACAAGCGTATTCTCAGGGGAGAGTACATTGAAGGTGACTGAAATTTCAAGGTGTCAAGATAAATACACGAGTTTGAAGAAACAATCACGGTTTAGTTTGGTTTTCCCATTGTATTGTGTATAGAAATAGGGTCTTATACAAAAGATTCCAGACAGTGTAGCGCAGAAGTGTAACGGGAATATGTAACAGGATACATTTCGAGGAAATTTCGATTTGGTGTATAAGTATATCAAGTATATATACCGTATTTCCTATACTATACACTTCTCCAAGAGACACTGAATTCCAGGGGCAACAAACGGCTTTCGAGCCCAGTCGCTGGTTTGAGGCTAGACTCTCGCCGGCGTCCCTACTAACCCTAACCGAGTGGTCTGTGATTTGGATAGGCGCAGCCTGCGTTGGCGCAGTTTCAAACACTGCTGGCGGCTAAATTCTCATATTTTCCCGATGTGTTTTGTGTTTCATGGTGTACGCATGTTCCCGAAAACATGAAAAAAGCCTTGTACCACATAAAAAAAAAATGTAAGCTAATTTTATTGCGTACGCGTGTGGCAGAACGAAAGCGACTGAAATTTTAGTCGTTTGTTTTCTCAATTTGACGCTAATATCGGCGAAATACTGTGTGCCGCCTGGGTAAGTGTAAGAGACCTTTAAGCTGGCCGCGTGAAACGATTGCGCGAAAACCTATAAACTAAAGCCCTCTGCCAAATCATCACAGGTGACCTTGATATTAACATCATGGACCTGATTAGCTTTCCTACTAAAACTAAGATGTTGCTTCACACTAATGAAACAAACAAATTTCAACTTCACATTGATTTGTATTTTAATTTTGGATTTTTTTTCAAACTTCTTTGCATTGGAATACCTTAGACCCCCTCATGGACGTATCAACAGGGGAGGCAAGGCGGGCGCTTCCCCTCCCCCCCCAGGTCTCAGAGTGGGGGGGGGGGGGGGGCAAGGCATGTGCTTGTCCCCCCTGAAACAGCCGCCACTGGGCAGGGCAAACACTGGCCGGCGGCGCCCAAGAGATACCAAAAGCATGCCCCCCCCCCCCCCCTTGCCGCGCGGGGGGGGGGGGGGGGGTCTGATTTGCCGCCCCACTCGAAAACAAGTTGGTACGCCACTGGACCCCCTTAGTACCGATTCCAGTTCTGTTGAGAGTTTCGAGCATCAGCCGGACGCCTTTTATCATGTGTTCATTTCTACCAATATTGTTATCATATGTTCACTTCTTCAAATATTGTTTCCATGCGTTAATTTATTCTGCGCTATTTTATTTTTTGTGCCTCTCTTCTATTGTGCCCCTGTATTGATGCAATATTAATATTAAACAAATGGGTGCATAAATAAAAATCACGGGTCCGGATTCAAAGAAAGAACTGTCGACGTTAGCGCACGAACGCAGTGGCATGTGAAGTCTATTTTCAACCGCTCGCGCGCCCAAGGCTTGGCAGGTTTTCTTTTATTACCTTAGGCTACATTTACATGGGTGCGACCGTAGTGGATCAAATTGAGATTCGACTATTTCGATTGGTAGCAGATG
The DNA here is from genome assembly GCA_013358835.2 of Ixodes persulcatus. Classification (NCBI taxonomy): domain Eukaryota; kingdom Metazoa; phylum Arthropoda; class Arachnida; order Ixodida; family Ixodidae; genus Ixodes; species Ixodes persulcatus. The sequence continues at coordinate 903,496 of JABSTQ010010261.1, forward strand.
GATAGAAGATTAAGAAGTAGGAAGACAGTTTGTGTGCGATTGGTCCCTGCTCAATCTGATGCGCTACGATCGCACTCATGTAAACGTGGCCTTAGAGACGCTTTTTCTAGCAAGCTGTCCCAGAGGTCGACTTTCATTCATGATATCAGCGTCTTCAGTACGACCCGGCCTTGGCTACTGCTGAGAAGCTAGCCGCAGAGCGCTCCAATGTGAGAATGATATATTAAAAGCAAAAACTAACAAAATTATTCAAGTTTTTATTTTTGCAACCGCCGTATTAGGGCAGATATGTTTCGAAGGTGCCCTCTTCTGGCCCTTATCCGTGACATTTCATCCAGAATCTGCCTCGCTGTTATGTCACGAGTGTTTATACTGGCTACTTCTAATTTGAGACGAGTTCGATGGTGTCTGCTAAAAAAGCACGGTGGAAACTGAGGGTCATTAGTCTCTTATTTTAACACCGTCAAGTTGAGAGTCTTACAGTACTTTTATGAGCATGGTTTTGCCAAGCATGAAAAGGCTACCGCAGCAACGCATTTGGTTGTGCACGTCTCCAGTGGTAGTGTATGATTATATAAATTTGCGACTATTTTTTTCAATTTGTTATATTTAATTATACTTAAAATGCAAACCTTATGTGCGTCTTGTAATGCACATCACGCTTTACTACCACTAAAAAAAACCTTTAGACTGAACTTCTCAACATAATAGCAAGCTTCCAATCCCTGCTGTGTGGTTTAAATGTAAGTCATTGTTTAGCTGTAGTTAATTGCCTCTGGTGTTGTTTGCACAGTGTAAGACTTCAATGCATTCAGCTTGAGCTAGTACCTACCGCCAAATAAACTTCTGCTTCATACGATGAAGCTCTGTTTGTTGTCCACCACTCTCATAAAACGTAAGGTTCAGGCCTGTACCCAGTCGTGCAACAGGGAGCAATAATTTCTTTACCACCACATAACCATGCAAGGAGCCATGCCAAAATGAACTAACCTAACAATCCAACACGTGGCAGGAAAATACGACAAAGAGGTGCTATTTCCGGTGCTTCTAGTGGCTCTCGTTGGCCTCTTCTGGCACCCAGTGATGTTGATGCGCCATCTCGCGGCGTTCATTCGAAAAGTGGGTGAATCTTCGCCAGACTTGCTCCATGACCCAAAGGGCAACGTTCAGACACCTCCCTCTTTTACCCCCGTGGCATTGGCTACCCAGAGCTCTTGCGTCATTTTCGAAATTGGTCATTGCGCATGCACGTTGTCCACATCCGTAAACTTGTATGAAAAAGATACACTCGTATTTGCCGAAATAGGTGTTTGTAAGGTGTGTTTTTCCTTTCAATTGTTGATACAAAGTATGCGTCATAATTTACCCGCATACCGATCTTAGCAGCCGATAAGCTTGTGATGGACCACTTTCCAAACCCCATGAAGAAACATTGGAAGTCGCCATTTCTTGGCTGTTTGCCTCTTTAGACTTAGGCCAGGTGACGTAAGCTACCACCCGTTACAAAGGATATAGCCATTAACATCCATCCATCCATCCATTGGGCACAAAAAGTGTGAATGGATCCGAGTCCTCGCCGGACGCTCACGCAGCACTCGTTCTTGATACGAACTTACCGAGTTCACATCGCACACTGGCGCAGCCCTTAGGCCCCGTGCATACTTAGAATGTCTGCTCAAGCAATGGCGGACTCAAATAACTTGCGCGGCAGTTTCAAAAAAAAAAAAAGGTACGTTGAGTAAAGATTACAATGTTTCGCTAAGGAGAGCCCAGAGCGACAGCCAACGACTTTATAACAATAATATTCTAAATGCCATTCCGAGCGTGAGATAATCGATTTCACGATAGCGTGCACCGCAGCAAGCAACATTTCCTTTCTTTTTTTTGTAAGCAACCAAAAGGATTCTGTTTTTATTTCTGAGTGCTCCCGCATAGGATGGTATTTGCAAAACTAATCACCACGAGAAACGATGCAAAGCGACATAAAAGCGGATTCATTTGATCGCTCTCGGGTCGCATGCCCGTTTCGGGGAATTTACGACGCTGCGAAAGAATGCCATATCCGGTCGACGATGGTTCCCGCTTGTACTTGCTCGCTCAGCGGACTACTTCCGCGGAAATCGATACGACGCCCGGAGGAACTGATTTACCGCCGGCAAGGATGAGTCGTCGTGTATGAGAAACGAGGCCGTCTCGGGACAGGACTGCCGCAGAAAGAAATCAATTAAGAGCGGCAGGTCTCGGTTGCTGATCTCGACACAAAGTGCTCACGCGGATCAGGGTCGAGATAGAGTGAATCACCTTCTTTTATTCTTTTTACCACTAAGCTGACAGTGCTGTGTAAGTTTCGCGCGAGTTCTAGCAGTCATACGTCAATCTTTTGCCAGGTAATCACGCTCCCATACCCAAAGCCCCTCTATGCTGGAAGTAAAGCTCGGTCATACTGCTAGTATTTCATACATAAGACAGTCTGCTGAACGAGGGTAAAAAATCATACTTTTTTTAGATATCAAATAATTTATACTTTGTGTATTTCAAGTAAATTTATTTGATTGAAATCAGATTTATTTGGTTTAAATCACTGTTGGCTCTGTCCAGATGACATCATGCAGGCAAGACCAAACTTTTTTTTTGCCTAATTTTTGCCTGTTACTTTTCTAAATGTGTAGTGAACGTAAGCCAACAAGATTTTGGAAAAAAAATAAATATAAAATTTGAAGAGAAAAAAAAAATTTGCGCGCGCCAGAACGGCATATTATATTTTTGAAGTTTTCCTTTTTGTCATGTTTCTTGACAACTACTGCGCAAAATATAGATATAAAAAATATCAAATATTTTATACTTACGATACTTCACGAGACCTACCTATTTAGTTGGAGTATTATAAGAAAAGATCCACGTACAACAAATGATAAGATTGTGCCATTGGATGTACAATAAACAATGCACTAAAACTCGCAGTCGTGGGCAGATTTCGCAGTGCTAGAGTTGGCGAAATGTGCTTCCCCAATTTTCGTGTTTCCAAACGTTGTCGTGGTTTCCATTCAGATTGTTTTCTGTCGGCATCGGGCCTAGTCGCCTTGGTGGTTCCGAGGCAAAGTGCCGGCCCATGAACCCCCTACAGGGATGCTATGCTACGCGGCGATAACGAGCGGTACGGCAAGACCGGGACATTGCCGCCGTCTGCGATTGATCAGCGGCGCGACTCTGAACAATCGCAGACGGCGGCGATGTCCCAGACTCCCAGTCCCGCTTGGTCCCGCCGTGTAGCATAGAGCCCCAGGTGGCGAGTTCGATTCCCTCCCAGGTGCTCTCAATCCTAATGGAGGCTAATTTCTGGAGAAGCACCATGTAACTGAAATTTCGGTTGCGCTTCAAAAGATCATAAGGTTGTCAAACATATTCCTTAGTCCTATGGAGACGATTCTATGGAGACAATCAAGCAGCTACACAAGGTGTGTCGTCATAGCGCTCATTGCCTTTTCAAGTTTTCTTATCACCTGCCAAAAAAAAATGCAAGGGAAATGCACTGTGATCTGGGGCTTTTATCTGGACCTAATTGGTCTAGCTGGTGGTATCAAACGCACAAAGACAACACGCGCCAAAATGATGAACTTTTAGCGGTGCTTGCTTTGCTGCGTCGGATCCTGGCGCTCCCTGTGTTCGGGCTTATTCTGAAAGGAAGCATACTTGTGAATCGTTCTTGAAGACTCTTTGTTATCATCTCGTCACAGGATACCGCCTTGTCTTCGACGTCGAAAGATGTACTATCGGAAACAATATGAGCGTGAACGCGCCTCCGCGTATCGCCACTACCCGAGGCGCCGCCCTGCGGCGCCGTTTTGAAGTTTTGCGCATGCGTGTAAAAACCCTGTCGCTGTTCTCGCCTTGACTGTTAACCCCCGTCTATCTGTCATCTGCTATGCGCGCGCTGGCGGCCGCTCGCGCTGTCGTCTGCTATGCGACTCGTGTATTTCCGTCACAACTCAGACAAACGACTTAACATGATTCAGGAGTTTCCTGTGCGATAACGCAGTGCCAACATTTGATACGTGATAAGTAGCTGGCTTCTTTCATTGGGTCGAGACACCATAGAGAAATATAGTACTACTTAAAGAGCGGACACTTCCATAGGCCCCAGCGGCCCAATTCAGCGTCAGCGAGCGCACCCAGCGGCCAGTATAGTCCCTAGTTGAGTGTTTAATAGATGGATACACGCAGTAACCGCAACGAGGTAGCTGGTCAGATGAATGAATGGATTCAAGGCGAATTCTGGCGGTATTTTTGTATCGGGCAGTAGCATGCGCCCTCTAGTTTAACGAGTCAGTGTTATTGTAACTAGCATGGTTTTTGTTTAAAATAGAATTGTTTTATAAGCATACCTTAATTCTACTGCAGAAGAAAAGTCATCTAGCGCTACATAAAATTCAAACTGACCACACACCGGAAAGGATATTTTCACATTTGTGCTAACTCTCTTGAAGGGACGACATGAGACGACACCAGGGATTGACACACAAAAGTATTTATTTTTGTAACTATGACAAGCAAAACAAACATCAACTCTGAAGACAAGGAGTGATGTATGTTATTCATACATTACAAAACATAACAATACACGTGCAAAATGTATGAATAACGCGTCAACAGTTGTACACTGCAAAAAAGTACTGTATTACAGCGGGACTTACAACGACAAATGCGATACGATGGAGGGCATTTAAAAAAGTTACCGTCCGAGTTTCATGAAAGGCGCTTGCACATATGACTGGCCCAGTCGCTTCTAAATTCAGTGACCGAATGCAAACTTCCGTCAACAAAGAAACTACAGTCACAATATTTATTACAACCGTATACCTTGACCGCAACGGAAGAATGACTAGAAACCCGCACGAGACGACAAGCCGCGGAACCAACTCAACCCGCACAACGAGGCAAGAGCAGCAAGAGACACAGACCAAGCAGCCGAAGTATCCGCCCTCCGTCGGGTCCACGACTCCGAAGCCAACCGTCGTGCCGCAGCCATAGCCACAGCCGTTGAAGTCGTTTTTTGAAAGTTTTCAGAGTTCGTAATAATTTTATAAGTTTACTCTATACAATGAAGTTATTTATTAATATTATATATCTGACAAATGTTCAAAATAAGTGGCACTGTTGCGCCTACTAACGGCCAGTAGAGTCCCTAACGCCTGGGCCGCGAAACGGCTTGAGTGGCCACTCTTTACGTATTACTATATTTCTCTATGGAGACACAGCGATAACATGCAAATAGGTTCAAGACAAAATATCTGCGAAGCTCAGCGTTCAACTATGGAAAGCCCAGGAAAAGAATCAGTTTAGTGAAAAATAGGCTAGAGTTCCTGACGACGAACGGGCCAACGCAGTTGAGCTGTCCCTGTGTTTCCGAGTTTCTGTTTCCAGTTTCCGAGTTTCTTGTGCCCAGAAAGGACACAGTATGAGCACTAGTAATAAGCCTGTCGAGCCTATGGCCGATGGCATAACAGATGTTTTCACGTGTTAGGGCCGCGTGCTCGAAGAATAAAATCATTGTGTTTCACTGAAGCCTTTCGTGCAAATCAACACCATTAAAGCTGTCCAGGGCAAACACAATTCGCGTAGGAAGCGCGGGTGTCCGCCGGAGCACGCAATGTTGTGCGGCAGACGACAACACGAGCGGCCGCCAGCGCACACAGGAGTCGCATAGCAGAGGACAGCACGAGCGGCCGCCAGCGCGCGCATAGCAGACGACAGACGGGGGTTAAAGGAGCGGTGCAACGATATTCAACTGGAATGTTTTTCACTTTACACGAGCTTACTGGCACTAGTGGGAGTCAAGGATACTCGCACGCAACGCCACTGGGCAAGAAACTCTTTTGTTGTGGTGTAATTTCAAGGACAAAAGCGATCATTTTCATTCAATCTCTCTTTTGCAAACTTTGATGACGTAAAGTGGGGATCGCAGTACACCCATGTGACGATATTTGAATGCTGTTCATAGATTGAACCCGAGCATTGCGTGGGCACTCGAGTTGGGCTCGTGATAATTACTAGCTCGAGAAGCATTCGGGTAGTGGCCCGTGTCCAATCGCTGCAACGACGACAATAGCCGAGCCATAACAATCTCTGGAACTCAGCGCGTGTCTTGTGCTTTGCCAACCCCAGCGTGTGGCTGTGGTCAACATTGGCGGCATATAATCGGCTCCAGATCACGTGGCCACATGTTCTGGCTGCGGGTTGAGGGGGCGAACGCTGCTCGTTTTTCTTTAATTTTTTTCTGGGACTTTTATTGCGTAGAGTGAAAAACGAACGCGTGTTTCATAGGTCATTAACGTCAGGGATCCGTTCTAAGCGGTATTTGCGCAAAGTAAAAAAATTGTTGCATCGCCCGTTTAACAGTCAAAGCGAGAACAGCGACAGGATTTTTACACGCATGCGCAAAACTTCAAAACGGCGCCGCAGGGTGGCGCCTCGGGTAGCCGCGACACGCGGAGGCGCGTTCACGCTCATATTGTTTCCGATAGTACAGGTGTCCTTTACGTTTGATGGTAGACGCAAGTTCGTCCCATTAACTAGTCCTCTCAGTCATTAATCGTTTTTTTTTTTCGCTCCTGCCATCTGTCACAATATGGGCAGAAATATTGAGCCTGAAATATTTCACTTCCTCCTTGTCTCTGCGCACAGCGGATGATCATATTCAATAGTATTCTCAGCTTTGTCTTTCGCTGAAACCCTTTCATTGCTAAAGGGGTCATGAAACGATTTTTCTAATTTTGCTAAATGCTACTAAAATCACTCCCTAACTGTATTAACCGAATAAACAAACCTTATATTTTCTTTCTAGCAAAGACAGTCATCAAAAAAATTCGAAAAATGTGAGCATCGTCCATCCCTTCAACCCGGAGCTATACTCTGTTTCACCTTACGATGTACCGCAGGAAAGGCTACAAGCGCGAGCTCCTTGCTCTAGGGCACATCTCGGCAGCGCAAGCTCTCGTGCGTTAAGAGTAGCTCCCAACGCTATGAGCTCGCGCTTCTAGCCTAGTCTGCGGTACAACATAAGGTGACACGGAGTATAGAGAAAGCAACCACGTGACCCCCCCCCCCCTAGGTCACGTGACGCCCCGAGGTCACGTGACCCTTCGCCCCCCCCCCGAGGTCACGTGACCCCCCCCCCCCTCCCGAGGTCACGTGACCCCCCTCACTACGTCCTTCCCTCCTCCTCCTCAAGAGCTGCGCTCTAATTCGGCGTTAGAGGGAGTTGTAAACGGCTTTCATTTTTTTTTTTACGTTCAGCTACACCGAGCCAGTCAGCGAGTCGGCTGTTCAGAAATAAAATGAGCGGGAAACTGCGAACCCGCGTAAGGCCCTAACAGACTTATTCGCAAAAAAAAAATGCAATACAAAAACAAGCGTCAAAACGTAGAACAGAGGGGGGACGGGGTAACGGTGGCGCCTTTCTCCAGTGAAGTCATACACATATTCGAATGCGTCTGCGCCTGTAATATTGCACTGCTCAAGGGCACGTCATCAGCCGGCGTGAACGTGACCCGCTGCTGTGGTGATCCGATACCCAGGAAGGAGGCCAGACGAGGCCTCGCTGTGCGGACCCAGACTTCGTACACCTGCGTCTCGTCTCGAGCTCGCTGTTTCTCGGAGAGCTCGCACCTGTGCCGGCCATCAATGGGTCGCAATCCACAAGGTCTCTGTTTGAATGATGCTAGGGGAAACTTGAGAACTGCCATTCAGGCGTTGGAGGCGGAGGGTCGGCAAGTAGGACCGTCACAACAGGGATGCCACCGTATCGATTTTTCAACCGTAACAGAAGAGAAGACATGTGCTTCATCAGGATGCTTCCGGTGGTCCACTTTTCTCGAAAATTCCAAATGCAACTACCTGCATAGTCTTCAACGAGGTCACCTACAACGAAAGTATGTATTGTCCTTTCATACAGCAGCGTGGATAAAGTTTCATGTTCAAGGTTACACCTACAGATTCAAGAATATTAGTTCATCCCACCGTGACGTCATGTGATCAGGGCTGACAGGGGCGCCCTTATTGGACAGGGAAGTGGTGATGTTTTGATGGAATTTATTTAGAGGCCTAACTCTTTTCACATCACTGGTCAGTCAGACAGGATGCCAGGGAAGGGACCGCGGTCAATCTTCATGGAACGTTTTTTAAACCCACTGAAGACTCTTCGTCCGGAACCACTACCTTCAAGGCGAAGTGCCAAGCCTGCGGGAAAGTAATTTCGACCCCCCCGAAAAAACTTCCACTTCAAACTTAAAGCCTAATCTCAGTTGGCGTCTCAAAAAAATTTTAAAAATGTATTGCATTATCAGTATTTATATTTCTGCCCTCCCTAAAATGTATTCTTTTATTTGTATTTCCAAAGACATTTTGCCTATTTTTAAAATGTATTTCAGATACGTATCGCGATACATTTTTACAGATATTTTTCAGACTTGAGTGTCAGTATCTTAGTAACTATTTTCATCTATCCCAGTATTTGTATTTCCAAATACATTTTTGAATATTTCTGCCCAACCCTGCAGCGTAATGCAGCTGTCAAGTGACACTTTTAATGTTTAGCAATTAGAGGAATGGAATGGAACGATTCAGCCATTCCAGGAGTGGGAATGGGCCCAGTGTCCTCATTCCTAGGAGTTGAAGGGAATGGAATTATCGAAAACTCTAATTCCCCGGAATTGAATGGGAATGGAGTGGGGGTGTCCATTCCGCAACACTGGTACGTTCGTCCCACGAAGCGGCCGCAATCCCGGCTGCGCGGAAAACCACTCGCCTTGTCTGCGCACCTACGATACTCAGCAGCTCTCGACGACCGACAGTCCCCGGGCTGCAAATCGTCTCACTTCACAGAAAAAACAGGCACCGTTCCTTCAGAGGCCTGTGCTGTACCGCCATGCCAAGCGTCTTTTACCACTTTTAAATTAACGAATGGAGATATCAACTATATAAAGGTTGCCGCCCGGCGTCGCTAGCAGTATGGTTACCATGGCAGCCTCCCAGGCCCAAAATGGAGATCATTATAGGCGCTTCTGACGTCGTGCATCTAGATAATTTTGCGTCGTGTCGCTACTCTGGCAGCTACGCTGCCATATAGAGTGGCTCTAGCCGAGTGGGCTAGCGCACACCAGCTCGGAGCAAGTGGAGCGAAAGCTCGCGCTCCAGAACCCAGGGATCCTGGGTTCAGTCCCCACCCCTGCCCGTTTCGATCTGGATGAGCATGGTACCGGCGTGCGGTCGTGTATCACTACTGCGTGGTGCACGTTAAAGACCCCAGGCTAGCAGTTGTACTGCACTGGCTAAAATGCTCCTCTACAGCGAGTGACTCGTCGCAACCTTAAATGGCCGACCGACTACACGCTGTATAAATATTCCCACAACCACAATTATTATTCAAAGTAGAAAACGCGTGCTGAGCTGCTGGCATTGTTAGAATTCGGCTGCTGTCATCACCACAGTGATTGGTCACGAGCCACTCACTATCCGAGTGTCCGCCGAAGCATTGATTGTTACGAGCCGAAGTGCATTGATTATGTCACGCAGTTCTCATGTCCAACACATGAGCTGCGCTCGACTGTCCTCAGGCGGGTGGTTTTGATCCAACATTTATGTCATCAAGCTATATCCCAAGGTAAGACCGAAAGAAATAGTCCCCTTCCATCTTCGCAATTTCAACGCGGCAAAGCTGCTTCTGGATCAGTGGCGGTCTGCGCGATTATACGTGATCTAGAATAGGACCAGTACGACTCTGGAAAGTCATGAACATTCCAACCCGATATTAGGTCTGTTCGATTTGCCTGAACTGGCTGAACTATAGTTCAGCAGTGCAGGAACTGATGCATTCGATTCTACCGGAAGTTGCAAGGCCACTGCACTGGCGCGTTCGATTCATCCCAGTTCTGAACGAGTTCAGACCCAGTTCCTCAAAATCTTGCACCGGCTCCGGAGTCAGTTCAGCGTCCGTGCAGAAGCAGATGACAAGAGCAGACGGAGAAAGCAGACGACGCTCCTCGTCCGTCTCTGCTCGCGGTGCCATTTTTCGCAGCTCTTGCTCAAGTGTCTGCGATGTTTAACAATAACGCAGATACGGAGGTTGCATTTCTTCTCATTTATGATAATAGCGTACCCGCGGTGGATGCGGAATTGAGATCATAACCGAGGGTAGGAATTTGATTGATTATGATATTCTGAAAGTGTTTTAGGCACCTGCTCGTGAAGGGTTGGCTCCCTGTGGTAAGTGTTGAAATTTTGGCTCACGTAAATTGCTTCGTTTTGATGCTATGTGGGGATCCACAGTGCTGATATTCTTCCTCACCGACACGGGAAAGGTCTTGCACTCTCGATAGTCTCCGCCTTCAGTTGCTGTTGGATGCATGCTGACGACTCCGATACATTGCAGAGGTCTGGGATTTAGTACATTGGCCCTAGCATGCCCCGTAGCGGAGCATAATACTGCATGCTTTGTCCGCTGGTATCTGTGGACGCCCACAAAGGGGCCTGGGAAAAGCGCTGAGAATCGGCATTGACTTGGTAGTTCCACGCAGGTCTCTTTTGAGAATCAGAATAAACGCTTCAGCTTGACGCCAAAGTTACGGTCAATAACTATATTAGCCGAAACGCTACCGTCAGGCCTTCGTCTTCGAGGCGACCGCTACCAACCGCGCACTGCCGCCAGTGACTCCCGACGCAAAATCATCCTGATGCGGCGAACCTATCGTCGAACTGCAAAACTCGAGAGTCTAGGAATGAATCTACTATTGCTCAATGAATGTGAAGGACGCGAACGCTTATGGAAACGACAGGAACCGAACGGCCGTTAAAAATGGAGACAGAAACACATTTCGTGCAGAAAACGTTTTTAGTACACTCGAATAAAAAAATTTCACAGAAAAGATTCCGCTATTATACTTTAAAACTAAGGAAACACGAATGGTCTCATAAACCGCGACTAATTAAATGTAGCATACAGCGTGGCGTGGAGAAACAAGAGCCAACAGATGCAGACGACACCCTGCGCTTCCGCTCGGAAAGCCGATCACAGCGCCAGTCCTAGCGCGGCGGCTGCACTGGTTCTGCGCCGCCGCTGCACGACTCCTGCACTCCTCTGAACTCGGACAAAACTAGTTCAGAACTTTCTGGCCGAATCGAACAGACCTATTGCTTCATGGCCCCTTTGTTAGTCGTGATTCACTGTCTTCGCGTTATGTGGGAAGGTGAACTCGCAGTTTTCTTTCTCAATTAAATTGTTTAAAAAGCGCAAACAAAACGTGGACAATAAAGCAGTGATAGAGTGCAGGCGAGCTGGTAATTAATTGACATCTTGGAAACCCTGAGATGGGGAACGATAAAAAAAAAACGGACGAACACAACAAATTCTCAAGATTTTGTTGTGTTCGTCCGTTTTTTTTATCGTTCCCCATCTCAGGGTTTCCAAGATGACAATAAAGACACGATAACAACAGGGGGGCTATGTTAGACGAATGTTTCGTTTCTTCTAAAAAGAAACGGAAGTGACGGAAGCGACGATATCACGTCTAATTGGTTAGAGGCTCAAATGACGAAAGAGGGAACTTTCGTCATTTGAGCCTCTAACCAACCAGACGCGATATCGCCCCTTCCGTCACTTCCGTTTCTTTTTAGAAGAAACAAAACATTTGTTGAACATAGCCCCCCAGGACAGGCGGTAAATGTCAACTGATTTTATTAGATATCATCATTACATATTCGCTCTTTTTTTGGCAACTTATTGGCGGCATCTATACTGAGTAGCTCCGCCACACTTTCGGTTCACGTATATCTCACTTTCATATTTTTTGCACACCATTTGTTCATCTTAAGAGTGAATTGAGTCTGACAGGGCTATAAGGGACCATTTCAAGAAGATAGCGTATATTCCCACTATTTGATTTCGAAAATACTGCGAAACCCGCCGTCTAGCTCAGAACCGGAAGTGATTGGGGGCTATTTGCAGACTGGCCCAACCACGTTTGAACTCATCTAAAAAGAAGCGAACATACAAACTCCTCTGCCCGACCCGCATCACAACGAATCACCACTACTACAAACAGCCATCCAAAAACGCCACTTGTTTTTTTAGTAAATAAATCGATGGCGCGCTAACGGAATTGTCATGTATTTTTTATGTAGAATGTCTTAATATCAATATCTTTATCTCTCTCCCTCTCTTTCTTTCTCTCTCTCTCTCTCTAGGTTTTATCTTTTGCCTTTTTTAACCCCGTCGATACTGAGCCTGTTTTAGAGCCTCGTCGCCTACAGTGGTCAGCAACATTCACCCCCCCCCCCCCAATTGTTGTACACCAAGATTATGTTTTCGTACTCTATGATTAAAGCAGCGCCTAGTTTTCCCTGTGTGAAGTTTTCCGCAGCTAAGTGGTATCTTGTATACGACATTCCTGACGCATTAAATATAATGCACAGCGCGTTTATTTAAACAAAGTGCTTTTTCTCTGCCTTGTCAACATCGAACAGATTCGGACAGTTAACGAGGGGCCTACAAAGCAACCTTAACATCATACCCACCGACACAGCCTTCTCTAAACTCACAAAACCTGGCAGTTCGACGACGGAGCCATAGAGTGCCCGTTCGCAGATTTAGAGCGCGAGGATCTATTAGCACAGAGTATCAAAGAGCCATTTCTCGGGGAACATGGACGTCAGCGCTCAGCTTTTACAGCGGCGAGGACCCGAAGCACACTTGTTCGCTCGGGAGATGTGTGTTTCGGCGTCTCGCCGCAGCGGGGCGCCAGTCACCTGGCTCTCCTTTCATCCGTTGTCTGCTGCTCCACCTTCTTCATTTCGGCGGCTGGTTCTCGTGACGGTCTGCCAGGCTTTGCCAGTATATAGGAGGCTATGCCACCGACTACCTTTTTAATCAGAACTTTTAGCAGACCGTTACCGTGTACCGCGTACCGTACTACCTGAGCTTTTGAAGCACGCTTTTAAGCACGCGCCCGGCTGATACCGTGACCGAGGGGCGTGTGTTTATAAGCATGCCTCAAAAACTCCGGTACTCGGAACACAGTAACGGTTTTCTAAAAGTCCCCACTGTGCGATACTTCGTGCCAGCGCGGAATTTCACGTGCTCGTATTTGTTTTTTGCCTGTTTGCAGAAAAATCGGTAATTTTTTTGTTTTTAAGAATTCCTTTACAGCAGGTGGAAATTAGATTAGGGGGCACTTTTACGCTTTTCAACCCATTCGATTGCTGGGAAGAACTGGTTGCCTTCTAGTGTTGGAAGCCTTTTGCAAGAGACTCCTGGAGACACTTTATGGCTATCTTCGTCGCAACCAGCTTGAAATCGTCACTTTCGAAACTTCAAAAACACTTTCTGTGGGGTGCTCCGCCGCCATTTGCTTCCAATGGCCGCTCATTTGAGTGCTTCGCCGACATTTTCCTCCAAGGCCGTTCGAGACACATGCCTCGTGGACTGGCGCATTTGAGGCTACTTGCAAGACAAACGCAAACACATCGAGGGGCTTTAAAGGAAATAACACACTACACTCTTAAAAAAAAAGGTTTCCAAAAGGGTGGAACAAGCAACTTTTACACCCTCAATCGGGTAAGGAAGGAAGTGCCTTGCTTATTACCTCCTCGAGGGGGACAGACACTAGCGCCCCCTATCACACTTAAAAGAAAGGTTGCCAAAAGGTTACCAAAAGGGTGGAATAACCAACTTTTACACCCTCAATCTGGTGAAGAAGGAAGTGCCTTGCTTATTACCTCCACGAGGGTACAGATACTAGTGCCTCCTATTTGAAATGCGTTTTTAGAAGGTAATGTTAGCCCCACGTCACTTCCGTCGTTATCCTTTGGCTTTCGTCGGCGGTGGAACGCTGGTACTTCTGGCTTTTAGAAATCATGTTTTTGCGTGAACACAAACAAAAAAGGTATTTTTCTATGAAATTTTATTGGAGATTAGTACAAAATGACGGGAGCGTGATGTTTGCACACAAGTTTGGGGCACAGTGTTTTGCGGCACATTTAATAGTTTTTATGCAACCATGTCTCACCTGTGACTTTGAGGTAGCGCGTCCCGACCTGGGTGCGTCCTGACTTCGGCGATTAATCGCGGGTCGCCCGCATGGGAAACGGGTGCTGGCAGCCTTCAACTTCTACTGAATACCTTTCGGCGCCGCAAGTGCCGATCAAAGCCAAAATTGAACGGTAGCAGGAAATGTTATCGTTTGAGATATTCCGGCTATTGCGAGAAGGCGCCACTGGCCCTTTGAACGAATACGTGCAGCTTTGGAGTTCGCTGAGTGGTCGCTGCGGGATACATGGCGGTGATGCGATCGCGTTATTTTCGGGTACTGATCGGTGCCGCTTTTTGTGTGCAGGCTCATATTCAGTCTCGCAATCAGTATTCTAGTAACATTGAGGTAGCCCCAGAAACGGTGTAAACTGGTTGACTATTATTGCCCCCTAGTTGAGGTGAAGTTACACCCTTGAAGCATGTGCTGTCACTCCAGAAAGGATGAAACCTTTAATCCAAAAGTATGCCCTATTACCTCTTAATAGAAGTAAAATTACACCCTTGAAATAAAGGATATTGCTCCCCATTAGAGATAACGTTGTCTCCCCAAGGGAGCATAGGTGCACCCTGACATAGGGTGTAAATGTTGCTCCCAAGTGGAAAGGGTAACTTTGCTGCCTTTTGAGACGAACTCCAGGGACAAGGAAGTTACAGCCTAAAAGGTGTGACAACAGCAGCCTTTTTTTTTTCAAAGTGTAGTGTCGTCTAACGGGTAACTCTGGATCGGCTCTATCCGCGTATGTTTCCTCACTTTTACGCATAACATTTGTGACAAACTCAAGGTAATACTGACAAATTTGTAAGTATACATTTTTCACAGCACTCGGTATCAAGTACAATAGGACATTAGGGACTTATCAAACCGTTACCGTGTTCGGCGTACTGCACTACCGGAGTCTTCGAAGCATGGTTTTAAGCACGCGCGCGGGTGATACCGTTTCCGCGGGGCGCGCGCTTAAAAGCATGCTTGGAAGACTCCGGTAGTGCGGTATGCCGAACACGGTAACGGTTTGCTAACTTCACCCTATTATTAGAGCTCCCGACATTACAAAACGACGGGCTGCTGTTGTCCTCTTGAGTCAGGAAACGAACATCAGTTCAAAGTACGCCGCATCGGGTTGGCGTTGGTGTCGGTCGCAGTAGTTCTGGCAGCCGGTTCGCGCTGACCTTGCTGTCCCTCGGTGCGTCTGCTCGAAAAGCGGGCTGCTGCCTTCTCCAGTTTCTTCTTGGCCTCGTTTAGCTCTTGTTGAACAACCAGCAGCTTCCTTTCCAGGACGTTAGAGCGATCCAGTTGATCCACGTATTTCTCCAACAAGGACTGCTCCGCCCTTCCTTTTTGTACATGGGTGCTGGACGTCGGTCTACCGAGAAGATGAGCTTGCGATAGGGTGATCGTAAAAAAGAACCATAAATGCAAGAGAGCTGCCGGACTCTCCTTAAAAAAAGCATGCTGAGCGATATTCCAAGAATACAAGATTTTATAGCGTCCACTAGGACAGGCGACTGTGTTCACTGTAGTATAAGTGAGCGCATGAAGCATCACGCTTAAGGGTGGTCAGTTAGCGCCAGTAGGCGAGCAAGCAATAAGGAGTCGAACTAACCATGTATAAACGAAGTACACAGGTAGGAATATTCCATGGCTCCAGTTGGACCATGCGTTCATTACACATACTGACTTGGAGCATTATTACAGCGGAGCTTTAAGGGCTAGGTTCCTCAGGATCGTGTCCGGTACCAAACAAATGTCGACACAAACCTACAAAAACCTCTGGACAGCTACCCCCATCTATGAGCGACGGCGGCAACCAGACAACCATTCGGGTTGCCGCCTTCGCTCATAGATGGCGGCAACCTTTCCAGCTATCATAGACGAATGGATAGTTGGGCGAGTTGGTGCGAATTCATCGTAGGAAACAGGCGCGAAAAACAGACGAGGACGAAGAAGAAACACACGGGACGAGCGCAGCGCACGTCACGTGTGTTTCTTCTTCGTCCTCGTCTGTTTTGCGCGCTGTTTCCTACGCTCTTATCAGTTTCGGTTTGGACTCACGATGGGTCGACCACGTGCCCTTTCTTCGGGGAAAGAAGACCGGGTGCGGAAGTAGCGGCGACTTACGCAGCAGTGCAAATGGGTCCGCAACCGCCGCGAAGCCGCTGTCGCCTCGAGTTCCACTGCGTCGAGCGCTTCAGATTCCCCTGAGAAAGAAGAGCCACATAGCTCGCCTGGAAAGCCGCCGCCGAGAACAGAAGCTACAGCTCCACTGCTTTTCCTTCTTCACCAGAGTGGAAAGGCTGGAAGTTTTTTTCTTTTTGTATCTTCCTGTCGTCCTGCCGTGCACCGGGAAGCTCTCGTAATTGCTGCATGACAGTTTTCACGTATCTCTTTATTACTGTTGCTGCGTATGACATTCACAAAATACAGCATGACAGAACGTGAACTGGACAGCAATTCCGGGCAGAACAAAATGACTGCGGGTATATGTCCTACCACGCTTACGGGTAGGGTCAGTTTACGGAAAGCTCCTGACATCTGCGTTGGCTCCAGCAGGATTACAAGCAAGCAATCGAGAGTCAAACTGACCATATATGAATGCGATACTAAGGTTCGCCTAGAGGCACTTCGTGCTTCTAGGCGAATCTGAGGGACTTTTTTCATAATGTCCTGGAGCATCATATTCTCTAGAGTCTTCCTACCGTTTAGGCGCACTTGCTAGAGGTTCTATAGTTGATATAGGACTTTGTCTACATCGCTTGGTAACAGTGTACCACCTACTCTCGTTTCCAGATCCATCACGTTGCACATTCTGTAGTTAAAAGAGCAACGACATGCCTTCGAACAGAGAAAGAAGAGCTGGCTACGCTTGCGTAAGCAGGATGCAGCAGACACCTGGAATGACGGTATAAGAACAGTGAGCTGAATAAAAGCTCTTCCGTCACGACGCACAAATCTAGTTGCGAACTTTCTGAATTCATAAATTCGTAACGATTATCGTTTTGCATTCGCACACATATAATAAATATATATATGCTTCTGCCCCATCGGCGTCCCTGAGATTGGCCAATAATACGTCTTAGCGGAGTGAACACGTAAGCCTTAAACGATTCAAAGGATGTGCTGACTAATATATAAGCGTGTGTTATAAATACGGTTAAACTAGCTGCCTACCTTACGACATTCGCGTTCTGGTGAGGCGTCGTCCATGTGGCGTCGTGAGATCCGGCGCAGGGGGCCGACAGCTCACGTCTTTGAACCCATTTGACCTTGGAGGAAGCGACGGTGGGCAGACGTCCGATCTTGTGGGATCTGCTCACCAGGTAGGCTCCGATGGTCAATGTCATTAGCAGCCAAGGCACACCTGGTGCGCGCAGGAGCAGCAATAGGCATGCTATTGCCAGAAGTTGAGCTTCCCTTCTCCAGACTGGGCGCCGGTCCGACAGAGTCTGCAATTTACACAGCGAGAAGAAAAGGTGCGGGTAGATTTTTCGCAACAATTTCTTCGTGTGTGCGTTGCAAGGAAGGATCGAAGGGCACAGTGGCGTAGCTATGCCATCTTATAAGTTCTGTGCCGTTTTTCCAGGAGAATAGCCGGAAACGCGTGTCTTTAGGCATGCAGCCTTCTCTCCTTGCGCGAGTGCCCAAGGAAATAGTCTTGTGCAGGTGCCTATAGCACCTGCACAAGACTCCACTCTGCCAGCCTATCGCTTCTACTCGTGTTGATGACGTCACCAATTTCACGGCTTTACGACAAATCAATCGGTGAACTTCCAGAATATTGTCATGAATGAGAATTGATGAGGCAACGAAAACTGAAACAAACTAAACGATTGCTTAATGTGGTGAACTTGTGCCCAAAACAAGGAAACAGAAGATAACAGTAGAGCGTCACGGGCGTTGATGGCAGCGTAACAGCAGGATCGAACACTAGGGTGAGTCTGAATGCGGCTCGCCACGCAGAGCCCCTTAAAGGCCGATTCAGACAGTTGCGGTTGACTTCGTTTTGACTGCGTTGCGTTGAGAACCGAAAGCGAGTCACCGGCACATCTGTGCTTCGTATGAAGTGTGGAACCCAATCCAAGGAATCATCTTGGCACGCGATATAAGCAGCAGGGATGTCCTGGGCCGGCTTGCTAGAACAGCGTCTCAGCTGAGACTGAGTGAAAGAAAGCACTGCAAAGGCTGGGGCGCGCGAGCATCTTGAGACGCAGCTTGAGTCCCGCTCAGCTCGTGCGCTGGCTTTGGCAGTGCTTTCTTTCACCCAGTCTCAGCTGAGACGCTGGTTCTAGCAAGCCGGCCCTGGTTTCTTGCAGCCGCAACGCAGTCAAACGCAGTCAAACGCAACTGTCTGAACCAGGTTTTATGTACCCGCGTCGGTTTCTGGAACAATCGGCGTAGAAGGTTCGGCGTGTAGAACATTCGGACCTCGGACAAGCAACAGGGTTTTCGAATTTGCCAGAACATTAAACTGAAAGAATAAATAAAAGACGCGTAATTCCCAGGAATCGAACCCGGGGTCTCGAGCGAAAGTCAAGCACGGATAAACACTCGGCCACGCACGCTTTTTTTTATTTAGTGCTTAAAAACAGACTACCCAGATCTTTTGGGCAGCTGTAGAGTTAACAATCCTTCATACACAACAGCACATGCAACAGGCTTGCCCAGTTAGGCGTTGCGTCCGTACACTCAAATACACTCTTCACCTGAGTAACAAGTTCAGTGAAATACTGTGGAGCAGATTTTGGTTTCTCTACTGCATGGCGGACATCCAAACGAGATTTCCACAGAGCAAACAAACCTAACACCATGATCATATCGAGCGGGACACTCTCTTGTTTGTTAACTGGAAGGAACAGAGTAGAATAGGATGTTATATCTATGTCCTTCTTTATAGTGCGCTTCAGGACGTCCCAGAACATGATTGCGTCCCAGAAGTCTATGAATACGTGCTCAACTGTCTCAGGCTGCTTGCACAGTAGACAGTTAGCACCCCAAGGTAAAAACATACCTCTCTCAGCCATCCATACTTTAACTGGCAGTGTGGCACTATGCAGCCGGAAAACGAAGGATTTCGCCGCTGGGGGGATCCACATCTTTAATCGAACCAAGACATCATCCCCAGGCATGTTAGGGAACAAAGTTCTGTACAACGGAGCGGGGAAGAGACTATCAATTAGATTTTTGGTCAACTTTTTTTTGGTGACAGTGAACAAATACTCCCGCGAGTAACGCGCCATTAAGAATTCTAAAGCATTCACCACCTCCTTCACAAAACCGACATTCCTAGTGGGGGGGGGGGGGGGGGGGGGGGGGCAATGGATAGAAGAAACCAGAACGGAAGGCAAGTGAGGGTTTATTCTTGTTTGAAACATTACTTGCAAAAGGGGATGTTTTTGGCTTCTCAAGAAAAGAAAACGCGAAACAATTTGTCGGACAAATAGGTGGGACAGACCGAGTCCTCCTTTTGACACTGGACGAAAGAGGTTATCGCGTCTCATTGGTTCCCCCGTGCTTTTCCATATGAAAACAGCAAACACTCTATGCATTTGTGTATACTAGTTCGTGCACAGTGTAGAACTTGTAGTACATATCATAACTTGGCGATTAGAAAAACATTGCAGACAGTGGCCCTAGTGAATATCGACATGTCGCGGCCACACCATTTCGCTGCCCGCTCTCTTAAATCTTCAACAACGTCCGCCCAATATTCTGAATTAGTTTGCATGTATTGTAGCGGGGTCCAAGGTATTTGCTCGCAACGCAGCTCCATTTCACACCTCTGAAATATTGAGGCGTGGTATCCCACTCGCCGTACCAGGTACCATTACATTTGTCAACATCAACAACGGCACCGGCTGCTCTGCAAAATTGTGTACTCATTTCAAAAACACTAGCAACACTCTCTTTGTTACTAGAGAACACAGCAATGTCATCTGCATACGCTAGAACCTTAGTTTCTACGTCACCCATCTGAAAACCTTGAACGTGTTTCGACCATATAATACTTGAACACAATGGTTCCAAATAAAGAGAAAACAATAAAGGCGACATTGGGCAGCCCTGAAGTACCGAGGAAAAAACATTTATAGCGGGAGACAGTGAATTGTTTATAATTAGTTTCGTCGTGCACCCCTTATCAGCCATTTTAACACCTTCGATTATAATCTTTCCCGCATTAGCCCGGTCCAAAACCTCCCAAAGAACGTCGTGACACACCTTGTCGAGTGCTTTGCTAAATCAATTTGTTGCAATTGAACTTCTTTCAGCTGAAGAGCTTTCCAAAATAGTCCGCGCCACGTGAATGTTTGTCTGGATAGGCCTGCCTTTAATTCCACAGGTCCGGTGCGTTCCGACCAGCCCGCAAATCACACGCTGAATTCGTCTAGCTAGAATTTTCGCAAAAATTTTATAGTCAACATTAGAAAGTGGAACTGGTCTATAACCAGTTACACGCTGTCGCACACTTATATCATCGGATTTAGGGATTAGCACTGTGTGTGACCGAAGGAACGATGGAGGCAAAGTTTGAAAATCATACGCTTCGTGTACTACCCTAAGGAGAAATGGAGACGGTTCGTTCTTAAATTTCTGGTAACTCTCCTCCAAGACCATCCGGGCCAGGTGTCTTGTGTGACGCTAAGCCGTCAATGGCGCTTTCTACTTCACCCAACGTGATAGGTTCCTCGAGCCACTCTTTTTCCTCGTTTGATAGCTCGGGCGCTTCCAGAAGCATCGTCCTAATATCTGTCATATTCGTCGGCATATCGTGGCCTCCAAAAAGCTGCTCGTAATACTTGACGAAAGCGAGTTCAATTATATCTTTGTCATTGCTGATAACACCGTGATGCTCAACGGCGGTGATTTTTTTTATATAAAGCGTACTTCCTTTCATCCGCCAAGGCGCGGCTAGTGGGCTGTTCCCCCAAAAGAAATTGACGTGCTCTTGCTCGGATTATCACACCGCGATAGCGTTCTTGGTGAAAGCCGTCAAGCCTTGCTTGTGCTTCTTTAATCGCCGAGTAATGCAAACCGTTATGTTTTTGCTCGTCCTGCAGTAGGTTGAACATATATTTGCTCATCATCCTTTCTTCATTTTCGGCGTGGAACTTTAAAACAGACGTCCTTTCAATAGCCCGTGATTTAACTTCTTGCTTAAAGTATTCCCACATTTCCATGCAACTTATGGTATTATCTGCGAGCACCGCCTCAAAAGCTTCTTTTACACCTTTACAGAAAGCCTCGTCATTCAACAAATTGACATTTAATTTCTATAGTTCCCATTTGAATTCGGTGCCCTCTTCCTTCCGCACCCGAACGTAACCGTGACAAGAGAGTGATCGCTAAAAAGGGTGGTTTCACATGATAGTCTGAGACGACATTGCATATCTCTGCTGAAAAAATCCTAACCAAACGCGTGTGGGACGACTGCTGGAAATGGGTAAAACGAAATTCTTTCCCCGAATTCTCGAGATGGGCTACGTCTTCTAATTTATATTCACTTATCAGGTCATTCAAAAGCTGTAGCACTTCGATCGAAATTTTTCTTGGCGCGTATACCCTGTCCTCGTCGATACATACACAATTGACATCCCCCCAAAACACAATAACCTTGTCGCGCTGTAGATATTGCTCCAGAAACTAAAAAAGTAAGACTCTTTTGTTGACATTATTAGGCGCGTTAAAACATATTACACGCACTCCTTGGTTTAGACATTTCAAATTGCAGATAATGAGTCTGCCTTGATCATCTGTATTAACGCTGGAAACGATGAGCTGTTTGGACGTTTTAAGAAATAAGAAACACCTAGCGGACGCTCCAACAGAGTGACTTACGCAAAACCCGTAGCAGCGAAGGAAAGGTTTCAGTGCTTGTTCAGTGTGGTCGCTATTTCCCATTTTTGTTTCTTGCAATGCCAGGACATCTAGCTCTTGCTCCCATACTAGACGCTGCAGTTGGTACTGTTTCTTTTTCGAGTTAAGTCCATGCACATTTAAAGTCGAAAAACGGAGAGGCTCAAGAGGTGCAAACATACTCTTACGTTTTTGTTTTTAAACTAGTAGGCAAGCGTTTCCCTCTACAAGGGTCAACAACCGTTGCACTTTCTCATGAGCAATTCGCTTCGCGTCACTCACTGTGAGTTTTTCTTACTGCGATCGTTGGGGGCATCCAAGGTTTGAACGCAAGGCGAGCTTTCTTAGGTCCATGAGTTGTCCACGACGTTGAACTTTGCTCCTCTTCGCCAGGCGCGTCCGGGACGGGAGGTCGGTTCAGCTGACTTTCCCTTGTCGGGCCGGTCTCGTTCATAGGCTCATGTTGCCCGGTGCTTGGATAGAACTGCTGCCGCTGGTCGTCCTCGACCGCTGTACAGATGGAAGTTGCCTTCGGCGCTGTCTTTTCTGCGTGAGGGTATTCACGGATGTCGTTGTTCTCATTCCGGTGCTTTGTGAACTCGGAGGTTCCGTCGTGAGACGCCTCTGCTCCATCGTCGTTCCCCGCTCCAGTGTCCGGCCTTTTTGGCGTGTCGTCTGGCGCCTCCGGTGCAGCGGTCTCTAAAGCTTCCTCTGCCTCGGTTGCGTCCATGAATATCTCCGACTCATCCTGCTCCTTGCACTCCCGAGCGAAGGAAGCATACCTGATCACACATTCCTCCGTCGCATGTCCAAAACGGTTGCAGTCGGTGCATCGGGGAACGCGACATTCTCGCCGGATGTGCCCGGTTCATCTGAAGCGCAGGCAAAGAGGTGCTCTGCCTTGCACCAGGAACAGAACTCTGCATCCCTCCAGTCGCACTTCGTGGGGAATTTCGTCGACCGTCATACCCTGATGGAGAGTCATTTGCACGAGACGCGTGTTTACTCGACATTTTCAAAACCTTGTTCTCTGAAGCGCTCCCTGGTTATATTGGACACCTTCCCGAACTTTTCCAGCTCCTTTTGCAATTTGAAGTTTGGTACATTGTATGGCACCCAGTGAAGTTTTAGCTTGACTTCTTTGCTCGTCGAGTCTAGCACGACGCACCGCCCTCCCTTCACCACGAGTTCTTTCGCGTTCAGCAGCTTTTGCTTCGCAGCTAAGGAATGCAGTCTCAACATGCACACAGGGTTCATCTGGTACGCACCTGCTGATGCCAAGTCTTTCATGATGTCCAGCTTTTCCAGCTCGTGTCGGAAGTCCTGAATGCGGTAGGGGCGTTTCTTCACATTGCAGTGAAAAAACACTGCGTTCGTCGCGATGTATCCAGCGGGCAGGGATGGCAGCATAACCTGATAATCTTTTACAGTTTCATCTGCATTATCTGTGTATACCACGTCCAGAAACGGCCGATGTAACCGCCCTTGACCGCCCCTGCGGAGCGCATGACTCAGGCGTCCGTCTGCTATCGCTGCCGGAAGAAGAATCCACTCGGCCACGCACGCGCTCGCTCGCCAACGCACGGGACAATATAACACCCAGTCGAAATGTAGAGTAGCAGCTGTGTTGTAGGCGTTACCGAAGAAAGCAGCGAAATACGTTACTCGTTAAATTCAAATAAAAGGAACGCGTTACTGTTCACGTTGTGATAATTAAAAAAAAGGTGTTAGCGTTACCTTTACTGATAAAACGTAACGCACGTTACTTTTGAGTTGCTTTTTTTTAAATTATGAATTAACACGTTTTACTGTTCTGACGTTACGTGGATGCATAAGCACCATATTTCCAGAAACATTTTGTCGACGCATAAACTGAACAAAAACACCTTATTTTTTAACGGTTTCACCTAAATACTCAAGAAAAAAAAACAATAATATACGCAAAAAAAAAGAAAATTAAAAAATTGACATGGCTCGGTGCCTAGAATCGCAGTAAATTTGAAGTCCCTGTCATTTTTCGAATTTTTTTCAAGAGGAACGATGTACCAACTAGCACATCTCTCACTTTTGAAGTCTTTAATTTTTTGAAGTCTGGAAAATTGCGTAACGAGTAGCATAACTGTTATCCGTTACTCCAAATCAGCAACATTAGTATGTTACCGGTTACTGCTGTGAAAAAAAGTGACGAATACATTACGAGATAACAAAAAAAGTGACGTGTTGCCGGGAACGCTTTACTTGTAACACGTTACCGCCGACACTGAGTGGCAGTATCTCAGTCGCTTTGAATCGTGACGTCACTCGTGACCCTCGTGACTTCACTCGTGGCACTCGTGACCCTCATGGCGTCATTCGTGGCCCTCGTGACGTCACTGGTGACCCTCATGACGTCACACGTGACTTTCATGATGTCGCTGGTGACCCTCGTGATGTCATTCGTGGCCCTCCTGACGTCACTGGTGACCCTCGTAACGTCATTCGTGTCCCTAGTGGACGTCATTCGTGGACCTCGTGACGTCACTGGTGACCCTCGTGACGTCACTCATCGCCCTCGTGACGTCACTCGTAACGTCCCGTGCAACGTCACACGGTTATGCCGATGCCGACGCCAACTGCGACGCCGCTCAACACGGAAATGGGCGCCTAAGAGCTGCGCTCTAAAACTGAAAGGCGTTTATGACGGTGCTCATGCACAGCTGCTGCAAAGCGTCAATACTGGGCTGCGGTGTGCCCGTGCAATTGGCGACGTGCGCGATCGAAAGCGTCGTTGTGGTCGGCCTTCCGTGATTGGCCGAATGCTGATTTTGACGTCAGCAAAGGATTTCTCATCGACGGAAATAAGAGGAATGGAAGAACTTCAATTTCGACGGTGTTGGTAGTGTTGCTTTAAGAGCGCAATGGTTTCAAGCTTCCACCATGCTCCTTACAAACATCATCGAACTTGTTGTTCGCAAGGTAATGACGTCACGAAAGGTAACCATAGGAGGGCGCCACTAAAACATATCGCCGCTAATTGGCGACGTGAGCGATCGAAAGCGTCGCTGTGGTCGGCCCACCACAATTGGCCGAATGCTGACAATGACGTCAGCAAAGTATGTCTCATCGACGGAAATAAGAGGAATGTAAGAACTTCAATTTTGACGATGTTGGCAGTGTTGCTTTGAGAACGCTATGATTTGTGGCTTCCACCATGCCCATTAGAAACACCATCGAACTTTTTGTTCACAAGGTAATGACGTCACGAAAGGTAACCGAACGAGGGCACCACCGAAACATCTCGCCGCTAATAGGCGGTAAAATGTGAATATCAAGAACATGCCTTTACCATTCTACAGAAACCGCAGATACAACCATACCTCGGCAAACCTCACTCATGAGGGCTCTCACTCACCCTCATCTTCACAGGTGAGGTGACGATGAGTGAGTTTCTGAACCAGGAAAATTCATGAGTGTGAGGGTGAGTGAGGGCCGTGAGGGCTGTGAGGGCTGTGAGGGCTGTTAGGACCGTGAGGGCCGTGAGGGCGGTGAGTGCGTGAGGGGCCTGAGGGCGGTGAGTGTGTGAGTGGCAGAGTGCGTGAGGGGCGTGAGGGGTGTGAGGGCGGTGAGTGCGTGAGGGGTGTGAGGGCCATGAGTGCGTGAGGGGCGTGAGTGCGTGAGGCCCCCTTCAGACGGAGCAACTTTCTCAGCAATTTCGGTGATGCTGGCGGGTTGTTCCCTAGCTTTCCGTAGATCGACACGAAGTTCTGAGATCGTGTCCGGCTCGAAACAGGCGTGCAACTCGGAGCAATTCAAAGACGTTTGAAGCGGCTGCGTCCAATCAGGGACGCGATATTTTCACGTGATACCTCGTGCCGGTGATGATGACAACAAAAGACTTGGTTCTGGTTTGAAATTGATCATTTCTGCAAATAAACTGTTTCAGAGAGATGCATTAGTATCCTCAACGACATTTAAATGCATAAAAACACGTTTATAGCGCGTAATTGTGTGTCTCAACAGCGCAATAAAAATAAAATTTCATGATGATGATGGCAAATTTTAGCAAATGGTTGATTCGTGTGAACGCGGGCGGTATTGCTGGTGTTGCGACGTCAAGTTTCTGGGCGAAATTGCCCCATCTGAAGCGGGCCTGAGTGGCGTGAGGGCCATGAGTGCGTGAGGAGCGTGAGGGGTATGAGTGCGCGAGGGCCGTGAGGGCGGTGAGTGCGTTAGGGGCGTGAGGGCTACGAGTGCGTGAGGGGCGTGAGGGCCATGAGTGAGTGAGGGGTGTGAAGGCGGTAAGTGGCGTAAGGGCCATCGGGGCGTGAGGGGTATGAGCGCGTGAGGGCGGTGAGGGGCGTGAGGGCCAAGAGTGCGTGAGGGCCGTGAGGTTCAGTGAGGGTGAGTGAAGGGCTGAAGGTGAGTGTGACTGTGAGAATGAGGGTGAGTGAGGGGCTGAAGGTGAGTGTAGCTGTGAGAGGGAGGGTGAGTGAGGGGCTTAGGTGAGTGTGGCTGTGAGGGTGAGGGTGAGTGAGGGCGACTTAAAATGCCGACCTCTGGATACAACCCCCCTCCCTTACCCTAAAAAAGAGATGTGTCACCGATCTTGAACATGGTCGCTGCAATTCCTTTTTTTTTTTGGTGAGCGCGATGCATCGTGGGGAGCAAGAAGGCTGGCAGAATACTTCAGGCGCTCACCTGATTTCCCGAAGAACGCGCTTCCAGCCAAGGTCGATCGCGACGAATATCATGTATTCGAAAATCAATCGAAGAACCGTGGATAGATCCATGACTCCTGCAGATGGGCTCGAATCACCGGAATACGGAAGGCAGCCGCGTGCGCCTACTGCCCCAAGCTGTAGGTGAAATGCAGATACTGATGCTGCTTCTACCTACGCGATACTTCTTCCCGACAAGAACAAAAGAAGGGAGCGCGCTTCGATAGTTTTTGACGCCGTCTCCGACCTTCCAACTCACGCTCATGCAGCGCGTGACCTTAAAGGGGCGATGCAACGATTTTTGTATTTTGCGCTAATACCGCTTAGAACGGATCCCTGACGTTAATGACCTGTGAAATACCCGTTCGTTTTTCACCACATGCAATCGAAGTCGCAGAAAAAAATTAAGAAAAACGAGCAGAGTTCACCCCCTCAACTCGCAGCCAGAACAAGCGGCCACGTGATCTGGAGCCGATTATATGCCGCCAATGTTGATCATAGCCATGCGCTGGGGTTGGCAAAGCACAGGACACGCGCTGAGTTCCAGACATTGTTATGGCTCGGCTATTGTCGGCTATTGCAGCGATTGGACACAGGACACTACCCGAATGCTTCTCGAGCTATCGATTATCACGAGCCCAAATCGAGTGTCCCCGCCATACTCGGGTACAATCTATGAGCTGCATTCTAATTTCGTCACTGGGCGGTACTGCTACCGCCCAGCTACGTCATCAGGTTTTGCGAAGGAGAGATTGAATGAAAACACTGGGTTTTGTCCACGAAATTACAGCGCAACAAAGAATTTTCTTGGCAAGTGGCGTTGCGTGCTAGTATCCTTGAGTCCCACTAGTGCCAGTAAGCTCGTGTAGAGTGAAAAACATTCCAATTGAATATTGTTGCACCGCCCCTTTAAGTGTCCAACCTAGGGTGCCTTCATGTGCGCTTTGCTTAGGGTGGAGTCATCCGGCCATTTTGTCCCACACTTTTATTTTCCTTTTTTGTTCAGAAGCGCGTGAAAGAGCGTGTCCCTGCACGCGTTTGTGGCGCTGACTGTGTTATGGCGACATTTTGTTTTTGTCGATTTCTTTGTATCTTCCCCGTGAGCGCGTGCTGTCGGCATCGGGTACTACAAAGGGTGGCATCACCCTAAACAGAAGGACATTGAGGCACCCTAGTCCAACCAACGGTCCAGCGCTGTCAAAGCAGCTTTCGCGAGACTGTGTTTTTACTTAGTGTGCCTCAATGTTCTTCTGTTTAGGGTGATGCCATCGTTTGTAGTACCCGATGCCGACGGCACGCGTTCACAGGGAAAATACAAAGAAAATGCAGGAAACAAAATGTCGCCGTAACACAGTCAGTGCCACGAGCGCGTGCAGGGACACGCTCTTTCACGCGCTTCACAACAAAAAATAAAAATAAGCGCTCGAAACAAAATGGCCAGATGTCATCACCCCAGTTAAAATGGTGGTTCGGGCGAGTTGGTTGTTCATGATTGACAAAGGAAACAGCGCTGTCAGTCTGTCAGCGCTGTTTAAGTGGCTCTTTCTTTTGTGTGCATGAAAACTTTAGAGTGCTTGTTTTGAGGGTGCGCTGTTTCCTTGTCAGTCATCACCCCAAGCAAAGCGCACATGAAGGCACCCTATTTTTACTTATCGTTTGAATAGACAATTGCAAGCATGGAGCCCCGACTGCTGCCCCCTGTTCGCAAGCACGTGCAGCATGCGCGTGAACGTAGCTTTAACAAGCTCGCAATTGCACGGGTGTGCCCACATGAATACAAGCATGGCGGCGGCCTGTCGCCATGCTTGCAATCGTTTATTATTGGCGAGATGTTTTGGTGGTGCGCTCTTATGATTCCTTCTTGTCATTACCTTGCGAACATGTTCAATGGTGTTTGTAATTAGCATGGTGGAAGCTTGAAATGCTTGCGCTTTCAAAGCAATACAGCTAACACCGTCGAAATTAAAGTTCTTATATTCCTCTTATTTCCGGTGACGAGAAGTCCTTTATTGACGTCATAGTCAGCATTCGGCCAATCATGGAAGGCCGACCACAGCGACGCTTTCGATCGCGCACGTCGACAATAGGAGACATTCGCATGTTGTCAGCACGAGCTGTGGGTACAGCAATTCATCGTATGCCATGAGACCAGTTTTACCTGAATACTAAACGGAACTATCGATCCTACTTCGTCGTCTAAATGTCAAGTATGTTCTGGCAACACGACAAATATAGGAATATTTTTTTCTTCGAAAGGCACCAAATCTTTATTTAATGCAAATAACCCACGTACCAGGTTGCACCGGGTGGATGTTTCCAAATCTACTTCGAGTGTAATATGTCAACATCCAGAAGCAGCACCGCTCCGCGGAAGTACGGCGGCAAGCTGCGCATGCGCTCTGAGTCGAAATTGACCGAACCGGATTTCCCTCCTCTTCCGCGCCTCTCCGACTCTGAAGGGGAGAGGACGAAAAAAAAAGAGGAGGGGGTCAGTGGAGTTTGAGACGCAGATGTCGTTCGCCGCGCTGAACACTTCTTCAATCCACCATCACAGAACGGGGTCAAAAATCAAAAGGTCAAATTAGTCGTTAGTTGTTTATACAGCAGGAGGTTAGTATGCCAGAACATGGCGACATTGTTACCCACTGTAGATAAGCAATTTAACCAGTGCAGTATGACTGCTAGCCTGGGGTCTTTAACGTGCACCACGCAGTTGTGATACACGACCGCACGCCGGTACGATGCTTATTCAGATCGAAACGGGCAGTGAACCCAGGATCTCTGGATTCTGCAGCGCGAGCTTTCGCTCCACGTGCTCCGAGCTGATGTGCGCTAGACCACTCGGCCACCGATCCCCAGAACGGGGTTTCAGGATTCCTAGGATGAGGCAATGCGCGGATTATGAAGGAGAGAGAAGAAGCGTCTTTGAACAAGCTTGGGGGCAAAAAGACAAGCCGCAATCAAAACAAAATAGACTTTGGTGTCTTACCGCCGAATTCAGAAACCTCACTCAAACTACACTCACACTTAAGGGCCGCTCCACTTCCTCGAGGAAGGCGCGAGGGCCGGCGCTGGCCAATCGCGAGGACGGACCCGCCGTGGCGATTGGCCAGCGCCGGCCCTCGCGCCTTCCTCGAGGAAGTGGAGGGGCCCTTAAAAAGGATACTGAACCAAAGAATTTAGTGTCCATAATAACTGGCGCACGTTCTTTCCACGAGCCAGCAGCCGCCGGTGTGCGCGAGCACACGCAACGAAAATGACGTCAAAGATCTTCATTCGCGCTTAAAAGGACAGTGAAATGCATGGGCTTCGGGCCAAAGGAGAATAAATACAGGCTTTTCATCTCTACAGGTGAAAGCTACGTGCTTGTTAGACCAATTAATCGCTTACCTTTTACACCAGACACCACCTTGTAGATGAAAAACTTGTCTTTATTCTCCTTTGGCCCGAAGCCCATACATTTCATTGTCATCTTAACCGCGAAAAGAGGTCTTTGACGTCATTTTTGTTGCGTGTGCTCGCGCACACCGGCGGCTGCTGGCTCGTGGAACGAACGTGCGCCACTTATTATGGACACTGAATTCCTTGGTTCAGTATCCCTTTAAGTGTGAGTGTAGTTTGAGTGAGGTTTCTGAATTCGGCGGCCCACACTCGCTTGAGCACGTGTTCACGTATTTTTATGCCAGAACCCCCTGAACCGGCGATTTCCCAGAGCGATATATTGAGGCACTCACGAATGCCTGACGCGCAATTGAATGCTTCTTGCGAATGATGGAACAGCTCTCTACCCAGGTGAAAGCGCAAAGTTTCGTTGTTACAGCCGGAGTTCGACGCTGTTAGAGTCACAAAGATGTACAAGTTGTCATACAAATAATCGAACCTGGAAAAACGATCATTGCATATAAATCTAGACACATTTCAGCCGTCAAATATCGCCAAACGGTGATAAAGGAAAAGAGCAAGACACGGTAATTTCACGTAATAAGTATATTAATGATTTTGTTTTGACATTGATCTTCCATTAGCTCTGAACACAGTCCAGCCTTGATTGAAACGTCTTTGAATAAAATAAAGAAGCTTTCGGGATATATATCCAATAACCATATCAGGGGATCTCTTAGAAAACATGAGCCATTCCACTCTGTGAAGGTGAATGACAAGCGAAGCTGTTTAGCACACGACACAGACCCGCCCCGAGGAACCGGAGGAAAGTAGACTTCCGCGACGGGACTGCCACCCGGCGGAAAGTAGACACGCGCGACGGGACCGCCACCCCGGGAGAGCGGAAGGAAAGGAAACTAGGCTCGCAAGCGCTTGGAACGACGACGAAGAGAGGATGGTGCGAGCATAGACATGGCCGACGCGGGTTTGACAGTGGAAAAATCTTTGTGAAACCTTTATTATCTACCTGAGAGTCTACTGATCTTGAAAATGGTGCCTATTGATAACTAATCTACTGAACAGACCTATTGCTAAATTACCCAAGCGTCAAGGAGAATGCAGGGAATGGTGTTCCACGCGCAGCACGTGCCGGCGTTTGCAGCAGTAACTGTTGTAAAGGAAAAGCCTAAAACTACCTAAAACTAATGCCATCTTGCACACGCGCTCGTCAACTCTTTATTTTGGCTATTTACTTCCAATCTTTTATAGGGGGATGGCGTGCGCGTGCTGCGCGTGCGGCGGTGCGAGCGTAGAGTTTTTGTTTTGGTCACGCACACGAAAAATCCACGAGACCCTAGCCATAAAAAGCTTCGCTGTAAGCAAAAAGGGAATTTGACTGAAACAAACAAATGTAGACCCACGTATGCTGCGCCTACCGTTTCTTGATGCAGTCCAAAACGTACGTAGCACGGGTCGATCGTACCACACCTCAGTCCTTCAGCTCGATTTCCGGTGAGGCAATGGCAGCATCCCTCCACAGCGACAGAAAATTACAGTCAAGTCGGGAATCGATACTATCTAGCATTCTTACTAAAAAGCAACATTACTACATTACTAGATTAGCTCTGTTGTGAACCCCCCCCCCACCCCCCCCCCGCATAGCGGGGCACTCCACTCAGCCCCTTCAGTTCACCTCCCGTCGTTTAATGCGCCATCTAGATTTTCGTTTCAAATTTGTGTGTTCCATTGCGTATTGTGCAACGCCATCAAAGCGTATGTATTCCATAGAATAGACTGCATTCCCACAGCAGCAGTCCTGAAGACAGTGGCACGTCGAACGACGAGAAGCGGGACGAGGGGATAGAAGGGGGTATCTGCCTGTGGAAGCAGCGTGTATGGGCAGTTCAGTAAAGGGGCTAATCTACAAACCAGTTCAGTAATAGAGCTTACCCACTTTCGACTGTCTAAACAAACCTAGAACGCAATTACAATTTGTATTATACCCCCTTCCACTTATGCAATTCCCTTTCTAGTAGCGACTGCTTAAAGGGGTACGGAAACGGAATTTTTGCATGAATTTATTTGTTTTGATGTGGTCTATGTTGTGTCGGCAGATCAGAAACACTAGTCTAGAGCACTGTTTCTGGGCTGCAAGTAGAAAAGTCAAGGAAACTAATTTTGAAACGAATTAATCAATTTCAAGATTGAGCCTGGTGACGGCCTTCACGTAAAGCTGTGTTGGAATTCCATGGCGTCAACTGCCATTAAGAAAAAACGCCAGCTCGTGGTAGGATGCATTTCTGGAGAAGTTAGTTAGTCCTGAATGTCACTTAAGGGGTATCCACACGAAGGAGAACTCCGAGGACGGATGTCGTGACGTCAACATCCCGGGAAACTCCGTTCCCGGCTCCGCCACGTGCACCTGCGGAGCTTTCGTGCTGACAGCACGAACCCTCCGTGCTTCCGCCACGGAGGAGAACGGCGCCGCGAGGCGTCAAAAAGGAATGACGTATGTCTCACGTGATGCACGCTCCGCGGAGGAAAGGGGCGGATTTCTCCTTCGTGTGGATACCCCATAAGCAGAGAACGCTAACGAGTTTACTACGTTGAATATGTTAACTTTAACACTGCTTCCGCAACGTGCACTCCACACCATCAAGTTCGCCGTTCTTTGTAGGGGTTAGGTAGGAGCTTAAAGGGGCTATGCAACAATTTTTTTACTTTGCGCAAATACCGCTTAGAACGGATCCCTGACGTTAATGACCTATGAAACACGCCTTCGTTTTTCACCCGACGCATTCGAAGTCCCAGAAAAAAATTAAAAAACAACGAGCAGCGTTCACGCCCTCAACTCGCAGCCAGAACAAGCGGCCACGTGATCTGGAGCCGATTATATGCCGCCAATGTTGATCATAGCCACGCGCTGGGGTTGGCAAAGCACAGGACACGCGCTGAGTTCCAGACATTGTTATGGCTCGGCTATTGTCGTCGTTGCAGCGATTGGACACGGGCCACTACTCGAATGCTTCTCGAGCTATCAATTATCACGAGCCTAAATCGAGTGCCCACGCAATGCTCGGGTCCAATCTATGAACCGCATTCAAATATCGTCATACGGGTGTACTGCGATCCCCGCGTTACGTCATCGAATTTTGCAAGGGAGAGATTGAATGAAAATGATCACTTTTGTCCTTGAAATTACACCGCAACAAAGGAGTTTCTTGTCCAGTGGCATTGCATGCGAGTATCCTTGAGTCCCACTAGTGCCAGTAAGCTCGTGTAAAGTGAAAAACATTCCAATTGAATATCGTTGCACAGCTCCTTTAATTTGAGGCTGCGGGGACCTCTGCAAGGTCAACCGTACCACACTCCCCACGTCGCTCCCCCCCCCCCCCTCCCCCAACCACCACACCATCCCCCGAGATGCGCTGTGAAAAACGGGCTCAATTGTGACGCCCGGTGTATACCTTATATACGTAGCTTGCGTCGCCTTTGCTGGGTATTGACGATTTTTTCTACTTACTTGTTCCCTCGAGCTGCGGTGTGAAACTAGCACGGCGAACCGAAGGCTTGTGGCACATAAAATACCGGTATGGCAGCGGATGACGTTGCGGGCAAGCTATATGTATAGACCAACACGCGGCCCTGACGTCACGCAGCTGCGGTGGCGCTGTCAATGGCACTGCGCATGCGCAGACGCTTCGCTTCACGCGAATTCGGTTTCTGCGCACGCGCAGTGCCCACACCTGGTGTGGGCAAACGCGGGTTTGTTTGTAAACAGCGTGTCGGTCTATAGGCCATAGGGCGTAGAGTCCTCGGATATTACTACTAGGCGAGATTGTCACGCGTTGCCGCCACCAAGCAGTAACGCTAGCAACTACAGTGCCGTTGGCCCTGCAGGTAGCCTTTGACGTCCCGAGCGCTATTCGCGACTCCAGCGACCTATAGGGGACGCCACTATCGGGCAAATATGGCGGTCGAATCCAGGTCGTGCCGTGCCATGTGCCAGCTCAACGCACAACGCTGGGGGACCATTCAAGACTTGAGCGTGTTGGTGATCTACATTGACTTAAAACGAAAGAAACACACAAGGGGACGAAACAGACGACACAGCACGTAAGCATTGGACTCAAAATAGTTTGCCCCGCTTTTCATCTTCCATGGTTCGAACCTGCGGTGATGTGTTGTGGTAAGCGAACTTCCAGAGGCTTGACTTTCTTAGAGGAAACGAGGAAAGGACTGCCCCTTGTCCTTCCACGGTGCTGATGAACGTTGATAAACGCAGAATGTCTGGCTCACGCGGTTCCATAGGTCGCGTGCAGAGCAACCCTTGGTCACAAGGCGATACTACGGTTACGACACAGTCACCGATACAACTGTTCTATCGCGCAAACCACCGACAACCAGTAAACACGAAAGCCAGAAGAGACGAGAAGAAATCGCGAAGGGACCTGTTCCGGCCAGTTCAGTGTTTTCCCGCTAGGTGCCGTTCGTTTTGCTGGAGTCGCGAATACGCATTGCGTTCCTCGCTGGCCGATTTTAAAACAGGAGGTATGGGCCTTATTCGCTTACTCTGGTCCCCAGCCACCTGACAAACATATCCGGTATGTGTGGCGAAAAAATAATAAAACGTTTCAACATGCAAATAGTAAGAGCAATAAAGGGAAGACAAAGCGAGAATGGTAGACGGTTACGCTTATATCCTAAGTGTATTCTACCGGCGTCGCGGCGACAAAACAATGTTTACGCCCATATTGAGAGTGACGATATCTCAAGATGGCGGCGCCTTTGTGAAATGTGTCTATTGAGAGCTCGCGGTCGCGTCATTTCGTTTCCTTACTGCCTTAAGAAACGGCGGCCGTGGCTTATTGTGTTCATGTTTCTTGCTTCGTCATTCATTCTTTTGCGCTGTTGTCTGATGGGCTGCATAGCTACAATGGGGGTATTCACGGGACGCCAGATTTTTCGACCTTGTTCCACAGCGCATGCTCAGAACTAGCTTTTATTTATCGCCTTCCAAGAACTGCGATTCTGGTGGTGTGCAATGAACGTTGAAAGTGCAATATCGTGCATTCCTCGCAGGCAGTGAAGTTAAAGCTATGGGTACCCGTGCGCTCGCGAACCTTGAACATCGACATAGCCTCCTATTTACTGACAATGGCTGGCAGATCGCCACGAGAAGCGGCCGCCGAAATCGAAAAGGGGGAGCGGCAGACAACGGATGACATGGGATCCACGTGACTGGCGCCCCACTGCGGCGAGACACCGAAACGCACTTTTCCCGAGCGAACAAGTGTGTTTTGGGTCCTCGCCACTGCAAAAGCTGTGCGCTGAGGTGCAGGTTCCCCGAGAAATGGCTCTTTGATGCTCTGTGCTACCAGATCCTCGCGCTCCAAATCTGCGACCGGGCACTCTTTTGCTCCGTCGTCGAACTGCCAGGAATCGTGAGCATAGAGGAAGCTATGGTATCGATCAAAGCTGTGCACGAGCCATGTTCGGTACTTCTCAAGTGCCCGAAAGAGCTGTACTCGAGCATCGTTCTGAGCATGCGCTGCGAACGATCGTCCAACGAAATGGCGTCCCGTGAATAG
Source organism: Ixodes persulcatus (assembly GCA_013358835.2). Lineage (NCBI taxonomy): Eukaryota > Metazoa > Arthropoda > Arachnida > Ixodida > Ixodidae > Ixodes > Ixodes persulcatus. The sequence continues at coordinate 939,091 of JABSTQ010010261.1, forward strand.
GGAGTTTTAGAATAGCGCACGCTAAAGCTTTGCGTACGCAAAGAATAGCGTCGCCGCCACTGCGCATGCTCCGAACGCAAACCAGGTTTTGCGCTTTGCGTGCGCAATTTTAGCGTGCGCTATGTCTCGGAAATAGCGTGCGTACGCAAGGAGTCTTTGTGCTTCTCTAAGGAGGATTCGTGATGAGAAGTTGGCTAAAGCCAAGACGAGCAGCGTTAAAAAAATGGCGGCTTCCAGGATCATGTCGGCGGCTGCTTTGGCGGCGTCGTGAGTGCGACGTTGGCGGCATCCTCGCGACTGCGATTTTTAATACGGGACGACATTTTACTCGGTTTGGCAACGATCACCGGCAACTTGATGCTTGTGACGCGCGAACATTTCTCAGCGAAGGTACGATGGGCGAAGATCAGTACACGAGACCTCTCTTGCCGAAGCGACGCAAGCGGACACGACTGGTCAACCGCTCGCGTCGCATTCTCATGTTTAAACAAATCTAAAATGGTGCTCTGGACCAAAAAACTTGTTTTATCTAAAGTTACAGCATTTCGTGTGTGAAATGAAAATTGTGACTGTATCTTGGTGGCGTCGCAAGCGCGAGATGCTTGGGCTTTTGCCTCGCGACGGAGAAACACTATTCTGAAACTCTCTCGTGTCACGTGCGCTAATACAAGCGCTAAATTTAGTGTTAGCGTGCGCTAAAATTGCGTACGTTATTCTAAAACTCCCTAATATCCCCTATATATGATCGGAGCTTCACACCCCCTGCGTTTCTCAGGCTCTCAATAAGTACCAATAGGAGTACCTAAAAGGGAAATTTAAGCTATGTTGTATTTAAAAAAGGCCATTTAATTCGTCTTCCTTTGGCCTCCAGGATCACGAATATCGAAATTATGTTCCAAGGGGTGCGTCAAGTAGCCAGAACAGCACCGTGAACATAGAGATGAAGCCTCGCCTCATTCCCGGTGCGTTCGGCAAGAGGAGAGACTCGTGGCGTTAAGCACATATATATCTCAACATTATCGAGCTTTCGTAAGCCCTAGGCCCGCTCGAGACCGGGCGACTTTCCTAGCAATTTCGGTGTTGCTGGCCAGTTGTTCCCCATAGCTTTCCTTACTTCCTCACGCTGCAACACGAATTGCTGGAATAAAGTTCGCGTCTCGAAACGGTCCACCAACTAGGACAACTCGGAGACGTTTGAAGCGGCAGCAGCCAATCAGAGACCCGACATTTTCACGCGCTCCCCTGTGGTGGTCATGATGACAACTAAAGATTTGGTTCTGGTGTGAAATGGTTCCTTTTTGAGAATAAATCATTGCAGAAAGAGGAGATAGCGTTCTTACGCCATTCATAGATATAAAAGACACGCATATAGTGCGTAATTGTGTCTAAATAAGGCAAGCAAATTAGAATTTCGTCATGATGATGGCAAATCGTAGAAATTCGGTTGCTGGGATAAAGTTCTCCGTCATAAGCGGGCTTTACCCGAGCAGTCAAGAGCGCTTCACACCTTCCCTCACAAGCGCCACGCGCAAGAGAGTTGAAACCCCAGGGTATGAGGTAAAACCCAGTGGCTAGCTTTTGCGGCTTTTCTCAAGTCTTGTAATACATTTGGGTCAAATGCTTGTGATATTCGGTTTCACGGGTCAAAAGTACTCGATAATTTACCTCTAACTCGCTTGTTTTTTTTCAAGAACCTCTCCAGCTTCCCTTTAAGGTGTAATAACTGATACCCTCAACTGCGGAATCATTGGCAGTACCTCAAGTGACGAAAAAAAATTTTCCCCGCTTCAGACGTGCCCTTTGGTGCACTCTGTGAATGCCTCCGGAACTCAGCACGGAGCGCAGCACACCCATGTCGACGCTCGCCTCGGCGCTTCGTTTCCGGAACTATGCCGCCCGGGGCTATGATCCACCGGAAGTGTGCAGCGAACCGGACGCAATATCTCGCGCCGGACGACTCCGTTCGCTTGGCGTCTTGCCGCCTGCGCGCCGGGCTTCAAGTGAGGCTCTAAAGTGACTCCGGCTTGCAAGTCAATTTAGACTTCGAGGCGGGGGAAAGCCGGATGCTTGAGGCTCCGGAAACGAAGTTTATAGAATTAGGAGGGGGGGACTGGGAACCTGGTTAGGTTGTCGGACACCATCTAATAAAATAATTGGACATCATTGAAGTGCCTGCTTTTTTAGTGTTGTTTGCTCCTTCGGTGCTATAGAAAAATAATGATGATAATTTTAATGTTAATGTTAATCATAATGATAATAATAATGGTGATAACGATAGCGATTCTAAAAATAAGGCTTTCTTTTTTTGATGCCTCAGAACAACCAGCAGGTCAGAATGTGGTGGCACATAAATCAAAACAAAACCAAGTCTAGGTTAATAATCCTTCCGCCTAGAATAGCCAAAAAAGATGCAACTCGAATTTATTTTCAACAAAAAACAGTTCTTAAAATTTGACAACATTGAGAGACAGGTCCTTCAAACAGTTCTATTTTGTTACTACAAGTGACAATTTTGCTTGAATAGTGTAAAATATACATAAACTTAGAAATACGATCCGGCACGGAAAATTTTAATGATCAGGACAAATCACTATCTACACAACTGTGAACAACTCTGTGAAACCATTAAAAATAAAGAGCAATTCTTCTTTTAGACAAGTCGCGTAAAGGACCTGACTCTCGAATATAATTATAAAGTAGAGTTTTCCGTGTAGCTTTTCAATCCATTTAATATATTTACATCAAAGTTTAGGCGTCTTTTCGGGTGCCATACACGAGGGCGGATCATCGGCAAAGGAAAACAAATGACGAACATTCTACAATAAGTTTACACATTTACATATAAGAACTATAAGAAATCAGTGTACCCAATATGACGAAAATAATCCCTGGAGAAGTCACTTAGCTGTGTTTGGAGATTTGTGTTTCTCCTTTGTCCCTCTTGTTTCCCTTCTCCAGGGATTATTTTCGTCATTCTTTTTCAGCTCGCTTGCACCTTTGCATTTAATTGCATTATAATCATACTCAATATACACAAATTCATACGCACATTATTCATAATACAAACACTCAAAGAGTTCCTTAAATACCACAGTATTAATGCTGATCACCATTTTGTCCAGGCAAGTTATTCCATTCTTTAATGATCTGTATTAGAGGGGAAATATGGAGTTATTACGCGACCGACATTGTTGAAGTTTGTTCGAGTTATTTGTTTGAGAAGAAATATAATGAGCTGCTTGGCGATAAGTATTTCTGAAGTATGAGGAACTGTAGTGAATACCACGAAAAAAGCACATCCAGTTAGTTTGATCTGTAGTGGCTAATAAAAAAAAAAAAAGACCAAGATTTGATTTTAGGGCGAAGAGACTGCTTCGGGTGAAGAATCGTTTACTATAAAACGGACAACTTTATTTTAAAGGGACCCCCATTCGTCACTTACAAGTTTTGATATTTAATTCGCCCCGGCCGGCTTAAATAGTTCAACCGTCCCTTAGAGAGTTTTGATGTGTAAATTAATTCGCCCCAAACTGCCTTTATATATGGTATATATATCATACAGTCATGTTCAAGTTTGGGGCGAGCCCCGCATTAAAGATCTTAATGTTTTCAGTGAGCTAACAATTAGGTTATCGATAAGTTAGTTCCATGATACATTTTCGGAAAATATGAACGCCGAGATAAGTATAAATCGAGACAAATTCTAGTTGATGCGTTTGTAACGTATATTGAACGGATGATTCGTTAGACTTTGAAGAAACTGTTATGTGCTCGCATTTACCAGGGTTAATGTTCATTTGCCAGCTGGAGCACCAGGATGTTATAGAGTCGAGAATATTTTGAAGAAGGCAATGATTTGTTGGTTTAGTAAATTATCTGTAAATAACACTGTCATCTCCAAATGGTCGAATGGTAGATTAGATTGAGGGATGAAGCTCAGTAATATAGGTCAGAAACAGCGGGCGACTGAGGACGCTACCCTGAGAGACACCTGAGATTACCGGAAATGAGCTAGAGGAATAATTAATTATCGAGACTGACTGCTGTTTGTTGGTTAGAAATTTTGTCATCCATCTGACGGCTACTGGGTTAATCTGGAGAAGAGAAACCATGTTGAATTAACCTGAGACTGGGGTAGAGAAGAAACATCAAAATGTAGAAGGGACAGAAAATAAAGAGGACGACGTCTCAAACTCAGCTAACTGGTTTATTTAGTCCACCTCCTTATATAGTTCAATCTCAAGGTCATCTCCACCAACACAAAACACAAAAGGACGAAGTTTATACAGTTCAAGCGCCACAGTCTTCATCACACAATGCAAGAGCGTTGACAACCTTTACAGGTCGACGCGATAAGGCAACATCTATCCACCTTCAAACTTGAACCAAAGGATCTCTTCCCCTACTACTCTAAATACCGTTCATACTTCTGAATCATAGCACACCCTCTCCACATAAAAAAAACAAAACTGAAACGGTAGTTGGGCCAATACACGTAAGAACCACACAAAGCAAAAATGTTTTACAGTTTTTTTGGAAAATCGCGGGGCAGGTCGCACTTCAAACAACCTAAATAACAAATAATAAAAAGAACAAAAATTACATTTTAGGAAGTCTTTTGAATTGATTCCAAACTGTAGTGAAGCCTGACTTATGCAGTTGACTAGAGACTTTATCCGCACTGTCTCCCTTACTACTCTCTTTACATCGTTCCTCTCTTTGTGTATTATTTCCGTCTCCGACCAGAGCGCCGTGCAGTTGTTACGTTCATGAATATGTTTTGCTATTTGTGAGTTTTGTGCATTGTTCTCTATATTTCTTTTATGTTCGTTTAATCTGTCATTTATGCGGCGTGACGTCTGTCCTACGTACTTAAATTCACACTCCAGTGGTATCTCATAAACAACACTAGTCTCGCAACATACCGACTTTTCCCGATGAGCCTTTTTGCACTCACTCACACCTGTTTGAAATAGGCGTCAGTTTACTTAATCTAAAATCTGAACTAAAGACCGTGTCTACTCCAAACTGCCTTCGCACATGCCTTCAGGTTGTGAGAGATGTCATGAAAATATGGTATTACAGCAAAGCGGTTCCTTGATTTCTCTTCGGTTTCTCTCCTGCCTTTAATAAACAATTCTAATTGCCGTTTTAAAAAAACTGTCATCATAACCTATACTAATCAACCTTTTCCACTGTCTTTCTACTGATTCAGTGATATGATGGACCCATGACCTTTCCAACGCGTTCCTGACCAATGACTTTACAATCCCTGCCTTTACGGTCTTCGAATGGTAACTCATTCTTGGCAAAACCAGTTTCGAATTATCTTTACCATATTCCCAACATAACCCTCGATTCACGTGAATACGTAAATCGAGAAACTGCATAAGTCAGGCTTCACTACAGTTTGGAAGCAATTCAAAAGACTTTCTAAAAATGTAATTTTTTCTTTTTATTATTTGTTATTTAGGTTGTTTGAAGTGCGACCTGCCCCGCGATTTTCCAAAAAACCTGTAAAACATTTTTGCTTTGTGTGGTTCTTACGTGTATTGGCCCAACTACCGTTTCAGTTTTTTTTTTTATGTAGAGAGGGTGTGCTATGATTCAGAAGTATGAACGGTGTTTAGAGTAGTAGGGGAAGAGATCCTTTTGTTCAAGTTTGAAGGTGGATAGATGTTGCCTTATCGCGTCGACCTGTAGAGGTTGTCAACGCTCTTGCATTGTGTGATGAAGACTGTGGCGCTTGAACTGTATAGTACTTCGTCCTTTTGTGTTTTGTGTTGGTGGAGATGACCTTGAGATTGAGACTATATAAGGAGGTGGACTAAATAAACCAGTTAGCTGAGTTTGAGACGTCGTCCCGTCTATTATCTGTCCCTTCTACGTTTTGATGTTTCTTCTCTACTCCAGTCTCAGGTTAATTCAACATGGTTAATATTCACCAGCTCGCCTGCACGCTTACGATTTTTTCTGGAGAAGATAGTTTCAGGAGTAGGCGGTGGTGAGGAACGGTATCGAATGCCTTGACGAAATGTATAAGTATAGTGTCGGTTTGTCAGAGGTATGAGTGTTAATATTAAAGTCTCTTACAATCTCAAGTAGTTTGCTGGTGTAAACGTTTTTTTTTTCTCTCTCTAAGACTATCCCTTAAAAAATGTAATTACAAGCTGGAGACGTTCTATAGAAAATAGTCCCTTAAAGTACCACAGGGTCTCTCTAGGAAGGCCATGAGCGCTAATGCCTTCCTATAATCCTCCTTAGGACAACCGTAATATGTTACTACAAAGGCAACAGGGGTGTTCGTGGCATATTGTCTATAATTGGCTCTTAGGATGAGCCTAGGACGTCCACAGCCATAGGATTCTGCTAAAAAGGTAATATAATTGCGGTTCTAGGCTCCTAGGAGGAGCCTAGGACGACCTTAGCTAAATTGTATAGAGCAGGCTGCTTCTAAAACAGACGCAAGGGATTGATTTTAAATATCCTAGAGGTTTATTACACACAGCCTTTTTTGTAGACAAGTACAAACATGTAAGCTATCTATGAAATGTGAAGAGATGCTACTAAACTGCTCTACAACTAAGAAGATTACAAAGCCAAAAAAAGAAGGGGGCAATTCTACACTTTATCCGAAAGAGTACCCGTAGATGGACAGGTCAATCGTCATTGGTAAAATCAGTAGAGCGTGTTAAACATATTTTTTTCGGCTATTGGAGCGCTAGCGGGTCGACAACGATTTTGTGGTGGTCGGTTGCCCACCCGTTAGCGTTCCAAAACCCAAGAAATAGGTCAATTGTCGCCAAGAATAGGTTGCAGTGGACTTACGAGGCAATTTTAGGACCTCAAACATGTAATCTGAAAACTATGTTGACAACAACCACACAAAAACGATAAGGAAGTGCTCCGTGAAGGTTCAACATGGTGTGGCAAAAGCTGTCATTTGCCGAACCGAGCACTAAACGGATCACAAGAATTTCTTGTGCCTCTTTGAAGAAATCGCTTGTTTCCGATATACGCGTATGACTTTTCGGACCCTGATAGTTTTGATACACTTAGAATACAGTTTTCGCGGGCGATATATCATATACCGCCGAAATCCACGGCAGCCCCGCAGGCCGCACCACACACGCGGAACTATACTCCATTCGAATCCTGGAGAAAAGCGCACCGGAGAAAAGCTCAGTGAAAAAAACTCACCCACTTTTGTAGCGAGTCCGGAGAAAAGCTCACTTGTATTTTGACAGGCCCAAAGAAAAGCTCCCCTCGAATTAAATTATGATGTAAAGTGGTCGTTGTCATTTAATAGCAGTAGTGCTACCAAGGCTTTAAGCGCCTCTCACGCGGGCAGTACAACGTGGAACAGTTAGCACGAAGTGATTTTGCGCAATTTTACTCAGAGAAGGGGCTGATCAGCGTCAAACGTTTATCGCATTAGTTTGTGCCCCGAATGAGCGATTTCCACCGCACTAGTATAGTTTACTCGGCAAGAAACGAAATGCCAGAAAAAAAAAAAAAGTCCATCGTTTTTTTCTGTAGGCAGAGTTACGCAGTGCACACACTTCACATCAGGTCACTCTGCGGTGGACAAAATAAGAAAAATAATATTTCATAAATCAGATTTCTTCAGGTCGGTCTGCTGTGGGCAAATAAAGAAAAATTTCATTAATTTTTCTTAAAGTTTATATTTGATTTATTTGATTTATATCAAACTATATCACTGTCGCTAGAAAAATATTTATTATTTATTACAATATAAAGTTTTAAACACTGCAGGTTGTTTGACCAATTATTCTGATCAGTGAAAACAACTCGAAAAAAATCGCTGCAATTTAGCAACATTTGCTTGCGAAAACCCCATCATACAAGAACAAAAATTGCTTAGTTCTTTGTTATCAAAAATGCTGTGTTAAATTTTCTTTTTCGCGATCTGATGTTCGTGCATTACGACATACGTTCCCATTATTCGTTTCTATATTTTGCGTTCCGATTTGTTCGCTAAAATATGTGACGTAATAGACCCTTCCCGAATGTCAGTCTACCCACCCTGTGCAGAGTCAAACCCGACGCTTTAATGGCGGCACTACACAGCTTCTCCACACCAGAAAATGCGAACGTCTTCGAAAGCATAGAGCAGAAAGGGGAAAAGGTGTTGGTCCCCTTACGTCACCTTCGACTCACGAAATTGAGGGTGCTTGATTTAGCCGAGCATGATCTCCTATCACCGCCATTAGAGCGGCAATATTGAAGCTCATGGGACTGCCACAAGGTGACTCTGACTTTTGAAAAGGGTCTATTCTGACGAAAAAATCGAAGGTGAAAATAAAGTTCAACGCATCGATTTGCGGCGAAGACCACTGCCTTTTGCTCTTGTTCAGTCCGATATAAATATTGATCGTGTTATGATTATTTGACCTAATTACAGAACAAACGCCCACATTGTAAGCGAAAAATCATAAACAAACGTTAAATGAAAACCAAAATATTTTGGGCTCGTTTTTGCAGGAATGGTTTGATTGAAATCATCCTCATAAAATCACTCTGATTTAAATCACGATTTAAGTCATGTGGATTTTTATCCTCTAGGATGGCTGTAGTCTTCGTTCCGCTTTTATGTGAACCCGTTTTGCATGAGTATTATTATGTTCAATTCTGACGTGGCCGGGATAGAGGAAATACGACTTCATTGATTTTCCGTGCGAATGAGATAGGAATTGGAAACACTGCTCTTTAAGCAAATTGTGAAATTAGGAGATTTGGCAATGCGGTATCGGTATACTACATAGAAGGTCATTTCATAAATAAATATCCAGAAACCACTCAATCTGCAGCCCTCTACACTGGTTATATCTCCCTTTTTATTTTCTTAAATGTTGAAGGGGCATCCCAACAATGAACACAACGAGAGCATTTGTCTCTTGTATCCTCTTGTAAGTTCTTCCCTAAACTGAGAGTGCAGTGAATGCTACGTGCGTGGCCTTGGCCTTGAGGCGGATGCCGTGCTCTGCTTTATCGCCAGCTTGGAGACTGTAGTCACGTGACCCTAACCGGAGACACGATTGGACTAAAACACGCATAGCGTCTACTCTGCTGTCAATACCGAGTGGAGAGGACAGCTGCATAAAGGCAAGTTTTTGGAGTTTTAAAGAAACTGCTCAGCCCAAAAGTGACTCCAAAACGGGAAGTTTGAAGATACTGTAGCGGCGAGGCTGCCGGCGCTGAACGTCGCATCATTCAACAACACATCGATGACAGGCTTAAGAAAAACGTTATTGAGCCATCATCAAGCCCGTGGTTCTTTCCGGTAGTGCTAGTGAAAAAGAAAGACGGCTCCTGGCGTTTCTGTGTTAATTATCTCAAACTCAACAAAGCCACCCAAAAAGAAGTTTATCCGCTACCCGAAATTGATGACACGCCCAATACTTTACAAGGCTCACGATAAGAAAATATGAAAGACGTTTAAAAATCTCTGTAATGCGAAATTAGAGTGCAACTCTTGAGGGGGAGGAGGGGAGGGCACGGAGGGGAGGGTATCCCCACTCCTCCTCCTCCGTACCCTCTTCTCTTCCCCTCCTTCTCTTCTACTCCTCCTTCTCCATCCCCTCCGCTCCCCTCCACATTCAATTCAGTTTCCCCGCCAAATTTAGAGGGGAAAATGGCGTCACATGAGTTGGTGTCAGGGGACCGATGAACAAATTCGGTTTCTCCACTAGATTCAGCGGGAAAATTGACGTCACATGACCTCAACTCCCATTCAAATCCCCGGTAAATTTAGCGGGAATTGAAGTGGTGTTGATCTCACGTAGCGGGGAATTGAATTGGTGTTGAGGTCACCCTCTAAGCTTAGCGTGGTTGCGCCGACGCCGCTCAATTCAGAAACGGGCGCCTAGGTGCTGCGCTCTAAAAAGGTTTGAGGGTAACTCTTTTTGAAGTGTAACAGGCATGTCCCAGAATCCACCCCTTTTGCTAAAGTGAGCGTTACGGTTCCACCCAAGATGTCCTGAAGAAGACAGTGCCACTGATAAGGAGCAGAGCATTTACGTCCTCATCAGTCATGCCCTCGGCGTTGGTGCAGTGCTGAAACACTGTGGGCTCATTTTACAAAATGCTTTAATAAAAGAAAACTTATAAAAAATAGGAATTTAAGGCTATGAGGGGAGGGTTTTCAACAAAAAATACTACGTGGAGCAGAAATTAAAAAAAAAACTCGGCGTCTTTCGGTTTTTACTGATTTTGTTATTTTGACACCAACGGCTGTTTATCGATGTTTTTTTCTAAACAGATTTTGTATTTTTGACACCCACAGATGTGTATCGGTGTTTTTCGATTAAAACCGGAAAGTCTACAGCCTAAATATAACGTCCCCATCCGGGACGGACTTGCTGTGTGTTCAATGAAAAAACGGTTAAAGTGCAGGCGAGCTGGTTTCAATCACATGATGATTGAAAACCTGAGACTGTGGTTTGAAAAACAGAAAAACCGTGGAGTAGAAAGAAAAAGTGACAGACAACGTCTCAAACTCAGCTAAAAACTTTATTGCGTCTACGTCTTATATACACCTCCCCCGGACGTCGAACGTCGCCACCACCACAACGGTTGATCAGTGAACTACAAACAATACACCGGAATGACAATCCACCGAACCGCAACCAATACATACATACATAAAAAAGGGTTATACAAACAGAAACACAAGGTCGTCACCACCGCACCCGGAAGGACTTCAACGCGGACACTGTAACACCAGCACTTGGAAACACAAAAAGACCGTCTCTAACTTACCCCCCTTCCCCCTGAACTGAACCATGAATCACACACAGTCGCCAACAATGCCCCCCTTACGATCCCGAACCCAACAATGCAGACAACTGCGAAGCAACCTCCTCCTCTTTTACGTTCACCCCACACTAGGTCTTTACAGTCGAAGAAACTTTTTTGACTCACTTCCAATTTGCAGTGACGCTTGGCTAATGCAATTTCCCGATGTTTTTATTTCCCGATGCTTTTATGGCTGCGTGTGCGATGCTCTTGCAAAGAGACTTCACCCTTTAATTTACGGAATCGCTGATAACCAAAATAATCTACTTCTTTGTTAGCCGTATTCTAAATAAATAAAATAAATAAATAAATAAAAATTAATAGAAAGTCCAGTGAGGAGGCTGTTGGCCTGGTTCGATTCTCGAGACGTCAAGTAAAACAATATTTACTTATTTGGTTAAATTAATACTGTGTCTCACACTTATGAGCCATGGCAAGTGTAGGAACATTAAAATTGGTTTGTTTTCGCATGACGAAAGATAATCACACACTGTCTTGAGCATAAATATAGCGCCTAATTTTTTAATGTTTGTTTCTTTGGAGGATAACTGACACTCGATAGTAACGTCCCGGTAATAGGAACGGCTCCATGTGTGCCGATGCGTCTACCATATTTTTGAAAGTGACTCCAAACAAAAATTTAGTAAATTGTGAATAAATAAATATAAAATAAGAAAGCATGTTAAATGCTTTCTATCAGTACCCCCTAACCCCAAAAATTTGTCCGCCCGTCCGTGTATTTTTACCCTAAATGGGAAGAAAATTTGTCACGTACGTGACATCAGGGTATTAAGTGACAATTAATTACCGTGACTTGATACTATGTGGTACCATTCTATCACTTGGGAAATGATGCCTTGTGACGTCGAGGTATTAAGTGATAATTATTTACCACGACTTGATAGCCCAATACATAAGGGGGTTACAAGATAAAAAAAAAATAATACAACCTCGTACCATGATGTCCCGTCACCTGACTTCGTTGCGTGACGTCAGATTATGTGACGTCATGGTACGACTTGACACCCGGACTGGACACCATGGCGTAAAGTTTCTTGCTAGTATTAGTGGGAAAAGGAATTTCACGTGATCTGATGTAATGTGACGCTGGCCACGTGAACACCGCGGCATGCTGGTGTCACGTGATGCCATGACGTCACGTTACGTCAGGTCATGTGACGTACATTTTCTCACCAAATATAGCGAATAATTAATCAATAGTATGTTGTTCACTCCCGGAACGACTGTTCAATGTCTTTTCAACAAATATTTATTAGTTTAATATAGGAATTTTTAGATAAATGTACGTGATAGTTTTTCTTTTTTTTTTGTTTGCAGAGACTCATTTATTTATACGAGTGTTTCAGGGAAAGTCAGCAAAACAGTTTCTGTGAGAAGTGCGTATATCACACATAAAAAGGGTTAACGCGATAGGCATTTCTGCTAAAAGACCTGACCAGGAATATTAAAAACGTTAACTAAGGTTTCTGATGAGTTTTTAAAATTATCATTTTGGTTGGGAATTATCGAGGCATGGTTTTAGTTAGAAAACTCTATAGTGATTTACAGGATATTGGATACAGGATATGCTGTTGATAATAATGCAATTAATGCAAAGGTGCAAATGAGCTGGACAAGAATGACGCAAATAATCCCAGGAAAAAGGGAACAAGAGTGACAAAGGACAAACACACATTTCCAAACACAGCTAGGGGACTGGTGAGCGATAAAAAAACTCCACCTTGGTTATGTCACTTGGTAGAGCGTTCCACTCGAAATGGAGAGGCCCTGGTTCGATACCAGGACCAGGCGGATGTTTTCGGTCACGCATTAGTCACCTAACTGTCTTCGGAGATTTGTGTTTGTCCTTCGTGCCCCTTGTTCCCCTTCTCCGGGGTTAGTCTCGACATGGGTGGTGGTGGCTAAAACGTTTATTAATCGATGAGGAGTTAGGTGATCATTACTTAGTTCCAAATTGATGATTGGCAGCATTCCTTAGTTTAGGCTATATGTCGAAGCGCGTTTTTGCGCGAGTGGTCCTGCGCGTCACGGACGAAGCCCGCGCAAAAAAAAAAAAAAAAAAATCAGAGCTTCTTCTTACAATGGCATTCAAACAACACAGCATTCAGTTTCTTTCGCAAGCGCCAGATTTCCTTGGCTCCTGCGAGGGAGTCTAGGCGGTAGTTTGGTGCTTTCGTCACAGAACGCACGACCACTGGAGCGAAATGCGTTCTGATGGAGGACGAAAATTTAAAACGCGTTTGAATAGACAATTTTAGAAACTTGCCAATTCAGGGCGTTCTAGTATGAAAATACGTGAACACCCTCAAGCGAGTGCGGTCACTTCCTCGGCCAAGGCAGCAAGATCCTACTGGCTTTATTGGGCTGCAGTATAACAGACTGGGCTCCCCAAAGCCCATGTTGCTCCTATCCTGGCTTATCTCTTTGCCCCCAAGTTCGTTCTAAAAGCCCATTCACACTGTTGCAACCGAGTTCGACCAACAGAGACGGGACTTGTTAAAACCTCTTAAAATTTCTTAGGACAAGAGAGCATACTGGCACCCTGGCGCCATCTATGCGGTGACCCCGGAACTGCATTTCACAAGAGCGAAGGTTTTGCGGGATTTCCGAGGTCAAATGTGCAAAACACCTATAAGAAAGGCTCCTCTATGACGTTGACTAAAGTTTTTCGAGTCAAGAGAGAAAGGCTAATGCGCGAGAGAAATAGATAATGTGCCGGACCGCCAAGTTTACACTGCTACCCAATAGAACGCGCCAGTGTGTCCTCTCGTTGTAAGAGGTTTTAAGGAACCCATTCTAAGAGGTCGCAAGAGTGTGAACGGGCCTTTAAACGGTTCTTCATTCTCCTTCTCAATCCGCGCAGTGTTTCATTTTCGGAATCCTCGAACCTTGCTTTCTGCCAGGTGGCACGAGGTATTGTTAAAATGGTGGATTGAGTGTTTTTATTTCGGCTTGTGGACTTCCTCGACAGCCCAAAAGCTTGTGGGCTAAAGCCTGTGAACTCATGCCCCACAAGCATTTCCGAATACGCGCTCGGGTGGCGTGCAGCTCAATCGAGGATGCGATCCCTCGTCAGTGCGCGTCGAGTATCGAGTGCGCCTCACGAACTGAATGATCATGAAAGACGACATCTTTCCGCCTTCCGGCGAACAATCATCTGACCGTGGAGCTGCGACAACGGCCCTCTGTGTATTACGTCAGGACGCCATCCTCTGGCGTCGTAGCGTCGCGCAAAGCCCGTCACACAATGGGGATTAACTCCCGGCAGAATGAGGCGTAGAGACAATCCGGAAAGCAGGGTCTTTCGCTCATTCAGAGGATTAGCTCACGACTCCAGACGGAATCGTCTTGCCATGCTTCGATGAAAGCAGGAGACATATCGGGAAGCGTTTCTGCACCGTGATACAGTGGACGTCGGTGACACCAGGGTGGAGAATAAAAATCAAGGTGATTTAAAGCATGATTTATATCCAACTAGTTTCACTACGATGACTTACATTTTAAATATCTTTCCCGTAAAACTGATTCCGAAAATCGTTCCTTACTTACCGTTTGTCTCTCATTTGAAGCTTTCTCTATGGATTTGTTTTGTATTTAAAATTAAAGAATCATCAAGCAAGAAATATTTATATCAGGCTAAACATGAGCAAATATCATTGCTATTTGAGAAAATCGGATAACCGAGCTTTCTTTCTACCTTTCACTTCATTTGACACTTGCATAACATCGTATTGCAAGCAATTCTGTACGCGAAAGGAAGAAACAGAACCTAGAAAACTAATCTCTTGTTGCAATCAAATGAAAATGCGAACAAAATGCATATAAGGCTTTTTACCTAACTACAAAAATTTATATATTTTGGTTTTAGTACATCAATAGCAAGATTTTAATTAAAGTACAGTTTAAATTTCCAGTAATGTGTTCTTCCACATTGTTATCATTGACTGGATGGATTTATTAATTAACCTGAATTTTTTAAAAATACATCCAATGATAAAGAGTCAGTAATTTGAGGTACAGTGATATAAATCCAACAATTTTTACTTTAATCTAATAAATCTGATTAAAATCGATTATATAGGATTTTTTTACTTTTTTGACATGTTTGTTTCCCCTGTGCGGCGCAGTTTCATGATACTGGAACGTGCCGAAATAAAAAAACAAAAAAACGGGGCGTTTGTCTTTTATTTTTTTAGAAGTATTGGGTGCCACTGGATTATTTTTTTTTTTTATTATTCATTCCAGAGTTGCCGTTTTTTGCATCGATTACTTGAAGAAGGGCGTTCGCCCGAAACGTCGTGTATACCTTCCTGTGCACGACTTTTTTCGAGTAGCACAACCATATATTTGCCATTTCGTGTTTAAGCTCGTTGTGCTTGGCAGCGCCCCCATTCTCTTGTATGGCTGGAAGACCAGAATCCTCTGGTCGCAATCACGCCAGCTCCATTCATTTGGCTCGTATTGCAGTAACTTAGATAAAGCTCAATCCCCCTAATCGCTCATGTCCCCTCTTGGGGATTATTTCTTGCCCCGAGGTTGATATACTGAATGAACTATGTAGTACATCTTTCTCCGCGAAAATCCAGTGGCCTCGGCGCCGACTGCGTTTTCACAGTAGGAACGGCTGGACGCGCGCAGATCTAAGTGCTGTCTCTTTTGAATTGGGAGGTATGGCTGCCGCCGTCTATCGTCGTGGGCAGCCTTCGAGACAGCGGAAGCAGCCGTCTCTGCTGTTTTAGCGGAACCGGTGTCTCCGTGTGACGGCGGCAGCCCCTCCCCCTCCGCGCAGCGATGCGCAGGCGTTATATCGGACGCGGGCAGTCCCCACCGCTTGGGGAGGATTTGGTGCTGCAGGCGCGATGTCTTATGCAAATGACCTGAGCAGAATGTATTCTCAAGGAAGAGTTTTTTTTAATAAAAAAAAAAAGCTTGTTTTATTTTTGTTTGACCAGTGCAAAGAGAGAGATAGGGTGGTAAGAAATCTATTAATTTTTCATTCCATATGTCTGAAAATGATGGACTTTTGTTCTTAAGGATTTCCTACATAGAGGACACGGAAACAAGAGGCCGTACAAAAGGGGCAGCTTTCTGCGATCATGAGCTATATCTGCTTTTGATTTTAGATCCTTGCACAGCGCAGCACAGGTATGCTTACGTGGCGTCTGCTGATTTGTTCTCGTCTTTCTTCGTTTAATTATCCTTAAGAATACTGAAACATATTGTAATGCTCTATTCAATAGAACGTTCTGAAATTCTAATTCTTAGGACTACATTCATTACTGCAAAGTACTATGAAGTTTCAACTGTTAGGACTGCATTTGGTTGACTTTTGAGCTTTCGACGATATGTAGTTTTTGTTTGTGGTGAGAAAAAAAAAATAGTTATTTGTTTTCTCTTAAACACGCGGTAATTTTCACATTCCTGAAAGACAGAGAGACGTCTTATGTTTGTCCCCTCTTTGTAGCCTATATCTTGGGTTTTAGAAATGTTTAACTCTAACCAGCTCGCCTGCCTTATTACGTTATCTTCAGTAATTTTCACGCTTATTTTTTTCCCAGTAGTTCTCACAAGCAGATATCACCCAACAATAATACTCACACAGTCGCTTTCTTTCACAACCACCTCTGATGTTAATTTCTTTTTAGGTTACTTGGCTAATGTGTGCTTGACCTCGAATGGTTGAATGCAGTAGCACACGAAAGGTGCATCTGCCCATGATTCTCGTTTGTCTCCTGTCTTGAAATTTTCAGGCGCGTATCGCTTCAAAGATCAGTGGCGAAACCGTGCAGAGACAGATTTTTCTGAGCGCTTACTGCGCCCCAGTCATGGGAATACAGGCTTCCAAGTCACGTGTTCACTCTTATAACAAAAGAATGCAACTCACCACTAATCGACCCCTACCTCCTTCTTGTGCCGTCGCTATGTTAGGCCGTACCTATTTCATTCGAGTGAATAGGTTTGTTTCGTAAGAAAAAAGAAAATGCCGAAAGAATGGTAGCGGGGTTGACATTGACGTGGCGTAAGAATTTACTGTGCGGCTCCCGGACAAAAATGACCGCATTCTCAGTGACCAGTCTGTCGTCACCAGATTTCGGCGAAGAAACTTCCTTTTCGGAATGCCAGACACGTTTTTGTGTATTCTGCAGATGGAGCTCGGAGGCAATACAGATTTGTCTTGCGGCAGTCTGTCCAAGACAGCTTGCAGGTCGACTCGGCAACGTCTACCGAGGCGCTCGCTAGCGAACAATCTGCGTGAAATTTCGAGACGAAACGGTTTGTGTTTTTATCTCAATGATTCGCGCTTAATTTTTTTTTTAGCTCCTTTAAGCTGTCTTCAGTGTTTCAAGGAAACCTCCGCCCTAAATTCAGACGGGACTTCGCTGATTGAAGCTGTCTGCGCGAAGTAAGTCGGTGCCGGGGTACACCAATTCTATTTGTCGAAGATGTTTTTTTTTAAATCGAAATGAACAATTGCTTTACGAGTTTTTCGCGCTTCATCTTTAAACGGAATTTTTGTTGCGTTTTCTAAAGAGAGACTGACTGCGCTCTAATTGGCCTGAAGTTTTCGAAAGATTATTTCACGCCCGTACTGGCTTCTAAATGAGTGTGAGGTATTATACTAATATTGCTTACATTATTACGCCGTTTACATTTCTTTACAACTGCCAATTTATTTTTTTGCTTCTGCCATCTGCGGAAGCCGGTTGGAATATGTGTTTCTAGGCGACTGAGTTCCCCTACCTTAGCTCCTCAGTGCACGTAGAATCAATGCCCGCGCAGTGTCACGAGCTTTATTTCCACGTAGACCCGAGCTAGATTGTAGCTTAATCGGTTCCATTGCTGTCCTGGACGGTGTCACTATACACGACACTTTTATCGGTATGCAGCTAACGCACAATAGCTTCGTTCGATTTACCTCAGAGCCGTATATATAGCGAGTTCGGCCATTCGTCGGGAAGTATAGGAGACAAATGAGGAGGCGCCATTGGCCGAAAGCGGGCTGGGCGTGTTCCAGGGCGTCTTCAGAAATTCGAATGTGACCAACCAGAATCCGGAAATAATACCCTGGCGGTGGTCGCGAGAAACAAACCTGATTACTGCATCGGAGTAACTCTCAGTGACTGAAAATATGGTACACGTGATGTTTCAATCACGCTCATCCAAAATGATGGTGGAAAAGTGCGACTAGCGGAACGATCGACATAATCCTTACGCCAAGCGCCGAGGGCCGGGAATCTGCCGTCCGAGCGGTCACACTCTGTCCGAGCAAAACAGAGTTGAGCGGCGTATTCGTTTCTTACATCTTTCTGCATGATCATGATCAAAACAACACGTGCACCCTATTTTCAACCACGAAGAGTTACTGCACTTTACTGTTACGCGCTTATTAAAACTATATACGAACATAAATTTTTGATCAGAACTGTTTCTCGCTTCCACCGCTGGGGCTCATTTCGGCTTCTGGTTGGTCAAGAGAGCATGCCAAGCCCTCTTTCCGAGTCTGGTGCACGCCCTGGCTCTGCCCGCGCCTCCCATTGACCAAACTCTCTTTATACATGGCTCTCATTTACCTGCACTTCCTCCACCGGTGTAGTAAAGAGTAAGGCAGTGTACTTCCGGTATTTGTATTGAGATACGACCGGAAGTACATGCCCTACACTTTTCTGCACCGGTGCAGGAACTGCAGGCAAATCTAACGAAGCTATTGAAGGTCCATAACTTAACAAACGTTCCGATTTGCATAAATGTTCACTTCGTAGCGGAGATGAAAGCTGTCTCTTTTCAAGGCAGTATGACTTGCAGGGCGTTTCAAATAGCGGCCAGGCTCTTTATATCGACCCCAAAAATCGGTTTCTTAGCCTATCGCTCTACCATTTTGTGCGCCGTTGCCCACAGGGTGTTCATTGTTTCTGTAAAAATTGTAAAATTACAAAATTCACATTTTGTAATAAGAGCGTTCGCAATCATAGCAAAATATCGCGTTTTCATTGGTCACATCTCGTCCTGGCTGCCGGAACAATGCTCCTCCCATCGCCGGAGATGACCTTGATGCGTTCGATCTTTGATTGCTAATTTAATACGGAAATTGGCCGGGCATCGTTAAGATTTATGGATTTCTAGGATGGTAAGAGCCCGCAGATTGAGTTACCGCCATATTTATGCGACCTCAGAAAACTCCTCAGGGCACCTTTATTTTGTTATACAAACGTGTCTTTTGTAGAAAAAAAAAAAAACCAAGAAAACAGTAGCACATAGCTACTTACTATGAAGAGGTTTTGATTAAGAATTGTGGACTTTGTTTATGAACACTTTACGCCGCATCTGGGAGTGTTCGCCTTTAATTTCTGCCAGGTTCGGCAGCGAAACGACGAAAATAACGCAAGGAGAGAATTTCCATTGTCTACGGCCATGCCCAACGACACTAGTTAAAGAAAAATTAATGACATAAATGCGTTGTAAATATAAATTCGGCGACCCTGATTAACAATGTGCTGAATTGCGAAGGAGGCATAGCGTCGTGAGTTCACTGATAGCTGTTTGATTTTTGCGAATACCAACTTTTTATGAACTTCAGACACTATAAATGAATATAATAAGAGCGCACATGAACTGAAACATTAATATTGTCTCGAGCGTTTTTTTTATTAGCACTTGAGATAATAATAATAATAATAACAGTTTATTTCCATTACACCTAAAGGTGGAGCAAAGAAAAAAAGCCGCGCTGCGCGGGTTGACGAGTAATCTAGGTTTAATTTAGCCAATCTTAGGCAAGATGATAAATTTCGTTAACTATCGGCCAGGCTAAAGTACTCATTAACAACATTTCACAATGTTGGCATCTGTAAATAATCCATCTGATAGAAGGACAGTTGCTTTGGCGTACTCAGGATATGAATAAGGTAACTGTCATGCGCGGCGTCACGTGCAGTCTGACATTTGTCTTGCTTAAACCTCGTGAAATAAAAATAAGGGGTGCTACCTCCCGCAAGTTTGACTGAAGTGAAATCCTAGCAATGTCAACAAAATGCAAAAGCAACTTTAAAGCGTTTTATAGACCTGGTAATGCTTTGTGGTGATGTCGAAAAGAATCCCGGTCCGACTAATATGGAACTAAATTCGACACTGACCGCCCTTCAGACTACTGTTGAACAATTGTGAACCTGGCATGATGAATTGAACCAAAAAGTAGAAGAACTCTCTGAAAAGCGAATAGACAAAGAGAAAAAGGTAACAGAACTAACAAAACATGTGTACACGCTCGAAAAAGAACTTGCTGCATCCGGGTTGGATTCGCAAACAACGCAAAACGATCTGAAATTGGAGGCAGCGCACGCCCAGCTCACTATTCTAAAACCGCAGTGCAATGATGCTGAAAGCCGCTCTCGTAGATTGAACTTGTTTTTTTCGTCTACCTAGATAAAGATAACAAAACATGGGCGGAATCCAAAACCCTTATCGCCAAGCTTTGCGCCGAAAAAATTATCATCATTCTTGACGGCAACAATTGATAGAACTCATCGCATTGGCGCGTACAGTGAAAATAAGAGAAGGCCTATTCCAGTCAAGTTTCGTTTTATCAAGCAGAAATAATCAAGTTTCTTCCAGTTGTAAGCTTAAGGATACTGGTATCGCATAGGCGATGATTTTCGTAGACCTGCTCCGTTGGCAAGAAAACTGCTAGTCGGACTTGCAAAACCTGAAACTGTCCTTTCACGTTGAAAATGGACAGGATGCACATGAATGACAAATATTTTATGTTTGATCATGAAACTGAGAGCGTCCGTAAGGTGAACATGTAACAATCACTTGGTCTTGCTGACCTTCCCTTAGAGTTTGATCTGGCTTCTTGCCTACAAGACGCTAATGCACCGAATTACTCCGCAACACCTTGTATAGGATCTGGATATATATGTTCTCGTGGTAGGCCTACAACTAAGATAAATAAAAGAGAAAATTTGAACATGAAAACAGCTATGGTTATCAGCTGCCGAAATATTAAGAATAAGGTGGACGAATTTATGGGCCTACTTGAAACGTTAGGCCCGAGATTGTATCAGCCACTGATCCTTGGTTGATGATACTCTATGTTCCGGCAAATATTTTCCATATATTTATACAGTAAATAGAAAAGATAGAAACGTACTTGGCGGAGCAGTCTTTTCCTTGTATATAAAAATGTACAAAGCACGCCGGTCCTAATGCAAGATGTTAGTATAGAGACAGTGTGGCGTCAGATATGTCTTAATGGTAAATATACTTCAGTAGGTGTCTTTTATCGTGCCACAGACAGGGGCAGCAAATTTTGCAAAGAACTAACTGAAATTATCTTGCTATCTCCCGGAAGTATGTTCTTTTAGGAGGGGATTTTAACTTCTCTGACCTGATTTGGGTGGGTGGTGAAGCCATCTGCTCGGGAAAATCGCTTCATGTAAAATTTAATGCTATGGTAGATATGTTCAAACTAACACAGTACGTTATGGAGGGAACGCGATTTTCAAGCATCTTATATTTATTACTGTGTCAGTTGCCGGGTGCCATGAGCAACATTTGTGTAATTCCTGGCATTTCGGACCATAAGATTGTGATAGCGGCATCGGTTCGTTCACGGTTACCGAAAACAAACTTCCAAGGTCGGAGAGCTTTTTTATGATAAGGGAAACTATGACGATATAAAAGATAAATTGGCACGTTTCTTTCCATATTTCTTAGTGCTGGCAGATAATATAAGCATTGATGACCTCTGGAAAATCTTCAAATCAAATGTTCATGCCCTATTTGACAAACACGTTCCATCTGGGCCTGAACCTTCTAAAAAACAAAAACAAGCCGTTGGTGGCAGAAAAGGTGCGGCAAATAATTAAATGGAAACAAAAAACATACCTTTGGTGTAGAAATCACGGGGGAGCCTCCAACAAGGCGAAGTTAGAAATAAGTAATACTCTTTTTGGAACAGTTCAAGGTGCCAAGGCCAAGTATTACGAGAGTTGGATTCAAAAATAAAAATAAACCGTAAAGAATTCTCATAATTCGCCAAAGCAAACAAGAAGGATGATACGTCCGTTCCTCCTTTACTAATAGATGGGCAACTTATGTTAGATCATTGGAAGGAAAGCTACGTGTCCAAACAAATACTTTTAGTCTGTTCTATTTTTTAACCTACAAACTAAAGATGTTACCCAAATGTGCTAACAGTCATGGAACATGTGATGTCACCTATCGAGATTACATATAACGAAATAACATTATTATTACGAGAACTTGATGTACAAAAGTCCACCGGGCCAGATAATATTTCACCGTTTATACTGAAAAACTGTTCCGCGGAGGTGGAACTGGCAAACTATTTGTGTGTGCTCTTTAACATATCCTCAAGAGACAAAAAACTTCCGTCCGTCTGGAAGATAGCAAATGGGATACTAGTGCATAAATCAGGATCCCAAAAACTTGGTGGAATATTGCAAGCTGATTGATCTATTAAACCTGCATATGCTGCAAGATTATAGAACGTGTGATTTATAGTAACTTGATTTCTCACTTAAACATAGACAATTTTCTTATCCGAGATCAGCACGGATTTTGTTCTGGACACCCTGCAGCACTATACTCTTTAACGCGTTTCACTTTTTTGCTGGAGCTATTTATATTGGGAACGATGTTGATTGTTTCTTGATTTTAGAAAAGCATTTGAGCTTGTGAATCACGAAATTTCACGAGTTTTAGAAACTCTTTGTTGATAATAATATATTGGCTTGGCTCCAGGACTACCTGAGCGAACGAAAGCAACGTATGATAATAAATGGTGAAGCGTCCTAATATGTAGGTATCACTTCTGGTGTCCCCCAGGGTTCTGCCTTGGATACTCTGCTCTTCCTGGCATGCATTAATGATATCACCAATGAAATTCAATCAAATATAAGACTATTTGCAGATGACTGAATTGTTTATAAGGTAATTCAGCATGTGAAAAATATCAATCTCTTACAGACCGATATGGACAAAATTTCTGAATTGTGCTCCAGTTGGAGGATGAATCTAAACCTTAAAAAGTGTGTGCGCGTGAAATTTACTTGAAAACCTCCCGTTTTATCTAACTATAAAGTAAATTAGGAAATGATTAAAACCGAATTAAATCTAAAGTACTTGGGTGTTACGCTGTCTATTGATTTAACGTGGAATGCGCATGTAGATGTAATAGTCATAAAGGCAGTACGTATGCTTAATTTTATAAGTCAAAATTTACGACAGGGATCCAGCAAAATTAAGGAAACTATGTATTTTACTTTTATTCACCCTATGTCTGGAGTACGCGTCAATTATCTGGGACCCCCGCCACATTAATTTAATAGATAAACTTGAAAACGTTCAGAACCAGTTGCTAGATTTGTTTTAAATATTTGTCAACTTGGAGCGAGCATTCCTAGTCTAAAAGGAACCCTAAATTGGGAATCCTTAGCGAACGAAGAAACTATTTTAGGTTAAACTTTCTTGGTAATATACATCACAATCGCCTTCTAATCAGCAGGACACATTTGCATGACCCTTTCTATGTATCCTGACGAGCAGACAACCCAAGAAAAATCAGACCCTACTCTTGTCGTACTGATACTTTTGCCTTTTAGTTTTTTCAAAAAACAGTCGAAGAGTAGAACAAATTGCCGCAGGATGTATTCTTGCATTATTTTGAAAGTGGTTTTTGATGGCAAAATTGTGCTTTTTTCGTGTGGGTGTCTATTTTTCCTTTTTATATGTTTAGTATTAAATGTGCTTTGCCTGATATTGTTTGTAGGTTTTATTTGTGCCAAAGAAACTGTGTAATGGTTTAACCATGAGAAACATTTATGTACACAACATACCCTGCAATAATGCCAAAACGGCGATAAAGGTTTTCATGTAAATAAATAAATAAATAAATAGGCACCACTTCACGAACATGTGTAGACATATTTTCAATGAAACAGATGCGTTTTGTACAGTTTCGCATCACCAGCCACAATAAGTAAATTGCCATCAGGCATCGACAATGCCGCACTCGGGCGATTTCAATGCTGACGGCGTCATGTACCCATCACGTTTTGCGGGCCTTAGTCACTTTCAAGCTGCCTTTGACAGTGTTTTCCCAGGGGCAATCCCGACCATTCGTGTTGAAATAATTGAATCGGATTAATTGAATTTTATGTCTTAGAAAAAGTTCGTAAAGCACTTGAATGATTGCAGAGAGGGGACCGAGCACGGTGGACAGTTTCTTTAGATGTATAAATAAACAGGTCAAGTGAACGTTCATATCGCAGAAGCCATTAAGAACATCTAACATATTTGACAGTGATATCATGAACAAAAATAATGCCTGATGATGACGTTACCACTATTCTTAGGATGAAATAAATTGCAAGTTAAACGTTATTTACCTACCTCCACTAGTTTCACCATATTTTTTCAATTTCAATTCAATTCAATTCAAGCTTTATTTTCCAGATATACACTGGAGGGACCTCCAGACAAAAGCTGCTATATAAGCAGCTTGACGAGGTCTGGGGTCCTGTGACAAACGACAGCAGCAAATTCACAAAAATATCCTATATATATTCTGTAAAGTATATGATATCACAAATTAATACATTTCTCACGCCACAACGTCAAACCAACATGTGAAAAAAAAAAACACATTTCCTATGGTTTTAAGCAAAGTATGTGCGAAGTTTATTTTTAGGAAGAGTGAAAGCATTGCTACTATAAAGATGCCATTTATTTAAGAATGTTGGAATGTTGTAGTGAAGAGATTGAAGATTATAGTTTGTGCGATTTCGAGAGACCAACCATTTCTCTGGAAAACATGTATTGATAGTGCTTTCATGTAACGTTAGTCGGGAAGTGCGATATAAAAAATTCACAAACGTGGAAGATGAGAAGCGGATTGAATGAAGTAGGCGGAACTCATAGAAGTGTTCTACACGAATTACTTTATATTTATGAAATAAGGATTCAGTATGATAGTTATATAGAACATCCGCAATAAAACGCAATATCTTTTTTTTTTGAAGTAATAGAATGCTATTTAAGTTTGTCTTTGTAGTTGTTGCCCACACCAAGTGACAGTAATTCAAATGAGAATTGAATAAGGCGTAGTATATTTTTAGCTTAATGTTTACCGGCAAAAAACTACGGCACCTAGCAACTGCCCCCACTACTTGAGAAAGTTTTTTCGTTAAATATTCAATGTCGTAATTCCATGTCATATGTTCAGAGAAGTACACGCCAAGAGTTTTGTGTTGATGTACTATTTCAATTGACGCGTTTCCAATCACTAGGGGATTTGTAATATTTACTAATTTATTAACGGGTCTAAATAGAATTGCTTTTGACTTTAATGAGTTAGTTTTTAATCCATTGCAATCTGACCAAAAGAAAAAAGTTTCTAAAACGAAATTTGCCCTTCTTATAAGCTCATCAACATCATTACCGAAAAAAGAAGACTCGTATCATCTGCATAAATTATAAATTGAGCTTGATCAGTAATATTTACTACATCGTTTATATAAGCATTAAATAATAAAGGTCCCAATATACTGCCCTGTGGGACGCCACAAACAATGTTCGAGAACGGTGAGCGTTGACCGTCAATAGACACACTTTGCTGGCGATTCTCTAGGTATGATTTAAGCAATTCAAATGATATGCCGCGAACCCCATATTTATAAAGCTTAGAAAGTAGCGTTATGTGATTGAGGTAATCAAAAGCTTTACTATAGTCGATGAAAACAGCAAGTGTGAGCAGTCGTTTTTCAATATTTTCAAGTATAATTTCTTTCTGTAGTAACAACGCCGATTGAGTAGATTTACCTTTTTGAAAGCCAAATTGAAACTCTGTTTGTATAGAATGTTTTACGAAAAAATGTTCAATACGTTTAAATATAATTATTTCTAGCCCCTTGGAGAAAATAGGAAGAATAGAAATTGGTCTATAATTACTCAACATGTTTTTATCCCCTCCTTTAAAAATAACTGAGATTTTAGCTAGTTTCATATTTTCAGGAAACTCACCTGAAGTTAAAGACAAATTGAATATATATGTTAAGCATGGTGAGATTATATCGATAACAAATTTAATAGGTTTTATCTGCAAATCATCGATATCACAGCTCTTACTATTTTTTAGCCCAATAAAAGTATTAATAATTTCTGTTTCATCTGTCGGTTTTAGAAACAAACTGCCATCGATTTCGTGAACAAATGATAGAGCACTGTCACTGTGCGGTCTGGGTGTTATGTTTACAAAATAGTCGTTAAAAAGTTTTGCCAGAGAGACTCCAGACACAGTTTGGCCACCTACAATTAGGTCACCTATTTGTTTTGAGATTGTCCCGCGGTTCAGAGCTTCATTAACTTTTTTCCACATAATATCAGGTCGCTGTTTGTCAACGTCATTAAACATTTCTTTGTTGTACACAGATTTCGCTTTTCGCAATTCAGAGGTTAACTGGTTTCGAAATTTCTTAAAGATGACTAGTTTGTTTAAATCCCGTGACCTTAAAAACGCCTCATGTAGACGGTCCTTTTTTTGCATCATTTTGATATGGACTGGGGTAACCCAAGGTTTTCTAATTTTCTTTGATACAGTAAGTGTTACTTTCGGAAAGTGCGAATCATAAAGCATCTTGAATGTTTGAGTAAATTGATTGTATGCATTGTTTACCTCTAGGAGGGAATAAAGAAAGTCCCAATCTTGGCTTATTACGGCATTACGAAATGCAAGAATATTAGATTTTGAAATGTTCTGATATGTTATTGTATTTTTATTTTTATTTACCTGTTTCTTGAAATCGTGATTATAAAAAGACAGAAATATTGGATTGTGGTCACTGATATCACAACTTACTGTGCCAGCAACTTTAACGTCTGTATTAGCATTAGTGATAAAAAGGTCAATGGAATTAGAAGTAGATAGGGTTACTCTAGTCGGAGATGTGATGACATTTCTAAATCCGGCGGAGTTTAGTGTAGTCGTGAGTAGTAAAGTTTGAACCGAATTTTCAGATATATTGACGTTAAAGTCACCCCCAGGATTAAATTATACTTATTTACTGACTCAAATTCTAAGAATTGCTCAAGAAAGGAAACAAAGTTTTCAAAGTTTGCTGCTGGCGGGCGATATAAAACAGAAAATATATTTTTTCCTTGTCTTATGGTTAATATCTCGTAGTCGCTTGTGATTTTTGAATAACTATCCAGTAGCTCCGCATGAATGTTATGTTTGAGGTAAATTGACACACCACCACCACGCGTATTACTAAGACGTAAAAAGTAATGTTCGTAACCATCTAAATTAAGCATATCAGCGTCTTGCTGATACCATGTTTCAGTAAACATAATAGTATCAAATGATGTCTGAATTTCATTGAAAAGTGAAAAAAGTTGATCAAATTTATTTTTATAGACCGTGCATTCAAGTGAAAGACCGTTGTAACAGATGGGTGTGTAAGGTGCTTACTAATTTCGCTAGGCAAAACATATTCCACGTACTCCATCAAAAAAAGAAAAAAAAGAAGAATATGCCACAGAGACGCTGATTACGTTAACTAATCTTAACAAGGTCAGCTTCGCTAGCGATGGTGATGACAGGTGCATGTTCAGCTTTACGAGCGATGGATTTTGCCATTTTGTACAAAGACAAATTTCCAATTGCATTGCCGCTTCTTTGTTACCGCCATTCCAAGGATTCGTTTGAGAGTTGCGCAAAGATGTTCATTCACAGAGATGGGTGCTTGCGAAGGAACGCCCAAGTCCGAGTTTATAAGGCGCTTCTTTTTTGATTTTCCGAGCACCGCGTCACGTTTTTTTCGGTTCATGAACTGCACAATGATGTTGGTCTTTTCGGCGTCTCAAGTCGGTACGCGATGACATGCGGCGATATCAGCACACGTGATCGGCTCGCCGATCGCACCCCCCAGTTTATCAAGCATATCGTAAAGGTTTTCCTGATTGCGCTTCTCGACTCTCTTTATCTCAATGTTTCCGTTCCTAGAATACTATTCGCCATGTGTTAACCGTTCCTGACATTTCTTCAGTTCTTCCTCCATTGCATCACACTTTAGGCAAAGATTTGCGTAGTCCTTTTTCAGATTTGCGTTTTCCCTCATGGCGGTTTGAAAGTTCCCCCTGATTTCTTCAAACGTGGTATTCATGAAGGTCATGCTCTCTTGCACACCTTTCAACTCTGTTCGTATTACACGAATATCTGTCCGTATGTCTCTTTCCAAAGATTCACGTAAATTCTTTTAATTCCTGACGAAATTCCTCTTTGAAGTCATTCAATATTTTTACGAAATCCTTCGCCATTCAAATAAACAAAGCAGCAATCGAAGGACAGGGAGTGAAGAACGCACTTTAAAAAAACTTTCACAAGAAAATGAGGCAGTGAAAGTTTGGCAGCGGCGACGTAAGACCTTGCTGAAGTTTGCAAGTAAAAAGAAAAGTGCACAAACCTGCAAAACAGCTGGTTGTAATCGTTGCTCTTATCCGTCGCCGCTGCCAAGTGCCAGCATACGAGAAGGCAGTCTTCTTTTGTAGTGCAGCCTAATATGACCTAATATGACCTAATGCAACTGTTTTTTATTTGTTATGAAGGCAAAGCACGATAATTTCAGGAAACACACAAAAGTGCTCTTTTCGCTGCCTATTTGTCACCTTCCCTGTGATGCTAAATGCACGATCATAAATACGTTGCGCTTCTTATTTCGAATTTTCTACCACTACCACAGAAAGGACTTGTGTTGTCATAAGTAATTCAATCAGGGTGCGCTGCCGCCACGGCTGACGCTGATTCCTCTGCTTGCTCCCTCCTCACACGTATCTGGTACGCCGAGGGTAGAAAGTCAAAACATGTTACAAACTTTACTGCATGATGATAATAATGATATGAAATGCTATTGAGTATTATACATAAGCATCGGGCGACACTACAAAATAAGGAGAGAATCGCCGTAGACGGCGACGAAAAACACGAATACAACGCCTTCGCCAAGGCGCGGAGGGCAGTGCGGAATGACGAGTTGAAGCCACTTGATGGCAGCCGTGTCACGTGATTCCAAGATGGCAGCACCCATGCAACGGAAGTTGAAAAAAAACAGCACCCAGAAATAGTCTCTCACTCCCACCTTAGGAAAGTTTCCTATCTGCAACCACATCTTGAATGATAAAAGTAGACATTGTTTCTTTTCCCCACGCTCACCTCTTCTTTTTTTTCCTAATTCATTTGCAATGTACACCGAAAGAATTTCTCTTCAATAAAAGCACAATAAAGTGAAAGGTAGATGTAAACAAACCGATGATCTTGGATTCTTAATGGCATAATGTAGTTGCGACGTCATCGATACTTTCAATTGCCGACTCCTTACGGAGTGTGGAAATTAGGTAGAATAGTCTGACCCGTTAGCTATTTTGGAGTGAAGTATCAAAAACAATGCCGTCAGGTCTACGTCGACCTCCACCTATTCGCTGCTTAGTTGATTCAGATCAGTTTTGGAGGTAACGCGTTACTAGTAACGACGTTACTGGTAACGCGTTACATTTTTTGCTAACGCAGTAACGTACTCGTTAGTATTCGGAATGACTAGCGAGTAAAGTATTTTCGTTACTTTTTTACGGTATCGGCTATCAAATTACGTTACTCGTTACTTTTGACCAAAACTGGTGAAATACATTAGGTATTTGGAAAAGGTCACGACGCCTGATCTGACGTTTAGAATAGCAATCTTGTGCATAAAACTGGAGACGTTAGGGGAACTAAATTTAGGTCACTAAGCTCAATGGAGGATCTAGCTTCCCTGCTCGAGGGGCAACTACTTGCGCTCGAGCACGGAATGCCCAGGCAATGCGGTATCTTGCTGCTGAGACTTCTGAACCTTTGATTTCCTAAAACGGTGGGTTTTCCACTTATCAGTTCATCTATTCACCCATCCATCTCAAAATCCCGCACAAGCTTATCGCTGCACGAAACCAGCATCCGTCACAGTAAACTTAAAAAAAAAAAACCTTTCTGACCAAAAGAGACATCCGTTAAAAGGCGACATTGTCTCGCTTCTCGAAGGCGAAACAAACCTTCGGCTAGCAGCTAAATCCGTTCGTCCTCCTTTTTTTTTCTTATAGTGTCACCACCTACAAGTTTGAACGAACGACTGCGTTACAGCCCCCTCCCCTCCCCTCCCTCCTCTTCCCCCTCTGCTTTGTACAGCAGAGCTGGACAGCAGGGGGGGGGGGGGGGGAGAGACATCCGTTTAAAACAGTGGACAACTAGTGGCGAAGCGATTTGCTCGTTTCTCTAGTTACAAAAAAAAAGAAAAGAAAACACCCTGTGCGGAATTTTTTACTCTCGCTCTCCCCCCCGCTGCCTGAAAGTTCCTGACCCACTTTTGTACACAGAAAAATCTTTCACTTGATTAGTATTTACTTCACTAAGGTCACAATAAAAAATAAAAAAAGTTTTAAACCTGGAATGGAAATTTACAAACACAAAGCTTTTTTTTTTCGCAGAAAAATTAAGAGCTACTGCTGGTAAGAGGCAGCAAGTGATTATAACCAGTGTGCTGGTAACCGGTGTCCTGTTCCACATAGTGAAGTAAATCAGTGTATGGTAATACTAGGAATCGGACTGTTACTAAAACCGGCGTAAAGATGAGGAGTGTTGGTTGGCTGGTTGTGTTCCAGCAGTCCCCGTTCGCATGCTGTTTGACTTTCGATTGGCCTCGTAAAAGTTTTCTCTTTCACGAAAGCCGAAGGCATGTTTGTAAGCGAACACATCTCTGCCAAACATATGTACTCGAACACAAAAGTAACGTAAACGTAACGTAAAAGTAACGTTCGTTAGTTTTGAAAAGTAACGGTAACGGGATATCGTGACGTTTGTAAGAAAGTAACGTAGCTCAATAACGCGTTAATTTTTACCAAACTAACGAGTAACGCTATTTCGTTACTTTTTTTCGGTAACGGGCACAACACTGATTCAGATCCACGATTTCTTTAAGAAAGCCTGTTTTCTGTAAGACGGTAAAACATTAGAAGTGTTTTCGTGTTTAAAAAAATGTCCCGACGAAAAATAAATGCAAGAAAATATACGTAGCGATTCGTGCAGATATATAACTATTTATATTTAGCGTTATAGGACACAGGAAAAAATTCATTCATCAATGTCGTTGTTTCAATTATTAAATAAAATCGGTTCATAAAACATTCTTAACGCCACAAGTTCGTGAACCTACTGCCCATGTTTACGAAAAAATAAATGTACGAAAAATATTGTTAAGGTAATTTTAATCTTAAAGTGTACGTTATATCGCAGACTGTAAATTCAACTATTGTATAAATCACTAATGTACGTTGCGTTGCTCACTGGATGCAGCGAAGTTTCATGGTAAGAGCAGTAGATGCATGCTCTATCAATGCACTACGTAATTAACTTAAGTTGAATGTGTTTGTGTTACCGACGAATATTTAAAACAAAATCAAAGGGAAATACAGTTTTATTAATGTCCTTTTTCGGGGCTTTGAACTGTAAATTAAACTAACTGGGGACTGCTAGCACAGAGCAAACAGAGCGGCGATTGCGCCTCTGAGTGGAAGCAGGGCTTTAAACGTTTGTTGGCTCCAGCAGGTGTCTCTGCGAATACTGGGCAATCACACACAAAGACGTCATTGAAGGATTTTCTACGAAGTGAGTGCAGTCGATCTGTTTCCCGCATAATCAGACGAGGGGCACGCGCGTCGAGTTCGAAAGCTAATAAACCCAATTTGTCCTCGTTTTCTGGAAATAGCCGAATGGTGAACATGCTCAAACACGGGATTCTTGAAAGTGGCTCGTCTACAATTTATGGTTTTGGAGGTGATTCTTTTATAATATTATTTTCGACAATTTTGTAAATGAACTAACCCGACTCACCCCAGAGTCAGGAACACGAATAGATTTATTTATAACCAAATTTGAGTAGCAAATGCTAGGATTATGGGTGAGAGGAGGAATGAGAGCACACGTGGCGGAAACGATTTCCACGTATTTTAGACGTATGTATCGATCGCAAAGTCAACCGGCCAAACTCATCATTTTTTTTTAATTTCTACACCTTGTTTCACTTTAAGACCGACCGTTGCTGACGCTATGATCTGACGGAGCCAGCAAAAGCAGCGCCGAAAGAGCTTCGTCAAGGCGCTCACTGTTTTGTGCGTTTTTTTTTATTGCCACCTAAACATATAATGCGAAGAGGAATACGGGGCGCGTTCGTGCGCTTTCTTCTGTCCGATTGGATTAGCCGCTGAAAGCAAACTCACAAAAATAACGAGCGTCGTGACAAGACACATTTGGCGCAGTTTAATTGGTGCAATTTTATCGTAGCGTCGGCTGAAGTCCCACTTAATATTAAACACGGAATAGATTCATAAAAAAAGAAGCTTATTCATAGAAGAGACAGAGGGTAATTATTGCAACTTTCTATCAGAAAGAAGAAAGGGAAGTGCGCTAGGGCGCTTTCTTTCCAAATGTAGGACAAAGGGATCATTTTACATAAAGGGCTGGTCACTTTTATTTTATTTTATTTTTTTCAAACTGAAGCATTTTTTGGCGTCGTTCCTTCGATAGGCAAAGAGTCTTATGAAAAAAAGAGGTAATTGAATATAGTTTGAGCAAACAATGGAATAGCTGCAGAACTCTCTACTTGGACATTGTCTCAGGCGTGATAGAAGTCGGTAATAGCGTAATGTGGGACAGTGGAATTCCTCCTTCGACGGGTTTGCAACGTGAATCCACAGTGTATAACTAATTCACAATAGTATAAATTGACCGGCATTTGCCAGAGGTTCTGTCTAATGTTTTCATGATTGTTTTATATTTAGTAGTGGAGGAAAAGACCACTGAGCATCATCATCAACATCTATTACTCCTTGAGGACCCTTATAGACACTACTCAAGGGGTGGCGGGATGCTGCTGAGTGTTTTTATATAATGAGCAAATGCTTTCACTTACAACCTACAAGTATTAAAAAAAAAACTAGTTCTATAAATTTGGTTGGAGATCAATGGGTATAATCATAACTTCGCAGCCGAAACTTTAGTAAGCGCTTCCATGCCACTACGCATATTCGCCCGGTGACATATATGATTTAAATATGTTTAATCAGTGCCTGACAGAGTGTAAACGATGATTGTAGTTGGCAATAGTGTTTAAGAGAATGCAATGAAGCAAAAGTATTTTAGTGTAGAAGATTGTCATAAATAGAAATGAGACACCGAAACGACTTCATGGTTCAAGTGGGAACATATAAGAAAATACTACTCCACGAAACCAGTTTATCTGAATTGAAAAGTATTCGTTTTGTCCAATTTTGAGCACAACAATGCAGTCCTGAATATATTTAAAGACATTATACTATCACTAGGGCTATACTAACGACGCGACACTCCTTAGAAAGTTTTAGATTGAATACGTTAGAAGGCATGCATTTCATATCAAGCTCCATCATTATAATAGTCGTAGATATACTATAAATATTCACACTAACTGTTTAGATATAAGAACCGTTTAAATCTAGAATACCAAAAAGCGACATACGGTACATTCACTCTTTAACATATACGGGTATATCTACTATGTCGATCACACTACGCAAGAAGTGTTTTTTCATGTATGGAAATCTTCTCAGCTTTTATTTAATCTTGAAATTGGAATGAAGTTACGGGTGCCGGGAATTAGCACCGTGGGATGAGTGAAAATTTTAGATAATTTTATTAAATTCCAAATAAATAAATAATAAATTGTTTACATCATTTTAAGCACCGCAAAAATAAATCTTGAAATTAACAAAAAAATATTTTTTGAACTGAACACTGAATGATGTATTTTAGAACGCCGTTGTACCATAATGGGGCACCTTACAACGTATTGTTTTGCCTGTGCTTGTAATAGTGCAGTAAGGAACGTCTTATCCGAGTTTTATCTTTCAATACCAAATCACGCAGCAACCCCCAAAAATATCTTGTTCTAGAGATGTAATTTTTTTTTAATGAGCCTCATAAAAAAGCTTTAGAGAAATAATGGGGTAAAATATATTTCGTCGTGAAAGCCGACGATGGAATCCCGACAAACAAAAAGTAATTTCGGCCAGAAAAAGAAAAGAACAAAGAAAAACGCCTGGAGCCTGTTGTGTCACAATCCTTCCGTTGGCCGTGGACAGCATATCGTAAAGCAGCACCGGGGCGATCAGTCGTAAAACGGTCGACGAACGTTAACGGTCTCACAAAGCTGGATTCCTGCTAGCGTTTTCTAGATATCTTGTCCTTCTCGACTCGATTGACACTAATCCGACGACGGTACGGCCAATACCGATAAGCCAATATTTATTTACGGCTCATCCCGCGTAGAAACAAAATGAAGCGTGTCGTTTTTGTTCCTTTGGACACATACGAGGGATTACCGTTCAAGCGAAACAAGGCTATTGTGGCGGGGAGAGCTTCTCGTTTAGGACCAGTATTATGTCAGCTGGGATATATGGTCCGGCGAGAAGTTAGCGACCGATGCTTTTGTTTAAAGATTTGGCTTGTCTTTGCTACAGGGTCCTTTTAGTGAGTTGGATATTTGTTGCATATACAGCAGGAGCATCGAAAGGTAGTTTTTTAATAGCTGTAAATATTTATTTTGGCGTAATGTATATCATGTCTTCTTGGGTTAATCACGCGATGTAGTCGGAATTATTTATTTAGGTGTCGTCAGGGTACGCATTTGTATAAAAAAAAAAGATGTGGACGTAACGAGATTTACAAATCAGTTTGGCAAGCTGACCCGTAACAGGTAAATGTCGAATCATCTGAGCGAATGTTAAAATCATCTAAGCTAAAATACCACAAATATATTTTTTATGAGCTGAGCCTAGTTTGAGAAAATTTATCAGTTTACATGGTAAGTTAATGCGTCGTTTATTTTGGCAAAATTAGGAGAAAAAAATTTAACACTATTTTATATCCGCTTTCATCCTCCCGTCTCGCTTTCTAAGTAAACGCCACAATGAGCAAACAATGCTATTTGACAATTTTGCGTAGGAAGGCCCTAGAGCTTTGCTTCGCGAAATATTTTTTATGTATATCTGTACACACAAAAAATATTTTTCATGTACCTCAGGTGATCTCATACAGATATAATTACAACTAACATTGTAGGGTTGGAAAGAAATACTCTCAAAAGTATTTGGAAATACGTTGTGAAAACAGCTAAAATGCTGATACTGAAATACATTAGTAAAACTCTATCGCGATACGTATTAGAAACAGATTTGAAAAATAAAAAAAAAATAATTAGAAATACAAATACAGGAATACATTTTGGTGAGGTTTAAATACAAACACTGGCTGCACCCTTTGCTTAGAGGATACGAAGGACACGAAGAACAAAAAGAAGCATTGCTCTAAAACACGATATTTTGTTTTTTAACCAGCAAGCGAGTTCTCACTACATATAGGAGCCTGAATTAAGCTTGAATAAAATATACCGTAGAATTAACATCTTGTATGTTGGTAAGTAGTAAGGGAAGCAAGCGATTTTTTCGCCAAGGCTCGAGCGCTGTTTTATTTCGCCATCTCTTGTCTTTCTGAGACAAAAACCCAGGGCCATCGAAATCAGTTTCGTGTCCTTCCAAATAACCTCTAGAAATCACTGTAATTATGTCTCATCAAGACGCCTTTTTCAGTAGTGACCTTATAACGTCACCGTGGAATCGAGTTCAAGGAACCCGTATCGTTTTCTCTGTTAGTTGGGCGCGATGACAGAGCCTTTAACTTTTGGAATCGTGTGGAATATTTGACCACCCAAAGTGTGGGAAAACGTTTGTGAACTTTTGCACAATAAAAAGAGGAGTCGTGTGCGGTCAGAGCCACAAAACTTCTCTGAAGAACTTGGTCTTTACCCTCTTTGGGAAGATCAACAATTTTGTTTTTTAAATTGTAAAAACTACTTCGGCTCTATTAGAATCGCAATACCGAGAATACACCCAAAAATGTATTTCGTTACGCAAATACAAAATGGAGTTAAAAATTGTATCGGAATTCGGAAATATAAATAAATAATGTATTTCTGAAATACAATCGAGACACATTTGTATCGCGATACTGCCGAACCCTGTAACATAGAGAGCATTTTTGAGCACCTCTGCAGTAGCGCTATATGTTTAAAAGAACTACCGCACCTCTCTCGGGTAACGTATATGGTCGCAGTGGCAAGCCGAATGCAACTGGAAGACCAAATACGAGCGGCTTTTCATTACACCATGCTTAGCCACTTGATCCTGTGTCGCTTGCGGATGGGCCACACTTATTTGACTCACGGTTATCTTTGTAGGCAACTTGCACCGACCTAACAAGCTGCCCCCTCAACACTGAGCCGTCATCGCCCGCACAATTATTCCCTCACCCTCGCCCACAAATTTTATTTATCTATCGTCCGGACCCGTCTGTTATCTCCGCACCATGTCATCCTGTCATCAGTAGTTAAGTCTCTGCAGGCTTTCATGGTATTAGCCACTTGCCTTTCTTCGGTGGCGCGACTCTCCTGAACTGAAATAAACAATACTGATGCTATAGACCTTTTCACCCACGCCGCATGTGCACTGCCATCTTGGAATCACGTGATGCGGCCGCCATAAGGTTGCTTTAACTCGCCGCCTTGCTTTCACCTGCGAGCCTTTTTGTATGCGTTGTATTGGTGTTTTTGGTCACGTTTCACCGCATTTTGTTTCACACTCCGGTTATTTGCATTACATCATTACATGCCCAACTTCTGCAGTTAATTGTGTATTACGTTTTGACCATTTTCACCTTCCTTTCTACTGAATAGCTGTGATGATGCCAGATGATGCATGTTGAATAAACGTTAGCGCTGACACACAGTACTGAGTATTGTGGGGAACGAAAAAAAGAACGTAAAGATTACTGCAAACTGAGTGACTGGCGGGCGTGTTGGGTCAGTCGGAGCTCGAGCACCGTGAGAATCGGTATTCGTATAGATGACTCTAAGATAGCACGAGAATTCACAGGTCAATCACTTAGGACAACTCAGGTTCGCTTACTAATAACGTCGGAGAATTCGCAATAAGACACCAAGAAAGGTGACAAAAACAACTATGTTCGTTTCCTGAAGGTATCGTCCTTTGCAGTCATAATGTCATAACAAAAAAAAAAAAGATTGGTTTTAGTTATATGGGGAAACTCCTGGACATATACTCAACAATATGAACTCTTCCAAGGCATCACGGGTATGTCAACATCAGGCGATTTTCTTGCTCATAACACACCTACGAGTGTTTGGCGTTCTTAATTGTTTTGCCGATATAAACGCTCGCTTGATCGGTTAAATTATGAATTAAAAAAAATGTATACCGTGTTCAGTCTACGTCTGTAGTTTTTCAAGTGCTTTAATGATTTGCTTAAAATAGCCGGTGCAATTCAATTAGTTTTTTTTTAAATACAAAGTTTGGGACTTCTCGCTTAAGAAACTGCCATAGACAACTGGAGGATGCCTGGGGCCCGCAATATGTGACGTCGAGAAACAGCCGTTTGCATGAAAATAAGTCGAGGGAACTGATGACGATGGCGATTAGATATTCACTTTCAGTGGCTGGTGACGCCAACATCTACAAACCTATTGGTTCGAGCAAATAAATATCTTTCTACAAAGGTTCATGAAGTGGCGCTTGGCATTCGACTTCAAACTTTCTGAGGTCTCTCCTCTTGCGCTTTTTAATTTTATGTGGCAAATTTTAGGGAAGCCAGATGCCATGCTTCAATTGACGAGTCGGTCACTTACATACGTACACCGTAAGCAGATCTTAACAAATAGTTCATATCCTAAATAAAATATCCTGAAATGCTTAATACTTTAGCAGGACCGATAATAAAAGAAATGTCCTACTCGGCCAAATTCGATGCCAAAGTTTCAACACTAATCATTTTTCTATTCAAAATTTAAAAGTAATTTACTAAAATGTTATTGGGACAATGGCGGCCGACCGACCTCTTGATTTTATGGAGCTCTGTTGCACCAGTTACCGAAAACGCGAGAAAATGGGCCACATTTTCCCACTGATATTTTCAGACAATCACTAACTGTTGAATAAGATACCGGTTAGTGCTGAAACTTTGACATCTGGGTCGAACCACTAGCGCTACTTTTGGTGGAAAGTGAGTGTTCGGCGATGCGTAGTTTAATTTTTCTGTGAAAACAAAAAGGTGCGCCACGTTATGTAGAACTTGGCACCTGCTTTACGCGCGTTGCTTAGGCACTGCTTCATCACTTACCATAGTTTCGTGCCTCAACGGCGGCAGTAACAGTTCTATGAAGATGTTGAAGCGGAGAGGTGCGCTATGTTTGGGTCAACATACGTCAAGGACAGAGCAAGAGCTCCCAGGGGAAAATCCGCGCGCCCGGACGAACGAGCCACTTTGTTTCGGTTTTGGTTGTTTCCTTTTTTCTCCGTTGCGCGGTCTGGACGGCGGAGACGCTGTCGGCTCAGGCTGCTCGGGCACGGGCACGGTGGCACGGGTCAAGAGAGCTTTATCGAGTCGATCGCGTCACAGCGTTCGCGTCCCGTGTCTTTGCACACGCGCCAGAATGCAGCCGCCGTTGCTCGCCTTCTCTTGTCTTACCCAGATGCCGAGCCAGTGAAACGGGCGTTGACGAGGTTCCACAAACGTCAATCCTGGGGAGTAGAACACAGTAGTATCTAAAATGGCAACAACCTGCCCTGCTGTGGCCGTAATGAATTGAAGTAAACGTAATAAGAGGAAACAGAAATTGTTGCAGCTTTGTTCATCTACCGAACACGATGAAATGTGGTAGCTTTACAGCATCATCGTTTGTGAAAACAATTAGGCAAGGAAATGGTGTGGTGATGAAATGTTTGTATATGCCGTATACATTTTGAGGACGACGTCAAGGACGGCGTCTAGGACTACCTCTAGGACGGCCTCTACGACGACCTCTAGACGACGTCTAAGACAAGGTTTAGGACGACGCTCAGGAGGAAGAAGTTAAGAACGACGTCTAGGACGACATCTAGGACGACCTCAAGGACGACGTCAACGACAGCGTACAGAACGACATTGAGGACGACCTAAAGGAAGGCGTCAAGAACGGCGTCTACGATGACGTCCTAGAGTACTGCGTCCATTACGACGTCTAGGACAGCCTCAAGGACATCCTCATAGACGACGTCTTGGGCGACGTCGAGAATGACCTCCTAGAGGATGACATCAAGAACGGTTTGAAGGACGGCATCTAGGAAGACCTCTAGGACGACCTCTAGACGACATCTAAGAAGACGTCGAGGACACCGTCAAAAACGACGACGAGGATGGAATCTAGGAGGACCTCGAGGACAACCTCTTGAACGACCTGAAGGACGACGTCTAAGTCAGCGTCTATGACGATGTCCCAGAGGACGTTTTCGTCCTAGACGCCGTGCTTGAATCCTAGAGGAAGACGTTAAGAACAACGTCTAGGACGACCCCTAGGGAGACCTCATGGACGCCCTCTAGGACGGCGTCTAGGACGACTTCAAAGACGGCATCTAGGTCAACGTCAAGGACAGCGTCTAGGACGGCGTCGAGGAAGATTTCTAGGACGACCTCAAGGATGATGTCTAGGACGACGTCAAAGACGCCAAGAACGGCGTTTAGGGCAACGTTGAGGACGACGTCCCAGAGGACGATCTCGAGAACAACGTCTAGGACGACCTCTAGGACGGCCTCAAGGAGGGCGTCTAGGATGATGTCGAGCACGACGTGGGCCTCGACCGGCTTACTTGACTTACTCGACCTGCTTACACGAACGGCACTTACGCGACCGGAGCTTACGAGCTTACGCTTCATTAGAGTCACGGGAGTTCCATGACCTTGATAACGGGACCTGAGGATGGTTGGGCCTATAAAGCTACCACTTTAAAATTGTAGGTCGGTTATGTCGGCACCCATGCGCAGCTGCCGAAAGGCTTCTATACGGCGAGCAAGTGTTCCAAAATGAGTCTGGCGCACCGGAACGCAAGGAGTAGCCCGCCAATCAAAGGACAACATAGAGAAGGCGCAAGGAACGTGCGATGGCGAGACAGCCAAGCACGAACCGTCATTGGTTGAGGTAGGGGGTAAACAACAGCACGCGGGCGCGTTTGGGGGGGGGGGGGGGGGGTAAGCAAGCGCACGAGGTGCGCAAGAAGCAGACGAACTTACACGCCGTATATCATACACCGTGCATTCGGCATTACTTCGGCGTCTCATGTACCTCAAGCGTGCGCGCGCAGCCAAAAGACGGCGGAAGACACGGAGCTTTCGCTGAACGCCGAACATTCGAAAGAGACTCTCTTCCGTTCTCATTCTGTATGGGACTATAATTGTAAAACTAGGGAGGATGCTGATATGTGTGAGCATTGCGACAGGGCTCTGAGTGTTCCCAATTCTATACTACGTTCACCCTTAAGCTGAGACAAGCACGACAGCTCTAGGTCGCTTCTTTGAAGCGTTCTTCCGCTGAACGAGCAGTCGCGCTAGACATGTGCGTCTTAAAGCCAGGAGCACACACTAGCTCGCGCTTGTAGCTTTGGCTGCACTCTCAGCTTAAGGGTGAACAGAAGTATAGTTAAGTTTTCTATTTATGACAGGAAACGACAATCTCACTTCGCACAGCTATACATATGGCATGTTCCCCTGCAACCAGCGCTGATGCTTGCTCTCAGTTTTTAGATGACATTAGTCTTCGGCACCTACTGCGAGACTTTAAAGGTCGCTGTAGAAAATATTTGATGAACGGTATGTTGTCTGGAATTTGCTTCAACACTAATCGACACAGCTGAACTTGTAACTAAAATAAAAGATAAAAATTATATTTTTTCAAAGTTATTAAAATTTATTTTTGGTCTTTACCTCATTTTGAGACAAAAATACTCTACTGGCAACACTAATCAAGTTAAGGCGAATGCTGTAACATGTTCACTCTTTCGGGCAGTAGAACTTGACGGACTTGTTTGGCGAGAATTTGAATGGTGTAATATCGATCACGTAGATGCTTACTCCAGCCATCTCTCAGAAGCCCGAAAGAAATTCGCACTTACTTTGTGTTTTAGGCTTCTCGCTCGACCTGCAAATTTTCTAGCTTGTAACGTCAAACCACTGAGAGCTCGGGCAAATTTGAATGCTGGTCCTGGCATCGCATTCACGGGCCCCTTTTTGTATGGGTATCCTATATTGGCTGATACTAAATTGCACGCTGAGCTGAGTAAAGCCATGG
This sequence comes from Ixodes persulcatus, assembly GCA_013358835.2. Classification (NCBI taxonomy): domain Eukaryota; kingdom Metazoa; phylum Arthropoda; class Arachnida; order Ixodida; family Ixodidae; genus Ixodes; species Ixodes persulcatus. Next base: position 980,235 of record JABSTQ010010261.1, read on the forward strand.
TATTTATAACATGTAGTTAGTTTGGGAAGCTTAATTAATATTCCCCAGGAGAACACCTTTAAATTTTCGCTCCTGGCATCAGTGTCTGTCACATAACCTGACTCGTATATAAGTTTTATGTTTTGTACCTTTTCACTTTACCGTCGCTAATCAATATTTTTTTTTTTACTCAGCCTGATTTGGTAGTCTTGTCGGTTGCGCTCGTTGGCCTACACATAAATATCAATAAGATCATCTAAAAAACAGAAAAACAGAAAAACACCACAAAATATATCTACGTACGGTTGATGATATGAACATAAAAAAGAAGAGAATGAAGAAGCTAGAAAAATTATTGTTTGAAAAAGATTTTAAATATGTTGTTTTCACAACAAAGCATTACACTTCGATACTTAAGAATTATTTCACTTAGATACTCAGAAAGTATGGCATTCCGAAAATAGGCGCGAAATGCTGTAAAAGAAGATTTTCGTAACCTATCGTAGACCTAAGCCATCCGTAATCTATTATCTAAAAAGTCAATGAAGAAAATTATAAAAGAGCTCCGCCTTTCCGTGAAATGGAGCTAATAAGAAATAACTTACACTGCATGTTGGGTAGCTTGTATAGACCGATTAGATTTTATAGAATGCTACCCCTCTTTAGAGCATGTCTTTTTTTTCCCACATTTTAGTAAGTCATTGCACTGCATGTTTTTTCATGTAGTCGGATGTCAGAGTTTTTGTGTAATGTATATCGCTTCCTTAACATGACAGACTGTGCAAATTCTTGTATTAGTGGCTGTAAATTATTCCTATATATATGTGTTCATGCGTAATTCTGATGTCTTAACGAAACCTGGGAGCGTACTGCCGGGTCCCGCACGCACGCGTTCTATGCTTAAGCGGGCCAGTGACTGTACATTTGTATTTGTACCCCGGAACAAGCCCTATTCGTATCTTTATCTTTTAAAAACTCCAATCAAAATCAAGCCGGTACGTTGAAGACACCGATTTATACGGCCCCTTCAAATGGTCAAAGCACCATCGGTACCCACCTCCCTTCTACTATAGTAGGTTACAAGTCAAGAAGGTAGCGGCAAATGCCCCTCAAAGGGAATCATATATCCCTCCGCCACCTCCGCATCCAATAGCGTCCCATCGTTTCCGTGACGTCGCGGCCAACGCGCGAGGAGGGTCTTGCCTTTCTATACATATTTGCTTTATCTTTCGACTTTGACTTGGCATTGTGGAAGCCACGAGAGGGAGATTAATGGCAAATTCGCGTGGTTCTTTCTGCGCGCTCTCGAGCGCTCTTTCCAGAGCGCGCGAAATCGGGTGGTTGAAAGAGAGTGCTGTCGCCTGATCGGGTGGTTCATTCCGAGGGCGCCTCTCCCTCTCAGAGCGCTCCCTGGCACTCTGTCTGTAGCCGCGGAGTGCGGAGCGGCGCAGGCGTCACGTGGTACTTGGACGGTGATCACGTGGTTTTGTTGACGATGGCCGGCAGTGGTCTGTGTTGGTGTGCGGGGTCCAGCATGACGGCGATTGATATCTGGTTCAACAAAGTGCTTGTGCATTCGACGGTGCGAGGATTACAACGGGCGGCACGACATTCGTTTGCGACCGTAACAGGAAAAGTCGACGTGTGAAGTATTCCCAGTGCTTTCCCGAGATCGTTCATCTCACGGCGGTGGATCCGCTAAGCCTAACCGACGACGAAACAGCTCGCAGAGCTCGCCGCTGTTTCACCGGGTTTCGTGGTCGCTTCAAGAAATTTTCAGGTTTGGTAAAAGTGCGTTCAAAGGTTTGTGTTGTATAAAAAATAAAGGGAGAGCCGAAAATAATGCACTGTGATTTGTGTCACATTGCGATGCTTGCACGATATTTCGCCGTGAGAAAAATGCGGTTTATTAACCATTTTATATTTGCCTGCAGTGCTCTGTCGTACGCATGACCGCTATCGCAGCGCGTTCACTGTCGAAAACGCGATGAGTTGACAACTGTTTTCAAGCGTTGGCTTTCGTTTCGTTCTGCAAAGATCAAATCGCATACTGCTGTTTTCTTTTTTTTTTTTTTACATGCCGATGCGTAAAACAATTTACGTCACAACCGTTATTTCATCACGTTGCGAGCGTAAATTTTGCTCAATCGTCCACCGTACGCTGTAAGATCGTGTTGTTTTTAATGCATGACCAATGTCAAGAAATTTTAATTCCGCGACTGGTCTGAGAATCTCGGAGCGCTCTGAAGCCAGCAGTTGTGATCGGCTGAAGAGGATCCCGAGTAGCTCTGGAGGCGAGGAAGGGGCGCTCTGCTGAATCGAGGTCAGAGGCGAGAGGCGACCACCCGAATTCACCATAAGTCTTCCCCCTTCCGATGCAAACAAAGACGACTTTCGGGGATTAGCGTCCCCCTCCGATTGATACAAAGGCTGCTTCCAGGGGCTCGGTTCCCTCTCCGATGAATACAAAGGTCGCTTTCTTAAAACGTGGGGGTCGGAGACAACTTGCCACCACTCTGTGGCCATTATCTATCCATTGAAGCGGAACAAGGAGCGTTTCCAGTGAACTCTTCTTTCGATTGCGGAGGGGTTTGAAACCGGCGCACCACGCTTGTGGGAGGAGCTTCTCCCACCTTCTTAACTTGTAACCGACTATAGGAGTTTTAATGCAATGTAGAGACCCTGTTATACAGAAAGTGTTTAACTGTTCGATTGGGGTCACGTGTTTTATAAGCCGCGTTTGCTGCAGCAGCTGCGAGGAGGTAACGTCGTCGGCAAGCCTCTCTTCCTTTCCGCCTACTTTCCTCCTTGCAACGCGACGATTATGTCCATCTGCACTTGCGACCAATCTGCGCAGTTGTCGTCCGCCATTAAATTTCGAACTCTCCCTGTGATTTGAGATGGCGCTCTCTACAATCTATGCTCTCTAGTGTGATATCATTAAACGTAGCACCGCCTTGTGGGAATAAATAGCCCAAACGCGCGACAACGCGTCGTGAGGGACAGTTACCAAAGCGATGTCACCAATAAGCAGACACATGGAGGCGATGGCATGCCCTCACTCCAAGTGCGCTCGGGAATGAATTTTTAACAGATCTCGGGGTTCCCTCGCTGCTCTGAACAAGTCATAATGACTTTTTGTTTTATAGATCGTCTAAAATAATTGTTTGTGAAACTGTAGCTTGTGTTTGTTGATTTCTTTCCGGTACAGCGACATTCCCGTGCTTTAGGTGATGAGGCAGAGCCTGCAGTATTTTTGCATTAAATTTTCGCCAGCATTTATGGCGTGGGCATATTTTTATACCTGAAGAGTTTGGCTTTACCGCGGTTATGTTGAATTTGCCGAATCAAGTTTTTCGATTTCTTATAATCTACGTATAATTGAGTTTCCCGGGCTGCATTATAATTTGTATTGACGCAGAAACTTTAATATCTGAATGTCTTCTCCGCAAACTTGCGTGGCTGAAGATTGAAACTAGATTGCGGGTTTTTCTGTTTGCTGATGTGACTGACGACTGTTTGATGTTTTCATAATAACTGACTGACACTTAATTTTAACGGAGATTACTTCTTTCGACTTGGATGATAATTTTGAAAGGAGATGTAACAGCACGGACAAGCGCAAAGTCAAAAAGGAACCTGCTAAATTTAGTGGGAAGTTTCTCCACTAAGTTACTGGCAAGGCTTTTGTGAAGCCTTATTTAATCCCAAAATTGAACGGTGAAAAATTCTCGGTTCTCTGGGGGCTTGGTGGGAGCCCAAGCGCGTTTTCATTTTAGGTTTTCTTAGTTGCCTTTAAAATAAAAATATTTTATTAATCATGACACTCGAAAAATCACTACTGCATATGAGCCATTCGACCCTTATTCTATAATACCCTATCAAAACACCATATAACGTATCACATCTGTTTCTCAATGAAGAACACATAGATAAATTTTATGTTTGGCCAAGGCTGTGCACCATGCTTTGCCTGTTAGAGGACGCATAAGTAACATTGTTTTCTTTTTCTAGTTTTTAAACATTTTTTCAAGTAGTGACATCCTTAGAATTCAATTAGGAGCACGACAGACGGCAATCGCGTTGTGTTTTATGTGCAGAATACGTACATAATACTCAAAACAATTATCTTGAGGCTCGTAAAATTTCAAATATCACTAATAAAATTAATTAATTTTAGTTAATTTTTATATATGGGTTTTTCATATGGTATAGTGGTATATGTGTCGTATAGGTGTACATTTGGTTCAGTATGGAATAAACTAAATGAAACATAATATCAATTGTAGGTTATTGTGTCGTTATCCAAGATGCGGTATTTGTGGAGAAATTAATTTACAGATTGCCATTTAGAGGTGAACTTCATTCAATATACACATTTTATGTCAATAGGGCGTTTTTTGTTCGCATAGACATGAAACTCTCACAATATTGGCGGATACTAATATGATAAACTGGTGTTATTGTACAGAAATTAAATGAAAAATTACCTCACTGAGTGGCGCCTCGTCGAGGACCGCACATGTAAAGTTGCATATTTTGTTTTGTTGAAGCTGAAGAATGGTTGATCAAATCCTTTCACCGTCATGTCTGATTAATATGAAAACCGCCGTTCCCCCTAGCAAATCGTCCATAATGTGAGTTGTTAATGATAACGAGACAAAAATTCACATATTTAACCAGTTCGTCTCCTGAAACGTTTTCTACGGAACGGGATATTTATGTTAACGGCTTCAAAAAACAGTATATTACTTTAATGTACTCATTTATCCGTGTTCCCAAAAGACAGTGACTAATAACCCTCCTCTATTAAAAATCATGTTAAATGAGTAGCACAAATATGCACAGATTTCAGAGAGCCTAGAGCCAGAGCAAAAACAAGATTCCTATAGCTGTTCTGTCGTGCCTATCTCTATGAAATCTATTGGCTCGTGAAAGAGAGAGAGGGAAAGTGCAGACGGTATGGTTAAAGAATTACCTATCTTTCCAAAGTAAGTTCCTTCAACCACCGAGCCAAATATGGTTTCGACAGCGGTGGGAAAAATAGTTTGACCTCGGGGTTCGCACAGCCTACACCTTCACTTAAACTTCACCAAGAAACAAGGCACTCATGTGTGCGTTCTTTTTCCTTTTTTGCAGCAAACGAGGAATTTCAGCGGCGGCCGCACTTCAACTCGCTGGCGTCACGTCTTGGTGAGTCTCTTTTCTGACCCCATTGGAACTTCCACTTTCACTCTCGAAACTGTGAATATCCTAATAACTTCAGAACTTCATAAGCCTCTGCTATTTCGTTGGCGCCGCTCAGGGTCACACCGGATATAGTGACTATAATGTTGCAGGGACATTCGTGTCAATATAAATTAGTTAGCATTAAAATAGATCTCCGTTGAAATCACTTAAGCCGCGTGAATGGTCACATCTCAGCCCCGACCGTCTTCCAAAGAATGACACTCTTGAAGGTACTTCGCGAGCGGACGTCTGAGTGCCTGGAAGAAGAGTGAGCTGGGAGCGAGTTGGAAAATACTTAACATGGCTAAAGCTGGAACGAGGAAGGAGTGAAAAGACACGTGAAAAAGGGCACATGCACACAACCTCTCTGAATGCCGCCAAGACTTTATTCAACAGCGAAACCCTTTCTGAGGTAGAGGGCCCTCAGTCAACGCCGAGAAATCTAGCACGAGGTCAATACATTTGCTCGTGTTCTGCTCTTTGACCTTGTGGATTTTGAAGGGTGATGGAGGAGGCCGTCGCTTGTGTTGCCTCGTTGGTAAAACTTTGAAGGACTGACCTCGTGACAGGTATTTCCGGTGTGGACTGAAGAGCCTGTGCCTAGAAAAGGGTTTTGATGTTTTGTTCTTGATAGGAGTTTTAGCTGTGTTCAGAGACGGTGTGTGTCTGTGTCATTTTTTTACCTGTCTTCTTTTCTTCCGTGTCTTAGCTTGTTAAGCTGAGCGACCGAGAACTTCTAACAAGAAGGGGGTGCTGTCTTCGCTTTAGATTGCTTACTGATCTCTTGTTGAATACTTATTTTTTTAGTTGATGGCAGACTGCGTGACAATGCTTCTTAGAATCCCCAAATCTAAGAGCCGCGTGAGTTCGATCTTAATCTGACCTTTAGAAAAATGACTGTCCAGTGCGGCGGCTGAGTGCGTCGCAACCTTCAGTCTTTCTGACCATGTATTACGATGCACCACAGTAAAAATTACAAGCCATCGGAGAAAGTCCAGTTTTGCGCGAGTATCGTGTGACCTTCCGGAGAGGCGCAGCGACGCGCAGGGGGTGCAGTCACGTGACGCGTTCCCTGCTCCGGATTGGCTGGGTGGCTTGTAACGTCCGTTGCGGTTATCATAAGGCAGGGGCTGATCCATAGGAGCCTCTGAGGGGGCGCCCCATTTCAAGAAAAGGGAGGAGGGGGTTAGAGAGAGGAAGGACTGTTGGAATATTTATTTAGCCATTAAACCCTACTCCACATTTCACTGCGTGTTGAATGTGTGTTAAAACGCATTGATAAATAGCAGATTGAGGTCTTGCTATTTATAGATAGAGGTCCTGCTATTTACAGATTGAGGTCTACTTGGATTACGACACTCCTGAGCTACAGGAAGTGTCGTAATCCAAGATTTGATTTCGATCATTTCCTCTTCGAAGTGGTGGATAACGGAGCCTGATCTAACTCTGCGCCAACTTAGCAGTATAGGTTCTGTTTTTTTGGGGGGTAAATACCGATAAATCACGGATATTAAATCCCCCGTCAGTTGTGTAAAAACCGAGAAAAACCTAAAAATCCTAATTGGAGGTGTCCTTGAATAATAAAAACCCCAGCTTTTGGGGCAGAAAATATTTATCTAGTTTTATTTTGAGTATACACAACCCCCCCCCCCCCCCCCTTCCTCTTCATGTTCTGTCCGCGAGGCTTGTTCTTGCTCTGGAACCCTGCATTTTATCTCGATAATTTTTCTCGTCCGCGCGGAGATTGCTTTCAAGTATTCGGGTCACGCGACTGTTCTTCTGAAGTTGAGAAATCCCCCGCTCCTGTCTTATTTTCTTCAACATGTTTTCCGATAAACCCCAATTTTTTGTCCAACACCAAACGTTCTTATCAAAGAACACAGATTATGCGGGGAAGAAGTAAACCCCCAAAACACTTTCCCCGGATTAAAAAACAAACAAACAGCGAGAATGCGAAACCTTATTGAAGACACATGAGCTATACTCCCTGCCATCAGTTGCGTGCAGTGCCGGCGAAGGGGACGCCAGGCGAAGAGAGAAAGGGCAAGCACTAGGAACGCGGGACGGGAGAGGATGAAAGAGGAGGGCGAGGAGAGAAAGGGAGAGAACTATGAACGCTAGAAAGGAGAGGAGGTTTCTCTCTTTCTCCTGAGCCTTCCTAGTGCTTGCCCTTTCTCCCCTCGCCTGGCGCGGCCTTTGCCTGTACTGCACGCAACTAATGACACGGAGTATAGGCACCAGCAACGCGTGGAGACGACCTTGAAGCAGTGCAAGCTCTAGCTAGACGGCGCTGCGGAGGTTGGCGAGGCTGGTTCGCGATGGTTACTTGAAAGAAGGAAAAACACAGGCCATGCGTTATTAGTAGGGTTCCGCGTTTTCGGGGTTTATATTTATTCCGATTCGGGGGTGATATTTAGGGTATTTATTTTACCCCTTAGATTTGGAGTTTTTCAGTCTCAAGTTTCGGCATCCGAGAAACAAAATCGGCGTTTATCGGAAATTCAGTTGCGAAAAAGAAAAAAAGACCCGAACGTTGAATTACCTAAGCTCAAAGGAATTATGCGCGTGAACCTGGTGTCGAAACAAGAAAGAAACGAGTTAAGGGTTGTGCTTCCGAAGGAAGAATCAGCCTTGCGGTCAATTTAATACGGGCTTTGTTTCAGTTCAAAACAAAATAAAGCTGTAGATACAGGATTTCTTCCCGTGAACCCATGGGTTTCTTCTTACTCAAGGGCAGCTCCAATTCGTTTTTGTTTTTATTTATTTAACAACAACACGAAACCCTACTCATAAGCGAAATAGTTCTGAACACAGCACCGAGTTCAATTACAAAAGAATCCTAATTATCTTCTAAATCTTCATGAGAAGTTTGAGGTTTTGAGATTGCCACGGAAAATATGTGCGTGGGCTACTATGTGACGAAACGTTTCCCTAAAAGCTTTTTACCAGAATGCGTGGTACAATAAGGTCTACAAAATAAGCTCGAATATTTTATCGAAATATGTCTTTAATACTTATTTTGCCTTAGCCGATATTCCGTCGCATCGGCGGTTTTAATATACGACCGTAAAAACAGGCAGTAAATAAGTTAAAGACAATATAAAATGCTCACAATTTTCTCTGCGCTGCATAGAGACTGATGTACCGATATTGTCGAAACGGACATGCCAGAATTGTAAATATAATCCAAAAAGCCGGGGAAAGTCATATTTCCAAAAGTTTTCCTCCTGCATAACATAACAAAACAAATAAGAAAAACACACAGACATTTCGTCCCCTATATGGGTGGGTTCTTCACTGTACGCTGGCTACGGCGAAGAAGGGTCAACCAGTCTACCCCTCCAGAATATCTCCGTACATGTACGGTAAGAGCCTGCGGTTAACATTGCACACCGTGGAGTCATGGCGGATATGCCACGACTTCATGAACTTTCGCGGCCCCTATCTCTGTTCTCATGCCAAGGTCGCCGCATTGTTGAATTTAAAAGAATGCACCGTCGTCCAGCAGTAGTCAACAAGCTCACCCGTGTAAAGTGTGGCGAGTTAGCGACGTCTCTTTTGTGTTCTTTGAGACGGGTGCTCCGTCGCCTCATCATCTCCCCAATGTAAGTGGTGTTTGAATCGCCACAACTCACTTTGTACAAAACCACACCTTGGGAATCCGGAGGGGTGCGGTCTTTCCGCTTAGCAAACGAATTAAACAAGGTATGCCGCGGTTAAAACGCTGTTTGAATGCGCAACGAACATAAAGCTCTTAATTACGACTGATACAGCCTGGATGTACGGAATGACGCCCACAGATTCGTATCTTTCCCCCTTGCTGGTTTTACAACCTCCATGCGCTTCCGGGTGTCCTGCATAAAGCGCGATTTAAGCCAACGCATTTTTGTGCGCGCGTAGGCTGTGTGGCTTTCGAAAATTGCGTATTTCGTGACGTCGCGCTGATTCCTTGCGCCTTCCGGGCACACATAAGAAAGCGGGATAATTTCAACTTTTTCTGAACGCGTACGCGCTCGTCCTGTTCGCCTTCTTTTTTTTTTTTTGTCCTCGCCTTTGTTAGCGCTTTTAAATTTTATGTCAAGAAAGCGCGCTGTGACGTAGTAAGGCGCTCCTGTTCCCGGCCAGTCGGTGGAGGGCACTAGTTCCGGCTCCGCGTTTCTTCGCCGTCTGGCGCAGATATTTTCTGCTGGCCCGAAACCGCACCGTCCTAACCAACGCGCATGGTGGTGACTCAGAAAGCGCAACGGAAACAGCAAAAACGCCACGGAAGAGCAAATTTCCTGGAGCCGCACGGCCTGCGCGCGCAGAAAAACGCGTTTGTTTGGATCACGCTTAAAGGCCTTAGGGTAACTATGGTATTTCACGGCGATGATAACCTTCGCTAATACATGTGATCACAGGGGATCATAGACGACAGTTTATCACACCGCAACAAAAAGGTTCGCACTACGGCCCGCTTATATGCTCTGTCGGATGATGAGTAAATGCTTAAAAAATCACCACTCTCATAGGGCTTACGGTACAGTGTTGTCTCAATGGCGTCATTTCTGCCCCAGCACACGAGCACATCGAGAAAAGCAAGAACACCGTCTCTCTCAGTTTCACATGGGAACTGCATGGCAGGGTGAACACCGTTAAGTGCAAGGTGAAAGGCGTGCTGGTTTTCAAACTTACAAAAGTGACATCCACATAGCGGCAGTACATTTCCAAGGCGGAAGACCAGAAGCTCATCACAGATGTTTCTACGTGTGCCATGACCAAGTTAGCAACAGTTACGGAAACCGGGTTTCCTTAAATTGTTTGAAAAACGACGTTGAAAAAAGTGAGGCATGTCTGCTTCAAACAAAATCGCAACAAGATCACAATATCTTCTACCACCAAAGAAGTGCGTCTGCCCAATGTGCGACCTCCGGGCAAACACTTTTCCACAACATCAATAGTCAGGCCGAAAGGAAGATTCCTAAATAACGAGACCACATTAAATGACGCCCTCACCGTCACATCGTCATCCCCCAACTGCTGTGCCCGAACGTTTGCTGCCAATCCATGTGAGTTGATGACTGACAGCAAGTTCCCATTCGTAAGGGGTCTTAACAGTTCTGCCGAAAACGTTGACAAGTTGTATGTTGGCGATCCGACGAATGAAACGATAGAGCGCAGAGGACAGTTTTTTTTGTGAATCTTAGGTAACCCATAGATCTTAAAAATACGCCCGCCCGACGAAAACAAAAACCGGTGGTACAACGTTCGATTGAGGCATCTTTTAGTCTTTAACGACCGCAAACGGTCAACAAGCTGCCTTTCTGACCTCACCGTGGATCACAGCTCAAAGTGACAAAGTGCAAACTGTCATTTAATATCTTGTGCATTTTCGCTAAATAATGTTTCTGGTCTAAGAAAAAACAGTACATTTACCTTTATCTGCGAATAGGATTATCATGAATATGTTCGATTTTAGAACACTCATCGCCGCGCTTTTACGACCACTTAGGTTCGTACGAGTGTTTCAGGCGTTTTACAGGGCGCTGACAATGCGGCTCCGCGTCAAATAGACACCAGACACATCTATAATGTGACACAACCTCTCTTCAACCTCCATAATAATATCCCGTTTCGGAACTCTTCTTGGTGCAACAGCGAAATGCAGGCCCTTCGATAATACACCCGCGTGGTCTTCAGACAGTTTCTTGGAGGACGAAGTGTGCACATCTGCCCCATAGTTGGACCGCAGAGAACGATCAGCAAGCAAACGGGAAAGTATTTTGGCGGATGTCGGTGCGCTTGTTCCTTTCTACAGGGTGAAACAAGGAGACGGCAGGCTCTTTAAATCGACCGGAAAATTCGGTTTCTTAACCTATCGCGCTACGAGTTTGTGCAACGTTGCCCACAGATGGTGCATTTTTTTTTTGTAAAATTTGCAAAGAACGAACTTACCTGAGGAAAAAGTAAAGAAAGAAAAAGGCTTAGCTCCTATGGAAACGCAGCGACGCCACCGGTCTTCAAACAACACGGTGCCGTTTCGCACGGGAGACAAGAGATGGCGCAAGCGGTCGCGACGCCAACTGCCGCCAACGAACGAGCAGACGACGCCGAGAGCCGGCCCTTTAGCAGGCAATCTTTTCGACTCAAAAGCGGCGCGAGCTTTTCTGATATCAGTTGGCAATGCATTATTTTATCATCCTCACTAATAAAACACATTGAAAAGACACATAATCGATTAAAAAAATGGTTTGTCGGGTTATTTTGACTGTTTTTTTGTTTTTTTTCGGGGTACTGATGTCGTTTGCTTTGCAGTTCTTTCTTTAGTACCGCGTCTGTCTTTGATTCTGCGACTGTTATTCGCGCTGTTTTCTTACGTTTGACGTCGGTATGGTGCGTTTAACTCCCAGCGAACGAGCCAAGGTCGTACTTTGGTACGGGGAGTGCCATAGGACGAAAGAAGTCCGCCGACGCTTCCGAACGGAGTTCGGAAGCGTCGTCGGCGAGCTCGGAAGCCTCCGAGCTCGCCTGCCATCCTGCGCTGGGTGAAGCGTATGCTCGTCCGTTGGCGGCGTTCGTTGCGCCATCTCTTGTCTCCCGTGCGAAACGGCGCCGTGTTGTTTAAAGACCGGTGGCATCGCTGCGTTTCCATAGGAGCTAAGCCTTTTTCTTTCTTTACTTTTTCCTCAGGTTAGTTCGTTCTTTGCAAATTTTACAAAAAAAAAAAATGCACCATCTGTGGGCAACGCTGCACAAAGTCGTAGCGCGATACGTTAAGAAACCGAATTTTCCGGTCGATTTAAAGAGCCTGCCGTCTCCTTGTTTCACCCTGTAGATCTTCAGCTTGTTTCTGTTCCATGATGATATTATGAAAATCGTTGGGACGAAGCTTGTTTCGGAGGCTGGCCTAAGACGCCAACGCGGTGCCCTGATAGTTCACAATAACGCTAGCTCCTCTCTCTCTTCCAACCTCTTCGATTAAATTCTTGGAAATGGCAACAAAAGGTTCTCGAAGTCGGTATGCGTAGCCTTACCCATTCAGATGTGCTAATGGTAGCTCAAAGTAAGCTCGCGGTGACAGAAGCTGGCGCTCGAAAGAGAGTAATGACCCTCAAAGACTATTGGCGACGTGCGCGATCGAAAGCGTCACTGTGGTCGGCCTTCCACGATAGGCCGATTGCTGACTATGACGTCAACAAAGGATTTCTCACCTACGAAATAAGAGTAAGAGAAGAACTTTAAATTTGGCGGTGTTGGCAGTGTTGGTTTCAGAGTGCAATGATTTTGGGCTTCCACCATTCTAATTACAAACACCGTGGAGCTTGATGTTCGAAAGATAATGACGTCACGAGAGGGAACCATAGGAGGGCGCCACCAAAACATCTTACCACTAATACACCGTGACGGCCACGGTAGGGTTTTATGTTTCTGTCGTGCCCAACTCCACAGACATTTTGTTTTCTGTTCGGTGTTGGCGAACGATGGTGGAGGTCGCTACTCCACAGGCCCATTGTCAATTAGACACAGGCTTGGTTTTGTTCTTGGGCCGCTTTGTCACGAGAAAGCAGGTGTGCCTTTACACTTGGGACCATTGCTGTTGTCTTAAATGGGAAGCCTCGGGAAACGACACTAGTATGAGCTGTGGACAAACATCTCAGAAATTTGACCGTGAAGTTGAAACTTCGTGTCGTGTTGTCCTTTTTTCCCCCCAGTCTCGGGGTTTTGTCTAAAATGTTAAACCTTCACCAGCTTGTTTGTGCCCTAACTTTTTGTTCGTTATTCAATTTCAAACTTTGAAAGTTGGAATTTGCCGTGTTCGGGTACACACGCTGCGGAATCATCAAAGGTAAAGGGAGGGGGGAGGTGGTGCTGATACGTCTCAGGAGCCCCTCTCCCCACCCCTGAATCGAAAACAGTCGTAAGGGGAAACGGGGTACAGAAGGCTGTATCTCCAGCTCTGGCATGCAGTAACTGTTTTTGTTCGTGCAAACAGTGTGCTTCGGCGCCAAAATCACTATAAAAATATCTGCAGTTTCAATTGTTTTGTACTAATCATATTCCGCTTTGTACACCCGCATTATTTTCCAGATCAAGCCTAGCTTAAAAAATTAGTTTTTGTTCAATTTGTTTTTGTAATATGCCCAGGCGAGTATAGAGTTAAACCTCATAAATTAATTGGTAACGGGCGATTGGACACAGATGTGCCATCAAGGACAATGAAATAATAAATATTTATTTCGTTGTCTGAGAGGGGGAGATGATGTATACGTGTCTGTGGGTATTCATTCACTCGCCTCTTCTGTTAAGCGCCACGAAAACAAATGGTTGTTTTGGAAAGATTGGCAGCCTAAAAATGGAGCCGTTGAGTGCTCATTAAAGCAATACACACTAACCCTTTTGAAATATCCGAGCAACTTGATTCGATGTAGAGTAATTGCTCAGTTTTACAAAGGCAGCATGACAGACAGACACCTAAGCAATCCAAGTATTGAAATATCATGGGCCGAACTATGCCTTAATGTGATTTTACTCCAAGGCATTATACAAAGTGCCGAAGTACATTTTTGCTCTTCCCTGACTTTTTCACTTTTTTTTTGCTTCGCCACATAATTGTTAAAATTGCCAGTCATGAGCCGAATATGCCAGGTATCAACCGTACAACCAGCGTTAAAGCCTAATTACAGTGTCCTTAGAATACGGGGTAGTGTTTGGACCGGCGCTGCTCGGCAATAGGAGTTCATGAGGCTGCGCGTGTAGTCAGTCAACAATCGCGGAGCTGCAGTCGCCACGATAGTAAAAAGTTGCTGCAGACCACCAGGTTTCTGCGACTTTCCGGAGAGAAAGTCGTCTGCTTCTAGCGCAGTAGCTGCGGTGGTGTGAGAACGACGCCGAGCTCTGATTGACTTTGATTGAAAGAAAGGTGAGTAGACTTCAATGCTAGATGCCTGGAGGTCTACTCACTATTTGTTTTCAATCAGCCAATAAAAGCTCGGCGTTCTGACATCATCGCAACCCCTGCAAAAGGGGAAGACGAACTTGTGTTCCGCATTGCATGAGGCGTTCGCAACCATTCGCAATGCGCCGATGCGCCTATCTCATGGCGCATGCACAAAACCACCACCTGCTAGCAATGCGCCGGTGTCGATACCTGTCGCGATCTACACGACACGCCTCTCACGGAACACTCCGGTCTCAACCAACGTTTGTTCCAACAGTATACCCTGTATTGTAGTAGACTGTAGCCTAAATCTGGAACTTGCTTGGCAATTTCTGCCCAAATTTGCCAGGTTAAAGGCTAAAAACCAGAAGGGAAGCCTAATTTCCCTGGAAAGTGACACTGAATAAAACCAGGGGGCAACCGAAAAACCAAAGAGTGGAGCCTAACCCTGGCTCGCATTTTGAAATTTAGGGTCACATTCTCAGGCCAAAGATAATCAAGTATTGTTAATACCTAAAAAAAAAAAACTTTTTTGGCTCAAATAATTGTACTACTTAGGTATATCGTTCTCGTGCTGATAGCAGATTTGCTGTCATCACCGTTGATCGGTGGCAAGACAAAGAACTGCGCACTCTAGTGCGAATTCTATATACAAAAGAAAAAAATAGTGAAAACAAAGCTTACAAAAGCGGTACCGACGAAAGGCTTCGCCCTGAATGAAAAGAGAAGGCAGCTACCGGAAGCCAGAAAGCGGACAGGCTTCCTTCCAAGCAATATAGTGATGCCGTGGCTCCTGCAGAATAAAGAACATAAAAGAAACACCCGTTGTGCACGGGAGAGGTGACTTGCTCAAATCGTTCGATCGTTTCATAGACGTGAAGGTGATTTTCATTACCGCTGTCATTGTCATTGTTATCCCTAAGCATGCCATCTCTTCCTGCCCAGCAGAACAGATTCAGTAGAGCTGTTAGTGAAAATATGTATTTGGAGGCTGGGGCGAGGGGGGCGTGACATGGTAATTCATCGCATTGAAGCGGTTCTATCTCCAATTAAAATTAAAACATCATAATCACGCACACGTATGCTCAAGTCCGATTTTCTAAGAGTGATTGGGCGCAAATTCCATTTGATGCTTGCCTATAGGCGCCTTATGTGCTGCTTGCTTTTACAGCCTCAAAATTTACAGAACATTGTTTTTGCGATGTCGGATTTATGTTTTTCTGTTCTTCACACTTTATGTCTTTATCCTCTACTTACACTTATTGTTTAACTTGTAACAAGAGCGCAGGCACACGGATAAAGCAGAAAACGGAAGACAAACACGGCCTTGACTTACAACTGAGCTTTAATGGATCTGCCAACGAGCATAAATATAAAATTTGCCGAAACCAAAAGTCAAGAAAGGAAACGACATTCAGAAGGACGACATGTGTTCTTAGTGTCATCTGCGCGCACTGTTGTTCTTTCATCTACGAAGAAACGTGCGCTCCTTTTCCGACGAGGCAAGTGACGGGGCACTAACACACTCTGACCCCATTTGTCCGATAGCGCGTACTTTTATAATCTCACGCGTGAGCTTATGCTTTTGTTTACTGTTGACCGTGCATCTGTCAAAGGCTGGAGTGCATCCGCAGTCGCGGCAGGGCGTACAAAGATTCCCCGAAACAACCTGTGACACATAATTCCGGTGCTCTCTTACCAGCTCATTAAGACAGCGGCCTGTCTGCCTTATGTATCTGCGGCTACAAGACAGGGTGATAGAACACACACCTTCATAAAATCATTTCACAAAATGGTTTTGGTACTTCTTAGTGCACACTTGTTTTTCTATTACATCAAAATTCACCTTTTTTCACATCATAGAAGGCTTGTTCGAAGCCGAGAATACCGCATGAACACCGACTTGACGTCCCATTTAATTTAGATTATAGAACACAATATGTGGGAGCGGTAGTACTCTGATATTTCTGTTTTGTCTGCTTAAGTTCCGTGTTAAGTAACATCCACCTCGCCTTTTATGACAAAATATTATCTACGAAACTAGAAGGCTCCGGGATAAAAATGATATTTAGGTTTGTGGATTACTTCTTAGTATTTATAAACTGTGACTCAGAGCGTTTTGATGATGAAATCTCTGTTCTTCTGGCTACTTTCAGTGAATGCCTGGAACCGCTCGTTCTCACGCACGAATTACAGGTAAACATTTCTATAAAATTTCTAGACCTCAGGTTCTACTTTGATAATTCACACATGTGCTGGATTTATGAACCTAGAGGCAACAAACCCCGCCTACAGTTCTGATCAACCTATTTTAAGCTGGTGAAAGGGGGAATAATCAACATCTGTTTTAAGAATGCTCTACATAAATCCTACTTTCACTTGGTCAAGGATAGCTTTAAAAGTGAAGTATCAAGGCTCATGGCCGCTGGCTACCTATCGCACCTCCTAACTGCGGTTGCAGAGACTCTACTGAAGAGAGGGCGCATCGAGAGCGATGAAGAAGCTAACAGAAAAAAATATAAATGTTGCAGTGCTACCGTACCTGCAAAAGGTTTCTCAAAATCTGAACAATTTTGGACGTCGAGTCGTCGTACATCTGGTATTCTCGGCTCCGGACAAACTTTCTAGGATGTGCAAAAAGGTGAATTTTGATGTAGAGGAAAACAGTTTGTACTTAGAATCACCCGAACCTGTTTGTGACTTGCGTTGTGGAAGTTGAGTATTATATCTTCCTGTCTTGAGGCCGCAGATATAAAGGGCACATGGGACGCTGTATTAATGAGCGGTTAAGAGAGAACCGGTATAATGTGTCACCGGTTGTTTCGGGGCATCTCGGTGTTCACTGCCGCGACTGCGGGTGCCTTTGACAGTGGCATGGTCATCAGTAAACAAAAGAATAAGCTTAAGTTTGATATTATAGAAGCGCGAGCCAACGGACAAGCGGGGTCAGAGTGTGTAATACCCCGATCAGACGGCGTTCTACGGGTACTTTTCACTAAGCTGCTTTATAAAATTGGTCAATCAGCTCGCGATGTTGAGTGCACACGTGCCCTATGGCGTGCGCTGGTTCGCCAATTTTATAAAGGAGCTTGTTCCGAAGGCCTCTAAAATGCCCGTCTGACAAAGGTATTAGTGCCCCGGCACTTGCCTTGTCGGAAAAGGAGTGAACTTTTATTCTTAGATTGGAGAACAACAGTGCGCGCAGATGACTCTATAGGAACACGTGTCGCCTTTCTTTAGTGTCGTTTCCTTCTTGGCTGTGGGTTCCGAAAAAAAAATGTATTTATACTCGTTGTCAGATTCACTTGGAGCTCAGTTGTTAAGTCAGCGCTGTGTTTGTCTTCCTTCTTCTACTCTGTCAGCGTCCCCAAGCTGTTAGTTAGCTTTAAAATAAACTACCAACTAGCCCATTCGTCAACGCTGCACTTATTGGTTTGTTCGTCACTTACTGTTTGTCTACATACTACTCAACAAAATTTTACTTAACTAAAAAAGAAAAAAAAAACTACTTCTGGGTAAATGTTTTATAGTGACGTTTTCCGTGTCTTACCACTGGCCAGAAATTTGACAGGAAACGATATTGTGAACAGCCCAGTGTAGGCTTACAGGAAAATCAGTGTTTATTTGCCTGCTCACGTATTTTTTGTTTTGGTTTGGGCGGTTGGGAGTGGGGTGAGTTAAGTTTTTGGCTGAGTTGGCATCCCCTATACTAATCAAAGCCCGTGTAACTGATGTTTAACGTCATCACAGTGAGATCGAGCGAAAACACCGATTGGACCCGAGTGCTGCGTCAGCGTTCGGTTGAGCCGCGTGTACAATCAACGCTTCAAAGACGCTGGTCATTGGGCCCGGGTTGACCTGCTGGGCAGCCGCCAACCGACTGTGATGGCGAACCATGGATGACGAACAAAACGTTCAATTATTCTGGGTGGTGTTAGCTGATCCCGCCGGATGGGTCGTCGCCTCATGGAAACATAGGCTCTAAATCTGTTCACACAAGCAAGTACCGTCGATCATTCGGAATTAAAATGCTTTTCGTTTGAGAAGCAGCCTCCGGTAACTGCGCCCGCACGCCCATCTGTTCTGAAAATCCCGTAAACTCATTCAATATTTCGAAAATAAGTACCCCGCCTACCTCCCATTTCCGCCGATCGAACGAAAGCCCCCCCCCCCCCCCCCTTAATCTTGTTGCAAACGCTCTAATGCGATCCTTCGTTATTATGATTAAATAAACAACACGAAATGGGTATATTTGCTAGGAGAGCGGTCACCGTGCGAGGAAACAAGCGAAGTATGAAATTAGCTACATCAAACTTGCTATATCCACTAGCGCCGAAATGATGTGGCGACGACCTCACAATCTATTCCCACGTGACTTGACTATAGGAACTGCCTCGCCATGACGTCACGATTCGCGATTCCCGCTACCACTGATCTCTATTGTAGTAAGCTGGATCGCGGATCGAGGCTTGTCTTCCAAGGGTCGAGCGGCACCACCGGAAGCCATCACTTGACACCAGCTAAGGCAGAGGACTCTTTGGGGAAAACGAGAAAAAGTGTCATTTTCAACGCTTCTAAGCTGTTGTCGGCACTGAAAAACATGTTGGCTTCTCTTCAGGAAGCGACAGCCCTCACAGTTCTTATAAATTAATGTTTTCCGGTCGAGAGCGACTCAACTGGGCGAGAAATGTAGTGCAGCTCAATGAGACGAGTCTCAGCTACAGTTACCTCGAAGTCTTGGGCGGTTTCGATGAGTTAGCAGATAACTAGCTTGAAGGCTTTGCTACGCGGAATTCGCTCACTCCTGGAAAGCCGCTGTCAACATGGACATTTTTCGACATTCATCAACTTTTGAGCTTCCCCGAGGGCGGTGTTATTGACGGCAAGTTCATTTGTTTACTCCACTACGAGAGCAAGCTTGCCAGCTCAGCCGTGGGTGCTCCGGCACGTTTGGTTTTCTAAATTGGCGTTCGAACGCTTGACAAATGCTAATTCGATCTCAAAACACCCCATATATTTTTCGCAGCCTATCATAGGATACTCGCACTCGAGCACAGCGTATAAGCTTCAATATTCCTACTTTTGTTTGTTTCTTCCATCGACCTGCGTGTATTTCCTGGCGTCCAGTAATAGCCGCCGGTGGTGCCACCGTCGGGCTCCCGATCCACGATCCAGCCTACTACAATAGAAATCAGTGCCCGCTACTTATCATGAGTTGCGAACAACAACTCCCGTGTCCTACGTAAGATCCACAACGAAAGCGTGGAATTAGCGCATGCTTAAGTTAAAACCGTCAACGTTGATCATCTAGAATTACTCTTATAGCTGTCGATAAAAGCGAAATGGGTCGACCAAACCATGTGTTTGGCGCATTGATAATATTAGTAATCCCCTACTGAAAAAAAAGTGAAATTTAAACGGGTGGCAAACTGGTCGCCCTGTTTGAATCAAACGGGTGGCAAACTTGTCGATCCGTTTGGATCAAACGTGATTATGGGATACGGGTACCGGTTTGAAATGGTACCCGTTTGAAACGATGCCCGTTTGATACGGGTACCCGTTCGATACGGGTGCCTGTTCGACCTGGCACGTGACCACACATTTGAACGCGCCATTCGGATAGGCAAATTATTCGATAGCCCTAAATGGGTCTCGTCTGGAAGGTTGCAACTACTGAAAAAAAAAAAAAAAAACATTTGAGATTCAAACGGGTGGCAAACTGGTCGACCCGCTTGAATCAAACTGGGTGGCAAACTGGTCGATCCGTTCGGATCAAACGGGATACGGGTACGCGTTTGATACAGTACCCGTTTGATACGGGTGCCCGTTTGATACGAGTGCTCGTTTGATACGGTGCTCGTTTGATACGGGTGACCGGTCAACCTGGCACGTGACCACAGATTTGAACGCGCCATTCGGATAGGCAAATTATGCGCTAGCCCTAAATGAGTATCGTCTGGAAGGTTGGTTACCTTAAACTTATTTAAGACGTCCCCAAACTCATAAACCTGTTTATAACATGCAGGAAACACGTAGAAAATAGAGTAAAGCTATACGCACTCCGTAGTGCACTTCGGACGGAAATGGATATACGCACTCGGCGGAGAACTCATGCCGCTCGGGCCACCCTTTTCGAACGGCGCGTGTATCACTAGAGAGCGTGTTAAGCCAGCCCCTCGCCTGCGTTCACGCCGCTTCGCGGCGTCAGTGTGCGGCTGCTAATTACAAAACTTAACCAGTACACGCCGCTTCGCGGCGTCCAGCCGGCAACCCAAGCCCCGCTGTCCTTGATCGCACCTCCGGAAAGGGAGTCCCATACCATTTAGTTCTGCAAAGTTTCGTCGACAACATTCGGTGTTTTTAGTGTTCATCGCAAAAAAAGGAAATGTCGTAAATATCGCCAAATGCCTCGACAAAACAAAATGTTTGAGAAAAAACGAAAAAAAAAGTAAGCCCACCGCGGATCGAACCCGCGTTCTCTTGCGTATAAAGCGGACAACTTAACCCCTATGCTATACCATATTTGTTTCCGTATACCCTTTAATTTCAGTTTGAACAGTTACAATAAAGTCATTCATTTTACTCATTGGTTACACGTATTTTATGTTTACACAAAGGACACCCACACTATTTTGGATGCATGGAACATGCTACCTTGTCACTGGTGCTTAGAAATCTCGTTGTGACCATTCGTTTTATACGAGTTTAGAGTAGTGCGTATAGCCATTTCCGTCCGAAGTGCACTACGGAGTGCGTATAGCTTTACTCTAGAAAAAATGTGCTCGCGAATGTACTTGAAAATGGGCAGGAAAGCAGACACAAAATATTGTTTTCGATTCTCCTAGAAGTTTATTACAACCTACTCTGTAAACAAGTACAAACGTGCAAGCGGTCTGTGAAATGTCAAGAGGCACTCTAAGCTTTCATACAACTGAAAAAATTGCAAAGCAAACATGACCGAGGTAATTCTAGGCTAAAATAGTAGAATTTCGGCAAAATTATTCTCCCGGCTGCCGCGAGAATGGACGCTGCACAACTCTATAGATAATGTGGAAGAGTACGCACAGAAGAACGGTCAATCGTTCTAAACAAGTAGGTTGCAGTGCACTTACCATAATAATAGCGGACTTGAAAGATGTAATCCGAAATGTATGTCGACACGGTCAACGCAAGACAACCACACAAACACCAAAACGTGAAGGAAGGCTTCTTGAAGTTTCAACACGATGTGGCGCACAAGCTGTCATTTGCCGAACCAAACGAAACTTTGAAGAACCGCTTGTTGTCGCTATACGTGTAAAACTTTTCGAACACTGATAGCTTTGGTGCACATTCAATACGTTGTCGAGAGACATCCTAATAAGACCGCAGGGTTAGGCGACAGATAGAAGCAGGTAGGACGAGCAAGTTCAAACTGCAACTGACAACAAGCAGACGAAGAAAAAAGCAGCTGTCAGGCGCGCCTTTCCGGATCTCGATGCTTATCAGCGTGTAGCTCGCGCGTTGCTGCGGGTCACATGACAGAGGTGACAAAAAAGGAGGTTTGGGGGCGCGGTGAAGGCGCAGGACACCGGGACAGCCCCGTACCCTCTCCCCAGGCATTCTAGTAAGACATGTTTGTAGCCTCAGAAAGCAGGCAAATCGTGCGCATTTCAGCACGCTCGAGCGCAGGAAATCGCGCCGGCCGCTCAGGTTGCGCCCGAGCAAAGAAAGCACTCAGCGCGAGCTCGTAGTTTGACTGCTGCAATGGCGAGCGTGCTCTCGCAATGCTCAATGTTCTTGCAGCCACGTGTTTGGGCGCTACCTTCGCTGCGTCTTGAATCGAGGTGAAACGGAGTCTAGAGGTATATTCTTTCAAGCGGTTGCGTCTTCTGCGAGAAAGACTCGAGCTGAATAAGTAAATTGAGCCAACAAAAACGCCGAAGTTTTAAAGTTCTATCAAAAATATCGAATCGCCAACGTCGCGCGTTTACGTAAAAAAAAAGAAATTGTTTATTGCAGTTGCGGTTAAATCGAACATCAGCGCAATTCAAATATAAATATAATTACTGGCATTACAAGGACGATTTGAAATCGATGAACCGGCGCTCCCGGCCTTCCGGAAATATAGACTGCCACGGCTGAAACAAGCGTACCCATGCCGCCGATCTGTACTTTCAGTATCAAACGGGTTTCGGAGAGCCGTTTGATTAAACCGGTACAGTTTGACGGTCACCGGTCACCCGCTGTGCAACATGGTCACCGGTTTGAGCAAACGTGTGACAACTTTGCCCAAACGAGTGGCCCATTTGCCCAGACGAGTGACCCGTTTGCCTAATGAGTGACCTGTTTGCCCAAATAGGTGACCGTTATGGCTTATACGGGGGACCCATTTGAGCCATACGAGCGACCCCTTTGACAAAGTGGTGACCGGTATGGCTAACCTGTTACCGGTATAAACCCGTTTACTTTCATATTGGCGCCAGATGGTATTTTTCAGTAGGGTGGTTATCTTAAACTCATTTAATACATCCCGAACCTCATAAGCCTATTTATAACAGGGAGGAAACACGTAGAAAAAATGTGCTCGCGCAGGTGCTTGCAAACGGCCAGGAAAACATACACAAAATATTGTTTTCAATGCTCCTAAACGTTTATTAGAACTTATTCCGTATTCAAGTACAAACGTGCAAGCGATCTGTGAAATGTGAAGAGGCACTCTAAGCTTTTATACAACTGAAAAGATTGCAAAGCAAACAAGAACCGAGGTAACTCTAGACTATAATGGTAGACTTTCGGCAAAAGTATTCTCCCGGCTGCCGCGAGAATAGACGCTGCATGATTCTATAGAAAATCTGGAAGAGTACGCGTGAAAAGGTGAATCGTAGACAACAAGTAGGTTGCAGTGAACTTATCATAATAACAGCGGACTTGAAATATGTAATCCGTGATATATGTCGATACGGTCAAAGCAGGACAGCCACAAAAACACAAAAACGAGAAGGCTCCTTGAAGTTTCAACACGATGCCGCGCAGAAGCTGTCATTTGCCGAACTTAACCGAACCCCAAGAATTCCTGACTTTGAAGAATCGCTTGTTGCCGATATACGCGTAGGACTTTTCGAACACTGATAGCTTTGGTGCACAACCAATATGTTGTCGAGTGGGAAAGGCGAAAGATCGAAGCAGGTGGGACGAACGAAGTTCGTACTGCACGGACAACAAGTAGACAAAGAAAAGATGACCGCATCTTCACGTGGTGAATGATATTGATTGGGGCGAAGCTCTGGTGGTGCTGATGATACTGATTTTATTGTTTATAGGTGGTGCTGATGGTGCTGATTTCTTTATTGCTCATAGGTAGTGCTGAGTTCCGGGTTGCGTTTCGACTTCGTTATTACAGCTTTATGGTCGGTGAAATGCAGAGCCAGTGGTTCTTTTAGCGGATTCATCCATTTGACCGCTGCGCCCTCTTGTCTATAAACGTTGAGCCAATGCATGCAAAGTTTAACGCGATTATATACGCATTTGACCGTAGCGCCCTCTCCTGTATAGACATGCAACGTTTCATTCATGACATCCCCGGCTCTTGAGTTACTACCACATCTCAGAGCCCCCTACTCGTCCCGCAGTCGTGGCCGAGTGGTGAAGGCGATGGACTAGAAATCCATTCGGGTCTCCTCGCACAGGTTCGAATCCTGTCGACTGCGCAAAGATTTTTTTCTTTTTTTAAGAAGACAGATGGGACGGACGGACGGACTGACGTACGGACAAGGCTAGACCCTAAGGAGCTTCGCCCCTAAAAGCGGCTGCTAGCGCGGGCGCTTCCGGATCTTGAAGCGATGCTTATCAGCGTGTAGCGTTCCCTGCATCACGCGGACGATTTGAAATCGATAAACCGGCGCTACCGGCCTTCCGTAAACATAGGCTGCCACGGCTGAAACAGGCGTACCCATGCCGCCGATCTGTACGTTCAGTATCAAACGGGCTCCGAAGAGCCGTTTGATTAAACCGGTACAGTTTGACGGTCACCGGTCACCCGCTTGTGCAACATGGTCACCGGTTTGAGCAAACGTGCGACGACTTTGCCCAAACGAGTGGCCCATTTTTCCAGACGAGTGACCCGTTTGCCATAAGAGTGACCTGTTTGCCCCAATAGGTGACCGTTATGGCTCATACGGGGGACCCTTTTGAGCCATACGAGCGACCCCTTTGACAAACTGGTGACCGGTATGGCTGTACTGTTACCGGTATGAACCCGTTTACTTTCATATAGGCGCCAAATGTTTTTTTTTTCAGTAGGGTCCTCTCCCTCGGGTCACGTGGCAGAGCCGGCGAGAGAGGAGGGAGGGGGCGAGGTCAAGGCGCAGGACGCCGGGACACCCCCTCACCCTCTCCTCACACTCTGCCAGGTGAATCGCGCGCATTTCAGCACGCTCTAACACTGGAAATGGCGCCGGCCAGAAGCTCGGCTTGTGCCCGAGCGAAAAAAAGCACCCAGCGCGAGCTCGGAATTTGACTGCTGCAACGGCGGGCCTGTTCTCACAATGCTCGATGTTCTTGCAGCCACGCGTTCGCGCGCTACTTTCGCTGAGTCTTAAATTAAGGTGAAACGGAGTCTGGAAGTATATTCTTTCACGCGGTTGCGTCTTCTGCGAGAGCAGATATTCGAGCATATAAGTAAATTGAGGCAACAAAGAACGCCAAAGTTTTAAAATTCTGTCAAAAATATCGGCTCGCCAAGTCGCACTTTTACGTTAAAAAAAGTTTTAAAAAAACAAACAAACAAAATGCTTATTGCAGTGGCAGTTTAAGCGAACATCAGCGCAATCAAAATATAAATATAATTACCTGCCTTACGCTGACGATTGTAAATCGATGAACCGGCGCTTCCGGCTTTCCGGAAACAGGCTGCCACGACTGAAATAGGCGTGCGCATGCCGCCGATCTGTACGTTCAGTATCAAACGGGCTCCGGAGAGCCGTTTGATTAAACCGGTACAGTTTGCCGGTCACCGGTCACCCGCCTGTGCAACATGGTCACCGGTTTGAGCAAACGTGCAAAAACTTTGTCCAAACGAGTGGCCCATTTGCCCCGACGAGTGACCCGTTTGCCAAAGGAGCGACCTGTTTGTCCAAATAAGTGATCGTTATGGCTCATATGGGGGACCCTTTTAAGCCATACGGGCGACCCCTTTGGCAAACTGGTGACCGGTATGGCTAAACTGTTACCGGTATGAACCCGTTTACTTTCATATAGCCGCCAAATGTTTTTTTTAGTAGGGTCACCATAGCTTTACTCCACAGTAGGGGGCCTCAACGTCCTTTTGTTTAGGGTGAGGTCATTCTTTTTTTGTACCCGATGCCGACAGCACGCGCTCACAGGGGAAATACAAAGGAATCATCGACAGCAAAATGTCGTCGTAGCACAGTCAGCACCAGGACCTTGCGCAGGGACACACTCTTTCAAGCGCTTCAGAACCAAAAATAAAAATAGGCCTTCGGAAAAAATGGCCAGATGTCATCATCCTAAGCAAAGCGCGCATGAAGGCACCCTAGTGCACAAGAGCCACCGTTACTAGAAAACTCAGTTGGGAAACTGCCTTAGGCGCCTGCTTTGAAGAAGTAGCTCCGATCCGTACTCAAGAACAGAACTAATGGCGATCGCGACGCCGCCATTTCTCCCGCAGTGGCATGGACTCCGTACCCGGGGGAGGGGGGGGGGGGGGGGGGGGAGAGGAGAGGTAGTGGGGGCCGTCGCACTCACAGGTTCTAAACCAGGGGGGTCATGCCCCCGCACTCAAAGCTGTTCCGACCGCCCCCCCCCCCCTACCCTTCTTCTCCCCTCCTACCACCCGTGAGGCTGTTGCATGTTGAATATATATATATAAATATATATATATAGGTGAAGCAGAGTAGTTTGAGAACAATGGACCGGGAAAATGTAATAAGTCAGAGATCCGTACTTGCGGAGTTGCTATGCTAGGAGTTTATTGTATGTATTACGACAGTTTCGCCGAGAGGCTCGGCTTCGTCATCTCCTGACGAAGCCGAGCCTCTCGGCGAAACTGTCGTAATGCATACAATAAACTCCTAGCATAGCAACTCCGCAAGTACGGATCTCTGACTTATATATATATATATATATATCGGCCTGCTAGAGGTCAGCAGTCCATGGCGGCCCCGTGAAGACCACCGCCGCGGAGACCGCTGTTAT
This sequence comes from Ixodes persulcatus, assembly GCA_013358835.2. Lineage (NCBI taxonomy): Eukaryota > Metazoa > Arthropoda > Arachnida > Ixodida > Ixodidae > Ixodes > Ixodes persulcatus. The sequence goes on from JABSTQ010010261.1 coordinate 1,006,555, forward strand.
ACACCAACTCATGTTCACAAACAAACCGGAGCGCCCCTAGCGGACGCCACTGGCGCCGCGCATGCGCGATGGGGGTGTGGGCAAGAAGCTCGCCGTCGCCCATAAACAAGCCATTGAAATGCGATGTTGTCGGCGTCGGTGTCAGTCCCCCTGCCCTTTTTCGCGTTCGAATTATTGATTCTACGTCTTCCTGGCGATGTCTGACTACTTGAGCGGCGTCAGCGAAATTACCGAGACTCGTTACACCGCAAAACTTCGCGTGAATAATGTGACATGTGGCGATTCATTTCGCGTGAACGCCGCAGTATCTACGCTAAAGCCTGATTTGCATGATAAGATTTCGCTCGCAATTTTCGGTCGCGACGCCGCTCGGGCTGTAAACGCGTGAACCGTAGCCGAGATGGTCGACGTTGATACTGAAAATCGCAAGGAATCGGACCAAGTGGATTAGCGTAACAAGTCGGTGATGGTCACTGGTAACAATGATCAACATCTCATTGTATCTACTGTTTACATCGAGCCTGCTTACCAACCTTCAAACTTAAGTCTTTTGAGGCCTGCACTTACTTCTTATCGCAAGTACCGGGCCAACATTTGGTCTACGGGCCGGCGTCGTCTAAGAGAGCAGACGACAAGCAGAAACGTTTGAAAGAGCAGACGACAGTTCGAACGATCAGGCAGCCGTTTGAACTTGAAGACGCACTGAACGTAGCCCGCAGGTGGTCCGCACAACTTGACGGTTTTCTGGCGTTCATGTTGGAACAAAACAGATAGATCTGATGACCACAAGTATTCGTGAATTCAACCCAAAGTGCTTCCCGCCCAAGCAATCGTTGTCCGACGGCGTCTGCTTTTCCCTTTTCACGGCACATATCCAGATTCTTGGACGAACCGAGCACGTGAAAACTGACCTTCAAACCTTTCTCGACACTTTTGGTACGGCCCCAGTCGCGGCGTTTTGACGAGAAGGCAGGTTTTTGTCTGGTTCCTTTCAAAACAACGCAGAAATACACGTCTGGCATGGGGACTTCTGCCCACAGCCCCAGACCGGAAGTGCGACCGACGCGCCACCACCGCGCCGTGACGTCACAGAGCTGAGTTCGTGTATACCTACGCTCTTCACCCCTCGGCGCTATCCCATCATCATCATCATCATCATCTCTTTTTTAAATACATCAAACTGTCTCCAGGTGGGTGACGTGGCACACACGGTGCATGGGCTGCCTGCCTTTCTTCGTCGCCTGTCTACTCAGGAGTGCAATAAACCACTATTAAGCTATTGAACTATTGAACCTTTGAACATTGAAGTATTGAACTCCACGGTCTTCCGCTCCGTCAAGAGTTAAGACAGTGCGCCAAAAAACTGTTTCGTACAATTAGGGTATTGTCCAAATTCTATTGGAGGTGGCGGTTCACTCTCAACCAATCAGACGAGAGTACACAATCCTCTTTGAGGCTGAAATGATTATGTCCCACAGCTCAAAAACGAGTCCTGGTGTGTTTATAATCTGAGAAAATAAAGTAACTTTAAATATCAAGGCGAGAATCACCAAAATGTGCCTCACCGGGAAACTTTCCCGACCGCAAAGCGTGGACGGAATTTTAGATGCAACAAAAATAAATAAACGGAGAACATTCCGAACACAAGAATCCAGCGTCTCGCGACCGCGAACGTAGCGGAGGACCACACCGGATTCTAAGAATACGGAGGCCATGTTGCGAGGCTCACCCAATGCTGCGTTTACATCTGCGTGTAAACTTCGGTCGAGCTCGCAACCCCCGCAGCTCGCACCCCACAACCACTGGAACACGATTCGAGAATTCCGTCGGTGTGGTTCGCTCTCAAGGCTTGACCGCGGCACTTTGCTACAGTTTACAAAACGGCCTGCCTGTTGACAAGCGCACTTGGGAGCTCTGCTGAATGTGTGGATTGACGTGTCTGGAAATTGCTGGGGAGAGATCTGTGACCACGACCCTCCGAGGGGATAAGATGTCTCCCCTTGTGGTGGAAAAACAAGGTTCGGCCTGTAGCACAACGTATAAACATATTCGCTAAAACAAAATGCCGTCTTGGAGCGCGCAAATACTGTGACCACTTCTACGAAGCCGAGAGAAAAGGCACAGAAGAAGATGTTGGTCAGTCGGGATGTGATGGAGTCATCCGAGTTCGACAGTGGTTGCTGTATCATATTATTTATTTCCATCGATTATGATGAAAGGGTTAAGGAAAAAAATCTGCGGTGTGCAGCTTGAGCAGCCCTCGGACCCTTACAATGGTCAACTGCTGGTGTGCAGGAAATGCAGATACATAATACGAAAACTGATGCACACGAACGGCATGTACTAACTATGGAAATTTACACTCACACGAAAAAATGTACAAAAAAGTACACTTGAACACTGTGTTAAGCATAAAAACAATCGTTCAAATTGTTAAAGGTGAGAGAGTCAAAATCAAGGTTTTCAATAAAAAGTTGCTTAACATATTTAAACGAGTAAGCTAAAGCATCCGCGAGCTGTAACTTGTTCCCTGAGTGGCTATCCTTTACTTGCCCCAATGGCGAGTAGGGTAAAGCTGTGAATTTTCCTTCGGCAACGTAAGGTTTTTCAAAACAAATTGCCATGTTCGGCCATAAGCTGAGTGTGCGGCGGCAGCTCCGCACTTGTGGGACCATTCAAAGGTCTCTCTTTCCTCACCTGACCCCCTAATACGCTCGTGAGTATGGTCGGTAGCGTAATAACGTGGAAAAGATGGACCTACGATTGGATCAGGGATCACGTAGCTTCACCGGACTGTCAGTTTAGGAATGAACGGATTATTGTTGTCGCCTCCCCTCTCGCCTCACACGCGGTCAACTCTGCCACTGACAGACTGTCGTTTTGAGCGCTCGGAAAGGAGCCTTCGCCGAACCTTTTAGGGACGGGGCACCCCGAGGGAGCTTCTCAATGCTTCCCAAACTTTGTCACCGAGAGCGTTGTCATCACTCCCACTCTATCCATCTTCCTAGCGTGACTTTTAGGCTACATTTTATTTCAAAATCTGGAAAATAATTTTCAGGGAGCCAAAGATTTTTGGTTATATAGTCTTCTCACGGCTTTATTGGTTGCATTTTCCAGGTGTTCCTTCTTTTCTTTGTTTTATTAGACCCATTACTATTGTGTGCATACAACTACACCCAGAAGAAAATGGCTATAGAGTATGAAAGCACACGAGGCAGTAGCTTGGCATGGCTTTGCCGCTTCTCGCATTTTATGCAAGAGAGAGATCCTCCTTGTAACACGCGTAAAATATTCTGAATATTGTTTCCGAACTACGGACTTTCCTGTCTTGTCTGGCTGCGTATTTGGCCAATATATTCATCTGTGGTGTTCGCCATGTTCTATTTTCATGTCTGCCCAATTCTAGTTTTATCTGCAGGTTTTCTGTGAAATACTGAACTTGTTAAAACGGGTGTTTTGGGATAAAAAAATCACTATATTCTTACCGCTGTAAAAATAATGACTACTCATCCCCGAGCACTCGGTTACCGCCCAAATATTGCACTTGTGATCAGAACCAGAGGCGAGTTTCACAGCTTATTTTTATTTAATTCAATATCGTCACCCATTTTTATAAATATTTAACGGGAAAATGGGGCGCGTTCGAGGTAGCGTTCGCCATTTGCCTCCATGTTTTCGAGGGTTCTGAGGTTCGTCATTTACTAGTTGAATATAATAAATAATTGCACATACCTTTTGAAATAGATCATGAGCAGTTGCCGCATGCGCTGCATGAAATTTTCACATTATAAGGATAAAATAACAAGTTCTTTCAAACGTGAAGAAAACTTAAGGGTACAAACTAAAGTATCTCTGAAGATTACTCGCCCGATACCCGCGTTGCCCGTAAATACTTGCTTGAATTTGGAAGGTCCCAACGTAAACCCTACAAGCTTCGTCACGACAAACTAATAATTGAAAACACAGCATACGTGAGCATAGTTGTAAACCCGAGACTGGGGATACGGACAAGGGACAAACACAGAACGACACGTTTGTCCCTTATTCGTACATCCAGTCTCGGGTTTACAATTATACGCAATTTACACCAGCTAGCCTGCACCCTCACCATTGCTTCACGACATACGTATTCGACCGCGCCACGCAAAATGTTTTTCCACGCTAATCATAGCTATCTACAAACGTTTTTGTGAACTCGAGTCATAATTCCTTGCCAATTCTATACACTAATATTAGAAGTATTTTGCCTAAACGGGATTCACACCGTAATCTGATCGACACTACTGAATGTAACCTTGTTGTCCAAACCGAAACATAACTAAACTCGCTCTATATGTGAGTCCGAGGTACTATCTTCGCTACCTTGTTTCGATATTTTCAGGCATGACCGTATGAAAAAAAAAATGTGGCGGTGGTATTATTATTTTAGCTCGCCACAGCCTGAAATGTTTTCCTATTAATGTTCCCTCTCCTATAAAAATTGAATTCATCTGCTCTAATGTTTCGTATCCGCCAGCAATCTTTGGTGTTTGCTGTCATTCCCCAGATTCCGGCGCTTCCTTTATTAATCACTTCTACGAGGCTCTCCATTCGCTCACATCATATCAGCAAGCTTTAGTGCTTTTATTTGGGGATTTCAGTTTTTCTTCTACAAACTCGTCCGACTTAGCCCCGACAACGACCAAACAGAGCGCAGAAAGTGACTTCGTCAACTCATGCCTCACATTTGGCTTATCACAACTTGTCTCCGCCCCGACGAGGCAAATTGACCATTCTTAGAGCATCTTTGATGTTGTGCTTACATTCAATCCTGATATTACGTCATTCACGCATCTGCCAGCGCTTAGTGACCACACAATAATCCACGCTACATTCCAGTGTCAACTATCGCAACCCGAAAAATATAAAAAAACAATAGCGCTATACGACAAAGGTGACTACAAAGCAATAAACGTTGAGCTAGCCACCGTTTGCACGTGGTTTCTTACGGATTTTCCCAAACGTTCTGTCGAAACCAATTCGTAACTTTATAGAATAAAATGCAAGACCTAATCAAGACATATATTCCCACCATCACATTTAACCAAACAGACAGCATCCCCATCGTTCAATATAGCGTTAAATCGTCTCAACAACAAAAAGAAGCGACAATTACGTTCAGCCAAACGTTCGAAAAACGTAGACCCATGGGATAAATACTATGCCACGGAAAAACTATTCGAGTGTCCTGTTTCCGCAGCTAAACGTACGTTTTTTTTTTCTGATTTATCTGGTATGCTGCGGAACAATCCAAAACAATCTTGGAAAATCGTTAAATTCAATCCTTTCAATTCTCCCATTCCTAATCATGAAGTTGCGCAAGCACTGAACTACATGTCTCATTTTCATTCACTAGTGAATCAGACCGTGATATTCCCGACTTCCTTTTTTTTGTACTATCCATGATATGCCCAGCATTACTTTCGATCCAAATTGAATCTTTAAATTAATTGAATCGTTAAAGTTAACATCATCTACCGGCATCGACGGCATCAACTTAGATACTATTAAAAAACACAAAATATAACGCAAGTATCATTCTGTCTAATATTTTGAAGCAGTCCCTATCACCTGGAGTGGTGCCAAAGGACTAGAGTATGGGCAAGATTATTCCAGTGCCGAAGAAAGGTCCCTCGTCTTTGTGTAACAGGTACCGCTCAATCTCTATCACCAGAGTTTCATCAAAATTAATGGAGCATGTAATTTATTCACAAATCGTAAGCTTTTCAGTTTCGTGAACTTTTCACCCAGATCAACACGGTTTTCTGAAATAGGCTTTCTTGCGATACCCCATTAGCAATGTTCATTAACGATCTGAGTTCAAGTGCTGACCATAACATACTGGTAGATGCTCTTTTTTTAGACTTCGACAAAGCTTTGTACAAAGTTCCTCATAAACGACTCTTGACGCTTTGGCGTTCAAACCTTGACAGCTTTATGTACAGCTGGATATGCAGCTTCTTAACCCACAGGCATCAGTTCGTTACGCTAACGATCACTCCTCTCTCCTATGCCCAGTTTTTTTCAGGTGTGCCTCATGGCACTGTTCTCAGTCTTTACTTTTTAAAATCTATATAAATGGCCTGCCAACTAAAATATCCTCTAACATTCACTTGTTCGCCAACAATAGCGTCATTTATCGTCCCATCGATAACGCTACTGATACTCATACCCTCCAGCATTACCTTCATCAAGTCGAAAAATGGTGCAACAAATGGTTAATGTCTCTGGATGTTACAAAAACATCTTTACTCTTTTTTTCACCGCAGTCAATTCCACACCACCCCTAGCGACACCATGCGTGGTTCGGTAATCTCTTCTACATCTTCTTACAAATATCGAGGCATACTTTTAACTGATAATCTTACCTGCTCTTCTCACATAACGAATATGACTAATGAAGCTAACCGAGTGCTTGGTTACCTGCGGCAAAGCTTGCGACTAGCCCTTCCCTCTGTAAAACTATTAGCTTATCTGACACTCGTGCGACCAAAAGTAGAGTATGCAAGAGCTGTCTGGGACACTTCTCAATCTAACCTCTCTAGATCGCTTGGAATCTGTTCGAAATCGCGCAGCAAGATTTATCTTTTCCGATTAGTTTTACCACACTAGTGTCACCGAACTCAAATCTCATGGTGATCTCCGAAGCCTTGAGTCACGACGCAAAGTTGCCATGTTTTGTTCTCTTCACGTGTTTTATTTTACATCAGTCCACAATTCTTTTATCATACCAACTTGCCGAGTTTCAAACCACATTAGACATGAGAAAGCAGTTCATCAACCATGTGCTCGAACATCTGCCCATCGCCGGTCGTTTTTTTGTTCAGACAGCAAGGGGCTGGAATGATCTGCCCGCCGATGCCGTGCACCACTCCAACCCCATTCATTTCAAGACCGCCATTGCGTACGTCATTCACTGAAGAGCGATCCTCATGTAATACACCATGTCTGGGACATTTGAGACGCATGAAATATATAAATTAATAAATACATTTGAGCAAAGACAAAACATACGGTGATACTTTCCTTTTTCTTTTCCGTGAAAGAAACACTTTTATTTTTTCTATAGAGCACCCCGTACTTTGCTAATACCTTAATACATTGAAAACACTAACAGCTCTTTCTGTCTTGCTTGATAAAAATGTAGTTGTTTTTATGAATGCATAACTTGTTATGTGGGATCAGATGGTCATGCTAAATGTTCACCAGACTGGCTATAAAAAGGCTGCAAGACATTCATATACGAGCGTTTTGTTTTTTGTGTAAGCCGTGGTTTTTTCACGCGCGAGCCTGCCGCTGGCTATTGACCTTTGTCCGGAAGTGCTCTTCCGGAAGTGAACAATAATCTCCAACCCAGGCGCTCACGGGAGGGGGGGCTGCGTTGGTCTGCGCCGCTGCTACCCGCCGAAGGCTTCTTCGCTGGTGTGCCGACTGCCGTTTCGCCGGCATCGGTCCTGTTTACCGCGGTATGTGGGTATAGTGCCCGTAATGTGAGAGCCGTTTGTCCATACGCCACTTTGCCGCTGTTGGTTTCCATCAAGCCGAGCCAGAAAACATCTCGCGACGAGTTGACCGCGCCGCGAGTGACGAAGAAAAAGCAAACATGGCGACGGTTTGTACGATTGCTTTGGTGGCTCCGGTGTTGCGTGTCCTCAACGTCCTCGTGAGAAGATTCTCCTGCCCTTCGAAGTTATTGCAAGCACCACGAGTGGCACGAAAGCTGTGGAATCATCGTCTCAACTAAAAATAAGCAGGCCTTCACGAGCAACGACGATGCCGAGCAGGCGCTCGGCACCGTTGTGTTGTCAGATGTTCTACAACGCCGAGGTATTTTATTTATGATTTGGAATGGCTTCAAGAGTGGCAAATTAATCTATTTCACGGATTGTTAGCGCCGAGGCGAGTGCCCTCCGTTGCAGTGCCGTTGTCGCGCAAAGTGCAGAGAAAACCGGGTGGCGATGGTGGCGGTGCTCTTTGATCGCTTTGATCTTGCGCCGTCGGGTTCATGGAGTCCGGAGTAAACGTACGTACGTGCGTCTGCTGGATCGGTGTTTTGGACTGCCTCAAAACACTTTCTCACGCGCATTTTCCTTGTGAAGCTTAGTAGCTCATTACACCTCGTCGTCGACTGCGCTCATTTGACTACGACGCACGAGCCTGCGTGATGTGAATTTCACTGCCTAGGATCTTTCGTGTGCTGTAACGAGGGCTAATAAAATATCACCGCGAACTTCTGAACAAACGAGTCGAAGTTTCGTCTGTTATTATAACTGATCGCCTGTCACAATATTAGCGTTCCTAAACTCCGCCCCCACAGGCACCCTGCTTCGTTGCCCGATAGTAAGTGTCTCCTGGTACCTCGTACAATTCCAGCTCCCAAGTAAGTACCATCCGTTAGAACTGGCAATTAATAGTTTCGAACCCAGAAGCTCGCAGCGTGTGTGTGTGTGTGTGTGGGGGGGGGGGGGGGGCGATAGACTGCGACCTTTCCCAGTACTAGCACTGTCTAGCAGTACCGGCACGTTGCCGGCGTCGGTCTTGGTTAGCGCCGTGTAATGTATCAGAGCAATTCGTCCGGACGGCACTGTGCCGTTGCTGGTTGTACGAACAACCAGAGGAAACGCAGGGTTCTTTTGGACACCCACTGCCCGTCACACAATTGCCTAAGAAGCGAGTGCGGATGCGACGTCTACGGCTTCCACAAGTTTCCGTCCCATGCAGGTTCTCGGCAAGAATGTACAGCCGCACTCAGAAGAAAAAACTTCACTTCGAGCAAGAACTCAAGAGTGAGTGCCAGTGTAGCAACAATTTTTTTTTTCTATGCGTACGTTTGGCGTGCGTGATGGATACAACAGAGGTGGTCACTTCTCCGTGATCAGTCGGCAGGTCGTTTACGTCGTGTACGAGCGCGACACTGTTAGCGCGAACAAGCGATCGCCGTTTTTTCCAGTTTTTCTCTTTGAAACCAAGGGATGTCACCTAAGTTATTATTCCTACAGAAAGAGCTCATTTAGTTCTATAATGTAAGCGATAAAATTTCGTCCTGGCTAATACTATTTAGAAGTAAAATGCGAAAATGCGCCGATGTCGTGTTCGCGCTAACAGTGTCGCGATGTGTACGTACGCTAGCTACATACCTTCGTTTCGGTTTCGGTATCAATGAAACGCGGATGTCAAGGGTCAGCAGACGCCGAGAACATCTCAAGAAAGGTTTTCCCTTGTTTTCTTGATCGAGATGGGTTCTCGAATGTTCACGACATCTTCCCTGTTGAAGAACGGGCCGCGGAGGCTTCTGGTGAAGGCATCTTTCACGATGTGTCGGTGCATTCGGACAGCCTGCCGCATCCAGCTCCGCAAAGCAACGCCGCCAACGCAGCCCCCCCCCTCCTGCCTGCCAGTTCTTTCCGTGTGGTGGCGCGAGCGTAGATAAACATGGCGGCGCCCTGGAATTGGCGCGGACACTGGTCTATACATGAAGCACTGTGGAGAGCGACAAAAACTAATTAATCAAGCTGAATTTTAGCAACTGTGGCGGACTGAAAACTAGTTTTAGAATGTCTAGGAACCTGATTTGTTTGAGCGTGTTCTGCATTCGGCAACATCTTCCTCCCTTAAAATAAAAAAATAACGAGTGTGATAAACTTCAGTTAGGTTAATTTTATTATTTTATATTTAAACTTTTAGTTAAAACACGTAAACCCAACGTAATCATGCTGCAGATCTTGATGACTGTGTTCAAAGCGTTTTTGCAATACTTAAACGGACACTGACACCCCACAATTTTGGTTTTGTTTTTTGCCAGGCGATTTATTATAGTGTCGGAATACTACCGAATTAATATTTTGCTACAGAGTCACGTATATTTTGAATAAAGCCAAAAACGTAACTGCTTGAAACCTAAACCGAAACCCCCGCATCGCAGGGAGAAGTGGAAAAAAGAAAGAGAGTGGCGGAAGTCACGTGGCTAAACTCGACCGTGCGATTTTTGTTTTGTTCTGTTTTTTTTTTCCGCACGCAGCAGACGAAATGCGTTGGGGGATTCGTTCGCCGTGAGATTCCTTTGCAGTTATGTTCGTTTCGCTCGCTGTTCTGCACTTCAAGATGAGTGGTTTTGTACATTTAAGTGTGGCGATTCCCGTGATCGGCTTCTAAAAGAATACTCCCAAGATGTTGCGTGAAGAGCTACCTCACATGTCCTGCATCTGAAAGTGGCATTGTGCGGCAGAGTGCACAAGTTTCCGAAAGATCAACGGGTCGGGATCAATGGCTGGCTGCAATTCCTCTAGAACAGTTACGGGAACCTCGGAAAGCGGACGCTAACCGATTGATATGCTCCTTGCATTTTGTGGAAAGTGACTACATTGAGTTCGCAGGTGTCAAAAATGGTATTCCATACCTATTTAGTTCAGCGGCGTATCGTCCACAACAATTTTTTTCTCAGTGATAACTGTAAAAAAAAGAAATGTAAACATCGCAAAATGTTTGACAAAAAACAATTGTACGCCCACACTAGGGATCGAACACGTGCCCGCTGCGTGTGAAGCGGACGTCTTTCCACTGAGCAACTGAAGAGAACTTTTTTAATTTTTTTTTATTTATTGCAATGGAAGTGGGTACTGAGGAGTATACAGAATACTTTTTCAGGTCAATCTCTTATAACAAAATTGTTTTTACATCAGAAATCTTTTTATATGCTGGAGAGTATTAAATAAAGGTACCCATTCATGTACAACAGTCTGGGTTTCATAACACTTTTGATGCGGGCAACAAGTTCAATGAAATGAAGTCTTACAGTCTTAGGCTGTAAGTTCTTGTTCCTAATGTCCATACGGGACTTTCACATGCTGTATAATGAGAGCAGCATTAGAAGGTCATAAGGAAAGGCGTCTCCAGAGGGCACAGGTAGAAAACGAATGGTAAACGAAGTGATATCGATATCATTTTTTAAAGTGCGTTGCAGAACACCACAGAAAAATACAGCATCCCAGCAGTGGATGAAAACGTGCTCAACTGTTTCTGGCGATTTACATAGAGTACAGTTTTCTGACCATGGAACAAATAAACCTTTTTCTCTGAGCCATGATTTTGTAGGTAATACTAAACAATGTAGATTGAAAAAGAACGTTTTTGCTGGGGGTGGGATGCACATCTTTTTAACTCGGCATAGGACATCACAACTGGATCCACCGTCAGCTACCTTTCGGTGAATTGGTAGAGGACACAGGACACTTAAAAGATCTCTTACCAACTTTTTTCGCGTTACACTCGATAGTCTCTAGTAAATCTTATCGATAAAACTGAAATGCCTCGACCGCCTCTTTTAAATATCCCGCCAGTACAGTTTCTTGGTATCCACCCGAAGGTACAATATAGTCAGTAAGAGAGCTGCCAGTCTATTCTGTACTATTTCTCGAAGAAAGGGATGCTCTTGGTCTTTTAGAAAAAGAAAGCGGGAAACAAATTGGCGGACAAACATATGTGAAAGTCAGGTACACGGCGGAGCAAGTTATCTCGACGCTTGGTTCCCAAAACAGACTGCCATACAAAAACGTCGAACACCCTATGCAACCTTTTTACATTTGTCCAGGCACAATGCAGTACCTGCAGAACGCACCACAGTTTAGCCGCCAAAAATACGTTACAGACTGTGGAACGGGCGAAAATTGACAAATTCCTGTGGGACCAGCCTTTGGTTCGTTTCTCCAAATCGTTCGGCACTCCAGACCAGTAGGTCCTGCGGTTCTGGAAGTGCATTAAGGGCACTCCAAGATAGTTACAAGGAATACAACTCCACAGTATGTCTTCGTATTGTTCAGGCGTCGTGGCCCACGCTCCATGCCAGAATCCTCAGCACTTCTCTAAATTCACTGAAGCCCCAGTAACCTCACAAATGTTACGCGTGAGTTCAACCGCCTTGGTCCCACTTTTCTTGTCTTTGCAGAAGTAGGCAATATCGTCTGCATAAGCCAGGACCTTAATTTTGGTTTTGCATAGAGTGAAACCGTGGACGTCTTTACTTCTAATTATACTTTGGCATAAGGATTACAAGTACAAAGTAAACAGTAAGGGAGAAAGGGGACAGCCCTGCCGAACTGAAGAACGCACTGGGATGCTCTCTGTGACATTGTTATGATTAAACTTGCGCAGCAGTTGCGGTAAGACATTTGAACAACCTGAAAAAACAATATCTCCAATACCAACCTGTGACAAAATCCTGAACAAAACAGTATGACAAACACGGTGAAATGCTTTCGCTAGATCAACTTTGAGCATCGCAATTTGGTCGTTATTATTCGAGACGCACTCTAGTACACTTCTCGGAATGTGAACATTGGTCCGTATAGCTCTCCCACGAATCCCACAAGTCTGGTGATCACCGACTAAATCACAAACAACATGTTGTAATCTGTTAGTCAAAACTTTTGCGAAGACCTTATAATCTACATTGCATAACCTGATGGGCCGATAACCAATCACGTGCAAAAGTTTGGTTTTGTGCTCAGTCTTTGGTATGAGAATTGTATGAGTATGCAAAAACGTGGGGGGTAACTTGTTTGCCTTGTAGGCCGCTTGAAAGATCTCTAACAAAATGGGAGCTAAAGCATGCTTACACAGTTTATAAAATTCCCCTGTGATACCATCCGGACCAGGAGTTTTTTCTTTCGGAAAGTCACTGGTTTTTTTTCTATTTCTTGTTAGCTGATGGGTTCCTCTAGCCCTTTCTGCACTCCTCATCTAATTGCGGCAGTAAAGCTACCAGTTCCTTAAGGTAGTCGTTATCTACCCATAAAGCACTTTTCCCAAACATCTTCCGGTAATGTTCAAGAAAGACGTGTGCTGTGGTTACCTTATCTGTGATTATCAAGTTATAATCTTCTATTTCCGTAATTTCTTTAATATGGCGTACCTCTTCTCCTCCATCGCTCTCTTTGTAAGCACAACAGCTCCTTGGTAACGTTCCTGATACAATGTATCTGATTCGGCTTTCATGCGAGTTATGTATTCAAAACCCTCTCCGGGGTTTGTACATTCAAGTTCGACCAAGACGCGTAAATTACGTAACAGTGCCTTTTCTGTTTCTGGCTTCTCAAATTTCAGAATACTGCTCCTCTCAATTGTTAACTGTTTTAAATCTTGCTTATATTGTTCCCATTTAACAAAAATGTGCTCAGACATTTATCCTACTTGTTTTAAGAGGTCTTTAGAAGAGTAAAAAAAAAAATCGTCGTTTAGTAGTTGGCAGTTGAGTTTCCATAGCTTCCTGTTTATTACCTTTCTTCTTATCTTCCTCCCTACTGTTAACAAGACCATACAGTGATCAGTGAACAATACTGGATCGACCGTATAACTCCGTAGACAGTTGATAAGGTCTACGGAACAATAAATTCTATCTAGGCGTGCTTGAGAGGAGTTCTGAAAATGCGTAAACAGCAGTTGCTTTCCCCTTGTTGAAATGAGGCTGCGTCAAAGATATAGCTCTCGTCAACCATATTCAGCAGTATTTGTGGGTTTTTGTCAATACGCAATTTAGTAGGCGTCCTGTCCGCTTCCTCACGAACACAGTTGAAGTCTTCTAGAAGAACTACCAGTTTGTTACAAATTAAATAGGGTCGTAGATGGTGAAAGAACGCTACTCTTTGATTAACGTCATTTGGTGCGTAAACAAATATAACACGCCAGTATACGTCAGTAACTCGAAAGTCGCATATAATGAAGCGCCCGCAAAGATATGTCGTGACCATTAATTCAGATAACTGAAAAAGAGTTCTTAATAAACAGCATGCAACCGCCAGAGAAACCAACAGCATGGCTAACACATATTTCATATTGACAGAGGAAAATTTTCAGGGCATGTTCTACTTGTTCCTCTGCTGACAATGTTGTTTCTTGCAGTTCCACAAAGTGAAAATCCTTATCGTCAAGGAGGCGCTTCAAATGATATTGCTTTTTGCGGGAATTGAAGCCTCTAACATTCAAGGTCATAAAATGAATGCCCTCGTGAGAAGGAGAAGGAGGAGGAGGTAGGGGAGATATGCGGGTGAGGGGGGGGGGGGGGTGGAAGGAGGGGTTACATTATCGTCTAGCCATGGTGACTGGTGGTACCTCTTTTTTCGTTTACTCTCATTAGTGTCCTTTGATGTGCTGTGGGTCGTGTCCATGGTGGCTTCAGGGTCATCATTGTTGTCGTAATCCGTAGGCGTCTCTGCAGGGTCCGCCGACTGCCTCGGTGCTTCCGATGGTTGCGGGGTTCTCTCGTCCTTACAGTCCTGGGTAGATATAGCTTCACCTTCTGTCGCTGCGCTGATTTGAGGCGGCTCGATGTTCTTCTCGGCATACGCCTCGCACTCGTTGGGACCCTGGGGCGTGTGTTCTGCAGAGACCTCTTGGGTGGGAAGGATGTCTCCACTGGCATTCACAACCTCTGAGATGTCCATCAACAGCTCGGAGTTGGAATCTGCTTCAGCGCCGGGGCCTCTAAGTATGCTTGCGTAGCTAGATTAGCACTTGTCGCTTTGGTGTACGTATCTGTTGCATCGGGCACATTTTGGAGTACGGCATTGTCGTCGAATGTGGCCAACTCTCTTGCATCTCAGACACAAGGGCGGCCGTCCAAACATGACTACGAGGGACTGAGATTCGGCGGCGTTTAGCTGATGAGGAATGCTTTCTGATGTCTCGGTGTCATGAAGAGTCATGCAGACCTCTCTGTTCATTGTCTCCATGTTCTACATCCCGGGAACGCGCCACTTCTCTCTCGCGACACTCCGCACCATTCCAAAAGGCGCCAAGGCTTCAGCGACCTTTTTTTCTTCTAAGTGCAACGGTAGCCAGAGCAGTTTGATCTTGACATCTTTCGAATTAGGATCAATAATGAGGCACTTTTTTCCTTTTACTTTGAGTTCGTTCACCGCTTTTAGCTTTTCAGCGGCTGCAGTATTTGCCATCGTTGCCATCCAGAAGTGGCTCATTCGAAACTGCCCGAGAGACAGCACCTTACTCAGATCAATCACATCTTTCAGACCGTCGCGAAAGTCTATCGCATGGTACGGACGACCAGTGAGGCAGCATGAAGAAAGACAGAGCTAAGGCACAAAGCCGCCGGCAGAAATCGTGGAAGCAGGGTTCGGTACTCATCTTGGCTTACCGCCTGAGCCTGGGTATTTCCTGGGCCTACGGGTGTCGTCTCAGTGCTCTCCGCGTGCATTATTCGAAGATCGGTATTGACATTTAAACCTGAAGTACTCGGGTTTCCTCGGCCTGAGGCCGATTGATGATTTTCCTTAGAGATCATGAAAGCCCGTCCGTTCGAAACGGCGTCTTCTTCTTTCTCCTCGAGCTACTGAAGGAACTCTTTCGTTCGTAGTAATACATCCGGTCGACTGTATGTCGGAAAGTTTGCTGCCGATTTCCCTCCAGTACATGCACTCCCGGCTTGAAGTCGGGCAGCACCACGCATTGGCCACAATCGCACCTAGTAAAGAAACCGTACGCGTGCGTATTCAACTCGAAGTACGCACAGATCGTGCTTGACGTTTGAGTGAGCGATGTCTTCAGCCACGAGAAGGGACGGCGGCTCGGCGACATCTTCGTGCAATCGGCTTGCTGGTCGGGCGTGTGGTGCGGGATGAATATCAATTCTTTTGATCGGTTCAAAATTTCTCTTTCGAAGGAAGACAGAATTCGCCGGTACCGTGAACCGTTCTGAAGTAGAGGTCCCACGCCCGTCGTCCACTGCCATCCGCGAGTCCCACGATACTCGAAACGACGCCATGTTGAAAATTACGCAGTGAACGCACAGAATGCTTTCGGTTGTCTGTGCAACCTTTTTTTTTTTCTTCAATGAACGTATTTGCAGCTTTTTGGAAGCCACGAAAAATGGGTTTCATATTTTTTTTTTTTTTTCCGATTCTTAATATTGACTGTGTGCCTTCACCGATCCACGACTTTGAATAAGTTTGGTGGTCGTGTCTAAACCTTAGAAAACGGCCCGTGACCACAAAAAAAGAGAGTTAGCGCGACTCAAACCGGCCAGTTCTTGATCGGCGGTTTTCGGGCCGAAAGAAATCGAATTTCGAGCCGCAAATTGTGTTCCGGGTAGTTGTGCTCTCATATGGCACATACAAATAAAAATCTCGGCGAGCATAAATACCCTGTCACTGTACCTTTAAACAAGCGCGACTGTGGCGCATAAATGTCGCGTTCACCATCTCCTATCAGCCTGATTTGTTTCCGCGACGGTCCCCTCGAGCTTTGTTTTCCACTTTGCTTCAGATGCACGACGAAAGCTGCGGCCAGAATATCTATAAATGGAAATGCTTGACGGTCCAGACAAAATGCGTCCTACTTCTTTACGTTTCTTTATTTTTAGTACCTGTCTTTGTTTAGCAGAAACTTTGCTTTGGCTCCAAATCTGCACCTGAGTCTGTTTACTACGTTGGACTGCTTTTGTTTTTGTTGCACAAAACAATATTGTCAATACTTTTTTTTTTACTTTAACACTTCTTATACTTGCTTTATGTGTTCCGATAAATTAAGCTTCAGATATAAACGATCGGTTGTCTTCCTGTGAAATTGATATTGTTCGGCTCCAAATCGTTTGTCCCGGAAACATGCCGCTTTCATGCGATTTGAGCGGCTGCCTGTTTTTGTTTACACAAAGCTTGCTGAAACGAAACCAATTATTCTTGGCTGTGTTCGCCAAGCAAGCTGGCAGACGACCTGACAATATATAATATTTTTGTTTGTTTTTGTGTTTGGTGTGAGGTATTTTCATCTATACGTGCCGGGGTTTGTTTAATGATTGATTGTATGTTCTTAAATGACACAACACTTCGCTGCAAAACCACTCAAATATATTGTAGGAAGTAAACAATAGACATAACAAATTTACAAAAAAAATATTTATTTAAGATAATGCAGGGGGCGACAATATAGCGAAAGTGTTCTGCTTTAGTTCAAGTAGGGTTCAAGGAAGAGTTAAAATATTTTATTGTGTTTAAAAACTTTGATTTCATTTACTTGTCGCGCTCACTTCTTGCTAATTTCTTAGAAGTCTAATACGCAGGAATACATTGTGACCTCGTGTGTGGTCACAGGAAAACTCTAGTCAAAACTCGAACCAAAATAAATGACTGATATCGATTTAATGAGAAATGCCAAAATATTACACAAATGGGAAATCGCAATCCCCTTCAAAACCGATATTAAAAATGCTATCACCAGCTTATCAGCTGGCATTCAGCGGTTGGTTGTTCGTCAAGCAACCTTATGTTTTAATTTCATGTACTACATCAATAAGGTTATTTTTCGTCATTCCACTTCTTTCGGCGCGTTTTTCTTCTGCGTTTTCAACCGTCCAGTTGCACGATTTCTGAATGTTATGTCATGTTTTAGCAGTCGTATTTTGCAAGTGCTGCTCAATGATCGCGCACGAAGATTATTGACTCCCTGCTCGCTTAAGCGATTCGTTGTGCCGAGGGTGGCGTTCACTCGCGGCGATAGTTCAATCTGTTTGAGCTCAGCGAGAGCTTACGATTAGCTTACACAAAGCTTCTGCAACGCACATTGTGCACCACGAAGACTGTAATTCTTACCGGTAGATATGTAGGGGCTTGTTCTGAACCTGCGCTGGGCCTGCGTTTATCGTGGAGAGCTCACTTTTAGGTCATTGTGCATGAATATTTGCTACATAGGTTTTATATCTACGAAACAAAGCTGCAAGGCGTTAATTATCATCTTAGCTGACTGATCGAAACTGCTCTCACGATTAGTCTAGTCGTACGTTTGGCGGTACCGCAGTAATAACGTTGCGTGACGAGATGGCCATGCATTTGATCGGTCACAAGGGTTGCCACCATGCTCGAGCCGGTAGTCCTGGCTAGGAAATGAAGCTCAGACAATATATTATCACGGGTGCCGACCAAAAGAACAATAAATAAACAAGAAAAAATTAGCGTTTAATCTGGCGAACTTGTTCCCAAAAATAAAAAGGAAACGGAAGATAACAGCAGAGCGTCGCGAGCGTCGAAATCGGCGTAACAGCAGGATCGCACGCTGCGGCGAGACTGACTGCGGATCGCCACACCCCTTATGTACACTTGTTGGCTTCTGGAACAATCAACCTAGAAGGTTCGGCGACTAGAACATTCGTACCTCGAACAAGCAACAGAGTTATCGAATGTACCAGAACATTAACCTGAAAGAATAAATAAAATAGGCTCGCTCCCGAGAATCAAACCCTGGCTCTTCGTGTGGGAGGCAAGCACGATAACCGGTAAAGCACAGCAGCGCTGCCTTCTTGGCCAGCTGCGCGCGCGGCAATATATTTCCGGAAAATTCAACAAGACTTCGCGGCGAGGGTAATTGTGAGGCTGTTCAGATTTAGCGCTCCTGTCCATTCGCACACTTTTAATATCCTGGAAGCGGCACGATTCATTCGTTATGTCAATGGGAGCTCAGAACGCGCAAAAAATAAAGCGGATACAAAAGAAAGTAATCACAGTCTCTGTTTTACTTTCCATTTACCTCCCCTGCGTTCTGAAATCACAAAATGCTAATCCTACCCCAGTTTCGTTTTCGATACCTGGATCATCTCACGTGTTCTACGTCGCAACATCACAGTTAGTCAGCGAGACGTTGGGGGCGACATTTATTTCCGGAAAGCTCTATTGCAAGCAATGCGTCCTAGCTCGTGCCTTAGGCTTGCAAAAATTTGCAGTATGGGAGTGCAGGTAGCTTTGACAGGCTGGAAATATGATGCAAAATGTACAGCGCCATCGCGCACAGCGGTACGAACTACGTCAGCCATGTGCGTAAGGCAAGAAACCAAAAGCAGCATCCGGCGTTGCAAAGAGCACAAGATCAACAAGCAACATCGCTTCGGAATAGATGTGAGTCACCGTGATTTTGTGCAATCAGTATTGGCACCGAATCACAGATGCTAACCAAAACAATATACGGAGTGATAGTTTTTTTATGAAAGCAGAATTAAAAAATAAAGAATGCAAAATCCTAGCTGAATGCCGTCTATGCCAGGTGTTTGTCGAGTTTGGTGGACATTATAGGAGCAGATAACCGGCACAGTTTGTTGAAGAATTAACTAAATTCATTAATGAACTTTTTAATTAATGAAAATTAAAATATGGTTTCAAATATAAACTTGCTGAGCTTCATCCAAGACATTTAAATGAGTAAGTATTTGAGCGTCGTGAAGCACGGGGAAAGCGTGAGGGCCCACAAAGGTTACCATTCGTGCAGCAGGCGCATAGCTAGCGTTGGGGAAACAATCGCTTTGCGCCTGCTTGCATGCGTGCTAACTTTGGTGCACCCCCGTGTGCCAAATATTTACTCACATAAATATTTCGATTAATAAATGATCTGTCAAATATGTTCTCACATAAATATTCGGCGCATCATGCCACATATTTACATGAATAAATTCTTCTAAAGAAATAAGTTACTGATCGCACACTTCAACCTCTAAACACTTAGTTTTGTCGTGTTTTCGGCGCAAATGTCGCTCGAACCACTTTTGTGCCGAAAAAACCGAACCGGGCAACACGCGCTGTCCAACAAAACTTGATGCCGTTTTCGTTGCCGAAAGCTGTCAAACCGAGGCCACATTTTCGTCGTTGTCCATGTTGTGATGTCGTTTCCACTATGCGACAGGTCTGTTTGGAAACAGAACCAACGGGAAAAATGTTGCCGTACTGTTGGACAACATAAGTTGATGTCGCCGCCGACGTGTTTCCTCGATGTGACAGGGCCTTCAGTAGCAATCACTCAAAGACCATTCCAAAAATTGTCTTTTGCGAGCTGTCATCTTTGTCTGCAACTTTGAGAAACGTGATCTGCATATGCCTTGCAGCTCTCGTTAGAATATCAGACGATGCAAATGCATTACAGTCCAAATAGTACTCGGAATATTTCACCTGTAGGATAGACACTGGAAAGCGGTATAAGGCTCCGAGGTTGCGGTTTTTCATCTGTATGCCCTTGAACTCCCGATAAGCCAGGATCACACAGATCATACATCATGCAAAAGGCAGTCTGCCAACACGAGTCCCCGCAATGCGGAGCGCAAGTTGGTCTGCTTCTTGCAGAGGGCTTGCGAGGATGACAGAACGCCGAGTGCTTATTGGCTGATTAAAAAAAAAAGAAAGAGTGGGTAGACATCAAGATATCTAGCATTGATCACTACCCACTATCATTTCAATCGAAGCTAGTCAGAGCTCGGCGTCGTTCTGACATTACCGCAAGACCTGCGCCATAGAGAAATATAGTAAACGTAAAGAGAGGACACAGAGGCCGATTCGCGGCCCAGATAGTGCGTTTAATACCCTCCGCTACGTGGCGCTTTTCTGTAATTTGGTTAAAATTAGTTAGAACTCTTTCTATGAGAAGTATTCATTTTTGAAATTGTTATGCTTTAGAATTATTTAAAGTACTTAAAATGACTAAATAGTTTTAATTTATTACGTCAAAAAAGTCACGTGAGGAATGGTGCCTGCCACGGCCTGCCGTGTGCCTGCTTGCCTGCACGCCGTCGCCTCAGCATCATTCTGCATGGCCTCTGCTCGTCCGTGCGTCATTCGTCCGTGCCGTGCGTGCCGTCCGTTTGTGCTTTCTGCTGCAGCTTGTTCGGTCAGCTTTGCATCAAACAAGGTGACGCATGACTGCCCGCGTGCTCGCATGCTTGACGTGAGTTTGTGGAGCCGAGTTTCGGCGGCTTGAGCTTCTCGCGCTGTCGTTTCCGTCGGGCTGTCGGGCTGCAATCGTGTGTGCACCATGATTTTCGATGAGATTTCTTTGAAAAGGGACTTGACTTATGACTCTGCGAACGACATTTTCCATGGATTTATAGATGACGGTGTTGAACAGTGTTTCAGATAGATCCTTGGTTGTTGCGCTCTGGAATTTCCAGGAGAAGGAATTTCCAGGAGTGGGGTTCAGCCACTTGCATACAGTGTTGTGCACACTTCAACACCGTTTTCTGTTATCCGCAGTCTCCTCATTTTTCTCATTGCAAGAGCTTAAGGCTGGCTTCACAGTAAAGGCTTCGGTCTGTGATCAGGGTGCTTCAAACGTAAGCTTGGCCAACCAACTTGTTGTATCTGTGGGTAAGCTGTGTTTTTTGAAGTTGACAACGAATATGTTTACTTTATCTTTGATGTTCCGCACCTTATCAAAAGAAACAGGAACAATCTCCAAGCACATGAATTTTGCATTGGAAATGAGGTCATTGAGTGGTCCCATATTGCTAAACTTTATGGTTCTACCCATGAGATGAGGTTGCGATTGGCTCCAAAACTTACTGAGAGACATATTTTTCAAAACCCTTTCAATAACATGAAAGTAAAACGTGCCGCACAGGTAATGAGTGCCTCAGTCTGTCTTGCAATCCTATTCCTCGTTTATGCCAAGGAGCTTCCTGAGGCAGCCATGGCTACAGCCTATTTCTGCGATAGATTGGACAGCTTTCTAAATAGCAGGGGTGGAACGGCTGCGCTATTTGCGCCATTTTGCGCCAGACGCATTTGTCTGCGCCATCCCGCGCCATTTTGCGGAAACTGCGCCACAGCCAGTACCTCGCGCCATTGTGCTCCAAATCGCACAACGTGCGCCAAAACATTATATTTTCTCTTGGTTTCGGTTTTTCTCGACTTGATTGGCAACAATGAGCGCGTTTAGCTTGGTCGGCCTTGCAATCTTTTGTTTCGTTTATTTTCCCTGTGTATCCCGAGTCGGAAACGCGCGAAAAACTTGGAAGTCGGATTCCAAGCGCTGCATCACCTGCGATTGGATTCTTATTCTTCAACCATAAGCGGTTCAGCAAGTCGGCCGACGTGAGGTCGAGTCGTTAAGCGTCAGATTGCCTGAGGCTCTGCGGCCCGGGTTCCGGATGTCAACCAGTTAAAAACACATTAGCAAAAGATTCCTTTTAGTGCTTCATCGTTATAAGTTGGAACCGCATTCCTGCAAGATAAATCGTGATTTAATTGAACTGAAACGCGGTCCGATCAAAAACCTTGCCGGCCAGCAGCAATCACCCGAGCGGTAGATCTTCTCGGCGTACTTTATGATCTTGCTGCGGCTTATCGCTTCGAATACGACAACTCCGTTAATCGTAGTCTGCTGCTTCGATATTGAGTTGTACAATCGGATAAACTCAAAATTTGTTGCCCTGTTCCTCCGCGCAACTGCACGTACGTTGCTTACGCACGTCGCGTGGTTCACACATATAATTACTATGTCGAGCACGTTGGGGTTGTGCTATAAGCAGTTCTGGTTTGCATTTTGAGCAGCTGAAAGCCACTCAGAAAATATCAAGGACACTATCTTCAGAAACATATGGAATTGCTTTTTGGTTCTCACTAAGGCCACGTTTTCGCATCTGTTACACTGTTATCCCATCTATACCTAGGTTCCGAACCACTCATCTTCATCTGTGCTGCTAAGCACAATTGAAATTGCTCCCGTGCTTGTCTACGACACAAGCTGAAGTGCAGTAAAATCTGATCTGAGCTGCTCCTAGCCTGCTCCAGAATGTAGTTTTAGCTGCTCCCAACCTGCTCCAAAACAGCTGTTTCAGCTTCTCCCGTGGCTGCTCCCAAGTAGATTTCAAGAGTTCCCCCCTTGAAATAGCTCACAACTCAAGAAGACAGGGCAGAAGTTGAGTCATGCCATTCTGAAAGGAGAATCTGAGGTATTTGATTTCCTTCACCTGCAACTCGGATGAATTTCAGCATGGAAGTTCCAAAGTGGGATGCAGTCACAAACCATCATAGGGTGGCAAGTTACTATAAAGAGTGTCATCATGCTCTGGGAGGAGCTTACAAACAGCCTTGACTTTAAGTTCTTACTTACATGACGCCTACAGCAAGACCCACTTGAGAACATTTTTGGAGCTATATGACAAATGCAGGGCTGCAATACAACCCCAAAAGTGTATCAGTTCACCTCAGGACTGAAGCAGATAGGGCCCTGTTCAAACTGTCGAACAATGGAAACGTAGAGGGTGACAAGGCTGACCTCCTCAAGGAGTTGCCAATATTTTTGCATCATGAAAGTTCAATTGCAGACAATTGGGAATGTCTTGCAATTGATAATTTCCCGCCACTAGAGAATATTTCTGAGCTGACATCAATCATCAGGTTTAACATAATTGATGGCTCGTCCACTTGTTACGTTAGGGGCTATTTGATCAAGCATTTCCTTGAACTGACAACCCACAGCTGTGGCTGTTGTCAGCCGCTGAGGGACGAGTCTGACAGCTTGGCCAGGCCTCACCAGTACTTTCTTGTGCTTAAAGCATATCACGTTCCTGGAAAACTCTTCGGGAATATAATATACCATCTCAGGCTGCCTTTAATTTCATTCAGCAACTAGAAAATCGCTTTCTTGCCGTAATAGAGAGCGTGGCGCATGTTTGAGGAGTGTGTGGTGTCTTGTATCGCTCACTTTCAGGTCTGGGTAGTTTTAGCATTGCTCAGAGTGCCACAAATGTTTTTTTAAAAATGTTTTGCAGAATACGCTTGTGTTGACATGTTCGATTTCTTAACCGGAACTTGGACAAAGTTTGGTTACACTCTTCAGTTGCTGTAAAGCAACTAGACAAGTTTAACTGTTAATAGTGTATTAACAGGCGTGGTTGCAAAATCAGAAACAGAAAGTGCGTATTAATTGAGCGGTGCAGCTTGCACTCCAAATATTTGTTTCCCTTATTTCCAGCAAATGTGTATCACGGCCCTTTTGCAAAAGTATTTATCCACTTTCTACTGAATTTCTATGGAAAATAGTGCATGGATGCTATAGGTATTAGAAAGAAAATGTATCCATATTTGTATCCACTGTCTATAGTTTTTTAGCCGCTTTTTTTAAGCCAAACTTTCTTTCTGATCAAATGTATTTTGAGGAATGTTTAGGAACGTTGAATCTTGTCAGATTCTGAATAGAGTTCACAGTGTTTGGTATTGGCTCGCCCGCAGTGTGTTTCAGGCTATGCCAATTCGTATGTTTTATAATAGCCGGAAAGTTGGAATTCATACTCTTCGTTGTGTGCTTTGCACTCTTATTATACCTTTATGACTGGTAATGATAGGGATGTCTTATTTATTTCTGGACTTACTCCCGAGCCCGAAGTGTACGATATGCCGAACTCCTTCATATTCATTTATTTTTCTGAGTATTAGTATATGTTTCTCATAAAATATAGAGTGTCTGAAGTGAATCGTTTATATACGAGTGTGGTCCAATAAAATATTTTTGAACCACTTACTGTTGTTGACCCCAAAATGATCCACCAATCAGGAGTCAATGTGGAGATTGTGTAACTTCAATGTTTTACAGTTGAAAAAACAAACAAACAAGATATACGCACCTGTTTTGTGAAGGAGAAATTTTGTTTTACACATTTTGCACGGATTATATCGTAAAAATTAAAATGAATTCGGTCAACATGAAAAAAAAAAAAAAAGAAACCGCGGCTCCGATAGCCGAAGAGCTCCCGAGAGCTTAGCGAGGAGCGATGCAAGGAGGAAAAGATGAGGAGAAAGAGAAGGAGAAGGGTACCGGAGAACCGGAGCAGAAGCGCCCAAACCGAAACCGAAACTAACTTGACCGGAACCGGATTCAGATTATGCTTAATACCGCCCGCTAGGGGCGCTAGCTGTCCCTCGTCTATCTGGGCCGCCGGGGCCTATGGCAGTGTCCGCTCTTTACCTTGTGTATATTACTCTGTGCCTGCGCATGAAGCAGACGACTTGCTCTCCGCATGTTCGTGTTTCGAATGCCGCGTGCCCATGTTTCTCCTTGAACTCATTGCCATGCAGCATTCTGAGCACGGATCTTGCGGTGACTCGCGTTCGAATCTGCTTGCAGACTGTCCTTTGAATGATGTGTAGGAGATATTCACTGGACGCCACATTTGAGGGCGCCATTTAGAGCGCATGCTCAAAACGAGCTTACATTGATTCGCCGCTAAGACCGTCAATCTTGATGATGTGGAAGGCAGGTTCCGAAAGAACTGTGGAAGCTCGCCATCAGCACTAGCTCAGCAGTCGCGGACAAAGCTATGCCCGCCAGTGAATACTTCCTATAGACCTTTTTCGCATAACCTCAAACCAGCCAGTAACTGACGTACCCTCTACCTGGTGCATTTTTGGATTGCCCGCTGACACAGGGTATGCAACCGCCCAGGGTATGGGCGAAAAGGCTTAATAGCGGACGTCGTGCATGAGTTAGTTCCGAGTGCTCCATTTACCGTGCTGCAATTTCCGAAAATCTACGGTTGTCTGGCTACCACTGCGTGGTCGTCGGATGGATAAATAATTTTAAAAAGCATAAGAGCAATAGCAGAAAGTGTGCCATGAGCACAAGAAGCTGCAGCGCGAGTGTGGCTGCAATGTTATCGAGCTTCGCATTTTCCCCAACAATCCTTATTTATGAAGTCAGTCGATTGCGAGCTTGAATCGCGAGAGATTCGTGTCACACTCAACGTCACGTTTAAGCTCACGACCACTTCGCTTACGACAAGAGGACCGATTTTAATTCCTGGTGCAGGTGGGCCAATTAGGTTATCACTGCGAGCCCCATGGTATGTGAAATTTATAAAAGAGTCCACATGCCACCACTCAAGATGGAGCTATCAAATGCCAAGAGCTTACCTGCATAGACTACATTAAGCGGCTAATATATTCTTTCGTTGTGGAAACTCAATCAAAACACCCCACCGTCTTCGCCGTCGTTCTCTCGAGGAGGCAAGGTGATGGCCTGTGAGTAGCCAGCTGGATTCAACCGGACAAGCTCCAACCAAGTTATTGCAGCCCACCATAGCCAAGCCTAGCCAAGTTCCCCCCATACCCACACCGTTGCCTACCGAGATAGCTGTGCTGCCAGAACTAGCCGGTATTTATTTTTCTAAGTCGCTAGACGGCGTCGTTTGCGCCGCAATTCTCAAGATGGCGGCGCAGTTAAAGAAAAGGTCTATAAGGAATGTGACCCTGGCTTTATTATTTCGTTACCATATGTAACTTTTTTTTAAGGAAGTTTAAAATAAGTATTTTACTCCCTGAGAAGCGATGCAAGGCCTCCCAAAGGGAGTGACGATCACCTTGGGCACGTTGGATGTTCTTTTATTATTGTGAATGACAAAGTTTTGTGTTGTTTGTATTATAAAAACGCGAAAGCCCTCAGCAGCGTCCTCAGAAAAATATTTCAAATTTCGACGAACTTCGACAAACTCCTAAAAAAAAAAAAAAAGTAAAAGCCCTATGTGGCATCATTTCTTTTTTCTTAGTTCTAAGGAAACCACTCTTTGAAACTGGCTTATCAAAACAAACACCATCGCTTGCCCCTTCTGCCTCGACGGTCGCCGCCCTAAATGTATTGATCCGGTCTTTTTAGAAGGCTTTCTTTTTGATCTTCAGACTCAGACAGCCTGTTCTGCGACGCTTCATAAGAGATTCCTGGCGGTAATCCGCTCCGATGAAAGCGAAATTGATTCACTCCAGGGTGATTGGATTACACGACAGACTGAAAAATCCTCGAGCTTTGCGTGTGGCTTGAGTTTTCGTTTAGTGTCTCGGCAGGAATATTTTATTTTTTCTTGAGCCGTTTTACCTTCCAAACTTAATAAACGCATATTCAACAGCATTAAGGTACCTGTCCTCTTTAATACTTGTTGTAGACGTTCAACTATTAAGAGTAATTTGTTTCCAGTATCGGTTTCTTTATCGGCCATAAAAGACACGAATATCTTGGGATTAAAATTTCTTGAGCGTTCTCTATTGCCTGCATAAAACGAAGTTGCTTAATGCTCTGAGTGCAGTAAATATCAAGTTTTGGGCCTTGTCATTCTACATTTGCGCTCGTATCTTTTCGGTACTTATTGTTTGTTGTTTTTATAATGAAGCTACTTTACTGATTAAGAAAACGACGTTGACTAAACTGATGAGGTACACTCTCTGAAAAAACGGTATTTTCTTACATCCCTTGTCCCTTATAAGACACCCGAAACCTTCAGTTCCACGTATAATGCACAGACGTTGAACCGACGGTACTAACGTTCGCGAGAAGCTTGAAAGCCGAGTGGTACATCTTAATAAAATAGCTAATGTACGTGTTATAGACTACAAAAAAAAAAAAATCTGTGTTTTGTTGGTTTTATTCAAAACCTCATTGTTATTATTATGTAGTCTTTTATACGTACCTTAACTGTTTAATAAAGTTATTTCGCACCGTTATCAAGCCCCTCGAAAAAGTTGGGGCCGTCTTTTCGACGTCAGCGCTCTATACGTCAAACTAAAGTTTTGGGGTGTAATATACGGGCTAAAAGGGTGTAAGGCGACACCCTTTTTTCTTAGGGTGTATCTGATCCAAACTATTTAAACCAAACTTTTAGAAAACCTATATTAAGCAGGTGGAAGTTCATTCCATCGTCGTAAATCCACGGCTTAGCGAGTTTAATGTCGCCTATTGAGGACACATTCGAGTTATCTAGTTAGTTATCTGCTTTTCTACTCCCAAGAGCAAACCCTTAGAGAGTAGTGGGTTATAACAATAACAAGAAAATAAACATATTGGACGGATTAAAAAACAATTATCTACCTACCTAGCGCAGTAGTCTTTGGCAAAAATTTACAATTTTCTCTGGGAAGTGAAGACAGTAAAAAAAAAAAAAAAAATGCTGGAATTGCGTGGGAAAATTTAACCTCTGACAATAGGCTAATTTAATTTAATCTTTGGCTATAGTCTGGGTGTCTTGACCCTAATTCGCCAAACAAGTGTCAAAGTTAGCCTTCACTGCTGGCTCTTCGCCTTATGCGTGGAAACTTAGATCCAAATCTGGCACTTTGGCAGTGGTTTTTGAGTGAAGGAACAAACCAGACCCCCCCCCCCCCCCCCCCCCCATCCTCAGGGCCGGGGGGCGGTGCCCTTGGTATCTCTGGTCACCGCCGGCCAGTGTTTGCCCTGCCCAGTGGCGGCTGTTTCGGGGGGGGGGCAAAAGACATAACTTCACCCCCCCCCCCCCCCCCCCGGTTGGTACGCGTACGCCCATGCACTTTGGCATAATATGTGGCGAGCCAGAGAAAAGTCGTAGAAACGCAGAATAAAAGTATTCTCTCACTGACAAACGCCTAGGAGAAAACCCGTATTAGACCTCGGTTAGGACTGTAAAGGCGCCTTCACGCTTGCAACTCGCGACAGTCGCGTGAGCGACTAGCGACATGCGGAAGACGACGTCCATACTGCGGCCCATCTCGGCAAGTCACTAACGGTTAGGAAACTGTTGGGAGCCGCCTTCGATTCTGTCCCTCCCGTTACAGCTCGGGATCGCATTTCGCTGCTTTCCCCTTTTTCGTTGCCACGTGTGTCGTTTTCGCCAAAAGAAAGAGACTTGTGATACTTGCCTGGGTCCTTCGGAACGGTACAACGAACTGGCATAAACTAACTCGAGCTCCGTTTCAAGCTAAAAGTCACGGATTCTCTGCCAGGTCCAGTTCTCTTTCTCAAGCACATTCAAATAGGCGTGCGGCTTGTTATAAAAAAAAAAAATGATGTGTATTCTTTAATAGCGTTTAACAGAGCCGCCGCAGAGAGCTCCGTGAATCTGCGGCCGCTACCTGCGAGTCGCTTCTCGAAAGCTCTCGGGATCCGCCGTCGATTTCGTCCTCCCCCCCCCCCCCCCCCCACACACACACACACACACACACAGACACAGCTCGGGTTCGCGTTTCGTTGCTTTCCCATTTCTTTTATCTCACAGCTACACATGCGTCGTTCTTGCCATATGAAAAAGACTCGTTATCGTGGCCTGGGTCTTTTGGAACCACACAATAAAGCACAATCGCTACATCGGTGTGCGCTCGCTCGAGCTAACGCGCCGCAGTATGTACCCGTCAAACCAAAAGTGGAACGGATTTGCTGCCGAGGAGAGTTTTTATTTTTCTTATTTTTTGGCGTTTGTTAAACTTCGGGTGCTGCTTAAATAAACAGGTATTTTTAAAAGCGCTGATCAAAGCCGCCGCAGACCTCGATCCACGGATCTTGCATCCATGGCCGCAACCACCGCTACCCTGCTACCAGGGTTGTAAAAGTTTCTTCAAAAATGTATCTAAGATACAGTTATAGTTACTCATAACAAAAGGTACTTAAGTACGTGCCTATACGCTTAAGAATGTACCTAGGTACAGATACAGTTACTTCAAAGATACTTTATTTATTTTCCCCAAATATGTCTCATTACATGGGAAGTAAAGCTTTTTATCCTAAGGATCCACACAAAAACGAGTTCGATAAATTGTCTTTATTGGTGTCAATGCGATGTCCACATCGGAGTTGAGTCCTCAGGTGCCTTATACTCACGCTCCAATTGGTTCACCGAGGACACAGCTTCCACTGTTTACCATGTCACGCCGAAACCGCCGAAACTCGCTTGTTGACGTTCTTGCCCTCAGAGCCGGTGCTGACGGCGACGAGCCCAGAAGACGTCGGCCGCATTAAGAAACGCATGAGTCGAGTGCATATGCACATAACCTTCGCGACGACGAGCGAAAGTCTTCAAGCTTTCTCGATCTTTTTTTTTTGTTGTTGTTGTTGTTTTCATACGTTAGTCGGAAGAAAAATAAGCTTTTTTTTTTCTTTTTTTCTTCGGAACTCTTTCAGTTTTGATAACTGCAAAATTTGAGTTCGATTCATGGAGTGGAAACTGTGTTATATACGCGATGTTACATTGCGTTACGATTGTAATTACAATTTATTTTCAATTATATTTTATATTGTATTTACGGCGGAAGAGAGCCACCACTAGGACAAGTTACGGGCGACAGAAATTGCGCACATCTTTCAAGTTATCTCCTCCCTTGTATAGCTGTCAGGGAAGCTTCACACACGCAATGAAGTCGACTTCGGTTTTAGATGAAGGAAGCAGGTCGCTCTTTTTTCTAAACGGAGTTCCGAGGCGATTCGATAAATTGGTGTCCCTAGGATAGCATCGCTAATCCACCGTTCGCTCGAATGAATTCCGCCATTCGCTAAGTTTCGGTCGATGAGACATCATGGGCGGGGCTTCGTTCGCTAAAACATCGTTCAAGCAAGTCAGGCCTCCCAGGTCGTATCCAACTCAACGTTAATCACGGCACATGGTAGTGTATTAATACTTCAAGATTCATAGTTTCTACCATTTTGACGAAGTGAGTAGAAAAGTACCTCTAAAAAGTAACTTCACTTAGTTACAAATTTGTAGGGGTGTGCGAATATTGAAATTTTCGAATACAAATCGAATACGAATAAGACAAAAAACGGGCTTCGAATATCGAATCGAATATCGAATATGTGTCTTGTAATAAAAAATTGCAAAACAAAAGGTAACAGCATGTTATATTGCCTTTTTTTAAATAAATCAATGCAACTGCATTTTACTGGGCTGCAGCAAGCTAAAGATGCTTCTAGTAATGCACTCATTGCAAATAATCGTGTAGAAAAATTAACTGTTCAACGTGTTCAGAAAGTAAGCGCTCCCTACGCGCCGTGACAACATTTCCGCCAGTAGAAAGACCTTTTCAATCGCGAAACCCGCGAAATTTGACTGAAGTTTGAAGAAGTTTGACCTATGGACAGTGTTGCCCGGCTTCTACACGGATATTTCGAATTTTAGGAAACAAATAATTTAGAAAGTAGTTTATTTTACATTTTATAAAATAGTTACCAATGTTTACACCACATAAAAGCGAAAATATGCCCTTTTAACGCTTTCATTAGTTATTAATGTGAATTAGTGATGCCAATAAACCCAATAAATATTGCACTTTTCCTCCGCCAGGTGGGTCAACTAGCTTTATATTTTATTTTTCGCGCTTCGCACAAAAGTTGAACTTCAGTCGCACCTTTGTCGAACATCACGTTGAAAGTTCGAAAAAGTCGAACTTAGTCGAACTCGAACCTGGGCAGGTTCACGACATCATACTCTGTTTTACCTTGTGTTGTACCGCAGAAAAGGCTACAAGCGCGAGCTCCTTGCTCTAGGGCACATCTTGGCGTCACACGCTCTCGTGCACCAAGGGCAGCTGCCAACGCTATGAGCTCGCGCTTCTAGCCTTCGCTGCGGTGCAACATAAGGTGAAACGGAGTATAGTTTTGACTGCGTGGGAGTGGCAGGAGTTGTCGATGGCGATGCAATGTTCTGCTCGCACCAAGCGCTTTTCCTTTTTTTTTAATTTTCAAACATTTATATTTGATAACACTCTCGAGATTTATTTTATATTTATATTTCACTCTCGAGGTTTATTTTATTGTATCAATTTATAAAACGCGCAATTACATCACATACT
Organism: Ixodes persulcatus; assembly: GCA_013358835.2. Taxonomy (NCBI): domain Eukaryota; kingdom Metazoa; phylum Arthropoda; class Arachnida; order Ixodida; family Ixodidae; genus Ixodes; species Ixodes persulcatus. The sequence goes on from JABSTQ010010261.1 coordinate 1,037,922, forward strand.
GCTATAAAAGCGCCACACAATAGAGGGCTTAGTGAAAAGGAAACCGAAACTGATCCTGTCTTGCTGCCATCGGACATATAGAAACGGAGCAGACCGAAACGCACGCATTATACGCCTTTCTCAGTGAATAAATATATTCGTAGGGGAATGCGTGGCAAGGAGATTATTCGTTACTTGCTCGAATATTCGTAGTTTGTGCGAATATTCGCCGTTTTCCCCGAATATTCGGCCTAAGGCCGAATATTCGGGAACTTTCGAATATGCAATTTTCGAATCGAATACGTTTGGAATAAGGAAAATATATCGATTCGTATTCGAAATTTCGAATATTCGCACACCCCTACAAATTAGTGAAAAATGTACCTATGAGACGGATAGAGATACCGAGAAATTAAAATACCTAGGTTTGTACCTCAGGTACAACAAAAGTACCTAGTTACCGATTTCCAGTCACTTGTACCGAGGTACTTTACAGCACTGCCCGCTACTACCGCTACCGCGGACAGAGGCGAGGCGTTGGGTGTATATCACGGTTACATCAGTGACATGCTGCTTTTTGTCCCACAGAAATCCGTGCAGGATGTTAATGAACGTCACTTCCGAGGTGAGGCGCGACTCGGGGACTGTTTGCAAAAAACGGTCTGGAAGCGGCTGCCACGAACCGGACGCTCTTGCAGCAAATGCTGTCGCGCGATAGTTGCGACTTGCTGGCCTGAACGCACTTAAAGATGTTCAAGTGTGTGCTAAGTTAGGTGTTTCTTCGGCGTGCTACCCGGGAATGACAGTTTTTAAAAAGACTGAGTCAGGTCATCGAAGCAATGGAGGCTGGGTGGTGATTTTATTCGGTGGAGGTCTTTGGGTGAAGGATTTTGACGTAAACATTGATGTGGCTGCAGGAGACGCCAACCTAAATGTCGCATTCTCTGGGGGTTAAATGTATGATACAAAGAGAGGGCCGCAAGTTAGAATGACCAATATTATGAACGAGACAAAGGCGACATATTTTACTGTACAATGAGTCGTTACATAGAGTTACAAGCAAACTGTTATTTACACGTTTTTTTTTTCTTCATCTGCAAAAGGCTTGTGTCAGGTCGCGGGCAGCTTGACCGGAGTTTGGAACCTTTAGGCCTGCAATCGGGCTCAGAGTAGTGGTGCACAACTATCGATAGTACTATCGATAGTATCGATAGTCGCCAGAAATCTGACTATCAAAAGTAAAAAAAAAAACTATCGATAGTCGATTATCAAAAAACTATCGAAAAACGATCGATAATACTATCTATAGTCGACTATCGAAAAGCTATGGATAGTACTATCGATAGTCGACTATCGTAAATCTATCGATGGTACTGTCGGCGATTTACTATCGATAGTTTTGCAACACTAGTAGTTTGCGTCGCTCCCTCTTTTCTGTTTATTGCTTTATTTTTTTTTTTTTTAAATGGGACATTAATTGGCCCAGGCACTTACCATCCCATCTTTGGTTCAGCTTTCAGTGATGACGAAGACGGGAGTTTGGGCGGGGAGAAGAGAAAGGGAGGCGAGCGGCGGTGCGGCAACTGTGTTCGCTCTATAGTCCGTTACAACTCAAGAAGGTAGGTCGAGGGTAAGACGGGCCGGGGAGGAGGAAGCAGACGGAATATGCTTGAGAAAAGAGGGGGAAACCTCCTTCTCTCTTTAGCGTTCCTTCTGCTTCCTCCTCCCCGGCCCGTCTTACCCTCGACCTACCTTCTTGAGTTGTAACGGACTATAGTGATGCAAAATTATCGATAGCACTATTGATAGTATCGATAGTCGCCAGAAATCTGACTATCGAAAAACTATCGCTAGTACTATCGATAGTCGACTGTCCAAAAACTATCGATAGTACTATCGATAGCCGATTATCGATAGTTCTGAGACACTATTGATAGTTTTGAAAAACTATCGATAGTATCGATAGTCAATTTATCGATAGTTTTGCATCACTAGCTCAGAAGCCCACAAGGGGTACGGAGGAAAATTATTTTTTATGTGGAAAAATGTAGGTGTGTTGAAACGTGACGAAATGTCAGGGATTTGAGCAAACTTGCATGCGTATATCTTTAAAAAAAAATGAAAATTTATATTTTCCTTGTTTTGGAATTGCAGGTACTACGATTTGTATACAGAATATTCAATAGCTGCGGATGGACAACTCCCACCCTGAGGAGCGATCTCGACCAACTGCAATCATTGTAGCTATGAATTTTCAAACAACTTTACTCTTCCCCCACAAAATCACTGAATCCCTACTTGTAAACAATTAACAAGGTATAATTACGGCAAACTTTATGGAGAGTTTTCATTCTACAATCATTTCTTTAAAATATCTTCCTCCCCCCGAGCCATTAATGAATTGCCGGGAAACGTCTTACATTCCACTATCCTAGGACCATTTTTGGGCAATTTAGATGCGCACATGTCGCCATCGATTAACATCAATCAATCAATCAGTCAATTAATCAATCAGTCAATCACTCAATCAATCCGCGTCTTATTGTGCCATAAACAGCTGATAAGGCCGTAGGAAGTTAACAGTTGCACGATAGGAAAGACAACCGAACTATGATATTTTCCCGCTACAAAGTATTACACTTTTTAAAACATGCAAGAGTAGTGAAAAGGACCACGTCAGGTTTAAAACACTTGTCATGCATGGTCTGCGTCCGAGTCAACGGAGGAGTAGACTCTGGGTTTTACGGGTAAAAAAAAAAAAAAAAAAGAAATTTAATGAAGTGTGCGCAAGAAATCCTTCATAATTTCGTACTTTTTATTTTGTTTTATTTTGTACCACCCCACGACAATTCCGAATGGAATTAAAAGTATCGTAAAAAAATCTGCTTGCCTTTGTTTTTTTTTTATTTCTATTATAGAAAAGAGTCAATAGTTTCTTAGTTCATTGAGAGCACAACCCTGAACTTGTAAAATAAGCATAGGTGATAAATTAAAAACACTTTTGGGGAACAGAGATAACGCGGGTGTGCTGGTAAACTTTTAGCTGCGATAAATGTGCTTTCCTTGTAGAAAGAAGAACCTTCCCTCACAAAAAACGAAAATCGTATTTGTTAAAGTAACTTGTTTATGCAATGTTAACGGGACGCAGAATTCCAATATAACTTTTTTTAGCGCTTCGTTTGGACGCGTAAGTGTCAAATGACAAATGCAAGTGAATTAGAAAAGAATATAACCGATTGTAATACTTATTTTTACTCAGAAGTTAAGCCGCATTGCGCGAAGGCGTTACTGCAGGGGGATTCAAGCGTGAAAAAATTTCTTCGGTTGTAGAGCACCCTCCCTGCTTTCACAGCTTGTTCCATTGTTAAACGGTATTGACAAAAAAAAATATTTTTAGACATCTTTGTTTTCGCCCGATATATGTTTTTTTTATTTAAAACAATAATCGGTCCAACTGAAGGTATGTTACGTAAGAAATTGTAAGTTTTAATTTGCTCCTTCGGGCTGAGAACAATTCCCAATTTAATTCTTTGTTCATGTCAGGTCAACTATACTTTTACCCGTATCATCCCAGAACAAGTAACGCTGCCCTATTTCGGCTTTTCTATTTCTAGATTTTTAATTACATATTTTTTTTCAGGGTCCCATACGAAATATCCATATTCGAAAATCGGTCTGACAGATGTTAGATATGCCGTTCTTTTGATGTTGTTTACGAAACATTTTAAATTTCCCTGAATAAAGTGCAATGCCCTGCCAGCCACTATAAAGCAAATCAAATAAAAATTAACTGTTTGGAGATAAAAATGGAAATCATGCAGACAATTATTATATAAACCTTAGCTTTTATAACTATTGATAGATGTAAGCTTCTCAGTATTAGTTGAACTTCTAAATTGGCAGGGAATGAAACAAAGAGCACACCACGGAAAAATTCTAGTTAGACAAAGGGCGTAGTACGCTCACATCCTAGTTACACTAGCGCTTTTAACTGTCTTTGAGCAAACGACAGTTGACTCCATCGCGGTCGGCCGGAGTTACATGGCGGCGCCAACTGTCATTGAGCCACTAACAATCATCGAGTTCAACTGAGCTTGCCTACCTCAGGTAACTGATGGGGGTTCGCCCCAACGAGCTTGAGTAAACTTACAGCGGTAAACCAGTGGCCAAAAATGGCACCCCTCCCCGGTTGCCGCCATCTTGACCGTTTGCCACATTAGTGATCACGTGACTTTAAGATGGCTGCGCCCATAGGTGCACCAAATCAGATTGGCCAGATTATAGTAAGCAGGGCCGCGGTCCAAAATTTACCTGGTCTCACTCTCGGGTAAATGTTTTGTACCTTGGCGTTCGAAAACTTACCGGCGTCCAGTTTCTCTATCAGTCTTGTCACGTGACATGATCCGCTGGAGTAACTTGGATCCATTCGAGTAATGATAGGAACGCAGCCCCAGCGGGCCCCTCTGCTTGCCGTGATTTGGCCAATCTGATCTGGCCCACCTCTGGGCGCAGCCATCTTGACGTTACGTGATCACTAATGTGGCAAACAGGCAAAATGGCGGCAACGGGGGGGGGGGGGGGGGTGCAATTTCCGCAGCAGGCCTTGGGTTGCGGTTTGCCGCTTTAAGGTGATACTCAAGCTCGTTGGTTCGCCCCGATAGAGCTAAAGATGTCGGCGCCCGCCGCATCGCCGCTGCATGGCCAGCGCCAGCGAAGCGTTTACTATTGCAGAAGATTCGGGGGGGGGGGGGGGGGGGGGGGTTATCTAGAAAGTATTGTATATTCGGAAGAGGTATGATTGGGGGCCAGAGCTGCCGCTAGAATGATCCCGGCACGTAGCAGAAGCCATAGCTATGTGTGGGCGGCCCACTGATCTCTATGACAATTGCTGGATCGCGTTTGCCCGCTCCGCGAATGCGGCCACTGGCGGTCATTTTTTTGGTAGAGCTATATTACCTCTGGCCAAGGTACAGCTGCTGCAGCCACAATCATCCATCCATGGCAGAGAGCGTTGTGGCAGTTGTGGTGGCAGGCTGTTATCAAAATATCGAATAGCGTCGTGGATATTTCGTGCTTGATTAAAATTGTTTGACGAAACATATTTTTGAAACCCGGCGTGAACGGTAGCCTGATCTTTGAGGACCCGGTGAAAGTTTCACGAAATTGCAGCACCGGGGAAAAGCAGCACAGCACGCATCGAAAGTCGCATCGAAAGAAGCATCGAAAGCAGACGTCGGTACGGAGCAACGTTATTAAACCACTCAGTTGGGAAACTGCCATAGAGACTGCCTTCAAAAAGTGTCTCCGATCTGTCCTCCTGCACCGAGCTAATGACGAACACAACGCCACCATTTTTCCCGCAGCGGCCATTCGAGTAACCGCACGTCACTTCTATTTTGGCTTTAATCGGCCATTCAGGCGCCGAAACAGATACAGTGGAAGAGGCTACAGGGATACCACCCCCGTCTCCCCAGCGGACGCGCCGCGTCTTGCTACCGAAGTTAAAATGCACCTAGGTCGGGACGCCCCACCTGAAAGCACCGCTGAGCCATGGTTGTATAAAAACAATATTAATTGTGCCACAAAACCTTGCAAACTAAAGATTTTAAAAACATCACGCGCCCTTCATTTTGTACTAATCTACAATAAATTTCATACAAAAAGAGTCTTTTCCGTTTGTTTTTTTCGCAAAAAAGGGCTTTCTAAAAGCTCAAGGTGACCGCAGTACAGACAAATGACAAAGAGTGGCGCTGTTGTCGCATTTAGCTCGGTCTCGGTGGACGCCAGCGGCCCAGGTTTCGACGGCGAGTTTCCCAACTGAGTGTTTTAGTGACGTTGGTACGGAGTCTGCTTTCGATGCGAGCTGCGCTGCTTTCCCCCGGTGCTGCGCTTTCGAAGAACTTTTGCGGGGTCCTCAAAGATGAGGATACCGTTCACGCCGGATTTTAAGAATCTGCTTCATTTAACAACTTCAATCAAGCACGAAATATCACCCACGGAACAGTGTACTTGATCCACGGCTATTTTATGGCAGCCTGCCGACATAGCCCCTTCCGCCATATTACTATGATGGCTAAAGATAATATAACTCTACCAAAAAGATGGCTGACCGTGGCCGCATTCTAGTCCATAGACGGAGCTGGTCAAACGCGATCCAGCAAATAGACATAGAGATCAGTGGGGCGGCCATTACGATGTCGGTGCCGATAAGACTTACGTTTTGTCTCTCTAGCTTGAATCCGTGTGAAACGTTCTGAGTATCATTTCTTTACTCTAAAAACAAAAAAAAAGATGTACAATTTATTTTGTTCAAAACGTTTATAATGAAAGGAAATTGCGCATATAATTCATTTGCATCATATTTAAGAAAAGGTAATGCGACATCAGTTTTGGCTTCGGTTTGGATTCAGCTGTATTGTGTGAATTTACGGCGTAACACCGGACAACTTGGTTGAGCGACAGTTGAGAGATGCCAACGATCGTTGGCTCAATGACAATTGTTAGCGCTAGTGTAACTAGGGTAACACCATTTGGTTTTCTCACATAGAGAAGATATTGAACAACATGATTTTTTTAATTGTTCGAAGGCTCGTCTTTATACATTCAGAAAGTTCACTTTTGTATTGTAATTGCTTAAACAGTCGGTCACTTAAAAGAAAGCTATACATTTCTGGGGTTTACATGCAAAGCTAACGAAGGGAAAATAGCTGATATCTGCGGAGGACTGAGTATCAGTTGGACCTCGTGTGTATCTCTAGAAAATATAATCGCAATTACGTTCAAACAGCGCCTCCTCAGCAATGATCTTCTGACACATTGCAGGTATCTTGACTGTGAGTCTAACTCGCTAACCGGGAATCCTGCACTGTGCCTTGGACCTGCCGAATCAGCTACACATTCTTCAGACGTTAGAAGTCATAGTTTAATATATTAAAACGTGTTTATTGTTTCTCATTGGCTAGTTTTACATACGTCTTGAAACATGTGTTCAATATACTGAATCACCAATAATCAGTCCCACAAAATTGATTAAACATGCATATTTTGACTTCTTGTTTTATGTGAGTATTCGTCTTCTTTTGTTTACATTTTTCTATTTAATGATTACTTCTGGTTTCTCTGACTGTTATTTTATCTGACACGTTGATATTGTAGCTATGTATACAACCTGTTTTGTTTGTAATTCAAACATATCTTTTAAAAGTGGCGGTAGTGGGGGGGGGGGGGAGGTTAGAACAGTGCTGTCTTCACCTTGAATATGTCAGGCTTCGCCGACATTAGATCAGGGAATGATCATCATGGTTAGTTGGCTGGCTACTTAATAAAAGGTTTCCATCTAACTTTATAATTATAAGTTGTAAGGGTCATGTTGCGATCGCTGTATTGACAGCAATCACTAATCAAGGTCACATCAATTGGAAAAATATTGTGCAGCAACATAATAGTTTTTTTTTTTTTTTAATGCGATACCATTCTTTAGTTATTTCCCCCGGATTTCGCGATGCGAGATCTGGCCTCGAATGCGCCGTGCGTTTGCGCCACCCACGCATGCGCCGCGCATACGCAGGACGTCCGCATGCGCAGGCGCCTAGCGTATGCGGACGCCGTCCTCGACCTCGTCCTAGAGGTCGACCTTGAGGTCGTCCAAGAGGTCGTTCTAGACGAAGTCGTTGACGTCGTCATCTAGGACGCCGTCCTCTTCGTCGTTATTTAGGTTTTCCTAGACGTCGTCCTTGAGATAGCCCTAGAGGTCATCCTAAAGGCCATTCTAGACGTCGTCTTTGACGTCTTGCTTTAGAACGTCGTCCTTTGAGACGACGTCGTCCTTGAGGCAGTCCTAGAGGTCGTTCTTGAGATAGCCCTAAAGGTCGTCCTAGAGGTCGTCCTAGACGGCGTTCTTGACGTCGTCCTCTAGGACGTCGTCCTAGTAAGCAGATGATCCCGCGCCGCGCATACACGGAGGTGCAGTACGCACACATTCACATTTGCGCCCAAGCTATGAGGCAATTATCGGTTTGAGTTGAGCTAGTTGGTATATAGTTAATTATGAAGGCGAAACAGCTTGAACATTACACGATTACACAGAGACAGGGCAAGACACACACACGAAGCTGCAATGATGGTGGGGGAACAGCTCGAACATTAAACGATTACACAGAAACAGAATATTGAACGATTACACAGAGACGAGGCAATCACTTACTTTTGAAGTGGCGCGCTGCAGTCGCGCTGACGTCAATGATTGCGTCGTACACCATTTATAAAAGAAAATGTTTGCACAAATTTCGCGTTGTCGTATTCACAGCGAGCAGCTTCGTGAGTCTCATGACGAATCGTATCGCAATTGATAGACAACCAACAATAGTAGATCCTGCAGCATATTTTTGTTTTTAGTTATAATGCATCAATTTTAATGTTTTTGTTTTTTTGGTCCGATCTAGAAAATTCGCAAAAAAAGAGCACCGCAAGCCCTGCCCACAATTACTTTTAGAATATTGACGTAATAATTCCAGTCACGTTGTTCCTTGTGTCGTCAACGCACCCATCAGAGATACGCTGCTCAGATAGTGACGGCGTGACTGAGACGACTTCGTAAATCTTCAAAGCATCATTGCGGGCAGGGCTTGTGACGCATCTTTTGTACACATTTTTTACATCAGGGAAAAAACACATACAAATTTGGCCGTGAATATTTACAAACTTTTGCATATTCAAAATTTTTATTTAATTGGTTTTTTCCTCAAATAGTTCTTGCCTTCAATACCTCAGTTGCAACATAACCCCAAAAGTCGATAATTAAAAAATTATTAAACAAATATGTTAACTGGCTAACTTACCATGATTATTATCCCCTCATCTAATATCTGCGGAGCCAGAATAATACATGTTAAAGACGGTCCTCGTATTAACCCCTTGTTAAACATCTACTCGATTTAAAACTAAATACCTTGTAAAATATAAAACGCGGCTGTAAAAACGGTAAATAATTAGTTACAGATTTCTAGCTAACTCAGCAGAAATAATTCAGCTTCTGCAAAACGTATATTACTGAAGCACTCTAAAAAAAAAGCAAAAACCTCGATAAAAAAGCGCCGAACGCGTGGTAACTACCACATAACAAAATGGGGCAAGTGTACGCCGAAGTTTCAGCAGAAAAGCCGACGTTCCAAGTCAAAGCCTGTTATATCACGCAGTACTAGCAATAGTAGATCTAAAAAAAAATATCATGTATCACTTATCCTGTCGCCTCTCTATAACAATCCATCACCATTTCTTTTATCGCTACTCTTGACTGGCGTCTTTCAGTAACTCCTGATGGCTCTTGCAGGGTGGGAGTTCCAACCACCTTGGTGAGATAAACTTTTCAAAAAGAATGAAAGCACAAGAATCACTTTGAAAACGCCCACTTTAACACCATTCAAAAGAACTAGTTTGATAAGCGTCAAATCTTCTGTATACACACAAAACAAAATGATACGTCTAGAAAAAAGAATCTTGCAAGCTCTGTGCACAAGTTTTTTTTTTTTTCTTAGTTCCACTAGCTCCTGTGCCTTGGTCTGAACAACAACGTCAACGTCAGTGTCGAACTGTCACCGTTTTTCTCGAAACTTTCGAGACCTTTTGTAAAAGGTCGCTCAGTGATATCCCCCGATGGCTTGCGTTTTTTTTTTTTTTTTTTTTTTGTATATGCGGCATTTTATTAAAGGAAGGCACTTTGCGTGCCCCAAGGGGAAGCTTGATAAATTAGAACAAATAAGAAAACAGTTTGTGTGTCACCGAGGAGTGCCCATTTTACGCACTTTTATTTAACTATTGTACATGTTGAAGGCAGGACGCTTGTTGACAGGTGCGCGTAGCGTGAACGATAAAATATGTTTCGTTTCCGCCGCATTAAACAACGTAATTTGATATATTCCACCATGAAACCTATCAGGTTTCCATTAAACGTTTTTATGACTAACATAACCCAATAACGTAAAACGAAAAATAATACAAAAGAACTCACTTCAAATGTATTTAAAAGAGGTAAGACGACATGTTATGGCTGGAAAGGAATGTGATGCAAAGTTCCGGGCTGTTTCTTTACCGGAAACCGAAATAAATCCCAGAAACTCCCCGCCCTTTCTTCTCTGACAACGTGACACTGATGTTTTTTTCTAGAATGACACAAATCAATATTAAACTCGAAAATAGATTTAAAATAGAAAAATCTAGGAAACAAGTTCTACATTTGACAAAGCAGCAAAGGTTTCAAATTTTAAAAATAAACTACTCATACTTTATCCGTTTTTTAGACTTAGGGGAAGATTTGACACCATTAAGAACAATATTTTAATCAGAGACCTCAAGCCATACGTGTTGTCGCACTCGCATTAATAATACTAATAATAATAATACAAATTATTTATTTATTATTATTATTATTATTAATCATCGTTAATTATTAATTATTAATTATTAAAAAACAATTAATTATTATAAACAATTCTGTTTTTCGAGGTCCTTTTTTCTTGCTGTTTCAAAACATTTTGACAGACAGATCGCAGCAGGTAATGGTTTCCAACGAAAAAAGTGCTAAGATATCGCTCAAGTCAGGTGTACCACAAGGGTCAGTTTTGTCCCCCCTGTTGTTTAATCTCTACGTCAATGATCTCGCTAGATTAACATCAAGATGCTCAGTTTTTCCATACGCAGATGAAACATTGCTGTTATCCACTCATGTCAGTCTGCGTAGTTCAATAAACACTCTACAAATAAATTCTACGAAAGTCATGAACTGGTTTGAAGCCAATCAAATCAGTGTGAATGTACAAAAAACAAATCTTATTTGTTTCCGGAATCCACTTAAACGACAGTGCATAGACATTCCTTTTGTATTACATTCCTCGTCTTGTGTATGCTGCACCTGTACACCCATTCCATACCACAATACCGTCAAATACTTGGGACTTTTTTTTTATAGCGATCTCTCCTGGAACACACTCCTTGATTATCTGGCTAAAAGACTACGAGGTGTATCTTGTCTGTTATACCATACAAAAACGTTCCTCCCAACCTCCGTCAGAAAGACAGTCGTGAATGCTCTTGCGTACGGAGTTCTACACTTTGGAATTACTATCTTTGCCAATTGCTCAACACTCTGAAAAACGAAAATTGACGCCATTCTAAGAAACATCGCGAAAAACATTGCATATAATCCGAATCTAAACCAGGATGATGATATATTCTCTTATGTAGGCTTGCCGCGTTTTCTACCCCTGTTTCATAGATGTGTCATCTTAAGACATTATTGGACCAGTGAATTTAAAATACCTCGAACTGTCCAGCGCTTTATACGAAACAGAGAACACTTTATGATTTCTCGCGTATACACGAAATATGGAAAAAGTGTTCGCTCGTATTATGTTCCTCACATATTTAACAAACTACCAAATTTTCTTGATCAAATCGACTCTCAGCGTGTCTTAAAAAAACGCATAAAACAGTTGTGCTAGTAGCAGCACTTTGATTTATAACGACTGTAATCTCGCTAGAATCGAGAGGAGGCTGGCTATTGGTATCCTGTAAGTGACTGTTCGAGCACCAGCCTGTATGTCCGCATGATGTTTAAGTGTATATATGTATTTAAGTGTATATTTACGTGTAGATCTTGGCATGTACGTCTATATGCGTCCTGCTGCAGTTGATGTTGTATATAAGCCCAAGTACTCATTTAGTTGTGTGTGTAACCTGTGAAACAACTTTAAATTGTGTATAGCTGTCTCGTATTCGCGCCTGAGAACAATCAGCCTCATCTCTACGGGGTCTAGTCGCACAAGCCAACCCTGGCTTCGACTGACCCGCCTTTCACGTGCTGATGAAAGAACAAGCCGAATAAATTATTATTATTATTATTATTATTATTATTATTATTATTATTATTATTATTATTATTATTATTATTATTATTATTATTATTATTATTATTATTATTATTGTTATTATTAACTACCTATGGTACCTTTAGACAAACATCATCCAGCGTTGAACGTTACGTACCGTGTCATTTCAGGCCTAAAATGCCCCACAAGTGACGACCGGCCTTCTGAAAAAATGTACAACTTGGCCGCGGGTGATTATGTAGGTCTGTATCGTTACTTCTCGGATGTAAACTGGTGCTCCATTATGGAAAGCCACTGCGTAAATAATCAAGTCGAAAACTTCACCCGAATTATCCGGGACGGTATGGATACGTACATTCCCCTGAAGAAGAAATGCCAAAAGCATAAACTCCCGCACTGGTTTTCCGCCGAGTTGAGGTCACTGTTAAAAAGAAAATCCTTTGCCCACCGAAAGTGGAAGAAGAGTGGTCTCCCTAAGTGGGAACTCGAATTCAAATGTCGCCGCAGCGAATGCAAAACAATATTAAATCGTGATCGCCTTAAACACAGAAAAACAGTGGAGTCGGATTTAACCCGCAATCCAAAGAAGTTTTGGCAATACGTCAGCTCACTCTCCTCGAAAGCCGACAGACCGAAGTCCATTGTACTGGACGGCGCGGGCTCGGAGGACGTATCTGAAATGTTTGCTCGGCACTTTAAGTCGGTGTACACAGATTCCGACGATTCCTGCGCTTATGTTCCTCCCGCGGCTGGATCCGACAATGTGCTATGCACGGTCACCGCCGACGAACAAGTTGTTGAGGAATGTAACAAGATAATGAAACCAAAACTCTCAACATGTCATGATGGAATACCATCTGCCTTAATTAAAGCTTATCATGATATATTTATTCCTGTGATTTGCAAGATATTTAATACCTCCTTGAAATCTGCTGTTTTTCCAGAAGCCTGGAAACTTGCAGTAATTGTTCCTGTATATAAGTCCGGTAAAAGTGAAGACATCTCTAATTATAGGCCTATTTCTCTTCTGTCTTCCTTGTCTAAGCTTTTTGAAATGGTCGTCCACAAACACTTATCATTTTCATTTAAAAACCTAATAGCTCCTAGCCAGCATGGCTTCGTTTACGGCAGGTCTACGACCACTAATCTGGTCACTTTTATGTCAACTGCCTCCCACGTTGTTTGCAACAGGGGTCAACTCGATGTAGTGTACTTTGACCTAAGTAAGGCCTTCAATCTTGTCGACCACAAATTGTTGTTGTCGAAGCTTTCTTATTACGGTGTTTGCGGACAGGTTCTCGCATGGTTCAAGAACTACTTGTTAAACAGAGAAGGCTATGTCCGCGTCAATAACTTTACTTCCGAAACCTTCAAGATAATCTCAGGCGTACCTCAAGGGTCCATTCTAGGCCCCCTTCTATTTTCCATATTCGTCAATGACGTCCAACATGTCGTGTCTGATTCTTTTTGTTTGCAGTACACAGACGACACCAAAATATACCGGGAAATACGAACTGTTGACGACTGCAATAAACTCCAGAACGACGCGAACTCGTTCAACGATTGGTGTAAACGTAACAAGCTTTCCTTAAATCGCACTAAAACTAAAGTTATGACCCTTTCACGAAAATCACAACTTGTATGCTACCCCTATCGTATTCATGGAGATTTACTGTCTCGCGTCTCCCAAATCAGAGATCTCGGCGTCATATTCGATTCTAGCCTGCGTTTCGATCATCATGTGACAAAGGTAGTCTGCACGTCATTGCGCATGTTGGGAGTTTCATGCCGCCTGACCAGAGAATTCTCCAACCCTTCTGCCTTTCTTACGCTCTACTGCGCGTTGTGCCGTTCGCCGCTGGAATATGGGTCCGTTGTGTGGAACGGAATTTGTTCTACGAATTCATCAAGAATAGAGCGTGTACAACAAAAATGTATCTCCATTTTTAAGTACCGTTATCTTGCTGTGAACGAGCATCTTTCGGGCTATGAAGCTGAGTTGAGGCGAGTAAATATACTGAGCCTTTGCCAGCGCCGCGAAAAGGCTGACATTTTGTTTCTGTACAAGGTCTTACACGGACTGATTGACTCCTCGACGCTTTTGTCTGCTCTGAATTTGAGAATTCCACGTGTGAATGCAAGACTCAGATCACCTTTCTATACGACCAATAACCTTAACAAGCAATGCCCCCTCGTTAGGTCGTCAGAACTGTACAACGTGCATACGGAGAAATTAGATATTTTTGACTCCTGCTTTCAGGCGTTTCACCTCTCGCTTCGAACATTGTTCTAGTTCGATGTGAGCTGACCTCACAAATCATAGACTTTATATTCTCTTGCTTGTTCTAAGCTTCCGCATCGGGGCGTCGTCAATCCAGTTTTTGATCAACGTTTGTTCCCAATTTTTTTTTTTTTTTTGTTGCTTTATCGTCGCAGTGTCTACGATTGGAATTCACAGTTCATCTTCGTAGTCATTCCTATTTGAATGTGTTCAACCTTAGTCTTTTCCTCTTAATTTCTCAATCGATGCCTGCCACCCACTTTGGGCGATGTACGACTGCGCGTTGCGCGAGCTCCTGTGCGTTGCCAATTTGTGCTATGCATTGAAGTCTTCCCTTTCCTGTGTGTATTTAAATGTTTCGCTTCTTGTGTTACGTATCTTGTGTAATATTTTGTGTTTTATTTTGTAGTTGGGGTGCGCCAGCACCAAGACCGTCAGGTCGTTCCTGGGCACCAAATAAATATTGATTGATTGATTGATTTATTATTATTATTAATATTATTATTATTATTATTATTATTATTATTATTATTATTATTATTATTATTAACGTTTGCATGCACATTTTCTAGAATGGAGGTAAAATCATGGCTTTTCGAAAAATATAATTAATCAAATTTATTTTGTTTATATAAATTGAATTTGATCTATATCACTGTAGTTAAAAAAATAGTGACTCTTTATTACTGTATATGTATTATGAACACGGCAGGTTGATTGATCAATCCATCCGTGCACTGAAAACAATGCAGAAGAAGGAATTATCGTCATATTTAAAAGTCAGAGTCGCATACGTTTTGTGAAATAAAGTGTATACGCGTTCGTCCCGAAAGGTTCAGACATCGAGGGCGTTTCTCTGAAACATGCTTAGGGTGCATGTGGGCCCGTTTGTAAATGAATGTTCCTTTTCCCTGAAAAACGCAAATTTCAAGAGTGAAAAAAGGACGGCTACACACTTTTCCTGATTTTTGATGTCATGAATTACATTCATTTTAACGTCTTGTGAACCGTTTCATAGCCATCCAAGATGGCCACCTCGGAATGGGAGCTTTTATATAAATGCTGCCCATGTTGATGAAATTCCCTTGGCTGTGGCAGTCAGACGTCATCTGATGGACCATCGGGGCACGTTCTACCAGGGCTGCTGACTGGCAGTCAGTGTCGCAAATTACGTATCTTTATGGAATTTTCAATAGGGTGTTTATGAGATAAAAAAAATGAAACGCAGATATTTTGAAGCTTTTCAGAATACTCAGACTTAACAGATTTTAAACGCAACCGAATTAAGCTATCTGATTTTTAAACCACCTACAAAACACTTGACAGAAACTGTCATCATTATAAACATTTTTGATTCAAAAGTGAGAGGACCTTGCGGTCCCCGGTCGGTGCCCTTAATCCAGGGTTGGCCTACCCAATCCGGCAAGGCCGTTTATACTCTCCAAGTACTGAAAACGTGCAGGCCTTTGTCGCAATCACGCAGGAGTTATATTGAAGCGATGGACTCCATGACATAAGAGTTTTCCTCACAAAAAATGGTGACCTAACACCGAATTCTGCGACGCACTGAAATAGTCCGTCATATGAAACAACATAAAACAACATTTCTAACTCGCTTCGGGTTTCAAATTAGTACTAACGATGACAGATAATTTTCGAGTGTGTTAACAAAATTTATTTTCAGTTGGAGAAATAAAGAAAGGTAGTTACAAACGGCAAGATGTATGTCCGGTAAATAAAAAAAAAACGATAGCGAAGTGAACGTATCATATTAATCAGGAAACGGATTTTAGACGTTTCCTGTGAATACATGTAGTGCACAAAGGGTTCTATCTCGATGCCTTGCGCGAAGCGCCCCTGCGCACAACGCTAACACATTTCTATTGACCATAGCGATTTTTGAACTGTACGGAAAAAGACAGCATTTGTTTTTATTCGCACAGTGGTAAAAAAGTTATCTAAAGACTGTACAACCCATAGTTTCAGCCCACCTAAGATTACTTACAGAACCGACCATGCTCTGTGTAGAAAAAGATGAAGGACAGATTGGTAAAAATGACTAGTCTCAATAATTGCTTCAAGCACGGACATTTTACCAACCGACGTTCGCGCCCCTTCCACGATTTCAAAATAAAGTGTTTATGCGCCTTTTCAACACACTCCAACGAGCGAATATTTAATGAGGAGCCATATCTTCAAGCAGCGTGTAGTACAGACCAAAATAAAATGTCAAACTGACTCGCATTCGCTCGCGGCAAAGTACGATTTAGTAAAGGCGATACTGTACGTCACTGGAGGTCAAAATCGAAGCTAGAAAGTAACGTCGTAAACGATGGACCCATAGGCGTAGACTACGGGGGGGGGGGGGGGGGGGCATCGGGGCTCGTGCTCCCCCTGGTGAGATCCGGGGGGGGGGGTGGGGGCAGAGCCCCCCCCCCCCCCCCCCCCCCGGGCTATGATCTTTACCGAGACGCTGTTTACGTAGATTACTGCTTCAGAAGCACAGGGGCCTGGGTTCTACACGCACAACTTCACATAGGCACAAGCACTTTGTTTTTCAGTTCTGTGCCCGCCCGCGCATGCCCCGTGGTACCGACGAGGAACGCACGGCTACGCTTTCACGGTGATTGACATTGACACACAGCGACAGACACATGGCGATATACATACGCTGTAAAATGTTCCCCCAAAAAAACTACTGATAATTGCCGGTGTAAAAAAAAATTGCTTGGAAAAGCACCCCCCCCCCCCAGAAAGCTTCCCAGCCTGCCCCCCCCCCCCCCCCCCGGGAAAATGGAAAATCTACGCCGCTGGTCATGGACCAACATTTTTATCTTACGTTTCCGTAAAAGCATGCGGCAGCTATCCTGCAACTCTAAAGCCTATGCCCAAACCAGTCATATTTACAGTCGCCCACACAAAGTTCGCGTGCCATCAGCAGGAAAACAGCGAAACTTTCGAGTAGTGTCCTTATACACACGCGACTCTTTAGAGTGGCAACATTTTACAGCTCGATAATTTTTCTTTCTGCAAAGTGCGGCGTTATGAAAAATAAGGATGTATCCACACTGTCGCAGAGAGAATTCCAGGCACCATACCTCCGAGCAGCTACAAGCGCCACTCGCATAACGGCAAAGCGCAGAGGCCGATCTCGGCCCCCGCGCCATAAGCGCGGTGGCTGACGAGCGCGTCGCCTCAAGTCTTTCCCACGCGCGCGCTAGTGGGCTGCCATGTGCACTCAGGAGGGGCAACGCACGTCGTATTGGAATCCACACAAAACAGAAAACACGGGAGAAAGAGGGAGAATGTCGCCCCGCACTACACATGACCACGAGACACATTTGGGGACTACTCTTTTTTATTAAAAAAAAAAAAAACAAAAAAAAAAAAACGTGGTGGAGTTCGCGGATCGATTTCACAGTCGTATATAGTTGAGTTAGCAACTTCTAGGTGGCGCGACGCGTTGACGACTGAGCGCCATCTTGCGCGCCATCTTGCGCGCCATTTGTATTCTGAAAGGAGAGAAATGAAACAGACTCCGCGTACTCATGAAGGAACGAGGTAATGGCTCACGCAAAACTTCTTTCTGTTCAGATTGCATTTTCGTAGACAATCATTAAATTATTGACTATTGCTACGTTCCTTACCTAGAGTGCAATGATGGACTGGGTGTGTTCGCTCTGGGAAAACCGCGTTGTCCAAATTACCCATAAAAATAAGAAAGTTGGATAACTGACTTGTAATGCTGATTATCGAGTATTTTAGCTAAAAATGTTTATTGCATTTCATTTTGATCCTGACATGGCAGGTCGTTCCATCGATTTGTGAGCTCGGCCTACGTTTTGACACCTACCAAATTATGAGCCTGGCCACCAGGCTCCCTTTAGAAGTGTAGAGTCTCATCCATCTATTTCGAGAAAAAGATAGAGAGAGAGAGAATGTTGCGCACCGACACGGGCACTACTGTGCCTAAAACGCGTCTTTTTCAGTGGTGTGCTTAGCGTCCTATCCCACCCATATATAAAAAGTGGCTCGAAACGGCAACACATCGCCTCACAGGAGACGTCGTTTCATGTTGTCAAACATCACAATCCTGGCAGTTGGCGCCAGAATGTGTTCTAAAACAATGTGTTCTAAAACAAAAGTGTTTGTATGAAACACACCCCCTGCACTAATGCCTCACGGCGAAGCAGGTTTTTTCTGTAAATAAAAAAAAAATAGTAGGGTCTAACGTGAGTTTCGCTATTGTCGCAACGTTCGAACGCCTGGCTGCTCAAGCTTCCGTGATCTGTCAAGCTGCAGAACGCCTGGCTGCAAAGCATGTGTCTGCCCCATCTACCACCGTTGCCGCGACAAAGCCATGATCGCGTTCGGTAAAAACATGACACTTCTGTGATGTAATCAAGTAGAAGTCGAGGAACGAGCTTTTAAAAGGCGTGAAACATGCAAGTCAGAGACGCGTTTTATGGCGCCATACAGCCACGAGAATCTACACCGACCCTGCCCCGCCCCCTAAGAAGATGGCAAAAATCCCTTTCCTCGGAGCACACCTAGAATCCTCTTGTCCCTATGTTTGATTCTGTTGTCACTAGTTGGAACTTCAACAGATTAGAAACGCTGAATGTTGTGTCACGTGGGACCATGGCAAACTTCGCATTTCTTTTGTTCATATTTGGGATATGTATAGATAAGAATTGCAGCTTCCAAGGTCACCTGGGACCTTGGCATTGACCTATCTATAGACCTATCAAAAACAAGCTTTTCGTGTGAAAGCATATTTGCATAATATGTAAATGTACGCGATAAAACGTTTTCCGTTTCCCGTGGTTTTAATAGATTTATATAAGGCTTCCCGAAACAGTTTTAATTTTATGGCTGGGCTTAGGTTTTTTCTTATATATTTCTCATTGAAGACGCAGTGAAGTATGCTCTAGAGTTAACAGGGTGGTATTGGCGGCTTTTTTTTTTGGATTATCAATTTTAAGACAATTTTAATATTAAACGACAATAGGAAAATTGTTTCGAAGAGCAAAGGGCGCACTATAGTTTTTTTTTTTGTTTGCGAATATTATAAGCAATGTATAAGTTGTATCCGATTGTGCATCAATTTATTCAGGTCGAATGACAATAAGATAGGCTAATTAAAGATCATTCGCAGCATGTTGAATATGAAAGATTGAAGAATCATCCCAGGGTTATCGACATGGCTCAGGTATTTTTGTTTTTCTAACCATGACTTGTTGATGACTTGTCAAAGTTCAGTTTGTTCTTTTAATTTAGGACTGTGGCATGCCTTGGCACAATAAGTTATTAGAAAGAAAACAGAGAATCGCCCATCACTACAAAGCAGGACAGCTAAAAAAACGCTAAACGTGGCAGATTGAAAACCAGCAAAGCAGCATAGCGACAGAAAAGAAGTACCAAAGCTGCACAACCTGAAGACAGCACAGCAGCCCAACAAAACAACCTCAGAAAAGTACGTCAACAATATACCGTGTAGCGTTATAAATTCCTTGTTTTAGAGCAGTTCTTGCGAACGAATCGGCGAAGTGATAACGTATTAATATTTTAATGTAATTCATCACAACACGTTTCGTGTTAGGAATATGGCTGCTAAAACAGTCACGTAGGTTCCTCGTTTGGACGTCCCGTACTCATAAGTTGTCCAGAGACATCGTACAGGCATCGATAGGGCACTCTCACGGTGCCTCATATAATCTAATCACCGGTCTGGAAAACTACGGCGGTTTCCGCACTTGTAAATTTTGTCAACACAAGTAGAGCTGATGCAAGTAGTAGTAAAGAAAGGTGACTAGAAATATTGAGTTGAAAATGTTTTTTGAACATTTTGATAATGCTTTTAAGTAAGATGTAGCGCTCCTCACATGGCGTTTTAATTATTTCGGTATAAATGGATCTTTACGTGTCAAGTATACTTATGGCGTTTACAGTCGTCCATCTTTTCGACGTTTCGTGGGGATCTATGAAAAGGTAGACGCATCCAGCGACATTTCTCCATATTGGCTTCCCCGAACACCCTTCCATCTGTTAGGTTTTCAGGGGGAATCTGATTAATTGACTCATAATTTCGGCAGCGCCCTTGGTACTTCAATTTTTCCCCAAAGAAAGCTTTTTTATAGCGTGAAGGAAACATTTCAGATCATCTAAAATATATGGGGCGTTGGGCTACTCGCGGGGGCACTGAGCTACAGTTGAACTCATTCGAGGGGCCAAATTTAAGTGTGGTGGCATGGTTATGTTTATCTCTTTTTTTAATTTCAATTATCAGAAATCTTCGTTGCCGTCAAATATCAGATTTGGCGCACCATTGTATTTATATTAATGGTTATTGAATACCGGCCACACATACACCTTGCAGTTAATTTGTAATGCTCACTGACCATCTTGAAGTGCTCAAACTTTCGGCAAGCGAATGCACCAATAGATCAAAACTGCTCACTACTAACCGAACTACAGGGAAATCAATATGCAATAGGAAGTAATCCTTTAAACGTACGCCTCAGAACTAAAACGGAATTGTCGTGATCGGTTAATTGTGAACAGAAAATATTTTGACTAATTTATTCGAGCCCAAAGCTAGTAGCTTTACCCTGGCGATCACCAATTATCATCCGGAATTAGTCATCGTGTATGACACAATATAGCCCATGCGCACATCAGCTCACTGAATGACACAGGACATCATCATGATTATCATGATAGAGCTTCATCATATTTCTTATAGCCTTTTCGAATCGCACACGACGTTTCGAGTGAGCATAAGATCGTCAAGTACTAGTGGATGACTGGTGATTTTTATAAATTATCTGTAGATTGTTTGACAAACAGTCAAATCCTCCACTAACGTCATTTTCTTTATAATCGGCCTCCGTCACATGGTCAGTTTCAACAATGTTTTATCCTAAATAAAATTTCTGTTCAAGCTTCATTAACCTTATACCCACCACTCTCGTATCTGAGGAATATTGAATATTTTACATAATTTGCCTGTTGCTAAATGAATGAAGAAATGATCACATCACAGGCTATAAATGAACATATTCTTTTGGCCATCTCATTACCCCTTTGACGGTCGTCGCCGTACATGCGCTGCGGCAATTACATATTTGAAAGTGACCTGCTATATGCGAAACCGCTCGGACCGCGGGAGGTGTTGCTATTTGGTATGTTTTTGCGAGCTATAAAACTCTAAACGTTATATTTTCTCGGTATTTCGCTTTGCAGGGCTATTTATAGTTTTGAAATAAGACGATCCGTGCACGTGACACGCGCGAGAGGTTCTCTTCGATGTCGGCTGCTCTAGTGGCTTATTGAATTCTGAGATTGAATGCTTACCATCCGATAAAGTAGCTCGGTAAAGTACCTCCGGTTTGAAATCTGGAACCGCCAGAATGTCGCAAAGGCGCACGCGTCAAAATAAAATTAAAGAAAGGATAACTTTTCAGCTTCAGTATTTCCATTTTATACTTCTAAGCCTGAACAACTTACAAGCACAAAAAGTGATCTCGCGATATGATTAGAAAAACACCTGTGCATTGACACTCCTTTCTTCATACTGTTCCTTCGGAGACAAAACCTGATCACTGGAAAACATATTTTGGGAGGAAAAACGCTTACCATTTTGTCGCTATGGTGTTTTGTCTGTCGCCATGTTATGGCGACTCGGTTTTTAGACGTGTATCGTTTCGTCGTCTATTGTTTTGTCGCGTTCCTGAAGAACGCCAATGATGATGATGCCATGCGCCTACGTGCACGTGTACCAAATGAATTAAGCCAGATACCTGCAATGTAGAGACAAAAACGTACATGATGCCTGAATAATTTGAAGTCCCATTAAAAACCATTTATCTATATTTTACAAAAAAAAAATATAAATTAAGAAAACGCAAGCTTTCCATCCGTCCACTGATGAACGCACGCGCATCTTGGTTGCCGAGGCTGACGGAGAGAACGCAAGCTCGTTCATCACTTTGATGTCACGAGAGGTTTCTCGTAATTCAAGATAGCATTGTTTAAGATGTGGACCTACATTTCATAGCGAAAAGTTTATAAGTTTGCGCAGGAAAGAAAAATAACGCTTTGATTTTCTGCTTGTTATTTTACAATAAAGCAATTCCTTATTCAAGAGACGGATGAAAATGGACGTTTGTAGCAACACTTGCACACCATCACAGTTTGTACGATGCTGGACAAGAATGTAGTAAACACTACGCTGCATGCAGCACGTAGTAGTTACCGGGTTTACTCCGCCAATCGTCCTCGGCGTAGTCAATCGTACGCCAAATGCTTGCTCATGCGTTCTTGATCTTCTTGCTGATTTTGTTTTTAAGATTAAACAAAAATACCCGGTTCTTGTTATGGCTGGTGATTTCAACTTACCATTAATTGATTGGGAGTTTATGTGTAGTAGCAGTGATTGCCTTAATTCATCCTGCTAGTTGACCTGGTTTATAATAACAATCTACTTCAAATTGTTAGTAGTCCAACACGAATCACCTCGTCTTCTCAATCTATACTAGGCCTCGTGTTTTTATCCAAACCGATTGCGGCACGGGCACGTACGTACGACTGCCAAGTGGTGGATGCGATCTCTAATCATAAAATGGTACTCGTTGAGTTTTCTACTTCGACACTTCGTCCTTCATTACGGAAAAAGTTTCTAGGCATGTGTTTAATTTTTCTACAGCAGAATACGAGTCAGTACTTGACGCGCTTGAGATGTCGTTTGATTATTTTTCTAACATGTGTTCTGATGGTTCTTCTATTGATATCCTTTGGAATTCTTTTAAAGAAACCGTGCTTGAATGTTTACGAAGGTTTGTTCCAACGAGTATCAAAGTTACCAGAAAACATAATCCTCGGATAACTCGCGATATCCTACATCTAAAACGAAAAATAAATCGTACCAGGAAGGGCTAAGAGGTTTAAATATCAATGAAATGCGTACAAGACTGAAAGCTATGATTCGTCTTGCAAAACATAAGTATAACAATATAACTTTGCAGACGTTCTTTATGTAATCACCCGATAAGTTTTGGAGGTCTTTGTCCCCGGCTCGAAAATACATTTCCAAACATATGGTTTTGGACAGAGTATTTGCGGATGACTGTGCCATCGCTGAAGGTTTCAATGGATATTTTTCTCTGTTTTCACCTTAGATAGCGGCATTATTTTTTGTCTAAACCTGCCACCCAACCTCTCAGTGTTACCCAATGTTTTTATCTCTGCCGAGGGACTGTTTTCAGCGTTGGTTATTCTTTCGAAAAAAAAAAAAAAGCTGCTGGTCACGACGGCATTGCAAGTACGTTCCTCGTTTGCTACGCAGAATGGTGCTCAAAATATCTTTATCCAATATTTAAGAAATCATTGTCGGAGTCCGTTATTCCGGTAGAATGGAAAATTACAAAGATCGTTCCCGTTCAAAAATCTGGATTCCATCTCTTGCCTGGGAACTTCCGGCCAATTTATTTGCTTCCTTACTGCTCGAAACGTTTAGAGCACGTTGTTTTTAAACATTTGCGAGCATATTTAGAGAATCACAAGTTTTTAAAGTGAATCAACATGGTTTTCGTCATGGCCTTTCAACCACGACACAATTACTTGATAAGACTGCTGACTGGGAGAGTTGGTAGTTCATGTCGAATGACGTAACAGCGCACAACAAGAAAACACTCGCAAACACAGACACACCAAAAAATATACACTCACTCGGCGCTGACTCACAACTCTTGGATTTGTATTGTCTTCTTCTATGCAAAAAGACCCACCTCCTCTTTTTCTATGTCCTATGAAAGAGATGACGACCTCAAATGCAGATTCCAAAACTAAAAATAAAAAACACAATAAAATTTAGGAATTATTTCAAAATAAATATTAAAAAATAAAAAGTAAAGAATAATAAAGAATTCTCACTACTGGTGCCTAGGAGAACTTTTGGTTAAATGCTCCAGCTCCCTATGTGAGAGAGTTAAAGATGGCCTGCTGACACACTTGTCAATGTGTCCTTCGATGCTTGCTGCCTCGATAATCTCCCTGGTGATCTGATTGGGTCTCCTTCCCAGCACTGTGCAGTTGCTCAACCGAGCCGAACACCCACAGTCCCTACAGTGCACTCCTAAATGTCCAGAGTTAGCGTTTACGACCTTGTTGGCATGCTCCCGAAGGCGGTCATTCACACACCTATCAGTCTGTCCTATATAGACTCGCCCACAGGAAAGTGGGAAGGAATAAATTACTCCTACTACACAGAGAACGAAGTTGGTTCGGTGCTTTTGCGTGCAACTTACAGTGGTATTTGATGTCGAGTTTACCTTTTTACACAGGCTGTAGAGCTTTTTTGGGGCCGAGAAGACTACATCTACGTTAACTCTATTTGCTGCCCTCTTAAGGCTATGAGAGAACTTATGCATGTATGAAATTACCACCGGTCTTCTTGGCTTGTCCCTGGGGTTTCGATTCACGCCATCACCTTGCTTGATCTCTTTAGGGAGCCTTTCAACGACCGACTTCAATAAGGAATCAGGGTATTCTGCGGACTTTAACCTTGCGACTTGTCCATTCCATTCCACTCAGCGCACTCCAAAATAATGAAGAGAGGCGTCGTGAGGGTGTGTCTAAAGAATTCAATCACCAAATCGTGCACACACACAATTGAAAAGAGCTTCAATGGGCAAGTCGCAAGGTTAAAGTCCGCAGAATACCCTGATTCCTTATTGAAGTCGGTCGTTGAAAGGCTCCTTAAATAGATCAAGCAAGGTGATGGCGTGAATCGAAACCCTAGGGACAAGCCAAGAAGATCGGTGGTAATTCCATACATGCATAAGTTCTCTCATAGCCTTAAGAGGGCAGCGAATAGAGTTAACGTAGATGTAGTCCTTTCGGCCCTCAAAAAAGCTCTACAGCCTGTTTAAAAAGATAAATTAGACTTCAAATACCACTGTACGTTGCACCAAAAAGCATCGAACCAACTTTGTTCCCTGGGTAGAAGGAGTAATTTATTCCTTCCCACTTTCCTGTGGGCGAGTGTACATAGGACAGACTGGTAGGTGTATGAATGACCGCCTTCGGGAGCATGCCAACAACGTTGTCAACGCCAACTCTGGACATTTAGGAGTGCACTGTAGGGACTGTGGGTGTTCGGCTCGGTTGAGCAACTGCACAGTGCTGGGAAGGAGACCCAATCGGCTCACCAGGAAGATTATCGAGGCAGCAAGCATCGAAGGACATATTGACAAGTGTGTCAGCAGGCCATCTTTAAATCTCTCACAAAGGGAGCTGGAGTATTTAACCGAAAGTTCTCCTAGGCACCAGCAGTGAGAATTCTTTATTATTCTTTACTTTTTATTTTTTAATATTTATTTTTAAATAATTCCTACATTTTATTTTGTTTTTGATCTTTATTTTTGTAATCTGCATTTGAGATCGTCATCTCTTTCTTAGGAGATAGAAAAAGAGGAGGTGGGTCTTTTTGCATAGAAGAAGAAGAAGACAATACAAATCCAAAGTTGTGAATCAGCGCCGAGTGAGTGTATATTTTTTGGTGTGTCTGTGTTTGCAAGTGTTTTCTTGTTGTGTGCTGTTACGTTAATCGACAATTACTTGTAACCATCCATGATTTTGTCTGAAATATTAAATCGTTCTAAACAGGTTCATGTAATTTTTCTTGACTTCGCTAAAGCGTTTGACAGAGTGTCACATTGTGAACTGCTTCTAAAACTTAAATCAACCGTGCTAAACGATATCATCTACTTCTGGCTTGAAGATTATTTGCTAGAAAGAAAACAGTACGTTCAGATAAACCCTGTGCTATCGGGCGTTCCACAAGGGTCAGTCCTTGGGCCTTTAATTTTTTTCAAATTTTATGAACGAAATCAATGCTAACATTCCTGTGCGAGCACGTTTATTTGCGGACGATGTTGTTATCTTCACTGAGGTAAGTGATGTTAGTGACCAGACTTTACTTAACAGCTGCTTATCCAAGATCCACGATTGGTGTGACTCGTGGGAGATGTCACTAAATGCTAACCAATGTGTTCGAATGCATATAACCCGCAAAACTAGTTTACTTTCCTATAATTATTCCATTAACAATACTGTCCTAGCCGAAGTGACTTTCTATAATTACCTCGGTGTAATCATTTCAAACGACCTGCGTTGGAACACACATATTAGGTACATTGTGTGCAATGCATTAACTAAGCTCTGGTTTCTCCGGCGAAATTTAAAGCAAAAATCATCCGACGTAAAACTAACAGCCTACAAAACGTTTTTTCTGCCTATATTAGAGTATGCGTCCGTTTTCTGGGACCCGTTTACTAAAACCAACATAAATTTACTTCAATCCATTCAGAGAGCAGGCGTTTGTTTCATATAAAACTAATTTCAGAGACCATACTCGGTTTCAGAACTATATGTGTGTTCCACCATTAACTCATTAACCCATAGACGCATGTTTCAAAAGATTAAATTTTTTGCTCGACCTACTAAACAACCGATTTAATATTGGCCCCTCTACATATATTTAACCTGCTCTTCCTTATTACCCCATGCGAAACTTTCCTTGTAGATTATTACAAGAATACAGCTGTAGGGTCGATGTATTTAAGTTCTCATTTTTCCCAAGGATCATTCATGATTGGAATGCCCATCCCAGTGATATAATAAATACTTCATCTGAGTCATCACTCATTGCTAACCTCCGCAGTTTCTGTAACTCCTGCGATTGAGGGTATTTCTTGTAGATTTTTTGTTGTTTGCTTTTGCTTCAATTTCTATTCAATACTGTATAATGATGACGTTGATTGCCTTATTCACGTGTGCGAAAATGACTAGAAATGTATGCCTTTATAAAAACATTATGCACCCCCTCCTACCACATCTCCCGAAGGAGATAGTAGTATCAACAAATAAAAAAATAAATAGAGTTAACCTACTCAGCCACAAATAATCTCCGCGCACAAACGACAAGGGCAATAATAAAGACGAAAGAAAAAACCGCGATTCCTGCTTGTAATCCTTTGGAATCTTTATACGTTCCAGTACTTAAGCACAACATATATTTAAATTACCTACTTTGTCGTCTTTCTATTTTATTTGTTTCCTCAGTATTTCGTCTCTGTCATTAACATAGTCTAAAAAAGTTTAAGTAGCGGAGTTTACCTCAGAATGACGAATTTTCACGAAATTATTCTCCTCTCTGTCACTAGCTTTTTCGTGTATGCATAGTATACTGTTGCGTTCTTTTTTTAAATCTAAGGTGGAGAGCGACATATTAGATATTTGCTAACCATTTCGAGGCAGGGAGTTGCATTGCCTCCTTTTTGAGTTCTATGTGGACGCAGTGAGTCCGTATCGACCTAAAAAGATCCACTCTTAACTGCGCTTCTTTTTTTTTTCTAGTCCCTGTGGTACAAATGATCGAAAACACTCCCACCGAGCCCACTTCGAACTAACCCGCTGTCTCCCGCAAACAGAGACCGCCCCTGATCGATTTGGGGACGGGATAGACTGCGTTCACCCCTAAGCAATGCCGTGGAAGCTGCGTGCTGCTCAGTCCAGTCTTACGTCTATCTTCCGACACGGGATCACGCTGCCACCCACATACACGCTCAGAGAGTTTGATCAGGTGACGAAAGGGAGGCGATTGATTGGTCCTCCGAGCGCGTAGCTTCAACCACACTGTCAGCTTAGGGGCGAATGAATTTTCGCCCGCACTTCTGCAGGTGTTGCGGATGCTTGGAGGTGATGTTTACGTTGTTCCTCCAACCTCTGTCACTGTTTGTCGAGGCTTCCCAGAAGGCGCGCTGCCCTGCAGAGGGACCCTAGGGGGTCTTCTTCACGTACGCGACTTCCGGGTCGCTTAGAGGATGGAGATAGCAATTGGGGAGGAGTGCCCTGAAAAACAAGATGGATTCCTCTGCCATATGCAGTTTATGAGAGATGAAAAACCGGGTTTTATTTTCCCAATCGAACTTGGTTCTTCACAATACTAACACCTATAGCACGCATCTAGTTGAATAGGATAAACCCATCACTTGCAGGAACTATGATCTCGTTTCTAGCATATACATTCCAGCATTCCTTATGAGCACGATGGATTATAGAAAATATTGTAGTCATAACTTGTCATTTCATCGAATGTATTACCTACGCTATGGACCTAAACTTTTTATTACTTACTCCTCAAATTGGTATTCTGTCAAAGATAAATGTGTTGCACTATTGTTCTAACACCATGTTTTGTAATTTTATGTGCTTTGGTCTAACAGGAATAAAAATTGCAGCAACGTCAATCGAAATCAATATTTCTCATATGCTCATATACCATTCAACTGAATAGAAGTCAGTTTTTTTTGTTTTGTTTACGAAGACCGCCACCTTTTGCTGCTTTTTGCAATCTATGTGAATAAGCGTGCAATAGGCCTTATGAGAAATTGCTTTGTGGTCTTTCAACACTGAGAGCGTCGCCATTTTAATGTTGGCAAGCATTGCCAGTACCGAAGCTCAGTGGAGGCATCGGAGATAGCCGTACGGGCAATGAGCGATGGCGCAGTAACTGTTTTCCGCCTTCTGATCATATTATGTGGACGAACAGTTTAAAAACCTACCGAAACTGTCTGACAAAACTCTCAGAGGCCTGTGCACGCTGGCGAGAACCTCGTCGAAGCAGCGGACCAAGTCCTACGCCTTCGCTGTGGAAGCTTGTTGTCGCCAGCGTGTGCACGGGCCTCCGAAAGGACTATACTCGCGGTCAGCTTTCGGTGGCAATCAGAAGAGAGGAGGAAAGCGCGTGTACAGCGATTTGTGCACCCTCTCCTCTAGCATTGGCTGCGTTGCCACAGAAAGCTGACCGCGAGTATACACCTTTCCAAGAAACACTTGACCCCAGGGGCGGTAATCCGTTTTCGAGCCCATTCACTGGGTTTGAGGCTAGACTCTCATTGGCGTCCCTGTTAACCCTAACCGAGTGGACTGTGATTTCTATAGGCACAGCCTGCGTAGGCGCAGTTTTAAACACTGCTGGCAGCTAAATTCGCGTCTTTTCCCGCTGTATTTTGTGTTTCATGGTGCATGTATTTTCCCGGGGTTATTGAGAAAGCATTGTACCACATTTGAAAAAAAAAACAAGAAGCAATAAAAAACCTATAAACTATTTTTGTCGGGTGCGCGCGCGACAGAACAAATGCGACTGGAATGTATCGTTCTAGTTTTTTGTGGTTTTTTTACGATACGTTTTGACGGCACCGCCCGATTCGCCGCATGTCAAACGACAAAGCGCTTAGCTGTAGAAAATATGTTAAAACAGAAGATAGCCAAAAGGCATGCATTTTTCACGCTCACAAATAACGTGTTTACCGATGGACGGGACACGGACTTACAATTTAACAAGTGCTAACATTCGAACAATATAGCGTACGTACCACACGATGCAGCGTTATCCGAAAATAATTTATTTGAGAAAGATCTCAAATAACACAGTCACAGTCGACGACAGTCACATCTTGACGATCGGACGGAATCCAAGCTGACTTCGTTTTCGGGCACGTCGTGGGGAGAGCTTCCTCTTTTCACAGCAGCACGAAGGCAAAGGAACGAACACGTCTGACCCGTTTCCCACCCCAACCCGGACAACTATTTTTGGAGATGACTGAGGATCCTACGCGGATTATCCGGGGAGGGGGGAGAACAATGTGCGCCAAATCGCATCGAGGGCCGTTCGACGTCCTTCACCTCCTTCGTTTCCCTTGAATGTCGAGCAGAAAAGCTTGAATGGCAGGCACTTACCAGCCTTATTCCTCACAATGGAAGATAACACAAAAAGGGGTACGCAGCGCGCATAAAAAAAAGTAAGTGGATACTTTCAAGAAGGGCGAGAAAACGTCGAATGCAAAACCGCAAAAACGTAGGTAGAGAACCGCGCTGAGCAGGTCTTCACAGTCCAAGAGAGCGGCAGAAAATTTCTAGCTGATAGAGGGCGCGAGAGTCGCACCAGCCGCATCAGCATCAGCAACATGGCGGCGGCCTAGGAGCGTTTTTTTGGAAAGGTGTATAGGCCGTCAAGCCTATCATCTTTGAGAACACTTTTAATTCTTTTTTTGATGTGAATACGCTTGAAGTCGTTCTGTTGAGAGGTATACTGCTCAACGCAAATACATGACTCAAAATTAGATTTTTTTTGTTTTGTTTTTAGTTGTCACTGGCGGAGGGTTTTTTGGTGGAACGCTCTGTGTTCTTTTAAAAGAAACTGTGCCCTGGGCAATATTTTTCAAGCGTTGCAAAGGGCTAAAATTGGTTGCAGATAGCACTGACCTCAAGCACAGTTGACGGATGTTGCGCTATTAATGAAGATTTGTTCAACCCTGACAGAATAACTGCAGTGACACTCTCAAAACTACCCCCGAGCTTCTTTGCACAAAGCAGAATTTCTACCTCGGCTGCGACAAAAAAAAAAAAAAAAAAAAGAAGAAAGTAAGAAAAGGAGGTTGTAAAATTAAGTCTGCACCGCCCGTGTTGCTTCATTCGACGTCCGCAACGTAAGTGTTTGACGCCGCCGACATCGAAGTTCTAGCCACTGTGATGAACCTAACCATACCATTGTTAACCATACGCATCTTCAATTATGGATGGGGGCGTAGATTATTAAAACTGCCATCTTTTTGCCTCGCTTAACAGCCTTGGTCTCGTCCGCATGCATTGAGCTGCTTGCGCATCAAGAAAAAGACAGGCCGACACTACAAATCACACAAAAGAAAAAAGCTGGTCATAAACAAATTTGGTATAACTTCGTGAAAAGATTAGGGTCCAGTTCAATAGTTGTAAATGGCTTCCCGCCGCGCGATAACGTCCGCATATTTCTTCGCGCTGTCACCGATTGTTTTTGTCAAAAGCTGTCTCTCAAGTAACAAATAAAATAGGGGAAAAAGGTGAACCTTGTTCGCGTTTGCGTTCACGTAACGCACGAATCAAAGGTTTATCGCTGCATCCGCAGCGGAACGCAGCAATCGTTGGCATCGCATCTCTCGCACGAAGCGCGGTCGCTTTTTTACATGAGGTCTTTGCCGGCCGGGTCTCTGGTTTCGTTTTCTCGCCACTAACAAGATGGCGGACGTAGTTCTCGGCGCGCAACTAGATGGCGCTCTACAATTTGCATATGACCTATTAAAAGTAATATGGAATTTATTACAACCCAAACTGCTTTAGAATTTATAATACCTTGCGAAAATTTACACGGAGCAAAATTACATTAAATAATACACGAGTACCGTTTCATTCCCACAAGATACTCTACAGGTTTTCCCGCTTGTATTAACCCAAATGGTGGTCAATTTAATCCAAGTGGCATTAAATTTAATTCAAGTGCCATTCAATTTAATCGCGAGTGCTACCCAATTTAATCCTGAGGTCAGTCAATGTAACCCACAATATGTACATGCACGTTTTTGTCTTCAGGGGTCGTGTTTCGGTTACACTTTATATAAATAAGAGTAATTGTTTATGTAATTAGATTTTTTTGGGGGGACCACTGATACGTTGATCACTGTTTCGATCACTTCTAGTTGCTAGTCCCACGATTTTCATGTTGATCACTCTTTTGGTAACCTCGAGTTATTAGTGGCGCACTCGAATTTATTTTAGCCGAATTGAAGTTTTGTTTACACGTTTTTTATACATCGACTTACTATTGATACAGTTAGGATTATATAAGTACAATTGTAATTTGTGATTACTCTTTTTATTAAGCCTCGCTAATATTTACACATTCGACTTAAAATGGCTTCCACTTCTAATTACTTTGACCTATTAATTGCACAATTTATCTAATAATAGTTCAGCAAATACTTTTAGTACTCTCGACTACTTCGAGGAATTATTGACAGAAATATAATTTCGTAGAAGCTCATTTGACATTCTGGTTACATTTTGGTTATATAGCTGTTATGGACACAAACAACTTTAAAAGAGCAAAATTTTCGTTACTCTGTTGAATACTTTGAATTATAGTTAACAAAGGGAACTTTGTAAAAGTTCAGCCAAGATTTGAGTTACAACTCTGAATAATCCATGTTACTATTCACCCAATTTAATTTAAATGCACTCTATTAACTCAGTAGTTACTTTTTATCTTTCCCCGATATATTATTCCCACAACTGAGTTTATATGAGCCTTATTGACATCTTGTTTACTTTGAGTACTTTGAGATATGACTTTATATTGGTCTAATTGACATGATCCTCACTATCATAATTACTTTGACCTTTTATACAACCAAGTGATTTATTCTTAGCTCAGTTACCATTATGATCACTCTGTTGATTACTTCGACTTACTATTGACCAAATAGAGTTTGATTCGGCATCATTTGCATCATGATTACTCTTGACATTACTTTGAGCAAATAATAGACTAATTTATTATGACCACGAGTGACATTTTGATTTCTCTTTTCATTAGTTCAAGTTAGTATGTACCAAATGGACTCTATTCGCCCTAATTGACATCTTGATGACTTTATTACTTTCAGCTAACATTCAACCCATTGATTTTTATGAGCTTAATTGATGTTATGATTAGTAGTTTGATTACGTCGAGTTATTCTGTACTCAAAGACTTTATGTCAGCCTAATTGACATTTTGATGTTTCTCTTGATCGCTTCGAGTTATTATGCGACCAGTTAATCAATTGTGAGGTCTATTCACATTTTTCTTACTCTTTTGACAACTTAGTTAATTTTGAACCAATAGACTTTATTTCGGCTTAATGGGAATCATTGT
This sequence comes from Ixodes persulcatus, assembly GCA_013358835.2. Taxonomy (NCBI): domain Eukaryota; kingdom Metazoa; phylum Arthropoda; class Arachnida; order Ixodida; family Ixodidae; genus Ixodes; species Ixodes persulcatus. The sequence continues at coordinate 1,070,857 of JABSTQ010010261.1, forward strand.
TACTTTTTATTACTTTGAGCTAATATTCAACCAAATGATTCATTATGAGCTCAATTGACCTTATGATTAATATTTTTACTACTTTGTGTTGCAATTGACCCAATGAACCTTAATTGGGCATAATTGAGGCATTTTGGGAACTGCTAGTTAAGCTCTGGAGGATTGTTTAAGCAAACTGTCTAATAAGTAACATACGGGATCAAAGCATCAGCTATGGCGATTGCTCGTCAGTTCCAAACGCAACAGCGCGTGCTACATCCTGCGAGCGTGCTCACTGGATGTCCTCTTCTTCTAAGATCAGAGAGCCTCATGACATCATAACATGCCCCCCCCCCCCCTTCTTTTTTTTTTTGAAGATAAGGCAGTGCAAGTGCGGCACTTGTCAGTCTCTGTATCGTAGCGGCTTCACCACGACGCGTCCAATTCTTTTTTTTTTTTTGGTTATCCCGTTGACGCAGGACCTGAGACCTTGTAAACATGTAAATGTTTTCAAGTGATTCGTCGTTTGAGACTGTAAGGATATAGTCTTCAGCAGCTTCGTTTGAGACTGTAGGGAAATAGTTTTCAGCAGCTGTATTCGTTTCTGCTGTTCCATGTGCTTCTTTGATGTGGTACCGGTTGCGCCTGTAGGTGCGTCCTTCTTGTCCTTGCACCGTGTACGACCTCTCACTCGGGCCTCTGTCTAAAACCACACCTCTGTTCCAGTGTCCCCGTCTTTTAAACCAAATTTCCTGTTTTGGCTATAGTGGCTGGGTTTTCAACAGCTGCTGCTCGGCTGACAAGGTCTCGGCTCTGACAAGGTCTCGGCTGCTTCAAACCAAATTTCCTGTTTTGGCTGTGGCAGGGTTTTCAACAGCTACTACTCGGCTGACAAGGTCTCGGCACTGACAAGGTCTCGGCTGCTTCCTTCAGGTGTTCCTCGATGTGTATCAGCTGCTTCTTCTCCTGGTTCCACTTGCTCTCCTCGGCTCGAGACTGCTCCAAAAGGGACTCATACCGCCGGGAGAGTTCCTCTATCTCGACTCGGCTTGCTGGTGCCTCCGAAGTTCTCGCTGTGCCTCCAGTGCCCTCGGTGACATGTTCCATTGAGGCTCCCACTTTTTAGTTTGGCGCCTGTACCAACCGTTCTTCAGCCTTGAGATGCTTGTCCTTGAGGAGGCGAAAGTGCTCTTGCAACTGGTGCTTTGCTTGCGGCAGCTCTTGCAGCTCCTGCATGGTCTTTTGTCCCACTGCGCCCTGCTGCTCCTCGAAGACTGCGAGAGCTCGTCTGGCTGTTGCCCACTCTTCTGTGAGCTGCGTGCACCTGTCCTCCAAGCTGCGTTTCTCTTGGGCTGCCACGTGAAACTCTTCCTGCAGGGTCCTGTGTCTATATACAATGTGGTTATACTTGTCTAACTGCTGGGAGTAGTCTGTCTTCAGCGCTGACAGTGCTGCCTCACACTTGGCCGCTTCGTCCAGCGCAGTGTAGTGCTCGTTCTCCAGCTCCTTGGTGGCTTTGACGTGCTGCTCGCTCTGAGTCTTCAGCTCCTCCTCGAGGCAATGTCGTGCCTGTTTTAGGTTCTCTGCTAGCTGATGAAAATGTTTGTTGTCACTGACGAGCATCTCGCTTGCTCCTCCAGGCTGGAAAGTTCTGACCGTAAAACGTCGGCTTCGATTTCTAGCTTTCCGTTTCGTTTTAGGAGGCTGCTGACTTTCTCGTCCAATCTGTCGCACTCTGTTTCTGCCTTCGCGGCAATGAAGCTTTCGTCTGCTTCCGTTTGCGACGAATTGTGACACTTAACAACATTCTCTCTTTCTCTCAAAGTCTCCGCCACCTTTTCGTGTCTCTGCTGCCAGAAGTGACTTTCATCAGACACGCATCTACTTTTTTCACTCGCATCTTCACAAGATGATTTCCACTGCTGACTTTCGTGAGCGAGGAGCTCGTTCCTAACTGTCAAGGATGATGAAAATAATGATGATGTGACCCGTTCCTTAAGTGCTGTCAGCAGACAGTTCAAGTCTTCCAGCTGACTTGCCTCAAGAGACACTGCAGCTTCTGACGACTGGTTGGTGTGCTCGATGTTGCTCCGTACAAATGCTCCGAGATCTTGTAACGGCCACTGGTGCCGGTCCTTTAAGGACTGATAGTTTTGCTGAAGTAGATTGCACCGCTCCTCTTTTTTAGCAAGCTGGTTTTCCAGGGCCTCTCTTTTGCGTTTTGCGCGGCCCAGTAGCTTCTTGAGGTGCTGAAAGGCACCGACCTCTTGTTGTTCGGAATCATTCTCAACTGCCGGCAAGTCCTCGCCACAGTCTTGAAGAAGGACATCCTGCAAGATGCAATACTCGACAGAAAACCTTTCGAGCTCAAGCTGAGATGCTTCAAACTTCTCCTTCAGGGTGTCCGCTTCCTCCACCTTGGCATCTACAAGCTCCAGCTGCTTTGCCGAATTCCCACTTAGAGAAACTAACTGGACTTTCAATGTTTCGGACTCCTGACACTTGGCATGAGAAAATTCTGCTTGCTGCGCTTGCATCTCCCCCAGGAGAACCGAAGCTGCCCTGCACTCCTTTTGAAGGGCCTGCTCACGGCCAAAGCTCGCTTCGGTATTTCTCTCGTGCTCCAAAGACATTCGCAACATTTCTACCTTTGCCAACACCAACTCTGAAAACAGGCCTTGTTCCTCTTCGGGGCGAGATGCCACCATGCCCTTTTGTTTCTTTGACCGCCTTTCTAGCTCTGTCCCAGTTTGCGCAAGCTTGGATTTGAGCAGTTCGAAGTTCTCCACGGATGCCACTGCCTCTTTACTTCGTACCTCTTCCACCTGGGTCTTCGAAATATCATTAATGTATACGCTTTCGTACCGTGCTGTTGCTTTGGTTGATGGAAGAGGCCCAATGGTTATGCCTCCCAAATGGATCGTTTCGTGAGGCTCATTGTCTATCAACGAGCTGGAAGTTCCTTCGAGTGCAGAAACACGCCGATATCCGTAGGTTTTCTGCTGTGTCTGGTTGCACATTCGGGAAAAATGTCCATATTTTCCACAGGAAAGGCAGTGCTTTCCGTAAGCTGGGCATTTTCTGGGTTGATGGGAAGTGCCACACATCGAACATAAACTTGGCTGTCGGTTGCTGGATTGGTCTTTTTGTGGTTCGGATGGTTGATACCTCGTTGCGCTGCTGTGAAGCTAAATGGCTGACGATAGAGTCGACCAACTCTAACGTTGTCTTCAGTTTTCTGAATATCATTCACGTGTTTTTTTTAGATTTCAGCTGCTTTACAGGTTGAAATAATTTTGTCTAGGGTTAGACTCGGTTCACGAAACAATCGTTCGCGCAAAGCCACGTCTCGTATCCCAATGATGATACGATCGCCAATGAGCCTGTTTTCTTGAGCACCGTAGTCGCATTTCTGAGCCTGCAGTTTTATCTCAGCTACAAATTCGTCAATAGTTTGTTCTGGCTTTTGGCTCATTGTGTTAAAAATGGCTGTCGCTTGTGTGACGCTTTTTTAAGGTGCATACAGTTAATCGAATTCGTGCAGTATGTAATCTACTGCATTCTCTCTTTGCCCGCTTTGACCATCTCCCGTTGGTTGCAGAGGAAAGGTTTGCGTAATTAGTCTTGCCTGAGGTCCAAGGCAGTGGAGCAGAAAAGTTTTCCGAGTAGCGATAGGCTTGGATGCAGATTCACAGGCTACCTCGTAGATAAGGTACGATGATTTCCACTCCTCCCATGCTCTTGCTGGGTCGTCACCAGGCTGGAACGGAGCCGGCGGTTGTAGGAAAGCAGATGTCATATTGTTGCTGCTGTGCTTGTTGCTTAAAGGGGTACTCCGGCGATTTTGAGCTACCTCAACTAACTATATTTTCTGACTCCCCGGCCTTTACCCTTTCCGGAATGCTATTTAGTATCGCGAAATTCATAATAGTTATGGCGAAATCGGCAAATGAAAATGATGCAAAAACCAACATTACAAATTTACCCGCACTTTTCAGTGCCGTGACGTCAGTGGAAGTGCAGGCTTGCCAGTCGAGCGAGCAGTGTAAAAAATAGAATATGCCAATCATTCGTTCGGTTCTGGAGCGCGGATCCTGGAGCGAGCTTCCAAAGCATTCATTTGACACCATGAAACTGCTTCAAATCAGTTGGGAACAAATTCTACAGTCCAAAGAGTGAACCCCTGCACTTCCACTGACGTCACTCTTTCGTTGCTGCCAGTAGAGACTTTCAGTTTGAAAAACACGGTGAGGACCAAAATTGTAAATTCAATAACTTCGTGAAAAAAAATTATTTAACCTAATATTTGGGATACTATTTTAGCGATGTTGTCTGGTGAGTTTAGCAAAATTTCAAGCAAATCGGGGACCATGAAGAATCGGGGGAGTACCCATTAAATGTTGCTGTTGCTTAAATGTTGCTGTTGCTTAAATGAAAAATGTGGACGTTGAGCTGCTCACCACTTCTGACACCATGTTATGTTGCTAGTTAAGCTCTGGAGGATGGTTTAAGCAAACTGTTTAATAAGTAACATACGGGATCAAAGCAGCAGCTATGGCGATTGCTCGTCAGTTCCAAACGCAACAGCGCGTGCCGCCTCCTGCGAGCGTGCTCACTGGATGTCCTCTTCTTCTAAGATCAGAGAGCCTCATGACATCATAACATCTTTATTATTTCGAGTTACTATACCACCAATTCATTTATTTCGAGATCGTAGTAAGTGGGTATCGTAATCAACTTACATCTCCACTTAAAAAAAACAAAGCCAAATTATCACAAACGTCTTTTTCATGACACGTACAAAAAGCGACCCGCCATTTTATGGCAGTCCACAATCAACGTTTTTCAACGCAGCAGTCCAAAGAAATCAATATAATCTCAATATCTGGTGAAGGATCTATCGGGAATACCGCTCTTTGAGTATTTTATGCGCCACTTCACCAAACTTACCTTCCAGCGCTCACAGTGAGTCTACTTCCTCGTTTATCCAGAGTCGTGTAGGCAAATCTGTTTTTTGGCCTCTACGTACGAATTTAAAGTATTTTCTTTATTATGGGACTTAATAATATAAAATTCATAACATTGCTGGCATACAAATAAAACTCGATAAATTTGTGATTGATATAATTGCCCCAGTGTTTGTGTGCATATTTAGCTCGGCCTTGTCAACTGGCAAGTTTTCATATACCAAGAGCAAGCAGTGTGTCTTAACAGATGGTTATATTCCTCCGTTACAACTATTGAAGTCTAGTGTTTCACAGGGCAGTCGACTTGGCCCGCTTCTGTTCAATATGTATATCAATGCCATCGTCAACGTCTTTCAACACTCACGTTTCATAATCTGTGCAGATGATTCTAGAATTTTTATTACTGCGACGAATATTGATGAACTGAAAATTAAATGTAATGCTGTCTTGGAGAAGTTTCTTATATTGTCAGAACAAAACAGTCTTAAAATAAATACTGCTAAAACGAAAGCGACTGTGTTTAGACCAGGAAATAAACCTATTGATACTGATTATGTGCTTAAAGGGGGACCTGCAGAAATATTTTTCAGCCTGGCGGAACGTTCTCCTCGCCCTATTTTTCACCCTTTCCCTCTTGTCTAGCTGCGTGGCGAGGCGGGGTGGGGGAAGGTCCCCTTTTGTACCGGCTTCTTCTGGGAGGATAAGCCTAGGATAAGCAGGAATTGTGGCCCCTCGCAAAGCCTAGCCCTCCGGGTTAATGTTTTACGAAGCTGGAAGGCTGCGCCCTGGCAGTCACCCTTTTGAGCTGTCAAAGTTTGGTTGGCTGTGGCTTGTGGCAAAGTAAAAGCTCACTGGAAAGCTGCGATGCATCCCCACACCAATCGAACATACTTTTTTTCATACTTATTCTTGGTTTCTGAAATAAGGATTGCAGAACGCATGCGCGAGATGTGGTGCTTTCAATATGTAAGATGATTAACATGTTTCGAAAGCATTCAGCATCCTCAAAATACCAGCCTATCACGCTCAAATCTGCCTCAAATGGGGATCCCTGCACTCTAAAAAAAGTCTGTGCGTCTACTTTCACGCACAACACTCGGAGATCCAATCAACGCAACTTACGGCGGCAGCTTAATGAATGACGATGCGGAAACATATGTTTAGACCAAAAAACGCATTCTGTGTTGTGACATTAAGCAATGCAAAACGTCACGCTTGCATTGCTTAATGTCACAACTCAGACTGCGTTTTTTGGTCTAAACATATGTTTCGGCATCGTCATTCGCTGAGCTGCCTCTGTAAGTTGCGGTGATTGGCTTTCCGAGTGCTGTGCGTGAAAGTAGACGCACAGACTTTTTTTAGAGTGTGTTTTCGTAGAGCGCGCACAAATTATTGTGCGCCTAACTCGCAGGATATGATGGCCAACGAAATGCACGTGGATGAAATTTACATCTACACATAACAGCAGCCTCATGAATTGAAAGGGCAGCAAGGGTGGGTGTCGATATTATAAAGTTTTAGTGGATCGTTTGTAGTTCTCCGAACCCCATACCGACATTATAAGCTAGCCTTGCTGTGAGCATTCACTAGCGAGGTTTAGTAGACCGTGTTTCCCCCTCCCCTATCCCTCCGCTACGAAGAAACCGCCACTGCGCCTGCGTGCCGATGGCCTTGGCTCTAGAGTTCCGGGTAGCGGAGGGGCTTAGCGGAGGGGGAAACACGGTTTACTAAAATTCCCTATTATCGAGCACGGATATCGGAACGGAAAACACAGTAAGGAGTTTTCGTAGATCGTTTTCGCCGTCCCACAACGCTCTCCGCAACCCGCTACGATACCCGGAATTCTACAGTCAAGGCCATGGGCGCGCAGGCGCCGTAGCGGCTTCTTCGTTGCGGAGGGAAGCGGAGGGGAAAACGCGGTCTACGAAAGCTCCCTAATATTAGGGAGTTTTCGTAGATCGTTTCCGCTGTTCCGCAACGTTTTCCGCAACCCACTACGAGATCCGAGACTCTGCAGGCAAGGCTAGCGCCGCGCATGCGCAGTAGTGGCGTCTTCGTTCCAGAGAGCGTATCAGAGGTGAAAAAACTGTCTACGAAGACTCCCTATTAAAGCCAATATTGGGGAGTTTAGCGTGTCGTGTTATCGTTCAAACTTGCTTGCTTCGGTACTATTGCACAGGCTGCCAATTCAAAGTAATCTTCGAAGTCTTCAAGAAACTAAAGTAAAAGCAGCCTTTTTTTTAAGCTGTCATGGTACAACAATTTGGCGTTGTAAACGCATTATAGTACACTCTTCCAAGCAGTTAGCACGAAAAAACTAGCGCCGGTTTTTTCCCGCTTTTGATTTCTCCTTAGAAGTTAATTATGTTTAAAAAACTGTTATATGAGAGTATCCAACCTAAGTGGTAGATTTTAGTGCTAGACAATACATTGCTAGGAAAAAACAGCAAAAAGTTCCGATATTGTGCTCGCGCTAACGGTGTCGCGTAATGTACGCATACATCTGCATGATCAGACTAAATAAATTAGTTTATTGTACAAAACTTTTTTTCATAGCTGGACAATTATTTTTGTACCAGCATTCTGCAAAGAGTGTCAAATCGCTTGACGTAGATATTAACTCAAAACAAGCAGTGTAGGCGCGTACACGCAAAATGTATACCTGGCGAAATGGAGGTTTTCTTCAAATGTCCGAGAAATAGACTTGTATCTTACTCTGCCTGACACAGCTAACATAAAATTCACATTTTAATGCAAGGGTCATGCAAATTTTAGTGTACAGGAACAAATTGATGCAACGTAAGTTGATGAACAATAGCAGCACTCTTTGTGGAATCGCTTGTTAGAAATGACAAATTTCAGCTATAAAAAAAAAACTTTTTTTGTTTAATAAATGTACTGACTCTGCTTGCACTGATAGTGTACCGGCATGCGCACATTACGCCACACTGTTAGCGCAAGCAAGACATCGGCGCTTTTTGCTTTTATTCCCCAGTTATCTGTTGCCTAGTTCTAAGATCTACCGCTTAGGTTGGATGCTCGCATTAACAGTTTTCTAAACATCATTCAATTTTTACAAGAAAAAACGAACGAGAAAAATCGCCGATACTCTGTTCGTGAAAACTTCGTGGCGCAGTGCAGCTATGTTTTTAAAATGTCAAATTACTATCATTTGTCATGTTAAATAAATTAAAAAAAAAATGAACCCCAAAGAATTTGAAGTGGCAGCCCGTGCTATAGCACCGGTACAAGCAACGTTGAACGATAAGAGAACACGCTAAACTCCCCAATAGGGGTTTAATATTGCGTTTTCCGCTGCGATAGCCGTGCTCAATAAAGAATGCTCACAGCAAGCCTAGCGTATATATTGTTGTGAGGTACGTTTGCCGGAGAGCTAAAAACGAACGCTAAAACTTCCCTAATATCGACGCTCACCCTTGCTGCTCTTTCAACTCATGTAGTTGTTAGGATCTGTAAATATAAATTTCACCCTCTTGCTGTTCTTTCAACTCATGCGGTTGTTAGGATGTGTAAGTTTAATTTTCATCCACATTTCGGTTGGCCATCATATACTGCGAGTTAGGCACACAATAATTTGTGCGCACTGTGCGAAAACAGAGATCCGCTAAGATGCCCGCGCATGGTACACATCTATCTTTTCCATCGTTCCCCATTTGAGGGAGGTTTGAGCGTGATAGGCTGGCTTTATGAGGAGGCTGAATGTTTTGTGAACATGTGAATCATGCTGACATATTGAAACCACCACATCTGGCGCATAAGTTCGGCACTCCTTATTTCAGAAACCGAGAATTAGTATGAAAAGTATGTTCAATTGGCCAACCCAGCCAATCCAGCATTGAGAGAGTGTCTTGTGACCTTGAGCTTCCTGTGTCGCTCTGCCCAACCGGCAGGTCACGCTATTTTCTCCCGGCGCTGGATCGGCTGGGATAGCTCGTGGCGTCCACTGCGCTCAGACTGAAGGTGGAACGGAGATAGTAATCGTTTACTTTGCCGCCGGCTACAGCCAACCAACTTTGACAGCTCAAATGGGTGACTGCCTGGGCGCGCCCTCCCAGCTTCGTAAAACATCCACCCGGGGGGCTAGGCTTTGCGAGCGCCCGAAAATCCTGCTTATCCTAGGCCTATCCTCTCAGAAGAAGCCGGTACAAAAGGGGACCTTCCCCCCCACCTCGCCGTGCAGCTAGACAAGAGGGAAACGGCAAAAAAGAGGGCGAGGAGGACTTTCCGCCAGGCGGAAGAATATTTTTGCCGGTCCCCCTTTAAAATTAGTAGCAGCCAGATTGAAATAGTAAGCCATCATAAAACGCTAGGCGTAATTTTTTCAGAGTATATGCAATGGGATCATCATATAGAATTCACAACTCACGAACTGTCAAAGGTAGCTGGCATTATCGGTCACTGTCGCTCTCTTCTGCCTACAAAAGTTAAGATTCAAATTTATCGTGCTCTGTTTGCCTCACATATTAATTACCGCCACTTAGACTGGGGCACAGCGACAAAAATTAATAGAGAGTTTTAGTATTACGTATAGGAGCAAACGCAAGCCCCCTACGTTAGCATTAACGCTGCGTCCTCCAATCTGCGCATGAGCCATACGTACGCACTGCAGCGAGCTATTCATATGTACGCTCGCTATCGATTTCTGCGAGCGAACGTAGTGGTCCCCTACGTGCCATTCTCGTTGCTCTCGTCGCGCACGGGAGAGCGCGAGACTACTCCAGTTTGAAAAATGGCGGCGGTGAGTCAAACCAGTGGAAGTGCTACGCGCGTTGTACGGGTTCGCTTCACCATGGAAGATGACCTCAACCTTGTGGAAGAAAGAGAAAGAAGAAGAGAAAAAGGGCGAGGCTCGTGGCGGGCGAGGACACGTGGAGTTCGGAGCTGGAGACAGACGAAAGAGCCGGTGCCGAGCAAGGCCTCCAACAGAAGACCCGGACCACTAGACAGACTTGGTCCTCCTCTTTATCAGACTCTGAACTTAAGTACAGATTAAACCTTTTCCAAATGGTAGCGCTTCCCCGTGTGACTTCCTCGGAGCGAGTGGAACTCGGCCTTATCGGGCGGTATTAACAGGCGACCCACAACCTCCTCAAAGAAATCAACTCGACGAACCCTTTCAAGCGCCCACGAAGATGGTTGTCGATAGCCAAGAACGTTGGCGAAGCCGTCGAACCAGAAAAGGTGTTTACCGTGATGTCGGTACGCGAACGGTGCGACCTATTGCCTGCATACTTCCAAGCAAATGACGAGGTCAACATAAGATAGTAGGGATCCCACAACACACTGGAGCGAAACATAGATCGAACTAGAGTTCCTTTATAGGCTCCCTACGGGAGCCAGAGTTGCACGTTCATCCCCGTAGCGCCATCTTTCCTGCATGGCATGTTGATCCAGTTCCTCACGTGACTGAATTCGGCGAATAACAGCGCCGCGCGTTTGAGGCGCGCGGCGCGCTCACAACCCCCAACCCCCGAGAGCCAGTGACCATCGCGCCTGGTGCGCATACACTATTGGCCCTCTCCTCCCCCCTTCATCTACTTTACAACGCTTACACACACACACAAAGCAGGGGGACGTTCGGCGGGGCGCGCGCAACGTCTACTTTCCTGCACGGCACTTGATCCGGCTCATCACGTGAACGCGCAACTCTGGCTCCCGTAGGGAGCCTATTAGTGGCGAGATGTTTTTGTGGCGCCCACCTATAGTTCCCCCTTGTGACGTCATTACCTTGCAAACAACAAGTTCGATTGTGTTTGTAAATAGCATGGTGGAAGCTTGAAATCATTGCGCTCTCAAAGGAACACTGCCAACACCGTCAAAATTAAAGTTATTTCATTCCTCTTATTTCCGTCGATGATAAATCCCTTTCTGACGTCATAGTCAGCTTTCGGTCGCGCACGTCGCCAATACAGGAACTCTAGATCGAACTGCTGGTCGCACAGTCCTAAAAAAAAAAGAAGACAAAACACGTTCACAACAGGCAACTGGAAAGAAATTCACGCACTTCTTAGCAAAGCGAGGAGATTCGCGGTGTTGGATTGGCTTGACCGAATACCCGCCTTGGATTGTTTGAAGCAGTTCGCTGGAGCACATCTAGATGGCGCTGCAAGCCTTTACGTATGTAAGACACGCCAATTATTGGCGTGTCTTACAAGACTTTCGATACAAAGAGATTGCGCCGCAAATATACATACATACATACATACATACATATGCGTTTGCCTTCCGCTCTACTAAAAGTGCGCGTTCAACGCGCTCCGTAACGTTACGTCGACAGCTTGCGTGCGTTGTAAGCAGTGCTGACGCGAGGGTCCTTTACGCTAATCTAGAACTCTCTAAAATCAACAAACTAATGATTAGTTTTCTTGCAAATGTTCTATACGATACACATGTCGACCCTCTTTTTTCAGCTACAATGTCATGCAAATTTCCAGTGTTTAGGACTATCGCTTGTTATTTTCTTACGCCTTTTTAACTTTGCTCATTGCTTTATTCATTGCTTTATTGGCGGATCTAGCAGAGGTAAGCACAGGCAGCAATTGTGCTCTCAGTACTGACAGAAATTGGTCAGGGAACCTTTTACTCGGAGGTTTCTTCAAGTAAAATTTAACGCTTTGAAGGGGACCTCGAAGGGATCTCGCTCGTTATGAATACGACCCTTGAAGTTCTCCTCTAAATAATGACGTGCGACAAGAGGCACAGCAGAGCGCAGCAGGCCACGTACACACCGGCGTAGAAATTTGTCAGCCGACCTCCGAATTGGGCGAAGGTCGTCCCACCGACAGGGTTGCCCAGCGAAAAACTTGGAAGAATTTACATCATGCTCTCTCTAGTCAAGCGGTATCTTTCTCGACATAAAACAAAGTCACAGCACGACGTTAACTATTGTCAGAGTTTCGTGTTTTAGGGGTTTTGTTTCTCGCGGATTTTATGTTTTTTGGTGCCAATTTATGGTGTCGATCCAGAAAATCGGTGTTTATCGGGCTTATATATTTAGAAAAATAAGACACGGGCATGGGATTCCACAACTTCCAGGAGACATACGAATGGGAAACACGACTTCCAGGAAACATAAGCATGAGAAACAAAACATCCAGGAACTCTTAATATGAGCTCATTTTGAGCATGCGCTCTAAACAGCGTCCTCAAATATGGCGCCCAGTGAATACCCCCTATAAGAGAGCGGCACAAACACAGTTTAAAGGCAGATTACCCATCATTTCAAACTACAAACTAATTCCATTACGCAAAGGCCATTCCAAAAACAAGGTTTCCTCATTCAATAGCCCTACAAAGGTTGATTAACACAGCGTTCTCCCAAACTATGGATAACATATTCTTCTAGAGTTTCGTGACTGTCTTTGTCATAAAATCCTACAATAAACGCCCTGTCTCGAAAATATGGTTAACACAAATAAGATCTGCAGTGTAAAAGAATATGACACCCACCGCTGAATTCACGAATCGATCATGTTCGGTGAGGCGGCCAGTTACGCATGATCGCCTCACCGCACATGATCGATCCCTGAAATAAAGGGTGGGGGTTATGTTCCTTTACACTGCATATCTTGTTTGAGTTCGCAATCTTTTCAGGGCACGATAATTATTGTAAGATATTAAGACAAAGACGCTCGCGAAATTCTAGAAGTAATTGTTATCAAAAGTTTGAAAGAACGCAGTTTTAGCCCACCTTCCCTTCTGTTTTCAGATGAGGAAACTTTATCGTTGGAAAGGTCCCAATTGGGGAATGAAATGTACTTGTAGTTTGAAATAATGCCATTCTGTTTTGAAGCACTTGTGTGAACCGTACCTTTTAAGCTATGTGCACTCTGTCGTTAAATATTAGCCCCGTGCGCGACCTGAAAGCGTCGCTGTGGTCGGCCTTCCACGATTGGCCTGAACGCTGACTTATGACGTCGTAAAGGGAATTTATCAACGACGGAAATAAGAGGAATGAAAGAATTTTAATTTTGACGGTGTTGGCAGTGTTCCTTTGAGAGCGCAATGATTTCAAGCGTCCACCATGCTAATAACAAACACCATCGAACTTGTTGTTTGCAAGGTAATGACGTCACAAGGGGAGAACCACAGGAGGGCGCCACCAAAACATCTCGCCGCTAATATGTATGTGGCGCACTCTTATCGTGCATGCGTTTTAATGCTTTCAACTTCTTTTTTTCTGTATTATATTTCAATTGCACTTCGGCGCTTGTGTTTTGTGTCTTTCTTTCCTTTGTCCTCATCCTTTGTGCGTTATTATGCTCAGCACGTCATCATACCAACTAGCCCGGCTCACCACCCTTTTATAGGGAGTATTCACTGGACGCCATATTTGTGGGTGCTCTTCAGAGACGTCATTACCGTTGCAAACAACAAGTTCGATGGTGTTTGTTATTAGCGTGGTTGGAAGCTTGAAATCACTGCGCTCCTCAAAGGAACCACTGCCAACACCGTCAAAATAAAGTTCTTTCATTCCTCTTATTTCTGTCGATGATAAATCCCCTTTCGAACGTCATAGTCAGCGTTCGGCCAATCGTGGAAGGCCGACCACAGTGACGCTTTCGGTCGCGCACGGGGCTAATAGCTCTGTGCACTACTGCTGAGCACTTGCTGATGGCGAACTTCCGCAGTTTTTGTTTTTGCAACGTGCATTCTACCCCATCAAGATTGCCGGTCTTAGCAACATATTAATGTGAGCTTGTTTTGAGCATGTGCTCTAAACAGCACCCACAAATATGGCATCCAGTGAGTGCTCCCTACAGAGGGTATTCACTGGACGCCATATTTAAGGGCGATGTTAAGAGCGCATGCTCAGAACAAGCTCACACTAATATGTTTCTGAGACCGGCAGTCTTGATGGTGCGGATTGCACGTTGCAAAAGAACTGTGGAAACCCGCTGTCAGCACACTCTAGGGCGTCCTTAGCTGTGTGTGCGACTGCTGAGCTAGGGCTGATAGCAAGCTTCGAGATTTCATTTGAACGTGCATTGGACACCATCAAAATTGCCGGTCTTAGTAGCCTGTTAATGTGAGCTCGTCCTGAGCGTGCGTTCTAAACGGCGCTCTTAAATATGGCGTCCACTGAATGGGCCATATGCGAAAAGAAGCGCCATCTAGTGTATCCATGATCAATTATCAGATTTACACCATAATGGAGGGCTCCCGTACCGATGGTTTCGCCCGAGAAACAATAGTCCCGGCAAAGTGAGGTCGTAGAACTAAAATATCATCACCTGCTGCAAGTCCAGTACGAACCCGTCACAGAACGTCTTCGAGAAATATCGTTCATTGACCTGGATGGCCCAGTTCACTGCTTGAGTGACGAGTCTTGCGACCTCGTTGCTGGCAATTCCTTTCCAGAATTTTGCGGCCGTCTTCCATTTGTTCTTTGAACCGAAACTAACCAGCAACTCGTTGAATGTACAAATAAACCGCCCTAATATCATGAATACCCTCAATAGTGGGATTGATTTTTGAGGTTCATCGGTATATATACCAAAAACAGTTAAACATTCTTATCGTGCGCAGTTTGAATGAATTTTCTATCATGCTTCATTACGAGTTTTCAGAGAACGTAAAGAGAAAAAGGTCCCGCTGTTTATTTGGAAATCGTGCGCTCAATATTTGGCTGCTTGCTGTCATCAGGTGCTGAACCTGAAGACCTCCTCATAGTAACAACCTCTTAACATTCATTAGCGTAGTGCAGGCTATTCCGCTCCACCTTCTAAGGGTCATCGCGGGTTACAGCTTGGAAGCGAGTGGTAGAATTTAGGTCGGCAGGGACTCGTGTTCAGTCAGTAAATACATAAAATCCCTCCCCCTCCCCCCCCCCCCAAAAAAAAATAGAAAGAAAAAAAAAGAAGAAGCTCTGACGCAGCACACGTATCTAGTTTGTTCTCTGCTCTTTCCTTCCGCAGGTACTGAGGTAAAAATCCAGCGTCGTAGCCTTGTTATCGGGAAGGTGATGGTTGAAGTCACTACCACGTGTTTAGCACTAGAGGTCCTACAACTCACTGGTACTGTACTGACCAAAGTTGCTTCTCTAACACTAAGGCAGAACAGGACTTTTTTAAACTAGAGCTGTCCCACCATCCAGGGCAAAGAAACGTTGCTCACTTTTTTTTGCGTCATAAATTCACATTCCGCGCCGACGGAGTCAACGAAGACAACCTCCTAACTATGTTACAACGACCCCTAAATAATGACGCAACATTCGAGTCAAAAACGTACCTTCGGAGGATGGTAATTAAATGGCTCCAAACTTGTAGTGCTCACTCGTTGGCTGGGGGTGCTGGTTGCCTCAAGGACGGTGCATGGAATGCGTCTCCGACTGCTTAGGGAAGAGGAGGAGATGAATTTGAGAGGGAACGTCAGAAAGCCGAGCTATGATTGGAATGATTATTGGATAGACGCAAAGGCTAGCTGTCATTGTCTCTACTCCCTTTACAAACGTGTTGGAACGCCGAACGCCGGTGGCGTTCGTAATTTGAACGTAGATGGGTGTTCAAGCGCCTTTGAACAAAGAGTAGAGGCCAAGGCAGCTAGCCTCTGCGTCTATACCCATTACTAAAGCTGCCTTGGCATTTACCCGCTAATCATTTTAATAGTAGCTTAGCGCTTTGACATCCCCACGCCGTCTCATACCCTCCTTTATTTCGGAGATTGAGAGCGTACTTTTATTTCTCTACCCCAAAAAGTAAAGGGCGCGTTCTTAGTTCTCACAGCAGTTCTTGCTGCTCCGCATAATCGTCTTTATTTTATATATGTTATAATTTCTAGTTTTCTAGAAGCCCACTTAATAAATAAATGAAGTTTCTAAATTAGTTCCAGGACAATTGCGGTCAGCTTTTATTAGGAAAATACTCACCCAGTCTTTAATGGCTGAGTAATGATTATTACATAGTCACTGAGAGCATAGAAATGCAGAATGGGCCTCTTATGTCCACGCTTCTTGCCTCAAGATTGGTTGTTCGTCGTTCTGGCTCATATATGCCGAAATCTCATTGGTTGCCGAGAGACACAAGGTGCCTGATACTCTCCACGCCTGGAGTTTCCCGGGTTCTCAAAATAATGCTGAGGGCGCACACCTGAGTGTGTATTAATCTTTCCGACGGCATCGTAGCAAATGCTAAAGGCGCACAGTGAGGAGGTCGCAGTCCTTTCTCGCGCCACTCTTTTAGCAGACTAAGTCACGGCTGAGATCGTCATTGAAAACGCAGCCCCGCTGACGGGTTCGACGAGAAGAGCAGACCACGAAGAAAAAATATTGTCACGAAAAAGATGCAGCTAAGCGTCTTCTGCCTGAGGGAGCACGATAATGATGTAAAAGAAAGGTGCATACAACCAATCCGTTCAAAGCCTCCACCCGGTAGCTCAGCATGTCAACGCCTGCACAACCTGCGATACAAAGCTCAAAGGCATCCGCACAGTTGGAGGTCACAGGTCTCGGTATGGCCGGGAGTTAATCGAGGCTTTCTCCAAGCGACAAGCCCTGGGCAACATTGGCTCCCCCTCTCACAGCCTCTCCGACACCGAGGTCTCGTATTTTTCATCAACAACTGCAGCCTACATCGGTGGTCCAAAGCCAAATTTTCGCACAGGTCACTTCGCCGAAATGACCCTTTCCGTTTATACCCTTTCTTTATCGCCTGTCCCTTTATTGTTTAGCCAGGCCCCCGCTGATGTGATCAGCGTCATCGAGGAACGTCAATAAATGTTCACGCTACCAGTTGGAAGGATGTTTTGTCTTGTCCTCGACCTTTTTGCCATTCATGTGAATTTCCTTTAAACCCGTAAACTTAACCCAAAACCATTACATAATTTTTCTCTTTTTTTTCTTTTTAATTCGCCTTTTGGTGACGATACGTTCGTCTGCTTATTGTACAAATACGTAACTTGTTGCCTTGTAACAATTTTCTTATGTTTTTTTATAGAATATTGTTAATATTTTAGGCGTTTTATGCTCTCATTTCTGTTTTCTTATTGCTATATTCATATCTGCTTCAGCAGCTGGTTTTGACTCTCTTCTGCTCATTGAACTATACTGCGAATTTGTGAGTAATGTTTATATATTTATGAATATTTTCGTGGTGCTGCTATACAGTGGGTGCGCCTACCGAATTATCGACCTGTTTGAGGTAGATGCAATGTGGAATAAATGTAAACACGCAGGGTTTAGATTATAATGTATTCTAACCAGCTCGCCTACATACTTTCGCACCTTGCATGTATCAGTGCCTCCTATCAACTCTCAGCGCTTGGTAGAACGGCCCCCCGAGGCCGCTGCGCAACCGCTCGTTGCGAATGCGTGAGGGCGTTGTGTTAACAGGGCCTGCCTAGATCATCTAGAGTGGACAACTCTAACTACCGAGAAAGTTAGGAATTGATTGGAGGACGTCTACTGGGCAGACGTCTACCAGGTTAGCATGCCTTGCGTTGCCTTGTGTCGAGGGGAAAGCGGACCGAAATGACGTGACTTTGATCGAGCAGTTGGAAACACTCTCAAATCCAGGCACACTAGACGGGGTCTGCATTGTCCAATGGGGCCTATTTTGTCTTTTGCGTTCGACTTGGTTGTCGTAATTTAACCGTGGAGATACGCTGAAATGACATACGTGCTACTGAAATGTGTGCAATCTGCGTTTCAAGAAAGACTTTACTTTATTGTATTTCTTTGGAGGGTGGGGGCAGAGGGGGGGGGGGGCGCCGACACATATAATACGCCTGTTTTTATTGCAATGGCATAACACTGTAAAACAAAAAGAAAGAGCGTTGCGATTACGGCAGAGAGTAGAGAGGGTTCTTTGCAGCCACTACCGTGAGCGTACAGTGGGTACAACAATGGCAGCTACCAACGACCTTGTTTCAGTGACGCGCCGAAAAAGTTGCACTTGTGACGAAGGCGGCGGCTCATTCTTTTGCAACATTTTGCCAGGCAATGAAGAAATATAAAAGGCAATGGTAGCATACGTATATAAACATGTTTGGCCATTGAACAAATGATTGTGTTGTTTCAACCTTTGTCTTCGTGTTAACAATGCACATCAATATGGAAAGAATAAGCCTTTGTCAGGCACCCGCGCCTGGTGGAGCCTGCTATGTTGCAGAGTCGAGTCCATTATGTTCACGCTACTGGCTTCGGGATTAGTCCTTCGTCGTTCTTGTCTACTAATGCAGCAATCTGATTGACTGCAAAGTGCCCTTTGCTCCTTAAGTTTTTACAGGGTACGGCTTACCTGAGTGGGCATCAAGTTTACCGATGGCTTCGTAGCAAATGTTGAGGACGCACAAGACGGATGCCGCGGTACCTTCCGGCGCCACCTCTTTGGCGAACACAGTCATGGCGGGTACCCCGAGTGGAACTGCAGCCCCGATGACGGGTTCGACGAGCAGCGCGAACCACGGGTTGTAGAGAAAGGCAGATCCAATGTACCTCACCCCGAAAATCAAGAACGCAAATATGTACGAGGGATAATACCGCGTTTTTTTTCAGAATCCAAGCGGACGCAGAAAAGAAGGGAAGTTCTACGCATATGCAACTGACTGCGGATATTAATCCGATTATCAGTTTAGAGGCTCCAATGTCCTCCAAAAACCACGTGTTGTACGATGTGGCGATTGAAATACAGGCTCCGAAGGCGCATGTCCAGAAGGCGAATACGGCCAGTTCGACATTGATGAACGCAACAGAGATGTCCTTGAAAAAGCTGACCGCTAGCTTCGTCATCCGAAGAGTGGGCATGCAACAGAGGAGTGCACTGTCCAGGATAATGAGCAGTGCATAGACGAAGTAGCTTGGAAGGTAGTTTGATCGTCCTCCCGTCCATCGGTTGGCTTCATCAATTATGGCTCCCACGATAGGACCAGCGATTCCCATGCCGATTGCCCCTCCCGTTCGCTGCCATCCGAAGTCCCTCACATCTTCACCCAGTATCTCAGAAACTCCAGCGTCGGAGATAACAACCAGAGCCCCCGAACACAACGACCCCAGCGCATGAAACACGGCATAGAACCACACAACTCGTTGATCTGCCGAACCTGCTGTGCAAGGGCACTTGAACTGACAGGTGCTGCTGTGGTAACCAGACGTGCCATTCCAGAGAGTGTGGCAAACGGTGGAAGTGTTCTGAAAAATGTAGCTCATATCGATTTCGCTGAATTCGGTGGCATCCGTTGGGCATGAAAGGAAACACTTGTCCGGCGGTTGAACGCACGTTGCGATTGAGTTCAAAAGCGTTACGTTTCCTTCTGGGCATGATACCTCCCCGTTTGGTTCGGACGCTTTTATTATAAAGTCACTGCTGTAGAGAAGGCCGTTGAATAAGATCGCAAGCGATTGGAGTGTCAGCAAGATTCTGGTTACGTTTTGCGTCCTGTCAGCAATGTATCCCAACAAAATCTTCCACGGAATAGAGAGCAGAGGTGTGACAGCTAAAATGTAGGCCATGGTTGCTTCAGAAACTCCGTTTCTCCGACCAATTGCAGGCGCGTACGGCAGAGTGAAGCCCACGGCTGAAGATGGAAAAAAGAGCGATTTTCTTAGCATTTGCAACAACAATGTTTTATTGCTAGGGTCAGATATGCTACAATTACAATATTATATATTACACTTTGTGCAGTCAGATGTTTTCAAACAATTAGTTAAGCGCTTAGCTGCATGAAATACAGTGATATACAATCAAAAATTCGAAACAAATATAAAATCTATATACTGTAATATCCCGAAAGATAGTCCACTTAAAATCGAAAACAAGTCGGGTGAAAATAAGGAGTGGGCAAACTTTCGGTGTGAGATAAAAAAAAGTTGGAAAAATCTTCTGTTTGAGATTGTTTGACCTTCGAAACTTCTGATAGCAGGGAATCAAAGACGACTGTTCTTCTCAGTCAGCAACGGTCGCTGATTCCCAGACATATCTAAGTAGCAGGATTTCTGCCAAGTTCACCTTTTGCCAGGGCCCTGAATTTCTAAAGTGGGCTATCTTTCGGTGTTCCTTTTTTTTTAAACAGCAAATCTTCAAAAAGATAAGAGGTGGGCTATCTTTCGGGAGGGGGGTATCTCTCGAAATATTACAGTATATCGCGAGAGATACATCCCACTGGGACATGTATTGTAAACTGGTAGTACAGTGCGCCCCAAACTTAACGCCGCCACTCGCACGCCCGACTTTTGTGGAGCGGCACAATCCTGGCGGCAGCCGTTTCAACTAGTCCGTCACGTGAAGGCCATTCCCGATCTCCGGACAGGGGGAATGGGATGTAGTTGGGCCGCCGCTATGGGCGTCTGACTCTGCGAATCGCAAACTTATATACTCGGAATCGCGTGTTTTTTTTTTGGTTTTTTTTTGTGCGCTTTGTTTTTATTTTAGCAGCGCCTTCAAGCATCCTCCTCTATGATTCCTTATCAAAATGTTTTTGTTATGAAGAGAATAAACTTACGCCAACGTGCCCGTATTTTTGAACCGTCTATGCTTTTCAGCGGCAGTCCTTCCGTTCACGATGGCTAACTGCTTTAACAAATCATGAGGTGGCGCAAAGAGTGGCCCATCGGAGTGACGCGTCGCGTTGAGCTCCCGCTTTTTGGCCCCTTTCTGACATTTTCTTTGATCTCTTCGAGCTCATATTTGCTACCTGTCTTTTCGGCACGGTGACCGTACCCCGCGGACCCTTTTGTGCATGGTGAAGGCATTTTTTTCTGGGCTGTTTTTCCCAAACCTTCGTCCCACACGTTGCGGGAGGGAGGTAAGCCTACTTGTCGCCGGGGAAGCATTGGCGGCGTGCAAGCGCTCCCTCTCCGGCGGGTGCCTTCATGGATACAGCTACGGTGAGTGAAACTGCGAGCTCTGGGATCACCAAGAGCCAGCGTACCGAAGATGAATGCACGACCATCGTCCGCGATAATATTAACCGCACCGTTCAAGAGTCCATGGCGGCCCGGGCTGCGAAGACCGAAGCCGCCGTACCGAAGAAACAGGATGGCGACGCTGCCTCGGCTCCCGCCGTCAAGAAGCGGCCCACTGCAGCCAAGCGGCGCAAAGGTAAGAGTACGATTCCTCTTCCTCCTCTCCCCATTAGGTATTAAGTCATGTTCCGACCCCAAGGACTCGACTTTTCTCAAGTTTCGGCAGCCGACGTCTTATCAGCAGTCGTCTCGCAGCTCGGCCTGTCCAACACCTCCTAGACAGCTTTATTACCTGCGCGTTTTGCCAGATGACGTCACGTCCGGGAGTCCCGCACGGGTGCTGGTTGGATGCGAGTGCCTCGTCAGCGTTCGCGTGAGACTATGATAGAAAACGAGCTCAACGGGCGAACGCTGACGCGGCGCTCGCATCAAATCAGCGCCCGTGCCGGACCCCCGGACGTGACGTCATGTGATGTAACGCGCAGGCGTTGCTGTCTAGGAGGTGTGACGTCATGTGATGTAACGCGCAGGCGTTGCTTTCTATACTTCGTTTCACCTTCGGTCCGAGCGTGGCCGATGTTATCAGCCGAAGGGCCAATCAAACAGCGCAAAAAGCGCAACGTCATGGCGTGCTCTCTGCGCTTGATAGGACTAGCCGACGTAGGAGCACGCACAGAGAGACGGCGAATACCCGCTGGTCCTATCAACTGCAGAGAGCACGCCATGACGTTGTGCCTCTTCGCTGTTTGATTGGCCCTTCGGCTCACTACATCGGCCGCGCTCGGACCGAAGCTGAAACGAAGTATAGGAGGTGTTGACCTGTCGCCGCGCGAAGACTGCTCCCTCGACGAGTTTCACATCAACCCGCGCAGCAACACGATTACCGTCAGCACGCCGGACGATGACAGGCAGCTAGCCTATCTGCAAATTCGGCCTCTAGTGATCGGTGGTAAGACGCACGAGGTCACAGCTCACATGGCCACTCCAAGCGACTCGACGCAAATAGTCGTACCGAAAGCCCTGTCCTTCGATCGAATCGAGGTTGCGGAAGACATCCTGCTCAGCTGCATAGAGCAAAACCGGCAATTGCAGGTACTCGCAGCGCGACGCATGGGCAAGTCACAAGCTCTACTGGTTACGATATGAGGCAATAGGATCCCGACAAAGTTCTACTGCAGTTATTTCACTCTCCCCTGTTTCCTGCACAGAGATAGAATCGAGGCGTGCGTCAACTGTATACGAACGAATTACCGGACCGACGTGTGTCCCATGCCACCCCAGAGCAGGTGCCACCGCTGCGGAGCCCAACACCCCTCGCAAAACGAAGATGGCTCGCACTACGAGTGCCAGCCCCTGTGTGCCATCTGCGGGGGCAGACAGATCACGGCCTCCAAAGAATGCTGACATTGCTATGTTAGCCGCCCTGAGGGTCGCGGACCGGCGCCGGCGGAACCTGAGAAGCAACGACGGCGGTCCCGCAGGTCCCACTTGCGAGATAGCAATGGCGGACAGCGAGGTTCCCGAGCACGCAGCCGTTTGGTCTGTAGCGACACTCACGGCCTGCTCATGTCGCACAGATGATGGCGACGAGGTGGAGACGCCTCTGCAGCGCGCAAGATTAAAAAAACAATTCGAATCCAAATCTGTTGAAGCGAGAACAAAAGGAACCAGCTCGGACAGCGTTTAGATTCGAACTGATTTTTTAATCTCGCGCGCTGCAGAGGCATCTCCACCTCATCGTCATCATCTGTGCGACATGAGCAGGCGGTGAGTGTCGCTACAGGTCTCTTCCCCTCCCCTGGAGGTCAGAGGCCGAAGCGCTTACAAAAATCGAAGTGTCTCGAAGAATCGCAAGCCCGAGAAAGACAGGACGGCGTGGGCGTCTGCAGCTACGGCCGATGCTGAGTCCGCGCTGGTAATGGAACTTTAGCCGGCAGATCACCGACCTTCAACGACAACTAATGGAAGCGCGCGTCTCCTAACCGACCACTACAGCGCAGAAGACGCTTCTGCGTCCTCCGCCCCTAGCGCCACCCGCCACCAACATCCAGGATACGCCGCTTAACCCCAAAACCTCACCTGTCCACGTAGTACCGGAACCGCTTTTGGAACCGGTGCCGGTACTGGAAAATAAACCTTGCCAGCGCCAGGCTACCAGGCGGCACCACCTCCCCTAACAGAGAGAGACGTCGAAATAGACAATGACACCTGCAGCGTGGTCAACTCTGCGACTGTCCTCGACCTCGAACAGCGACTGGAAGCTAGTAAGGGAGCATTCACACAATGCCTGGAATCCCGGCACGCCACTCTCTAACACGCAATCAAGCAAATCCGGCACACCCAGCAGCAGATACAGCAACAGATGCTCCAAATGCAACAGCAGATACCACATATCCTAAAAGCACTCCCGCTTATCCACGAACAGCTACGCAAACTCCAGCTCCAACATGGCTAGACGCCGGCAGCGGCAGCAGCAACACCTGCGAGTGTGGCAGTGGAACTGCAGGAGTCTCGGTCGCAAGAGGGGAAACCTGCAGCTCCAGATTCGCAACGCTGAGTACATGCCTGATGTTCTCGTCTTCCAAGAACCGCACGATGGCGTCAATTTTTTGTGTTACGTTCGCTTCGAGGTCCCCGTCCAGGCAGCAGCAAGAGTGCCACGCGCATCGAAATCTGTTCACACTTTCGTCCGAAGAGGCATACTCACGATCTAACACGAACCCGTAATTGACAACGTGCCTCACATCCTGCCCAAACTCCTGCCCAGACGCAAGGAACAGCGCCACGTCTTTCTGCTCAACGTTTACAGCCTCCCGAGGGATCAATGGAATGCCGCGGTAGAGATCCTCGCAGAAGTCCTCCGCGTCGCCAAAGACACCCCCCTGCCAACCACGCCGAATGGGGGCACCTACATACTCTACCTAAAGCCGTGTGAATCCAGAAGTGTGTAGACGAGCACGACTACACCATCTTGAACGATTTTAGCTATTCCACCCGCATTGGAAACTGCGTCACCAGAAATACGTTGCCGGACCTCTCCATGGCGAGGAAGATCGGTGAAGTCTCGTGGGCAAACACGGAGATCTTCCTCGGCAGCGACCACTACGTGCTCGAGATGCTCGTGCCGGTCGAGGGAATCTCGGCCCCCGCAAAACGCAAAGTCGTGGACACGAATTGGGACGCATTTCTCCCCAACAGGAATGCTTCGGCCCCGACTACCATCGAAAACCTCCCTGGTTGGACTGACGACCTTTTCAGCGCGGAATTGGCGACCGTCGAGAGCGACGCCACCTCGACCTCGGAGATCAGCGACTCAAAACTCTGGCACATGTGGCAAGCTCACCGCAGATTTCAGGCCAGATGGCAAGCACAGGCGAGAAGAAACGAAAAGCTCCGCAGACGCATTGCTCGGCTCGATAAAGACATCGAGATTTATGCTGACCAGCTAGATCTGCAGCAGTGGGGACAGGTGTGCGACGGACTCAATGGCAACCTCCATCGCAGGGACATTTGGCCCCATGCTCAGACACTTGATGGATCCCACAACTGCCAAGACCGCGCAGCGGACCGACCTCTCCAAGGTCCTTCACTCACACTAGGGCAGTACGGCGGACCTCATGAAGGAACTCCGTAACACCTACCTTCCGGTTTCCACAGAGCATGAAGAGGCCTTCCTCTCGTACACCGGGTCGCCAAACCCTGAGGTCGACGATGACATATTTGAGGCCGAGGTTCAGAGCGCGATGGAACAACTGCGCGCGAAATCGACGCCGGGCTCCGACAGAATTACGAACAAGATGCTGCGGAACTTGAACGACCGTTAGGTGACGGCCCTAAGAGCCCTCTTCAGCGAGGTATGGCAATAGGGATCGGTGCCCACAACGTGGAAGAACGCCGTCGTCACTTTCATTCCGAAGCCCGGAAAAGAGCTTTCGGTCTCCAATCTCAGGCCGATTTCACTTACGTCTTGTCTGGGCACGTTACTCAAGCACGCCTACTCAACAGACTTCAGACCTACGTGAAAGACCGCTGCCTTTTACCGCACACCTCGTTCGGTTTTCTTGCGCACCTCTCTACCCAGGACGTGTTCCTGCAACTCTCATAGGACATTATTGAGAAGTGGGGAATGCAAGCCTTGCTGGCCCTCGACCTCCAGAAAGCGTTTGACAACGTGAAGCACGAAGCCATTCTCAGCCGCATTTCTCGCCTGCACCTCGGGCTCCGCACCTTTGGGTACGTGAAATCCTTTCTCATGGGACGCACGGCAGAAATAGACCCTTTGCAAAAATCCCAAAAGCCCGCGCGCGCCGCGCGACGAATAATGAGAGTTCTCGGTACGCCCCTCCTGCCGCTACCACGTGACCACGTAGCATACGCGAGCAGGCGCAGATTACCACGGCAACGACTTTTGAGCAGCCGAGTCGGGGAAGCGACAAGCCAACGGCGGCTGTCCCTTTCTCATTCCTCTCCTTTGTACCGGCTCTGTCGACTGCTGCATCAAGGCTTTGTCAAACCTGGTCAAAACCTGCCATGGTTGCGGTGCAAACTAAATGGGTTCGGTGACACTTCAATATGTGAAGGTAAGTTTCGACGAATAACGTATTGAAATAAGTTCGCCTATCGCGATACCTCTACGCTGCCACAGATTCGGTACGCCGCCAACGACGTACGACTAGGCGGATGAGCGGGATGGCGGATGGCTGCAACGGCTGCTGGCGGTAGCTGCCGGGACGCGCGCGCAGTCGCGGAGGCTCAACGAGAAAGCGCGTGATCTGTACCGAGGGTTCCCGATATTCCCTGCCGTCGTGGCGCTGTACGTTTTACAAAGGGTCTACTCGGCTGGGAGAGGACGTCACGCCGACCTTTCGAGCCTGTGTCGGACGAGGCACACCCTAAAGGGCAGTGCTCTCGCCCCTACTATTCAACTTCGCAATGATGGACCCGCCAGAAAAGCTGGCCGTTATACCCGGCCTACATCATTCGCCCTACGCAGATGACGTTGCTCTTTGGACTGAGGGTCACGTATTACAAGTGCAAAGTGCTCTCCAGTCGGCCGCTGATGTCGTAGTGGACCATGCCACTTTCGTCGGCCTCGAGTGCTCCACCGCCAAGTCGGAACTCCTTGAGAAGAGGGGCTACCACGAGCGCCTTTTCCGGGACGAAGTTCAAGTCCTGGTCAACGACAATCGCATCTCCGAAACGAACTTCGTCAGAGTTCTCGGCGTGCACCTCAGAAAGGATATGTTAAACGCAGACGCCATTCTTCGAATTCACAAGACGACCAAGAGCACGGCACGTCTCATTAGACGCATCGCCAACAAGCGAGACGGGGTCAAGGAGGGCGGCGTTTGCCGCATAGTTCACGCGTTCGTCGTCAGCAGCGTTCTTTACACAATACTCTACATGCAGCTCACGACCACCGACAGGAAGAAGCTCGATTCCAATATAAGACAAGTTGGCCCTCGGACTTCCAGTGGCCACGTCTACGGACCGCCTCATGCAACTCGGAATACACAACACGGAGTCCGAACTCGTCAAGGCGCACCGGCGCTCTCAAATCGTGCGTTCCTCCTACACGCCCACCGGGCGCGTCGTCCTGGACAGGCTGGGGATCGAGCCGGAACTTTTGCAAGAAGCCCCCCGGTCGACGTTCCCAAGACGATTAGGAAAATGTTGGACGTCCGCCCGGTACCGCGGAATATGCACCTTCCACATCACGAGGAGCGGAGAATGGCGTGAGCTCAAGCCCTCAACAAGCAGCATCGTAACAACTCAGGCGTCCTTCACGTGGATGCCGCACCGCACCCGGGCAGCGCATCTCGTAACGCCTGTTTCGCGATCGCCGTGGCAACCAGCGACGGCTTCACGGTCGCTCAGGCCTTCGTGACCACCGAAGTCACTGCAATGGTGGAAGAGGCGGCCGTTGCGCTAGCCCAGGTCCACGCGGGCCCCCTCTCAACGAAGGTCACCAGCGACTCCAAAACGGCAGTTTGCAACTTCGCCAAAGGCAGGGTGTGCGCGGTAACAGAACGCATCCTTCGATCCTTCACACCCGGCTCTGTCCACACCAGGCACCGTCTGGTGTGGTTCCCCGCTCACTCGACTCACGAGGGGAACGAAACGGCACACCCAAGGGCAACTCGAACAACTTCCCTCCGAATGCTGGCCGGCACGCTGCCAAGTTCCCTTAGCGGCGTCGATGAAGCGGAGTCCCATCACCGTTCGATGTCCAAGGACTGCCAGACAGTGTTTCAAGAGATCTCGTTACACTACCGCTTAGAGCAAAGAGTATACCCACCACCCGACAAAAGTCTCATCGAGTTCCAGGCCCTGAAGTGTAGACAGCTGCGGATGAATAGCCTCCCCTGCCCGGCCTTCCTGCGGCATATCTATCCCACCGTCTTCGACGGGAGGTGCGCCCGCTGCTCGCCACCGTATTGCGCGGACGAGGGGACCAGCTCAACCAAAACCACCATCGCACACTTGCTTTGGGAATGTCCCGTCGACTCCCCCTCAACTACTCTACAGGACTTCGTCTCCAACCTTCGAGAAGAAGAAGAGGACCCGCTGGATCCCCCTTGGACCGTGCTTCCCCGAAGCTCAAACCCACACATCCAAGCCGAAGTGGTCTCCCGAGCGGTTAAGATCGCGACGGAAACTACGTTCGACCCGGCGAGAACATCTGTGCACGTGCACCCCTTCTAGAACTACGAAAAGCCGCCTCGCATGCATTCTTTCTCTTTTCAAAAACAATTTTTTAGGCGAACGCCGATCCTGCGGCTTCCTGTTGTGGAGCTCCAATAAAGTTGTTTTTTTCTCTCTCTCTCCCTTAACAAATCCTTATCCCTTGATCCCTTTTGCGAATCACTCGCAATCTTCGCTGGACCCATTTATATTGAATACCCGTTATATTTTCTTTTAAATGCTTGTGCAGTTACGTTATTCTATATTTTTGATATTCAATAACGTACCTTGTTCGTAAGTACCTGTTCCTTAGTCTCTCCAAAATGGCCAGCGCTAATATTTTGATCAGATAGAAAGTCCCTTACAGTTCCTTCTTTTCTCTGCTATGCAGCCTCGAATATCGAAGCTGGTAAGACGGAAGGTCATAGGTCTCTGGGCGGCCGGACATTCCCAGCGCCCAATTTCGTCTGCGACAGGCATTGGTAGGAAAACAGTGGGAAGAATAATCGAAGCGTATCGTGATGAGCAGCTTGTAGACGATGCTCGCGGAACACGAGCGCCGGCGACGTCAAATGAGGAAGACCTACTCATCATAGCAGATAATAGTGACGACCCGTTCCTCACAGTTCCGGAACTCGAAAGCACATTAAACTTGAGGGCTTCTAGAAGCACCATCGAACGGTGCTTACACGAGGCAGGACCCTGCAGCAGAATCGCTGCCCAAATGCCATGTTTATTCGAGCGACACCGCGAAGCCCGCCTTGCTTTTGTTCAGACAATTGAAGAATGGACCCCAGTGGTGTTCACAAACACCAGACAAATGAATGGTGCTCACAAACAAGAGACAAATGAAGAGCGGACCCCAGTGGTGTTCACAGATGAAGTGAGCTTTTTCTGGCTTATGGTACCAACAACGTCGTGTCTGTCGGCCGGCCTATTGCAGGTAACGGTTTTAAAGGAATCGCCTATTTACTACTTCAATACACTAAAACTTCATTTTATTTTTACGCTTTGTGTGATGATTGATGATCATAGTTATAAATGTTTGCAGATACGATGCCAAGTATGTGCTGCAAGGAGCGGCGAGCGGTAGATGCACCGTAAGCATGTGGGGTGCTGTGACAAGCGCAGGACTGCGTCCCCACCACAGACTGGTAGGCTGTTTCAGCGCACGTACACGGACATTACTGATCAAGTGTTGCTGCCTTTCCTGCTGGACGGACCCTAGCCAGCCGGCTTGTTTTTGCTGCAACATGACCGTAGTCCTGTGCACTAGGCTGACACTGTGAAGAGACCCCTGGATCACTCCGGAAACGCTGAAATGAACATATTCGAAAAAATCTGGAGAATCCCCAAGAAGCGTTTGTCTCGGAGGAATCTCGCCGACCCCTCTATGGGGACTTGGAGTCAGCCATTACAGAAGAATGGGATCGGCTGCGGACACACTTGTGCGCATTTTGTAGGAGTCACTTCGAAGATTACTACAAACTATGATTGAAACAAATGATGCCTACACGTGACACTAAGTAATTTAGCAGTAAAATGTAGTCGCGTTTCAGAGAGTAAAGATGCTGAATAAAAACATTTGCACGCTCATTGCTGGTCGCAAGTAGTTAGACAATGCGTACGTGGGCGCAGTTTTTGGTTTATACGAAAAAATGACGCCTCCCTGTATATTTAACGCGTCCACAAGCTGGTGAGGTGTTCACGTAAACAAGGTTCCGTGAATGTTTTGTATGTGCAAAATTCGACTTGATTCGACAAAATGGGGTCACCACGAAGTTAGTTTGATACGCGTGTCCTCAAATAATGGCAAAACGGTACCACAATTTTAAAAATGCGACAGATGAGAGGTCTCTAAACACGTAAATATTTCATTCGAAATGAGATATGTTATTTTTATTTTACACAGAGGATCCGTATCTCAAAAACAAAACATTGAATGAACTTAAATGCTTGGCCGCGAGAAATAGAAACGACGAGTGATTTTGTCTAAGTGACGAGTGCACCGGTGCACCTGCCGACACACGAGGACACGATCTTCAGGCACATGTTCTAGTTAGAGTGTCATCAAGTATTTGCGAATAAACTTGTGTTCAACAAAACAAAAGCGGGATATTCACTAAATGAGCCTACAACGGTCTCTGGAAAACCGATGAAATGACAATATGATAACAATACAATTCGACCGTACTCAAGATCCGCCTTCGTACGGGCGAGCAATCGCTAAAACTCAATAAAACTTTGGTTTGGGCTAGTTGGTCCATGGTAGGTATAAGGTTTAAAAGCGCAAACAGACAGGGACAAGAGAAAATAACACGAACGACAGGGACAAGGCGCCTTGCCCCTGTCGTTTCTGTTATTTTTTCTTGTTCCTGTCTGTTTGCGCTTTTAAACCTTATACCTACTGAGAAATCACTTTGAGCAAAGTTGTTGCGCAAAAACGAGATTGTATTGATTGCTTGAATAAATAACAAACTTTAGTGAAGAATGAATTCGTAATCTCTCCGGCGCTTTGCTTCTGCTAACCTAAACGCATAATTGCACTGGTATATTTTCTAGCATCAGTTATGTAAATTCCATTCATACGGACTTCACGACACTCAATCTTAGAATTGCTGACAAAACGCGCAAAAAATAAAAAGATTCTGACGATATGAGTCTATGATTCGCAGAGTCAGGCGCCCTTAGCAGCGGCCTAGTCCGGGGATTCGGAATGGCCTTCACGTGACTGACTAGTTCAAACGGCTGCCGCCCGGATAGCGCAGTTCCGCGAAAGTCGGGCGTTCGAGTGGTGGCGTTAAGTTTGGGTCGCACTGTACATACAGAAAGCCGAATTCCTTAATGTTTAAAAAAAGTGCAGGCTGTGATTAACAATACTTTTATTGCAGCCCTCGTACTCACCAGCAAAGATGAGAGAATAATGAATCTTCAGATACAGAAAGAAGTCTTGTGTTTATCCATGGCAGCAGCCTGTCTGATCTTACCAGGACGAAGATATTCCTGCATTTGAACAATCATTTTGATAGCACAATCCTGTGTAAGATATGTGTTTATGCACTTGGCTATTACCTTCTCCTGAAATACAGGCACGAGAGCGCTTGAATAGCATAAGATTGTGTGCGTAATTTAAAATAATACAATATTATTAAATTAAAACATTACACACAAAAATATGACCTGAAATATAGTTCTCAACAATATTATCACTGCCATGGCCATGAAGTAAAAAACAAAAGATACCACATCAATCTACAACCAACCGTAAAAAAATTTGACTGGCGTATATATTGAGTAATATTTTCTGACTCCTTATTCACCCTTCTTAATATTAAAGCTAACTACTTTTGAGCGATGACAATTCCAGCACTTGTTATGACCATTACATTGTGTGTGGTCGTTTGTTGATGGGCTTCGAAAGTGCTTCACTTAATTATGCTTCGGCGATTCACCCACACGTTTTCGTTTTGCTACATATGCATATTTTGTTTATGGAGGACAATTCAGAGTGCTTGAATTTCTGAAAAATTCTATCCCGAGGACGTTTGATGCAGCATGTTTTGATGTTGAAATAATTTTTACAGAATATCATATGTAGTTAAAATTAATGGGGCTCAAGAGGCTATTAAAATAAAGCGAATTGTAAAGTTCAAGAGTTAAGTTGGCGTTGTAAGTATTACGTTTCCATCTACGAAGGTTGTTTTCTGTGTAAAGCCACTGATGCAGCGAATGCGTGTTTGTAGTGGAAGCGTGTAATTAAATTCTTGCGAAGTGAGTTTAGGACAATAAAAGTAAGAGTGATCCTACATGCATAGGTCACCAGTGGTTTTTTCAGGTATGTGAATGTCTAACTGTTTTTGTTTCGTTCAAAGCAAAGTTCGTAAAAGCGTTGGTTTTGTGTCAAAAACGTTTAAGATTTAATAAGAGCAGTACGTCCGAGCTGAGTTTTATTAAGGAAGATCCATTGACGCTCTGTTAGAGTTTCTACATCTGTAGCTTTTTATAGTTTTTATATCTTTGTTGGTTCTAAGGACTAGCTGAGAGCAAAGATTTGATTTGAGTCACTCAAAATTAACTGAGAGAAATATTGTCTTTGCGTACTTACGAATACCAGTAAGTAAAATGTTTCCGCAAGAGTTAGCAGATAGTTTTAGGTTTAAGGTGATTAAACAAGTGCTGATTTGATGGGGGGAGGGGGGAACAGGCTGTCAAAGAAACTTCGGAGGAAAAAGGACGGGAACTGAGAGTCCATGCCCAGGTTCCACCGCTTTCTGGGCCAAAACGTTTTGTCTTAGAATTTAGAGCCCTGAAAGCTCCAAAAAGCCAAGGTATAGCCAAACTCCGTATCATTTGGCTAGAGTCTGGGTGTTTTGACCCTAAATTGTGAAACAGGGGCGGGAGTTAGGTTTTACTGCCTGGTTCTTCGGCTGCTATCTCTCCCTTTTGGGCCGAAATTGACAAACAAGTGCCATAATTATGCTTCACTGCTGGTAGTTTGTCTGACATCTGGCATTTTTGGCTAATCTGTGGCACTTTAGCGACAAAATGGTGGGCCAAAGAAAACTATAGAAAAGCCAGAAAAGAGTACTTTTACCCCAACTAATGCCTTGGAGCAAAACCTTTGTAGGCCAAGGCTGGGCACTAGGATTGCCAATATTGTAACCAGCTAGGCATTTCTCTGTCTTGCTGCCTGGGTACATGCCAAGATTATAATAGTGATGATACTTCGTGCACCCCCCATGATACCTCCCAGCGCTTCAAAAATGTGATCGATTATTTGGATGACTGCGACGTGGTAACGTGCGATTGGGGGGGGGGGGGGGGGGCTATGTAAAGGAGAAACATATGACAACGTATGTAGATGGTGTATCAAAATGAGGCATTCACGCTAGCTGCCAGGAGCAAGGACTCCTTTTATTTCTAGCCCACGCACTTTATAGTTGCGCGTGCAGGGTTGCTGGCTGTATTGCCGGGCGTGCAGCTGGCCAACTAGGCAGCGCGCGCGTGGCCTAACGGGTATTGTGCCTGCCTCCCACGCGAAAAGCCTAGGGTTCGACTCCTGGTTTGTTTATTCCTGCCATTTAGTGTTTTGTTAAATTTGAGAATCCTGTTGCTTGTTCGGGGACAGAATGTTCTACACGCCGAACCTTCTACGCCGCTCATTCCAGAAGCCCACGCATGTAAGTACATAAGGGGCTCCGCGTGGCGAGCCGCAGTCAGTCTCGCCCTAGCGCTCGATCCTGCTGTCTCGCCGACTTCGACGCCTGCAACGCTCTGTTGTTAGCTTCCTTTTTTGGTTTTGGGCGCAAGTTCGCCCCTTTAAACGTTTAGTTTCCTCAGTTATTCTTTGTTTTATTAACTCTTCATTCGTCACAGTATTATCTGATACACCTCTTTTCCTTGAACAGAAACAACAAAAAAATAATACTCAAAATGAGAAACATAACGAAATAACTTATAAATAAGTACAGTACGAAAGGAATTGCAGGTTGAACGTACAGTTCCTGTTTTAAATTATTTAAATGTCTGCTGGAAGCCTTGCATATGGGTGAGACGTTGTGGTAGATTTCTCCGTTAGCTGAACTGACGGTATGTCGACACGTGCTCAAGGTCTGGTAAAACTGGAATGCGGTGTGACGTTGGGGTTCGAAAGGCCTCTTAGAGTGCGTGGGGCTGTGTTGCGTCTCTCGACGATAGAGAGGAATCACTTCCGTTGCTCTCCGAGTAGCTGTCGTTGATAGAGAAGAACCCTTTAGGTGTCTTTCGGAGATGTCTTTGGTTACGGCGTAGCACGCGGTCGTCCTCAGTCCGTACCGTATTAAACCTTTAGGGCTCCGAAATCTTGTACTTGCGCTTTTCTCTCCCATCTTCCAGTTAGAAGAATCAGTACGATGTGTCCCCACTGAAGTGAAGCTAGGTGTCATTCCTTTGGCCTCATTCCGCATGTGCTTTCGCATAGAAGACGTGGCAGGTACCCTTAGGTTGAGAAGCGAGGTTCTGGGTGTCCGCCGCATTAGCAACTCGGCTGGTGACCGTCTATCTTTAAGCGGAGCTGCTCAATAGTTAAGGAGCCCCAACCAAGAGTCTTCTTCGGCCTACTTTGACTTACGCAGAAGCCGCTTTACTACTTGTACTTGCTTAACCGCCAGCCCGTTTGCTCTCGGAAACATTGAACTTGAATCGGTATGCCGAAAATTATAACGCTTAGCGATTTCCTGGAATTCTCCTGAATAAAATTGAGGGACCCCATCCGTGCAAACCTCTTCAGGTATCCCATCGAAAAAAAGACTCGAGATAACTCTTCGGTGATCTCCAGCTTCACTGTGAGGTCTCTAATGCACTTCACTTCTACGAATTTCAGTTTTTGCATGATCATACACTGACTTGATAGCTGTTTGCGTTGACGCTTTGCGTATGTATATATGCTTTGCTTTTTCCTGAGTAAACATAGCTGAAAGTTAGCGCTTGTTTTGCTTACTTCGTGTCTTTGTCTTGTTTTGCGATATTTTATATGTCCCACTATTATCATAAACAATTTTAATTAAAGCAGAAAGTCTTTTAGATCTGCGAAGTTACACGTCTTCCCTTTCACTTGCAAGTCTCTAAGAAACAAACGTTGAAATGGCTCGCCTTGTGCTTGCTGTCGCGTTCGAAACACGTAGCGCTCGTACGTTTCGTGCATTTGGATAGGCAGTACTCCTCCTCCTCCAATGACTTGAGAAGCCCGTCATAGTCATTTTGCTCTTAAATACAAAATTAAATATAAAAGTCATGCAACATTATCATAATGCAAAAATTGAATATTGATTAGTTCGCAGACATCCAGTCACGTAGATTTAACATAAACTCATGAGTGAATGAAAATATCTCGAGGTTAAATTTTAGTGAATCGTGAGCAATTTGTATCCTTGACAATGAGATCACAGAGAACAAGCAAGATAGATAAAAAAAAGTTAAAATGTTTCGACTCGGGCTAGAGGAAAAATCAAACTCAATAGTTTGTAATGAAGCCGCCGAATCTACCCTGCCATGAGCAACTTTGTGAAGGAATATAAAATCTCCCTGCTGCCTTCTCAAGGCCGATTTATGCAAAAAAAAAAAAAAAAAAAAAATTACGAAGCATTGTTTCATAGTGATAAAAATATCTCCTTCCAATGTAGCCGTCTTATAAAATTCTTACCATTCGTTTTTGCACATTTTCAATAGCTAGCTCTTGCGACAGAGCCAGTGAATTCAAAACGACTGAGGCAAACTCCAGTCGCGATCGAACTAGAGACTTAAATAAGAGTAGCAAGCAACGGGGAGCTGAAAATTGACGACAAATTCTTGAAATCATTCCTAACGTCCTCAAAGCTGCATTTACTGTAGCGAAGACATGATTGTTGAAAGGAAGTGAGCTGTCAGTATACACTCCAAGGTCCCTGATTAAGGAGACTGGAGGAACTAATACGCCATCCAGGTAATATGCAAAACAAATAATTTCACGCTTCCTGGATTGCACGATTGATTATCATATAGATTATCAAATACCCTGACCTCTAAATGACCACCCTGATCTAATGACCATTGCTCAGGGAGGCATGTCTGTGCAAGCAAAATGTGTGTATATAAGCACTTCAAACGTAACAAGCTTTTTGTTTTTGTGCGGGGGTGCTGTATTTTTTCTTTTGTGCATCGTTTATCTGCAGGTTTTAAGGATTTTATTTTGTAGAGATGGCTAGCTGGCTCTACTATGTTGTTGCGTGTTGCACCAATGTTTGCCATGTTTATGCAGCCATAAAAAAATATGTGCGTCGTTTTTTGTCATGGCGTGGTGGACAATTTGAATTTATTTCCTTGGTTTTGTATTTTTGTACAGTGTTTTTACTGCTTATGGGTTCTTATGTTTGATTTGTCATAATCAAGTAGTTTTCGTCCTCTGTCAGACATTCATTTTGTCTGGGCATGCTGGATGTTCTGGCCATGAGGTGGGTGTTAGGAGCTGTCGCCTTCTCAGGCATGGTGATGCCTTTTGTGATGGCCCCCCGAACAACTGTAATCCCCGACGATTCTCTCAATAAACTTTGACTTTGTGTTTGATTTAGACTTCACGTGTCTTATGCACAAATTCGGGTCCCCCGCTAAATTTATCGGAATCAGGTCCCACCTTAAGGTTAGGGGAAAATTGACTTTTCGTGACCTACGCACGAATTCAAGATCCCCCACTAAATGTAGCGGAAAATTGACATCACGTGACCTATGCACAATTTCAGGTCCCCGATATATTTATCGGAAAATTTACATCACGTCACCTATGCAAAAGGTCCATTAAACGCTAAATTTAGCGGAAAATTGACTTCCCGTGTCATATGCAACAAATCAGGGTTCGTGCTAAATTTAGCAGAAAATTTATTTCAGTTCACATATGCACCAATTCAGGTCCCCCGCTAAATTTAGCGGGGAACCGAACACCTGCCCGTGTGTGCAACGATAAATGTTATCGCATTCATAGAGATTCACCCCTGTGGTTTCTTCAAATTTGCTAGTGGGGACATCCAAATGGTTTCATAAGTTTTAAAACGCAGCTCTTATGCGCTCGTTCGCATGTTTTGCTGCGTCGCCGTCGCCCTTGTCGTTGGCTTAAAGGGAGGAGGAGGGGAGGGTACGGCAGAGGAGGAAAGAAGGGTACGGTGGAGGGGGAGGGGACAGAACGGAAGAGCATGCACATTTACCTACATACTATTTTCGTTGAGATATATAAACAGTACTATACAGCTGAACTCTAATGTCGCCTTACAGAGATTTGTAGACGTCTTTCATTTTTTTCTGTCGGTTTGTGTGTTTGTTACAGGTTTGTTTAAGACCCTTTATGACTTCAGCATAAAACCAATTATAAACGTAAGACGAGGGAGTGGGAAGACCCTATCTTCCTTTTTGCTATGACTGCATTCACCAAAACCCCCCTAATCTCTGAATTTCTCGAAAGGTTAAAAGCTTGGAACATAAACCTCGAGTTCCAACCCTAGTTTGGATTTGAACGTCCTTTTTGACAGACAGGTGCTCCAAATAAATGTGACGCGCTGTGCCCTGTCATACATCTTACGACACAAAGGAAGTAGTCTATATAAAATTTCGGGCAGAGCCAACCATGTTGCTTTCAAATTAAGCGATTAGCGGCAGATATAACTGAAAGACCCGTGGCAGGACACATGTCATTTTACCCGCTAAATTTAGAGAGTAAACTTAATTTGTGTGTAGGTCACCTCACATATCCATCTATGTGACCTCATTTTCTCCACTAAAGTTAGCGAGGGAACTAAATTGGCGTTTAAATCGCATGACATAAAACCACGTGACGTCATTTTTTCCCGCTAAATTTAGTCGAGAAAATTACTGGGCTTGAAATGATGTGAAGCCAATTTTCCCGCTCGGGGAAACCGAATTTCTGCATGAGTCACGTGACATCACCTGAAGTCATTTTCCCCCTAAAATGTGCGGGGAAACAGGAGTGGTGTTGAGGAGGCCTGAAGATTCTAAGAAAGCAAATCGCTTTAATAATCTGCGCTTTCTTTCAACCTCGGAACAAGTAAATATAGTTAGACCTGTAGAAATACGAAGTCCAATAACTTGTTTTGCATTCTACGAAGTAATATTAAGTGAAACAAACACGGCCATAATTCGTGGAGAATGATACTTCACCGCACCATAACAAGTAATTGCCCATAATCACTAAGCCCAACATTTTACATCAGAATAGCCAGCAATAAAAACACCATCTCATCCTCCTTCATTTGTCGGCGGTCAGGTCCAGTCACGGTCACACGCAGATGCTTTCAAGCGCCCTAGGAAAATCATGTGAATGAGATGCATACCTTTACAGTTGTATAATAGGTTAACGAAGTTTCGACGTTGCAGAAAGCCGTTCCTCATTTACGAGAACTCATTTGGTAGTTTCAGACCAGGCGTCCTCTCTATAAAGTTCCAGGTGCCTTTTTGGCTGCAGAATTGTGGCTAAATAACATTAGAAAATATGAGTCGTGTTGCTTTACAAGTTCCTGCAGCCATGTAGGCAGGCCCGTCACAGCTGTTTTGCTGTATGACGTAGTTCGTGTCTTTATATTTCTTTTTCAACTTTGTGTATGGTTTTCTTTATTTCCTTCAGAGAAAATCTTCACAAACGTTTCAGAAGCAGTTATATCCTGCGCTGCGCTCGAGGATAGTTTTAATGTAGATATTTATACGTGAGCGGGATGAGCGCACGTGGATACCATGTAGTCCCGCGGATAGTGCCAGTTTTCCGCTTCGTGTTCTTCACAACAAGGCACGCAGGAGTCTGATGGCCGATTAGGGTGACCACCTTCCTGCTAGCGAAATGCGGGACACGCACGGCGGGAGGGGGGGGGGGGGGGGGGTCGAAGTTGAAAACATAAAAGTCGACTGTATCAGAACTCAGTGCATCACATGGAAATAAGAAGCAGTAAATCTTTTTTGGGTTATTGTTTCCTGCCAACGCTTGCTTTTATCAACATGGTCCTAGACAATTTTTTTAACGTTATGTTCTTTTTCGACCGTTGCGAGTGTGGCTGTCTTTAATAAAAAAAAAATATAAAAACGTTCACAGCAACCCTTTCGCATTGACACACCGATCTGAAAATAATTATAATATTTTATGTTTAAATTTCTTAAAAAATGCCCCAAAAGAATGATGCACAACGTCGCAAAAGTGTAGGTCTCCTTCAAGAACGACGGTCGCTTCCCACAATTCTTGTATATAAAATGGCGTACCATTGCGATTCACAAGATTACCAGCAACTTCCGCACTTCCCCGTGCCCCGTTGTTCGGCGGCACCGTGAGTTGTGAAGTGAATTTCATGACAGTGTGAAATGCGGGACATTTTTAAGATTTTGGAATTTGTCGCGGGACGTGGGACACGAGCCCTAAATGCGGGACAGTCTTGCGAGTCGCGGGACTGATGGTCACCCTATGGCCGTTGTGCGACAATAACGGGCACCACCGCGCATTTTTTGCATGATATATGTGCACGCAAGAACAAAGCTTATTATTGCAATGTCATTCAAGCAGCACATTGCCTCATTACACCGGCGACCGCCATAGTATTTTTTTTTTTAATTTTATCCTACGAGGGAGACGAGGAGCGCTGCCATAGGACACAGAAGCCTTGAAACCGTCAAATTTTAGTGTTTTTTTTTTTTTTAGAACGGTATAAAAGGACGCGCGTGCCCTATTTTTCTTCAAAGTGCGATGCTTTTTGGTTCTGAAAGATAACCATAAAGTTTCTAATTATTATCCGCGCCTTTAAATTTACAGTTGAATTTTCATCAGCTTAAAGCAATTAAGAACTTATGATATTAATATTTAATATTGTTTTCTTAAATAGGCTCTCTGGCAGAATTTTGTACTATATCAACCATTTTTTGTGCAATGCGTACTTTTCTTAAAGACGATTGGGCCCAGCGTGTTGGGAAACGCCCTCTATACCTACATACAAATTGTCATGCGCCCTGCAAGTTTGATATAACATATCTATTAGGTTATGAAAGGCAACTACAGCTCCCAAGTATCTTATTATATTGACATACATATAATTTTCATATCTACAAGGACCATTTAAGCTTTACCGCGGGGCACATATTCTGGTAGAAAAACATAAAAAACACGAGAAACTAGAAACAAGGCTTTCTAAATGTTTATCGTGCACGACTTGCCACGGTTGCCGTGGTTTTCGAAGCTCCCTGGTTTATTCTCGCGTAGAAAGAAATTAACTGATCACTGCAGTCAGGCGAACGTGTCCGTGGAGTTTCTCTGTAACCTGCTGTCGTCTTTCGGCAATTCTTTTGGCGCCAGCTGTAGAATCTTGTCCGTGACACCGTGCGTTTACCATGGCCCGCTTGCAATTTTGTAAATATTTTCAGCAGGTTCAAGTTTTGTTTTTGCCAGAAACCTTTGTACCAATCCACGGTGAGACAAAATGCTCGCAGCCAATATAGCTGTCAAAGCTGCGTATCCGTCAAATACGTCCTTCCGGGTGCGGTTTTTTTTATGAAGAATGAAATTGCTACACTTATTCAGCGATTTGTTCTGGACAAAAGTTCGAGTTAACATTGAACGACCTTTTTTATATAGTAAGAGAGAACCAATTGAAATTCAGTAACCCTACAACAAAAGTCGTTGGTTGGGTGCCTGGAGTGGACAAATTAGAAGGTTATGGTAGATGAATTTAGATTTGATTCATCTTCTCACAGTGTGTAAAGTAATTTCGTCGAACCATCCAAAAGCTTCAAAGCCAAAAACAAAACA
This sequence comes from Ixodes persulcatus, assembly GCA_013358835.2. Lineage (NCBI taxonomy): Eukaryota > Metazoa > Arthropoda > Arachnida > Ixodida > Ixodidae > Ixodes > Ixodes persulcatus. The sequence goes on from JABSTQ010010261.1 coordinate 1,110,704, forward strand.
AAAAATGCTCACACTTTGCACTTTAATTTGGTAGACTAGTATTATGTTCACAGCCTTTAAGATCCTACTAAATGACGGAAATCTTAATTACAAATAACGCTAAGACAAGGGCAGACGAAGAAGTGGACAGGACAGGAGCTAACTCACAACTAACGGTTTTATATACAACGAGAAAAAAGAAGGTAAAGAAAGTGGCTGGTGTTGAAAAAAGTAGAAGAAATAATTCTATTTCTAGCTGCGGCGTTCTAATAAAAGAGCTTGTTAGACTAATAGGACTAAAACACAGCTGACCAAAACAAAAATATTAAACATTAAACAAAGGTATAGAATTTAAAATATAATCCGTTTTACACCCATCAGGCACCCCAGCCAAAGCATTAACTGCGCGAGCACGAGGACCCATCCGGTTTCCCACCTCACGCGCACTCGTGCAAACGTAATTGCGAAGATTGTGATGTATAATGGTTCAAGTACTGAAACTCTTTCTCAGAGAACACCACAGATGGCGTGGAGACGCATTTTTTTATTGGCTTCTATGGTTTTAGCTTCAAAAATTTCTCTGTTCCTCTTGTCTTGGAAACCTCTGATCACTTTTGTGTCCGAAAGCAACGGTGTGCAGGAGCAGTCTTGCACATGCATTGCTGAATGTCCAGAAGGCGTTGACTTCAAAGTTAGAGCATGTTCTCTCAGTCGTGTATTTATGCAGCGTCCAGTCTGTCCCATATACACTTTCACACGTGTTAACGGGATTTCATACTCCACTCCCCTGTGGCAGTTGACATACCGGTGCTTGTGGTTTATGTCGCACTCCTGATGGGGATCCGGACATTTCGGTGCTGCAGGACGTTTCGGTGTAGGACTTTTCGGTGCGGTCTTTTCGGTGCACGAACATTTCAATGCATGGACATTTCGGTGCACGGACATTTCGGTGAACGGGATTTTGCGGTACACGGTCCTCTTACAAAAATGACATATATGGGCCATATATACTCGTATAAGGACATAAATACGGCAGTATACTGCGATATAAGGGAGCATATAAAGGCATATATGGCAAGAGGACACCACATATGAATAGGTATAGTGACGGATATAACCATGTATGTTGCAAATTATTGCCATATTTGGCTATATATAGCCCCTTATAAGGCGCGTATTTCCCATATCTTGCCTTATATGGCAGGATGTAGTCTATTTATGGCACGCGCTTGTTTCAGTATATACATGAAAAATATATCCCTCTTTTTGACGCGGACACATTTTTTTGTGAAAAGCTTGCCAATTCTAGATTCTGAATTTTAATCAGCGAATAATTTATTTTATTTTATTTTCTTTTTCAATCGGATACTCATCAATATTTTCTCAAGAGAAACACTGTTTACAAAGTGATTTAACAGTGATTCACACATTTTTTGTTTAGTGCATTCAAAAACAATTTCAGAAAAGATTACCTCTCTGTCAAGTGTGTACTATATATTAATTTGTGCATGCGAAAGTTCTTTGAAGATTGCAAAACAACTTATACATGCTTGCGATCATTTAAAACTTATTTTGCGAATTATCACCAAAAGTATACAAAAGATGCAGTTGGATATGAATCAACTATTCTAATGAGCTAGTGTTTTGAATTCAAGGTGATGGACCATATTCAGCTGAACACAAATCAATTCCTGAAACCTTCAAAACACCTTAGCAAATGCTCTTTTCAAAGGCTTAGGTTGCATCAACTGTATGTTTCATATTAGCGTGATCCAGAGTTTATCTGAACAGAAAACAATAAAAAAAATTAAAAAGTATTTGTTGTGTCAAAGCTAATATATCCTCTGAAAAGATTACCTTAGACTTGCATGAAGCATTTTTAGGAAGCCGTTTTTGCCTGAAGAAATAAACATGAACATTATGTGCTGCTGTGCAGGCCTACAGCAACATAATTCATGTTTATTGTTAGAGCAAAACGGGCAGCTATGAGTCATTACACAGAAAAGCTTACATAAATATGATTACATCTCAAATGCATATTTTGTCAAGACGCATCTGCAAACAGAGTGAGTGTTAAAGGGGTACGGAAACAAAAATTGAAATATTCAATTTCGTTCGGAAATGAGTCAAGCATGACGGATAATAACCGTAAATTATAATCGCACGTTTGTATTTTGAACGATTGGCTATATTTTTCGTTATAAACGGTGCACTCGAGCAACCGCTCGAAGAGAAGCGAACGGAGAGCGCGATGCGTCATGGGATATCCGGCGCAAACAAAAACAGAAAGAAACGATTCCCCACATTCGTGACGTAGCAAGGCTGGCGGGGTTATGAGCTTTGCCCTTGGTGGCGTTGTCAGCGTTGTGGTGGTGTCAATAGCGTCAACGCGCTTACAACCGAGCCGTTCGAAGTACCCGTGGGGTGACGAGCGTGTGGCTGGCCCAAGGAGCACGTAGCTTCCACAGCACTGTCAGCTTAGGGCTGAACGGGGTGGAGAAAGCAACTTTTGTCCGAGTTTTGAGCGACTGGCTAATCTTCTAGGGGGAGAATGGCTGTATCCGGGTGCACAGACGAGGGTCAGAGAAAGAGGGGAGTCTACCCTTTTCGTCTTCTTGGACTGTTTGGTTCAATGCGTGATTTGTGAGTTGAGGAGGAAAGCTAAGAAGGAAAATGTTGAAATGCCAAAGAGTGGCGCTGCTCCGAGGGAATCTGCTACGTCACGACTACGTAGCAAGTTCCCCTACGTTGCTAGATTACCTCCCAAATAGGCTCCGCATGCATCCACCAGGTGCACATTGAAAGATAGTTTATTTAGCTTTAAAATTAGTTTTCTTGTGCCTTTCAACGGAAGACTGGTGTTTTTGAGGTTAGGGTGCAACATGCAACACATTCAAGAAACAAAAGGAGCGCTGTAATTTTCTTTCCCTACCCTTTTAAGGTATGTACCATTAGTAAATTTAATATGAAAAGACAACAAGGCCAGAGGTTGTGGTAATCACTTAAACTACTGGCTCTGGCTTTTATAATAAAATAATAACATACACCACCGAAAATTGTGGTTCAAGGTGCATTTACAGAACAAAATTTCATCTATATTCTTTATTTGTGCAATAAATAGGCCAACACATACGGTCAACCGTGAGCCACATTGCAAGAAAAGAAAATGATATTCTAGCTACAGCTCCGACAATCAGCAGTTCTATTAAGAAAAAAACATGTAAAAAAAGAAGTGTGCTCGGCCATTGGTGCCGTTGAGCTACCGGCCCCGGCCGGCGTTGGGGTTTCGTCTTGCTCACTGGCCAGTTCAGCCGTAGAAGTTGCAGTGACTGGCCGGCATCGGGTTTTGCTGTCTTTGCTGGCCAGTCTTTCCATGGAATTCAGTAACTGGCTGGCATCGGTATTTTGCAGTCTTTGACAGTCAGTATTTTCATGGAAGTTCAGTGACTGGCCGACATCGGCGATTTGCTGTTCAAGCTGTCGAGCCCCGTCATGGAAGTTCCGTTTACTAACCGGTATCGCTTTGTTTATTGTTTTTTTTTTTTTTTTGCCTTTTTCACTATGCAGTCAAGTCATTGAGATTTTGACGAACTGCGGCAATTCATGAAGAGCGAGTGGAAATGTTTGCGTTGATCAATCCTTCCTAATGACTGCCGACGCTGGCGTATTTGATCCCAGCATGGCAAGGCTGACGTGTTTTATTGCGAAAACGCGAGAAAAAACAATGCCGTGAGGAACATTTACAGTTCAGGATTTAAGAATCTGACCGTCTGCCACGGAAAATAAATTTTACAACGCTGATCGAACGATACTTTTTTTAGAAAGCTAGTTTAATTTGATGTACTATACTTAAGGTCCGGCGGTATAGGCACGTGTTTGGCTCTGATAAAAATTAAAAACGATATAGCGGAGTCCTAAAAATGAAAAAAAAAAAAACAATGTGGCTTGATTGAGCACGCGCCTTGAGTTACAAAAACAATAATAAACATTACTTATCAGAAACTAGAAAAGTAAGAAATTTTTTTATTTCATATGACGCTACGAGAGTGTGAAATTGAGTGTGAAAATATGCTATTTCAGGCAGGAATCGACTGTTTTCTGTGGTAGTTACGATCACCTAACAGAAATATTTCAAATGTTTACATAGCCATACAATATCTGTCTCTTTGATAGCTTATGTTATACGACATATCGTACGAAAGAAAGATGAATATAAAAACCTTTTTTTTTTTTACGCAAGAAATCGAGAAAGCAGCAATGCGTTGGGGATGTTTACACTGCCGGGTTTGTGAATGTGGCACCTTGACGCTAAGAAAAATAAATGTTACAACGCCGAACGATACCATTTCTGAAAGCTAGTCTAATTATTCGCGCTGACTTGAACCGCAGGAATAAAAACGTGTTTAGGCCTAATAAAAAAAGTAAAAACTGCGGAGCGCAACCTGTATAAGTAAAACCAAGCGGCACGCGGGGAATAGTACTGATCACCAGAACTAAATTACATACTGCTTTCCGGAAGTCAGAAAATTAAGAGGTGTGCTTAATTCGTAGCGCGCTATGAGCTCAGCTTAATTACTGCCTTAAATAGGCGGTATTCTTGTTTCAATAGTGGGTGAAGATGGCCGCTTTCAGAAAAACTTTGGCGGCATCACTGTGTCAGTTTTACCCATTACACATTTTCCCATTTTGCTCGCAATATGCTCATTATTATTACATTGTTTTCTTCATTGAAACGACTTGCGCTGCTTGCCTACTACACTGACCCAGCTATTAGCACGGAGGGAGTGAATATCCCGGCAAAACAAGAGGGTCACGGTTTTTGCATTGCAACAATTCAAACTTGGGCTCGCACTTTTTATTTTCACCTTCTGCGTGATTGTTGCCCTAAAGCACGGTGCCAACGACTGCAAAAGCATAGAAAATATTAAAAAAATAAAGAGTAATACAAAAAGGTGAGAAAAATATTTAAAATAATAAAAACTAATACAAAAAGGTAAGAAAAAGATTGTGTTTACTGCGATTGGAACCAACAACCACACGCTCAACAATACAGCACGTCAACGAACTAGGCTAAAGTCGCCCGGTCGACCTGTGCTCCCTTTCTAGAAGGTTGCATGTTTGCTGAATTCGTTTGGAACCATTGAACGCTTAGTTTCGTATTTAACATTTTGCTCTACTTTGTTTCAGCTTCCGTCCGAGCGAAGCCAAAGCTACGTGTGGCCGGAGCCAATCACACGCCGGCATAGGTCACGCGATCTCGCCTGCACTTTTGAATTACTCCGTTACGCCGCTGGTCGTCCGCGCCGCCCGCGCTTGCCGAGTATTTAGTCTGCTACGGGTGTATCAACGGTATAGTCTGCTACAGGTTTAAAAAGTGCCCTTTCACGTTCTGAAATTTAGTCACAGGGGATGTCCGTTACGTAGGCTGGCCGCTGGTGTCTGTGTCCGAGCTTTGCGCCTGTTCGGCATTTCGGCATAGTTTCGAGATGTAAGTACACATTGCTAGGTGTCCGATGACCCGGCCGTTGATGTTTCCTTGTGGCTCGAGGCGCCGTCCTTTCCACCAGCTTCTCGTCGTTCAGTGTGATTGGCAGGTAAGGGGGTGCCCTGATTTCGCCGCGTATCAGTGAATTGTAGTGGCCCGGACGCTTTTCTTGTTTACAACGCATTCGCGGTACGAAGCGGCCGGAGTCTCCTGCCAAATTTGAAAGTAGACATTCATCACGACTTCTCGCGCCTGACGCCCAAACGTGCCTTTGCGAAAGGACGTTTTGAAGCGACTCGGTGAGAAAAGCAGCGGAGCACATGATGCGGCCATTACGGGAACGAAATCACACAGAAAAACGGAGCGCTGCAGTCGTGTTGACAGCGGATGTACGTGTTTTCACCAAACCACATGCATTAACATATATTAGTAAAAACATAAGCTTCAGATATTTAAATACTTTAGTTGCAAATCATTCTCAGCAGTACACATCTGTAATATTGTACAATGTTTACGTACAAAACAGTTATCTAAAAAAATTCTTTTGCGGACTACTTTGCGATGCGTAGGAATGCTCTTCTCGAAGTTGCGAACCGTCCCTCAGCCTTTGGCTGCGCTCGGACGGATGCTGAAACGAAGTATACGTGTTCAGGACTTATTCATAATATTGTGGAAATATTGACGTGCGCAATAATTTATTATTGATGTGTCTTTTATGAGTTTTATAATGCGGTTTGTTGACCGTTTTATTTCAAACGGGTTGAAGATACGAATACAATCTCATCGAATCAGCCTATGGGCCTCCTGCGTTGAAGCTTCGAACAAACTGTTGCGCCCTCGTTTCGGGTAGTACAAGCTCACCTGGTTGGGACTCCCACTACTGTGGCGCCTTCGTCGGGATTTTTTTTCCTTCTGTGTAGTGCAGAAGAATGGAAAAACACCTTTCGACGTCCGAAATCGGCTACATTCAACGCCACAATATTAGACACATTGCCCGCCGCCATAATAGCTGTAACTGCTGCGAATGCGTCAAATACGTCCTTCCGTACGCGGGGCGTTTATGAAGGATTACATTGACGTCCTCGCCGAGTTTCATCATGCTACACTTGTTCGGCTTTTTTTTTTTTCTGGACAAACGTTGCGGTTAGCATTGAACGATTCTTGTATATAGTAAAAATAACCATTTGAACTAAAGTAACCCTACACCATAAGTCGTTAATTAGGAGCGGGGAGTGGACAACAGGGTTATGTGAAATGAATTTAAATGTGATTCATGCAAATTGACTAAAATTATTACTTTACGCTTCGTTTCTATGTTGTTTAATAAAAAAAACTTTTATGCATTGCAAGACGAGTCAAAATGTCGCATATTGCACCGACAATTTTCGCATAAATTTCAGTGGCAATTTTTTTTTAATCTTTATCGCGCGAATACCTGATCAAGATTCATGCTTTAGAAATATGTCTCACATTGCCAATGAAGTGCCCCTAAATTCAGTTGGATCTCAATTGTATTTCGAAATCCCCAATTTTTGTTATATATACATATGCAGTAATCAATAAACGTGTTCTGTAATATGCGATTTATAACAACATTTAAAACACCGAGAGGAGTTTAAATGCGCATTTCATATACTACTTAGGTTAAAATACTTTATTAAAAAAGCACAAAAGAGAGTGTCAATGTCTTGACATTGACAAGAAAGAATGTCTTGAGAATGAATGGTGTTCAGGTATATACTCCGTACCACTTCATGTCCTTCCGCAGCCAACGCTACCGTCTGATGGACTCGATAAAGAATCACAAAAATGCATCGTCACGGTGCTCATCACCTTTGTGCGTTTGTAATCACCTGCTGAACTAATCATGCACAGTAAAGCCGTGGCGATCCTGCCACTTTTATGTGCCTGACAGGTTTCGACCTGTGATGGGAAACCCATAGGACTTACGAGCGCCAGTTGATTATCTCTATCGGATCTTACCTTTGTTTGCTGTCGGACTTGATAGAGAGTTTTAGAGAACCGTTTCTCACATTCGAAACGGTACGACGGGCCCATCGTTATGAATTGCGCGTGCCCTTCCGCAGAAGACCTTCGCATGCGCAGTTCTTTCCGTACGGCTCACGGTTCCGTACGGCTCACGGTACCTCAGGGTACCTCAGAAGAGAATTTTAGGGAACCGTTTTGGCATGAACGATACGGTACAATCGGCTCTACGGTATGAACTGCACATGCGCGAAGCCAGCTGAAGCCGCACCGTGTGTCCAGTGTCTGAACCGTAAGCTGGGATCTTGTGGTCAAAGCGGCTGACACTAGGAGCGTTGCGACTCTTATATGGAGCGGCTGTTTCGCCGTGGGAAGAGGGTTACCGTTACTTCAACACTGAATAAAAGCGATCGCGTATGTGCCTGGAGGAAATGTCATTGTGGCGGTGAGAGAATCGAGATGAATTTGTTATAAATAAAAAGGAAAACAAACGAAACGCGATGTCTAACGTCGCTATTCTCGCCGTTAACAATCTCCTCCTTGTTGAAGTTTTTGTCGCCGAATAAAGCCAATTTGAACTCATCGTCACAAAGTTTAGCGTCATGATTTCCTCGAAGATTCTCTGCTCATTTAGCAGACCACCTGTTCAGTCCTGGTGGGGACACCGCAGCCACATTTGGCGTTCCCATTCTAGCAAGACGAGACAAAACATGGCTAGTTTCACAAATTTGGCTTCAAGCTACTTCTTAAAAGGGAAATGTTTTTCCTTCGGTTCCGTGAAATTACCAAACCACTCCACCCCCCAAAAAAAACATTCCTCCTCTCTACCCACTTTGCGAAGCAATTGCTGATCTTCATTGTTTGGGGGCGCGACCTGCACCGATCGTCTCCAAACGCGGCTCTCTTAAACCGTTTCATGAAAAACTACCTAGACAAGGGACACACAAAACACGTCACACACAGACTCATATATGCGAGTATGTTACGTCTGTGTATCTATTATGTTTATATTAATACGCAACGCATCCATAGACAAATCGGCCAAGTCGAGGCTTTTTTGAGGTTTACCTGGAGAACCAATAATGAAGAACATATATTTCGAATAAACCCTAACAATATTATTGCCTCAATGCGTTAAACGAAATGCTTTATTTAGGCGTTTTTTTTTTTAATTTTAACTAAATTACAATTTTATTATTAAGTGACAACAAAACATGCAAATCTTTAGGAGGCTGTTTCTTGAGATCCAGAACGATTGAATTAATTCTGATGCTTCTCGTATAACATTGCTGAGTGCGCAGTAGCAGTATCCTCTTGGTCTGCTGTAAATGTAAAAACATAAAAGCAAAGTTTGCGTTAGGCTGAAAATGAGTAAATGGGCTAGTTGACTGCGTCTTAAAGGGCATCTGACACCCCAAGATACATATTTTGCATCATCATAAACGCCTGGATCTTTTCCCTGGGGATCATCCTAAAGATTTTAGACTTGAAAACTGCGCATTTGCTGAGAAATACATCATTTCTAGGAATCCAGATGTGATACTCCTTCCCGAATCAACGACATGGTTGGCGTAACAATGCACCCCTTGCCTTTTTTGGGTGACTCTGAAGCAAAAGTCCTGTATCACTTTCTCAGTTTTCTTTTTTTTTTTTGTTTTAGTGGTGTTTACGGGCGCTTTTGTCTCTCAACTGGCCAATCGCACGGTTATTTCGCTTTACACTTGCATCTGTACAATCTCCGAGTGTAGAAGACGCGCCACGTTTTAGCTATATCTTTTTTGTAGTAGAGTATTTAATGAGTATATATATATATATGAATAAGCAAAGAGGAAAAATACGAGTTGCAGGCTGGTGAGCACCACGAGGGATAACCCAAAATTGTTGATCGCCCGACAAAGGACTTTCATTTTTCGGTACGCTTCTTTTTCATGGCGCTCCCCTTTTCATGGCATTGCTTCCCAGTGCCGCGATTTTCGGAGGCCAAAGTACCGATCGACCGACATATTCAGCACCTATCTTCGCGAAAATCTCGCTTGAGTTTACCATAGTATGGGGCTTTAAAGGTGACTAAGTCAGTGTATTCTTACGGGCCGAGGTAATTTTGGGCTGCCCTTCATTTCGTGTTCGAAGAGAACTGCGCACGCGGCGCTCGTTAGTGGAAAAAAATCAATTGCTTTCTCAAGGACTGAGAGGTTATCCGGCACCGAAAGAAACAACACTGCCGAGCCGTAACCAACCTCTCAGCGAGTCCTATTCCTCTCAACGCCCCCAGCAATAACGTTTTTAGATCACTCAGTTGACAAGCTCCGCAAAAAAGCAGCTGTTCGAAATCGGTCTTTCTCTGTTGCCTGTCCGCGATCATGTCGGGCGGATTGCGTTTCAAGCCCCACCAGCGTCGCAGAAGGCATCGAAGGAGGCATCCAAGGAGGAACTTTTCCAAACGGCACTCTTATTGCACCGACTTTACCGATAACGTTATGTTTACTGTAAAAAAAAAAAAAATGATGAAATTTCTTTCCAGCCCAGGTAATGTGCATTCAACGTTCCACCGGTTACGCCGCTTTTGTCCATAACGCGGGCTGATAGTCCAGCAAGCGCCACCGAGCGAACGCGCCACAAAACGGCGCCATACGCTCTCGGGAGCTTGTCAACTGACTTTGATTTATAGCGTTACTCAGCACACTCGCCAGGTGTCGCCCTATTTAGAGTAAGAAAAAGGAAAAAAACGAGACAGCCGATGCCTTGTTTTTAACGCTTCCGTACTTTGGATTTTTATATATCCACGTCAGGGGTGTTGTGCGCTTGCAATGGTCTCAAAAAACTAGTTGGATGAATGCCCTTAACAATTCAACACGCGACATCTCACTTTTTATTGTGCCTTCTCCTTTTACGTCGTCAAAAATCGAGCAGGAGTCCGTATTGGGGGAGGAGGACGAAGATCTTTGATAGGCTCTTTCGCACTTTAAGGAAATGTTTAGAATTAATGATGCTATGAAATAAGAGATATGATGCCTAGAAGATGAAATATTTGTATTAAAAAAAACTATTTACGAAGAAAAATATCAAGAAAACAGGGATATTTAGAACGATTTCTCGGGCTCCGTTCAGTCTGGCTGAGTTAAAAGTGTTGTGTCAGTAGTGGCACCTTATACCCCGGTCAGACGGGTTACTTTAGTGCACTTCAACGGAGTGCACTTCGCCTTGAGCGTCATTTGTGTAGTGTACCACACGGCTTCTTCTCGAAGAACACACTCGGCTGCAAGTGAGCTTGCTTCTTGTTCCTTTCCTTCTTTTTCTTTATCTGACCTTGTGAGGATCGGTCAGAATCATAAAATGGGCCTAAATATTCTCACTTAACGCAACGTGGTCTTGTAGCATGTCTTCATTTAAAAATAATAAAAATTTCTGAGACAATTTAGGTGTTCGGCGGCACTGGTTTAACTTAAATCCACTTGGTTGAAGTACGCTAAATTAGCCCGCCTGACAGGGGTTTTAGTGGTGCACAATCCATTGAAGTTGCGACAGAGCAGGACATGAACGGAGATGGATCCTGTAAGACCATCAGTATGCGGGCTGCTGAAGTGTTGTTTTCCTCTGGTTCCTCAGACCAAACGGAGGTTCTGGTGGTCGCCAACAACTCGCAACCGGGAAGTCATTGTCTTCGATTCTTCTCGGCTGCCGTCTGGTTGTCATGTGACCTTGTAGTCCAGTTCCGGTTCGGTCCGTGACTCCCAAGCACTCAAACTCAGATTCTTTGTCTCGCGACACTTGGACAGGGGAAGCAAGAAAAGAAGCAACCCAATTCTGCTTGAAAAGCTCCCCCCCCCCCCATACAGCAGCAGACGATTAAGACACATACTGGCACAATATATATAACATCACTACAAGCATTACCAACAAATAAAATATTAGTATCAAAACAGCAAAGAGAAAATAAGCCATATTGTATAATCCCTTTAGGCACTTAGCATGCAGAGATATCCCTAGAAAAACCTTTAACAAAAACAGAACGCATTTCTTTTCGAGTCGAACTCAGCATCTTCATGTTAAATTCGCTACACCAATTTAGAAAACGGGGTACAGTAGATCTGATCATTTGATAGGCATAATTAGTCCTTTAATACGGTCATTGCTGCCCGCCGCTGGATGCTCGGAGGACACCGCTTCGTTCCTCCGCTGTCTTCTGGAGTCTCTGGCATTGTCCAGAGGGTGGCTGTCTGCCGGCTACTTGCCGCCCAGTCCTGGTTCGGGCCATTTGTCGAAGCACCCAGGCCTGGCTGTCGGTCGCTACTCCCACGAAGCCCTCCATCTTTTCCACTAACCAGAGCGAACTCCAGGAGGAGGCAACTTTCCCCCCGCCTCGTCTCGCGTCCTCTCCAGCGTTGGCTCTGGTAAAGCAGAAAGATGAAAGGTATCAAGGAAGAAGCTTTTCCTTTTTTTCTTAACCTGCAACGGGGTATAGTCTCTTAGTGTCATTCCTCAAGACTTCACCGTCACCGATGGACCCTCCTACCCGCTTCCCCTGCTTGACAAGACCAGTAGAAAGAAACTTCAAGTTGAGATTTTAGTAGTTTCGTGCTAAATTAGCAACAAAATTGACAATACGAGTCCTGGCGTCAATCAAAAATTCCCCGATAAATTTAGCGGGATATTTGGCACCACTGAGCTTATGTCACGTGTTGTCATGCTATCACCTTACACCACGACTTGACCCCGTGACTTAAGGTCACGTGACTTTTATTTCCCCTTAATTTTAGCGGGGAAATTAGAAAGGAGTGTTCTTCAGTACCTGAAAAGACGCGAAATGCCTTAAAACATAGTTAAGAAATGGACCTTTTGTAGAAACATCGGTTCTAGAATAAATGGTTCTAACTTCTAATACCCTCTCTCTCTTCCTTCTGGCGGAGCAGAGATGGAAGATGGCTTCTTTGTGTCGACTTCGGGGAAGATAACCCAGGATGGGAACAAAGGCGAGTTTCGGGGAGCCGTATCTAGGTCACAGCGGGTCAATGGGCGAACAGGATGTGGCTGACGTTTTGGATGTCGAACGGGTGGGAGAGGCCTTGAGCGCACGTTGTTTTCTAGACACTTGGTCTCAAACCCAGTCGCGTGTCTGGGTGGCAGCACATATTCGCCAAAAGGTCCATTTCTCCTTCAGAGGATATCGCAGTAGAATTTCATCTGCGATAATAACTTTTCCAGAATCCAGGTGCCACTAAGGAGGAGCCTTTCCACTCATCTTCTTCAGCGATATAGTGCTATTTTCAAGTAAAAATAAAGAAAAAGCTCGTGATTTTGTTGCGGTTATCAGCGGACGGCTTAACCGTGAAAGCCCCCCCCCCCCAGCGAGCTGTGAAATTAGCTTTGTTTTTGTTGTTTTTAGAGCGCAGCTCTTATACTCCGTTTCAAACATAGCGTGCAACGCAGTCAAAGCTAGCGCGCCGGTTTGCACTGCCGACCGCGCCTACGTTCACTCCACAGAATAGTAGAGCCCCTCCAAAAAAACAAAAAAGTCGAAAAATGTACATCTTCGGAGCTAGTAACTGATAATGGCGTTATGATTTCGACGGAACACAGATTTTTTTCAATAAAAAGGAACAGATAATGTAAACTACTTTAAATTGTTTTCCGTTTTTGTCCGTGCGGCAGCCGCTTCGGGTTTTGGGTTGTGCGGCTACACTCTAAGAAAAAAAGGGTGTAGTCGGGTGCATCGGGCGCGCATGCACCCTTTTTCTGAAAGATGCACCCTGCGTTACCCAGCCAGTGTACTTGTACACCAACAATGAGCATCCTCCTCTCCCTTAAAAACCTCTAGGTGTATCAGTGCACCATAAGCTAGCCACGCGACCTGATCAGCTTGTGCTTGGATTCCCTCTTGGGGGTCACTTTTTGGGTTGGGCAGTTTCTTAGGAAGTATGAAGCTATCCTGTACACTCGGTATTGACAGTAGAGTAGACGCTATGCTTGTTTTAGGCCAATCGGGTCTACGGGTAGGATCACGTGACTACAGTCTCCAAGCTAGAGATAAGGCAGAGCACGGCACCAGCCTGAAGACCAAGGCCACGGGTAGCATCCACTGCACTATTAACTTTCGGTCGAACTTTCAAGAGGATATAAGTGGCAAATCCTGTCGTTGTGTTCATTGTTGGGTTGCCCCTGAGATAAGCCTTTGCGAGGGCGCCCCCTTTTGGCCTTGAAGGAGCTGCTATTTTCTTTTTCTTTCTCTCCCTAAGCTGAAAGAATGGAAGAAGGTGCGCCGTAGCCGGACCAATGAACCGGAGGCTTTTTCATCCCTCGACTCCACTGTCTGCAAGGGCGCGGGTGACGGCAGGAGCGTGATCATGTGGTAAAGGTTACACGAATGACGTAGTAGCTTTTCCCGACCTCGGAATGTCTGCTTCTCGGCCAAGTTTCTTGTGGGGTGTGCTGCGACCAGCGGGGCTGCCGTAGATTTCGTCCGCGACAACGTATTCGAGTGTACCAAGATCTCCATGCGTTTCAAATATCCTACGCGTATATCGGCAGCAAGTGATTTCTTCAAAAAAGCCCAAGGAATTCATGTGATGCGTTTTGTGTTCGGTTCGGAAAATTACTGCTTCTGCCACATCGTGTTGAATCTTCGCGGACAACTTTCCTTTCGTTTTTGTGTTTGTGTTGTGCTGCTGTACCCGTGTCGACATATATTTCGGATTACATATTTCGAGTCCGGTATTTTCATCGTAAGTGCTCCGCAACCTACCCCTTTGCAAGAATTGAAAGTTCCGTTCCGGATTAACTCTAGAATTAGGCAGTGTCTATTTTCTAGCATCCGGGAGAATAATTTCCCCGAAATTCTATCGGCAGTCCCCTGCCATTAGCTGACCACAATCATGTGACAACTGCAGGTAGAATACTGACTTTCTTAATCTCCTGGCGTTCTGTGAAAACACGTTTTCGTTGATACACGTTCTGTAGACACGTTTCATCGACACTAACGTTTTATCGTCACTCGTTACGCGAAATGCACGCTGTAAGGACATTTTGTCGCCCGTGTATCTCTGAGGCGCGTGCTCACCGACTCAGCCCACCCGTTCACGCCGCTTCGTGTGGCGACAGTCTGCGGCGGCTCATTACGAAAATGTTAACCATCCTGCCCCCCCCCCCCCCCCCCCGTACACGTCACTTCGCGGGTACAGCTGTCGATGAAACTTCGTTCGATGAATGAATGGCGACTGCTGGTGGAATTTTGTGGAAATAACTCTGCCGGCTGCTTGGAGAGTAGACACTGCCTAAGACTCACTTCCGTTTCTTGTTCGCTTAGTGATCTTTTCAGTTGTGTAACAACTTCTTCGTACCTCTTAGCATATCACGGATTGCTTGCAAGTTTGTACTTGCTTACGGAACGAGCTGTCTAATAAACTTCTATGAAATTTGAAAACATTCCCGTGTGTCCGTTTACCTGTCTTTTTGCTATTACCGGGGCGCGTGCATCTTTTAAGGGTTTCCTTGATGTCTTAAATAGGTTTATGAAGTTAGTTATGAAGCTGGTGCATAAAGTGATGTGACCATGCACCTTTGAATCGGGTGCCCCTGTGTTCTCTTCGAATTCAGTGGGTGTAGAAAGAGGTGCAACAGTCCACTATTGAACGGGGTGCTCCTTTGTTCCCTTTGAGAGCAGTAGGTGCAGAAAGGGGAGTAATGGTACACTATTGAGCGGGGTGCATCTGTGTTCCTTTTGAGTAAGGCGAGTTTATGAAGCGGTGCAATGGTACACCTTCAAACGGAGTGCATCTGTGTTCCCTTTCATTTCATTGGGTCTAGAAAGAGGTGTAGCCGTACACCATTGAATGGGGTGCACCTGTGTTCCCTTCGAGTGAGATTTCTATAGAGAAAGGTGTACATGTGCACCTCACCAGCGGGTGTACAAGTACTCCAATATTTGGGGTGTGCATGTGTTCCCCCAAAGGGTGTAGTATATGTGACAAGCACTTACACCCCCTATGGGTGTACCCCATGACACCCTTTTTTTTTAGAGTGTATCAGCGTCTGCCCCTGCCTCGCCGGTTTGGAGAAGATGGCGTCTAACGCAGCAAGCTCAAGTACCTCTCCTGCTCGGATATTTTCGAAGATTCGTTGTGCGAAGATCTCGAAAAAGTGCAAGCAGGTGATCGCCAACGTCGCGAGTACAAGAACGCGATTCCCGGAGATGTCGGTTCGTGAAATCCTGGAGAGGGTCAGTAACGACACCGGAGTGTGCGCCCGTACTGTCGCGAAGTACAAGGCGCAGTGTCTATCTGGCAAGGTGGCGTCCCCGAAGCGAAGACCTCGCAACGTGAAGGTTTCGAGCTCGCGAACCGTCAACATTGACGAGTTCACACTCAACGCCATTCGCCTGAAGGTGCATCGGAAGTACTCTGAGAGGGAGATTCCTACTCTTGATAGCATACTGGAGGCTGTCAACGAAGACGACGAGCTGCCTGCTGTCGAAGACGACTTTGTGGAGGTTGCTAAAAGACATCGGCTTCACTTTTGAGAAGAGGAAACGGAGAACTGGCGCTTATCGAGCGCAGCGACATCATTGCCTGGCGTTGAAGGTATCTGCGAGCCATCAAAGAATTCTGAAGACAGGGCAGGTACGGATCGTGCTATATGAATTTACTAATATGGAACATGCATGCCGTCTTCGCGTCGCGCATACTCAGTGATGTGATTGCTGCGCCAATTGCGCCAAACTGCGCCAAGGGGCTAACCCTGCTACATCCTGCTACATTTTGCCAAAATATGGGTAATCTGCGCCAAGCCTGCGCCAAAGTACCAATTTTGGTCGCCTTTTAAAACTGAAACTAAACTGAGTACCGTAAATGAGCACGCGTGAGCTAGGTGGCGCAAGCGGCCGCCCGACACAAGTACCCTGCATCAATCGTTCATCCGGTCTTGCGTGGTTTATCGCGCTCTCGTTGCCTCGCGTCTTTTTTTAAAAAATTCAGCGATAGACGTGGACGTGTGCAGACGCTCTGAGGCTAGCGTGCATGCCGTCATCCTTTGAAACGAAATTATGTTTTTGTGCGGCAGGAGTTGCTTTGTGAGCTGAAGCACTCGCTCCTGAAAGCAACAGCCGTAGGAAAACTATATTTGGTCCCTGCCTGCCAGTCACCGTGGTCGCGCGACGTCGGGTGTTGCCGTCCCCACGTCGCTGCAGATATGGCGCTTTCTAAAATGAAACTAAGTACCGCCGCAAGTTCATCAACATTCCAGTTCTTGTTTAAATCACGTGTTACTTGAAAAATCTATCTTTTTTTCAAAGACTGCTGTGTCGAAGTATTGATTGCCTACGCTTCTCTCGGTGAGCCTTCTTTCGGGAGGGACCCCGGTACGTGAAAAATCTGCCGCGAAAGAAAGCTGGTGAAGAGAAGTGAGCTAAAGCAAAGAAGGCAATGTCTGCACTCTGAACCCGCACAGCGCGCTTGTTTGCCTTGAGTTCAGAAGAACGTTTTGACCCTGGCTCGCGATGTCTTGCATCGATGTGCTCAGGTTCTTTTTTTTTTTTTTTTTTTTCTCTGTGTTTAGCTTGTACCTCGCCTGATGGCCTGGCAAGCGCTGAACTGTTTTTTTGTCGTATGCTGGACAGTTACATTTTGAAAACAATTTTGGGAACCAGTTGGCGACGGAGCAGAGTGGCATGGTTTCGATCGAACAGCCATCTCTGCTGGCGCGACAATTTTGCATTGCATTGCAGTAGTTACGTGTTTAATCAGTTGGAGACTGCTTCCATTTATTATATAACTAGTCAACCTAATACTGTGCTATTTACTACTAAGCTGGTCATTTTCGAATAAATTTTAATATGGTGCAGTTTGGTTCTTTTAACTATAGTGGGTACATATGTATGTATAATTTAACTGAAGCATTGCAAAATCTGTCATTTCATAGGCATTTCAGTTACATGTTAAAAGACTCCCAGGTGGTCTAACTTCACTATAATTTGTTTATTGCGGCGAGCAAAGTGTCCTTCGTCTGTCCAGCACTTGAAACGAATATTTTAATTTTTTTTCTAAGAATATGCTCCAAAAGCCACTTTTGCTGCTCCGAAACACTGTTTTAGCTGCTCCAAAAGCCACTTTTGCTGCTCCAAAACACTGTTTTGGCTGCTCCGAAAGGTGCTCCAAAACGTCTTAGGCCAATCACATCACTGCATACTGTAAACGACTTATTTTTCGCGCGGGCTCAATATTTCGCGATTTAGGTCAAAGCTGAAATTTCGGAATAATTCGCGGGTTCTAATTTTCGCGACCCGGTGGGATCTCAATGTAGATTTCAATATGTCTGCGCGTTTTGTGGATTCGAACCACCGCCACCGAGACGTCGCGATCGCCAGAGCAGCGCCTCGTACCGCTCGTCCACGAAACGCGCGGAGGAACACTTTTTTGTGTGTGTTTTCATGCGCACTACTTCCGTACCTTTCCTAGCGTTGCACGCTATGTATGAAACGGAGTATAGGCGCCCGTTTCCGGCTTGAGCGGCGTCGCCGTCGCCCTCGGCATGGCAGTCGTCGTCGGCGTAACCGGGCGGTGCATTATGGGAAATGTGCCATAATGCACCGCGCGGCGAGGTGGAGGAGGGACGAGGAGGGAGAGCGGAGGAGGGGGAGAGAGGAGGAAGAGGGGTATACCCTCCCCTCAGTACCCTCCCCCTCCTCGTCCTCAAGAGCTGCGCTTCAATTCGGCGTTACAGGGTGATGTAAACGTCTTTTATTTTTTAGTTGAAAAAGAGGATATCCGGTAGGGGTGGGGACCTCCAAGGTCATCGCGAAGGGGGCCCTTTGTTTTGTTTTGTCCCATTGTTACCGGATTAGGACGGAAAAACCGGGGTGAGATACCACTTAATTTCTCTGCCCGGTTCTACTTCGGATACATATTTGCCTCGGTTCTTCGGATATTTCGTGTTCCGAAATTGTTCGTAAATACGATTTTCAAATGACATGTAGATCGCTGATATTGTCATAACAAAAACGAAATATGTCATACATTTCTTTCATGGTGTTGTGTCAAAGTGTTGCTAAATAATCTACCGCAAGTCGGAATTGCGTTGCGTCCTAAATAGAGAACCCTCAGAGCCTAGTTTTCATTCCCGCGAAGAAGTGCTTCGAAAAATGAAGCTACTCACTTCGAAAATATCTAATATCCGTGCGGCAAAAAAAAAAAAAAAATAATAATTAGTTCACGATAAAATCAGCAGCTATTAGATTCCTAGCTTTTTATTTTCCGGACAACCGAGTTTTGTTTTATTTCAACGGTAACCCTGATTTCTAATTCGGTGTGCGAATTCTTAATGGCACGGAAACAGAACTATATGTTGCACTGCCGCAACGCCGAAAAATCAATTACCATAAGTTTAGATAGTGTTGCGTCTTATATACGTACTGATCAAAAGGTAGCTCTATTGTCGCAAAACTATGCCTAGAAAAAAAGAAAGCTTCAAAAAATGTTTTTCATAATTACGTGTTCCGATTAATCACTTCGCAGAACTGAATTACCACTAAGGCCACAGCATCCTTTAGCGAGCATATCATTTGTTGATGTTTTGTTTTGTTCCCACGGACGAGACGCCGCCACTGCAAATCATTTAAATAAGTAAACGTTGTTGCAACAAGTAACAGCGTCAAGGGGCGCTGGGCGTTCTTTGGGTCATGTCATTATCTTTTTTAAGAGATCATAGGTAAAGAGCTTTCTTTTTTTGTCGAAATGAGCCAATCCTATGTCAAGCGAAGCTGAAATAAAGTGGAATGTTTGGGCATCAGTAAAGCTTTGAACCATGTAGCGCGGCCACCTCCGCAGTGTTTTTCTCGCGTAATATGACCGATTCCAGTTCAAAAACATAAGATCGATGCACCGATGGATCTGGTGCATCGTTCAGCAACTGAATAAAATGTGCTTATATTCAGTTGCTGGCTTGTTTCGGGCCGGCTTCCTCTTTGCGCTGGGGATAACGCTACTCCCAAGGAGAATTAGAGGGGATCCACTGGCTTGTGGCTGGGTTAGGCGTCGTTGTATGGCATTCTGGGGAGTTTGGAACTTCTTTGTGTTTTGTCGGTTTTTCTTTAGGAAGAGAAAAAAAAAGGGAGCGGGAGGTACAAAGCTGCGCTTGCGTTATCGTCGAGCAAAGCAATAATCGAGGAAATAACCCCGAAGTAAAGAAAAAAAACTGGAAACGCGTAGTGTTCATTTCATCAAACGCCGTTTCATCCAAAAAATGGTTTTCCCGTACCAAAACGCCTAATTACAACAATTATCCGGTATTTTTAAAAAAGAATCCTACATTGCTGACCAAAAAAAAAAAAAAAGGGATCGGGGCGGGTGGAGGGCGGAGGGGCTGGAACCCCGAATTTTTCCGCTTGGGTACACCCCAGGCGTGTCATGCGTCGTGCCATCCAAGTGTATGTCGTACGAGAGGACAATGAGAAATAACTTCATAATTTGCAAGATTCAATAATTTCAAAGAAACTATAAATTTTGAAATTTTATTGGCTGAAACCTATGACGCATTCTGTGAAACGTCGTTCGGTGAAATGTCCAATTCCCGGGTGCGGTTGACCATCTAGTGCGCAACAGAATCTTAGAAGCTTCGTTTTGTGAAAATATTATGACTGAAAATCGGCATCGTCTTTCAGGCACTTGCGATCTTTTGCGTTTCTGATATCGAAAACGGTGCAGGTCGATGCTAATGTCACGAATAAGATATTTCTTAAATGAGCTTTTCTGAAAAATTTGTCGGTTTCGCTGTGATTATTTCACCGGTGAGCTTCTCTCCGGTGAGCTTTTCTCCGCCACGCGTTGTCCGGTAAGGTTTTCGTCACCACCCAACAGTAACAGCCGACCGAGGACTCACCGCAGCCAATACAGTGCAATCGAACAACACCAAAATAAAAGGTCCGCAGGTTCTTGTCTAAAACATTTGCCTCTATTTCATAAAATACTAAATGAAGAGTGTGTTGGTTGGGGTCGAACAAAGAATCGTCAACGCGAGACTTTTACAACTTACAAATATCAACGTGTAATGCCTACTACTACCAAAAAGCTTGTTTTGTTTTCAGCTTCACTGAATAACTTTTAGCAATGATTGTTTTATTACGTAAGCAAAAAGCCTCCACAACTTGATACGCGAAGCGAATGTCGAAATTAAAACAAAATCCACGAACTATCCTATGTTTCTTACGCATTTTAAATACTTAAACATTTTAAATACATCACTTCAGAATATTTGAAATCGCATGATCGAATCACCTCTCCTACTTCGAAGAGAAAGAAGTGGTAAGACAGTATCGACGCTTTGACGCTTCGGTAGTTTTTGTCTGCCTGCAGTTGCTAACTTAGCCCTCACGCAAGGACCGCTTGAAACGTGAAATATTTCACTCCCATTTTCGTGACCCAAAACGCCAACAAAGAACCGGAAATCCTCCCAAAAACGCGTTCGGGCAATTGGCGACTGACTAACTTG
This sequence comes from Ixodes persulcatus, assembly GCA_013358835.2. Lineage (NCBI taxonomy): Eukaryota > Metazoa > Arthropoda > Arachnida > Ixodida > Ixodidae > Ixodes > Ixodes persulcatus. The sequence goes on from JABSTQ010010261.1 coordinate 1,131,627, forward strand.
GAAAAGTTTATCGCAATGCAAATCTCTGAAAAACAGATCTTGTTAGAGATATATTCAAAAAGACCTGGTCTTCAATGCTGTGAGGTCTGAATTGGTATTTAAGCCCTGGTTTATATTTAAACGTTCATGAAGAACGGAACGAAAAAAGGCTTTTCCAAGTAATTTTATGTTCCCGTAAAAAAATTTAAACTTTAAGACCGGGAAATGTAGCACCAAAATAATATAGTTTTTTTTTTCTTATTATCTTTCTTATAAAGCCATTCCCAAGTAAAACCCCTTCTGGTTCCTGAGAAAAAAGACCTAAAAGTTGCCACTGGAATTGCATAGGGCTCAAGAACATCTATATCCTCTTAAAAACTGCATTCAACGTATTATGAAACTTTAATAATGTAGGTCGCTGCTTTTTTTTTGTATGAGGTTTTTTTTTAAGTGTAATAAAATACGCATCAAGATGTGCCTACCCTAGATAAAAGATATTATAAATGTGTTCACTAAACGTGCGGGAACGTACAAGATCAAATAAGAACTGATATATGCCTTACGTACGCCTTAGTGCGCATTAGATGATTCATATAAGTTGCCATATGTTGATTGGACGAATCATATAAGACTTTTTTCTTATTTAAATAAGGTGAACCCTCTCTGCTTGTGATTGAATACACCGGAGACAACATGAGTCCGCCATTGATTTTCATTGGTACAAATTCGTATTGACCAGGGAAATATTTCAGATCAGGAAGATAAGTAGGTAAACATGAGTTAAGTTAAGTAAGCAAAGTTGAGCCCTCTGAGAGGACACCCGCAGTGAACTCACGTGTTATGACTCCATGCCTCGAAGTCCTCCTTTGCACAAATACGTGTGATACGAGGCACAGAAGAGCGCATCCCGCCGCGAACACACCGGAGTAGAAAAACATCCACCGGCCTCCAAATTCGGCGAATGTCGTCCCACCGACGAGGCTACCAAGCGACCTTCCTGGAACAAGAACATTTTCACTGAATTCGAGGGGAATGTTTTCCTAAAAAAAAAAAAAAGTAACTTTGCGGCATAAATAGGATACTGCGTTTCCGGTAAATGCATATAAACCCTGAAAATTACCTACCAAGCCAATTTCATAAAAAAAACGTATTTTAATAATTTTTTACCATTAAAAAAAAAGGAAACTTAGTGATAAGAAAATATATGGTAACGAAGGAGTTGCAGCAAAGCGTCGTCTTTGCGTGAGGGAGCAGGATAATGAGGTGAAATAAGCGTCATCCAACCCATCCGTTCAAAGCTTCCACCCGATAGATCAGCATGTCAACGCCTGCACAAGTTGCGATCCAGAGCTCAATGGCATCCTCACATTAGGAGGTCACAGGTCTCGGTATGGCCGGGAGATAATCGAGGCTTTTCGAGGCCACAAGCCCCGGGTTACATTGGATCCCCCTCTCACAGCCTCTTTGACACCGAGGTCTCGTATTTTCGTCTACAACTGCAGCCCACATAGGTTCACCAAAGCCAAATCTCCACGCGGGTAAAATCGCCGAAAACGTCTCTTTCCATTTATCCCCTTTCTTTATCTCCTTGCCCTTCTCTGTTTAGTCAGGGCGTCGCTGAGGCGATCAGCGTCATCGAGGAACGTCAATAAATGTTCAAGCTACCAGTTGGAAGGATGTTTTGTCCTGCACTCCTCCTTTTTGCCGGTCTTTTGTCTTTCCTTTAAACCCGTAACCTTCACCTAATTTTCAATTTTTATTTTTATTTTTAATTCGCCTTTTGGTGAAGATACTTTTCTTTGTTTACAGTTCAAATACGTAACTTCTTGCCTTGTAAGGCTTTTCTTATACGTTTTTTTTATAGAATATTGTTAATATTTTAGGCGTTTTATGCTCTAATTTTCGTTGTCTCATTGCTATTTTCATATCTGCTTCAGCAACTGTTTCCGACTCTATTTTGGCCATTGAACTATACAGCGACTCTGTGTGTAATGCTTATTTATTTACAATTTGTTTCGCGGTACTGCTACGTGGGTGGGCCTACCGAAATATCCACCTGTTTGAGGTAGATGAAATGTGGAATGAATGTAAACTCGCCGGGTTTAGATTATGATGTGTTCTAACCAGCTCGCCTGCATACTTTCGCCTCTTGCGTGTATCAGTGCCTCCTATATACTTGCAGCACTTGGCAGAACGACCTCCCGAGGCTGTTTGCACGAACGCTCGTGGTGACCGCGTGACGGCGTTGTGTTAACAGGGTTTGCCTAGATTGTCTAGAGGGAGTAACTCAAACCACGGAGAACGTAAGCAATTGAATGGAGGACACCTACTGGTAAGACTTCTCAAAGATGAGCATGCCTTGCATTGTCGTATGTCGAGGGGAAAGCGGACGGAAATGACGTAACCCGAATCGAGCAGTTGGGAATGCTCTCAAATACAGGCATACTAGACGGGGTCTGCATCGTCCAACTTGACCTCGTTTGTCTTCGCCGTTCGACATGGTTTCCGTGATCTCACCGTGGAGATAGGCTGAAATGACATACAAGCTACTAAAATGAATGCAATCTGAAATTTAACTTTTTTTTCTTTTTTTTGGATGAGGGGAAGGGGGGAGACCAGTGGCGACTCATAAAATACGTTTGTTTTCAGTGCAATAGTGTACAGCGAGTACAACAGTGGCTGCGACAAACGACCTGGATTCAGTTGCGCGCCTCGCGGCGAAAGGTTGAACTTGCGGCGAAAGCGTCGGCTCATTGTTTTGCTATCATTTTGCTTGGCACTGAAGGTATATAGGAGGCAGGCACGTAGCCAGGGGGGAGACCCATGGGGCCCGGGCCCCCCCGAAATTTTTAATTTTGCTGGGACCTCCTCTCCCCCCCCCCTTCCCCTCATACGGCATTTTGTCATGGGCAGGCCTCCCCGGAAACAAAATCCTGGCTACGTGCCTGATAGGAGGCATTGACAGTATACGTATAAAACATGTTTGGCTATTTAGCGAATGATTATATTTGTAGTATTTCAACGTTTGTCTTCGTGTTAATAATGCGCATCAATATGGTGATGAGACTTTTTGAGGCACCCGTGCATGGTGGAGCCTATTAGGTTCCGTGGTCAAGCCCATCATGTTCACGCTACTGGCTTCGCGATTGGTCCTTCGTCATTCTAGTCTGCTAATGCCGTAATTTCATTGGCTGCTAAGCGCCCTTTGTTCCTTAAGCTGTTACTGACTATGGCATACCTGAGTGGGCGTTGAACTTACCGATGGCTTCGTCGCAAATGTTGAGAACGCACAAGACGGACGCCGCGGTACCTTCAGGCGCCACCTCTTTAGCGAACACAGTCATGGCGGGTGCTACAAGCGGATGTGCAGCCCCGGTGATGGGTTCGACGAGCAGCGCGAACCACGGGTTGTAGAGGAAGGCAGTGCCAATGTACCTCACCCCGAAGATCAAGAACGTCAATATATACGAGGGATAATAGCGCGTTTTTTTCAGAATCCAGCCGGACGCAGAATAAAAGGGAAGTTCTATGCATATGGAACTCACTGCGGATATTAACCCGATTATCAGTTTAGAGGCCCCTATGTCCTCCATAAACCACGTGTTGAACGTCATGTAGATTGCAAAAAAGGCTCCCATGGCGCATGTCCAGAAGGCGAATACGGCAAGTTCGACATTGATGAACGCTACAGAGATGTCCTTGAAAAAGTTGACCGATAGCTTGGTCATCCGAAGAGTAGGATTGCAGCAGAGGAGGACACTGTCCAGGATCATGAGCAGTGCATAGAAGAAGTAGCTTGGGAGGTAACCTGATTGTCCTCCCGTCCATCGGTTGGCTTCATCAATTATGGCTCCCACAATAGGACCAGCGGCTCCCATGCCGATTGCCCCTCCCGCTCGCTGCCATCCGAAGTCCCTCACATTTTCACCCAGTATCTCAGAAACGCCGGCGTCGGAGATAACAACCAGAGCCCCCGAACACAACGACCCCACCGCATGAAACACGGCATAGAACCACACAACTCGTTGATCTGTCGAACCCGCTGCGCAAGGACACTTGAACTGACAGGTGCTGCTGTGGTAACCAGACGTACCATTCCAGAGAGTGTGGCAAATGGTGGAGGTGTTCTCAAAAATGTAGCCCACATCGACTTCGCTGAATTCGGTGGTATACGTTGGACACAAGACGAAACACTTCTCCGGGGGTTGAACGCACGCTGAGAATGAGTTCAAAAGCGTTACATTTCCTTCTGGGCATGATACCTCCCCCTTTGGTTCGGGCGTTTCGATCATAAAGTCACTAAAGTAGAGAAGGCCGTTGAATAGGACTGCAAATGATTGAAGTGTCAGCAAGATTCTTGTTACGTTGTGCGTCCGGTCAGCAATGTATCCCATCAAAATCTTGAAAGGAATAGCGAGCAGAGGGATGACAGTTAAAATGTAGGCCATGGTTGCTTCAGGGATTCCGTTTCTCCGACCAATTGCAGAGCCGTATGGCAGAGTGGAGCCGATGGCTGAGGAAGGAAAGAAGCCCCATTTTCTTAGCATTTGCAAGAATAATGTTTTATTAACTAGGGTCAGAGATGTTACAATTAAAATATTTTATAATGCACTTTGTGCAGTCATATATTTTCAAACAAGTAGTTACGGGCTTAGCTGCATGATATACGTACAGTGAAGTACAAGCAGAAACATCTGAACAAATATAAAACCTGTATACCGTAATAACCCGAGAGATACTCCACCTAAACTAAAAAGCGAATCAGGCGAAAATAAGCAACGGGCCAACTTTCGGTGTGTGATCAAAAAAAGTTAGAAAAATGTGCTGATTTTTTTTATTTTTGTGGCGTTCGAAACTTCTGATTGCGGGGTATCAAAGACGACTGTCCTTCTCAGTTAGTAGAGAGTTTTAGCAGATCGTTTTTTCGCCCCGATAACGATACCTCCTCTCCCCTCCACGGCCTTGGGCATGCATCGTATCATTATCGGGTGCCGTTATCGGGGCGAAAAAACGATCTGCTAAAACTCTCTAGTAAAGGTCGCTGATTTCCTGTCATAGCTTAGTATCACCGTTTCTGTCAAGGTCACCGTTGACCAGCGCCCTGCATTGCTAAAAATAAGCTATCTTTCGTTTTTTTTTTTTTAATAGCGAATTCTGGGAAAGTTTGGGGTGGGCTATCTTTCGGGCGTGGGGTATGTTTCGGGATATTACGGTATATTGCGAGAGGTACAGTATACATTCCACTGGGACATGCATTGTAAACTTGCAGTACATCCAGAAAGCCGTATTCCTCAACATTTCAAAAGGTGCAGGCTGTAATTAACAATACTTTTATTGCAGCCCCTGTACTCACCAGCAAATATAAGAAAATAATGAATCTTCAGATACAAAAGTCTTGTGTTTATCCATGGCAGCGTCATATCTGATCTTAGCAGGACGGAGATATTCCTGCAATCAAACAATCACCTTGATAGCACACACCCTGTGTAAGGTTTCTGTTTATGCACTTGACCATTAGCTTCTCCAGAAATTAATGCACGAGAGTGCTTGAACAGCATAAGATAGTGAGCGTAATTTAAAATAACAGAATATTATAAATGATTAGATTAAACACTAAAAGATTACCTCTAATATAACTGTCAACACTATTCTCACTGTCCTGATCATAACATAAAAAATATACCACATCAATTTAGGAGTAACCGTAAAGACATTTAGTGACCTATTTATACAGAATTATTTTCTGACTCCTTGTTCACCCTTCTGAATGTTAAAGTTACATATTTTTCATCGATGACAATTCTAAGACTATTTATGACCATTACAATACGCGTAGTAGTTGGTTGGTGGGCTTCAAAAGTACTCCACTTAATTAGGCTTCGGTGATTCAGCCACACGTTTTTCTTTTTGCCACCTATGCATAATTTGTTTATGGAGGACAATTCAGAGTGATTGAATTCCGGAAAGATTCTAACCCGAGGCCGTGGGATGCAGAATGTTTTGACGTTGAATTCGGTTTTATTGAATATCAAATGCAGTTAAAATTAATAGGGTTCAAGAGGTTATTTGAGCATACGGAATTGTAAAGTTCCAGAATTAAGTTGGCATTTCAATTAATACGTTTCCATCTACCTAGGTTATTTTCTATGTAAAGCAACTGATGCTGTGAATGCGTGTTTGTATTGGAAGTAAGTAATTAGATTCTTGCAAAGTGATTTATGAACAATAAAAGTAAGTTTGGTCTAAGATGCATTCGTCACTAGTGTATTTTTATGTATGTAAACGTCTAACCGTTTTTTTTTTTCCGTTTGCAGGAAAGTTCGGAAACAGATGGTTTTGTATAAAAAATGTAGGATTTCTTACGAGTAGTGCGCCGGAGTCGAGTTTCATTAAGAAAGATCCCTTTGAAGCTTTACTAGTGTTTCTGCATCTGTAGCGTTTTACTTCAGGTTTTACACCTTTGTTGGTTCTAAGGACAAGCTGAGAGCAGATTTGATTTGAGTCGCTCAAAATTTACTAAAGGGGATATTCTCTTTTCGTACTTAAGAATATTAGTAAATAAATTTTACCCGCAAGAGTTAGCAGATAGTTTTAGGTTTCAGGTGATTAAACAAGGGCTCATTTGACAAGTGGAGGGGTGAACGGGCTGTTAAGAAAACTTTGGAGGAAAGAGGACGGGAACTGAGAGTCCATGCCCAGGTTCCACCGCTTTCTGGGTCAAAACGTTTTGCCTTAGAATTTAGAGCCCTGAAAGCTCAAAAAAGGCAAGGTATAGCCAAGCTCGGTATCATTTGGCCAGAGTCTGGGTGTTTCGGCCCTAAATTGTGAAACAGGGACAAGAGTTGGCTTTCACTGCCTGCTTCTTCGGTTGTCATATTGCTCTTTTGGGCCTCTCTTTCCGATGAAAATCCAGAAATAGGCTTCACTCTGTTCATTCGATTTTCCCCTTGCTAATTTGGGCCTAAATTTACAAACAAGTGCCGTAATTATGCTTCACTGCGGGTAGTGTTTCTGATATGCGCTATTTTTAGCTAATGTCTGGCACTTTATCAATAACGTGGCGGGCCACAGAAAACCATACAAAACCCAGAAAAGCGTACTTTGACCCTAGCTAACGCATTGGAGCAAACCCTTAGTAGACAAAAGCTGGGCACTAGCACTGCCGATCTTGGAACTGTACCCTGTTCACTAAAACCGTGCAGTAAGCCAAAGCTGCGGGGGAGACGGTGTATGTCAACCAGTTCAAGAGGAGGGAAAGGAGGAAAGGAAAAGAAGGGCTGGGATTCCCCGTTCCTCCTTGCCCTTGTTTTTGAACAGATCGAGATACACTCTCTCCACTTAGCTTTGCCTGTACTGCAAGGTATTAGTGACGCGGAATATAGCTCGGTGTTTCTCGGTCTTGCTGCCTGGATGCATCCCAAGATTATACTAGAGATGATACCTTGTGCAGCCCCTTCATACCTTAAAGCGCCTCAAAAAGGTGATCGATTATATAAATAGCTGGGGCGTGTTAACTTGCGAGACGGGGGGGGGGGGGGGGGGGGAGGGGGCTATGTCAAAAGAAACATATGACAACGTATGTAGGTGGTGTATCAAATTGAGGCATTCACGCTTGGTGCCTGGAGCAAGAACTTCTTTTTTTTTCTAGCGCACTGACTTTATGCCTGCGCGTGCAGGGTGCTGGCACTACTCTCGGATGCAGAGGGCTGGCAAGAAAGGTTGTGTAAGATTTCTTTATTTTTTTTGCTAGTGCATACATAGGCCGACAGGTCCATTGTATAAAGACTCAGGTAAAAAAAAAATTGTCAGTGAATTGTCGCCCTCGGGCAATCTGGAAGAAAATTGTAGCATATATTATTATGTCCCAAAGCTTGACATCTTCATTATTTGACTGCTGTCAGTGACTAAACGACGAGGGAGGCTCGAAGATGTTCTTTATATTGGAGCGTCTTGAAGGCATATTGACAGCGCTCCTTCCTTAACCTTCTGAGGGGGCATATTTCGAATCGCTTCAAGTGGATTGGACATCTTTAGATAATTGGCCGTTTCTCAAGTCACATAGCTCTTAGATCTAACATTTTATGTGTTTCTTCTGTTAGTAAACTTCAGTCGAAGATTCGCTGTATCCGACCTCTCCCCTCCCAACAGGTACTGACTTTCCCTAATGCACATTCTTGCCCTCTTAATAGGCCTGTTGCTCTCGGCCAGGGGGCGCCAGCGCGTTCTTAAGATCCGGCCATGTAATGCTAGTATTTCATTTAATTTATTTACCTTAAAGGCCTCTTTTAAGGACGCATTACAGGAGGAGGTTGATTGGTAGAATGCATTCATAACAACATGATCACACCATATGGAATCAACAGAGAACAAGATGCAAAATCAGGTTAACACGTCACATTGGTGTAATTGTTAACTTAACACAAAAAGGAAATAACGAGGAAAATAAAACATACGAAATTATACACGTTCTCTTGGTGATAAAGACGCTCGCATATTTCTTTAAATGACTCGTGGTTTGTCTTATGGTGAATTCAGCTGGTAGATTTGGCGAGATCAAACCCCGCTCGTCTGGGGCACGCGCCTTCACCTCTCGGATTCAAATCAAGTTGGCCATCTTCAGCTCGCAGATGTGTGGCAGCGCGAGCTCTGTGTAGCGCACCAAACAGCGGCGAAACGGTCCCGCACAATTCGGTCGAGCTTTGCGGAAATCGGCTGGAGCGCGCGCTACCTCACTTCTTTTGAATCGGCGTAGCGCTTGCGAGGCAGGCCCTCGAGTGGATCGCGCTGTTGTGCGAAATGACGTCAGGAGGGGAGAGGAGACTGTTAGAGGCTCACAAGAAGTGCGTCCTTCCGTTTCCGATCACGCCGGTTAGGTGTTGGGACGCTCCAGATCCGCGCTGGCACCTACGGCTGGTAGATCCAGAGTGTGCCGAAAGCAGCGAATTTTCTCCTCCCTCGCTGATTTTGGAAATCGATCCAGATCTATCAGCCGAATTCACCATTATTAACCATCTGGTTGTTTCTTTCATGTTTTTACTTACATTTAACCATCATTTGTGCCTACATTATGAAGATGTCTGTACTGTCTTGCCAAGCATTCAAGCGTACCTGCACTTAAGCGGGCAGGATTCATGAGAGTTTTTTCTGTAATCAAATAAACTTATCTTATCTTATCTTATCTTATCCTATCTTGTCATGTCATTCATGCTGTAATCGACAGTATGAGGGAAGAAAATAGAAAGGAATTAATATGAGAGCCGAATTGCTAAACTTTGCACGAGCTATCCGTTCGAGGAGAAATGTAATGGGCAGAATGGCAATATGTGTTTCTGAAGTGTGAGCTAACTGTAGTACGTCGCACGGAAGAAACACATTGGGTTTATTTCGCGCTTGTGGGATAATAAAAGAAGACCAAGAATCAATTTTAAAGCGGAGACACTACTTTCAGGCAAGAAATAGTTTAATATGAACCGGGCAGACTTCTTTTGAACCTACTCAAATTTAGAAGCTGAATAATTTGGTTTTATTTCCATATCACGCTTGCCTATTCAAGTTCAGGTGGAATTATTGTTTTATAAGCCAATAATTTAGTTGTTATAGGGAACGCATATAGGTTCCGCCTTGATAAGGTTCACTTTGATACTTATCGTTTTGATAAGGGACTGAAATCTCGCGCCTTCATTGCCTAATCAAAAAGATGAGAATGCTTTCCTTACTGTTCATTTGTTGTTGTTTTTTGTCATTTTTCGAAAATTTATATCAACCAATAAAATTCTGCCACATTGGTGCCCGCGAGCAATATGAGAGAAATTAATGACCCTCAACCGAAACACAGCCGTAAAAGAAATGTTGTTTTACAGAGGCATCGGTCAAATTTGAGAACTGATAGCCTATAAATGATCGAACCGTCCATTCAAAACGCAGCTCTTATTCGCAAGGCTGATTGTACATTATTGACGTCATGACGTCATGATGTCAACACAGGCTTAGCGGATCGAAGACGCAGAACTTGTGTCCAAGTGTTGTGTTTCTACGGTACCCTAACTAAAATTGGACTTTGGTAAAGTTCTCAAACACCCAATCGCAGATTTGGCACGTTGTGACCACACTTTAGTGCTTTTTTAGGTAGAGAAAGACGAAATGCCTTGTTTCTTGGTGTGAAACAAGGTCTATATTTTCTCGTTTTACACCAAGTACTAGGGCAGCCGCAGATACGGCACGGTGAAGCCAACAAAAGCAGCGCTAAAAGTTCGTCGTCATAACGCGCGCCATCTTTGTTGCTTGCTATCATCTGCTAAGCCACTCACGCGAAGTGAATGCGCCTTGAACAGGTGCTTTTATCGGCGGGTGATTTGTTTAGCTGGTGATATAGAGCGCACGAAGTGTATGAGACCCATGACAATATCTTTTTAGCCCTTTTTGATTGACTCTCTTGGATCCTAGTGTCGGCTACGCTCAGACTTTATGAGAAGAGGAATATATAGTGCGCTTCCGTAGCACTACGCATTAAACAGTTTGTTTAGCTTGAATCCGTTATCGTGTCGCCGTGTTTCCAACATCCGCATATTTAGGCCAGGAGGAGTTGCGAAGTTTTGTGTGATGACGTATCCCTAAATCTGTCTTTTTGGTTTTGTTTTTTGGCTACTTACTGCTGTCACAGGTGAGAGCGGATGTTTCGTTAGAGCAACACGCTTTTGCAATGACTAATCTTTCAAAACATATCCCTAAAGCAGATAGAGAACAACAACAGTGGCTCTAAAGACGCCGATATTTCACCGCGCAAGTCCCAGGCCGCGATACGGAAAGTAAAGCCGTGGGATACAGCAGCAACTCTACTACTTTTTATTGCGTTTTTCCACATATAGCGCCGAACAGAAGGCACGTCTAAATTTCAGATGCAATCTCTCGTAGCTTAGACAACGCTCTGCACCACTTTTGAAGAGGACAGTTTTAATTTTTTTCTTCGAGCCCATATAAAAACAAAAAAGGCAATACTGAACGTCACGAAATCATCTAAATACGAAAGGTTTCGTCATCATCTTCCTCTTCCTCTGGCGCGCAATCTTTTACCTTCATGTTTGGTCCGATCTTTATTTTGATTGTTTCAAGATAACAGGTGGCCTTTCTGTACTTTGTTTCAACCATAGCCTCCTATATACTCACAAAGCCTGGCAGAACACCACGAGAAGCGTCCACCGAAATCAAAAAGGTGGAGCGGCAGACAACGGATGAGAGGAGAGCCACGTGACTGGCGCCCCACTGCGGCGAGACGTCGAAAGACACTTCTCCCGAGCGAACAAGCGTGTTTCGGGTCCTCGCCGATGAAAAATCTGTGCGGTGACGTCCAGGGTCCCCGAGAAATTGCACTTTGATGCTCTGTGCTACCAGATCCTCGCGTTCCAAATTTGCAACCGAGCACTATATGGCTCCGTCGTCGAACTGCCAGGCTTTGTGAGCATAGAGGAGGCTATGTTTCAACTGAAGCCAAAGCGCAGTCAGCGGCTAAGAGAGTCACAGACAGGTGTACGCAGTATCGAATTTCATAGTCACGGTGTGCTGAGTTACTTTGATTGGACCGATCACGAAGAGGCTTGGACCGTTTGCTTTTGGGCGTAGGTTGATCGACGTTATCGGCTTCTCAGATCCGCAGCCTCCCGCCGCTTTTGGTTGGGACATTTTGGTCCTAAATATCGTTCCACTTCAAGTCCGACAGCTGCAGCGATCCAATGTAGCCAGCCAAGCAGCGGCGAGATTGCGACGTCAAAGCGCACTTTGTCTTTGTCGGTTTGGTTATCATCGTATAGACCAATCGCGCACATAAGAAGACACAAGATGGCGGCACATTCACTTAATGTGGTTGGTTTTAGCCGCTGTATAGCGAATGACCACGCTCGATGTTGACCATGACGATGCACTTTTCGCGGTGTCTGATTTGTTCCATCGCATCGTAGCCTCAGGTGCAGTAGGATATCAAGTGAAACGGAGTATAGGTTGGTCATATCTCAAGCATTAAAGAGAAGACCTAAATGATAAACGTATGCGCCGCGCTTCGTCAAAAAAAAAACAAGTAAAAATTAAACTATTATATAGGGTGTCAGAAGCCACCAAGCTCGATCTAAAATGGACCGTAAAAATCGACGACTGCACGAAGTAATCTGAGCTTTTCATCAAAGGTGTATTTCACAGGTCCGTTTTTTCTTGTAAAATTACTAAGCGTAGCTCTCTTTCTGTAAAAATGTGGGGTAAAAAAACTTACCAGTTTCAAGGGCGGGCTCGACGCAGACGACTGAGTCGTGCGGCGGGGCGCGTTTGGCAAGACGTATTGAAAGATGGCGCTGCCTCCTTATCGAGACTGGTCGCGACAACCGTGAGTTACTAAAATCAAGATAATCTTTTTGTAGTGAACCTTTGGTTTAAAACTAAATACGGACAATAAAAGCAAAACTTGAAGAAAAAAAAACCTTTAAAGACGTGAATTGGTGTGGGAGTCTACGCATTCAATTTCCCCGCTAAATTTAGCGAAGAATGTTTCGCTACATTTCCCGCTAAATTTAACGGCGATATTTTGTCACTAAGTTTAGCGAAAAATGTATCCCGCTAAAATTAGAGGGTAATTTTAGCGGAAAAATTTCCCCGACAAGTTTAGCGGAAAACGTTCCCGCCCAATTCAGCGGGAAAGTTTAACCCTCGTGACATCTCACGTGACGTCACGCGTGACGTCATTATGGGAAACATCCCACTAAATATAGCGGAGAAATTTTTCTCTCTTGACGTCACACGTGGCGTCACGTGTGAAACCATTTTGGGAAACGTCCCTAATGCAACGTCCGGTTATGCCGACGTCGACGCCAACGCCGCTCAATAACCCGGAAACGGGAGCCTATTAGCTGCGCTCTAAAACACGCCGAAGACATTTAAGACTGCTTACGTGTAGGAATGCGAAAGCATTCCTACACGTAAGTTGTGTGTAGGTGTGTGTAGAAATGCGAAAGCATTCCAACACACAGCGGATTCTTAGAAGCAATGCGCCACGTCTTCCTTTTTCACATGGCACTCCGGCGGTGACATCCCGCTCCCCCACTGTGCTATGCTTTTCTTTGTGTTTTATTTCTGAGGCGGGTCCGCTTGGACCTCGAGCGGCGCGTGCTTGTTGACGTATTGGTGTGATCGTCTCTCGGGCACAACGCCGCCACCTTTCTTTGAAATAAAACATAAAAAATAAACTTTCGCATTAAAAAAATAAATAAATATCGCGGTTGCATTACCATGGCGTTCTTGCTACCAACGAAATTCGTCTGCGTGTCCTCTGCTTTCTTTTTGCCGGTCGGCTACACCGTCGACGCTGCTCTCGACGCCATCTATCGATACGTGCACCAAACGCGCCCCTCCGGTCGATGCAGTCGCCTGCGTCGCCGCCCGCCCTTGACCCAGGCAAGTTTTTTGGCCTTCTTTTTTAGAGAAATGGATTTAGGCTTTGTAATTGTACAATAAAAACTCGGACCTGTGAAATACACCTTGGACGAAAAGTTTAGATTGCTTCGTGCAGGCGTCGATTTTTACGGTCCATTTTAGATCCAGCATGGGGACTATAGACACCCTATACTTTAGTTGAACCTTAAGTCTCGACGCAGCCGACGCTACGAGCTGAGGGTACGAATCACACAGTGTCGAAAGCACACCAATACGGTGTTCGTCCTGCTTCGGCAGGTCTTCTATTATCGCTGAACCAATTATCAGCAGAAAAGGCCCAGTGACTTGCGCTTCCAACACTGCTCGATCGGTCCCATTAGCTTGTAGCGTCGGGTACGTCTGAAAGCCGAGACACAAAGTATAGTGATTTCTTCATCATTGTCGTGACCTGCCGTTCTAACAGAGAGGAGGGGCGAAAAATCGGACAACTGCCGACAATGTTTCATCAAATATAGGCACGGCCATAGGTTACTCAGTCTCCCCTTTTGGAGCAGGAAGCGACGCCTTTTATCGTCAGTTTTCGTAGCCTGTCAACCGGTCCACAACGAAAAGAGTCGCATGGCATCTGACGCTTTCATTATTTTCCCCACTCTCATCTGCTCCTGGACTTGCGCTCAGATATAGATTTTTACATTCCTATGCTCCGTTCCACAGTTCGGGGGCTATATACCGATTCTACGCGCGCATGTAGCCAATCAAGCTTCTCGAAAGGGGGTCAGATCACGGCGTTTCTTCCGTTTTTCTTTTTTTGTTACCGTCAACGGATACAGTCAAACGCCAAGAATGCGTCGTGACATTACGTTTTAAAGCATGAAATGATTTTCAACGTAAGACCCAAATCCCAGATTTGTGTGCGTCCGGCCGTCCGTGCATTTACCGCTAAATTTAGTGGGGAAACTAACTTGGAGTTTAGGTCGCGTGACATGAATTTATTTCACATAAGCCGATGTCACATGATCTTAAACAAATTAGGCTTTCCCGCCAAAGTCGGTGGACAAATTGATGACGCGTGACCTGGCGTGACGTGACCTCTGCACTAATTCAGTTTTTCCACTAAATTCAACGGAAAACAATTTACGTGACGTGGCCTGACGTCACGCCACCTATGCACCAATCAAGTTTTTTCAGCGGCAAATTTGATGTCACGTGACCTGACGTCATGAGATGTGTAAATCCACTTAATTTCCCCTCTCAATTTTGTGGGGTAACCAATTACGTTATCCAGCAAAATGCTGTGAGGAAATCAATGCCACGTGACCTAGACATCTTCAGTTTCCAAACAAAGTTTAAAGGGGCAACTGAAAAAAAAACAGGTTTTTCTTTCCCCGAAATAACGGGTTAACGCCTTCTAAATTATCTTCAACGATCGCCTCCTAAATGCCGGGTTTCATGCAATATGCTACTTTGGAGATAAAGGCTGCTGCCATTTGAATGCGTCATCATAAGACTGTTCATCACAGATTTTAACCTATGTATGTCACCTCTAATGAAGTAAATTTTCCGCTAAATTGAACGAAAAATTGACTTCAAGTAACCTAGGCACCATTTCAAGTTCCCAGTTAAATTTAGCGGCAAAGTGACTTGACGCGAGTATGCACCAAATCAAATTAACTGAATAAGGTTCCCTGCTAAATGTAGCGGTAAACCTCACTGGGTAAGGAAACTGCTTAGTTCATTCACGTATTCACTACAGTTTTCTTGTATGGGGAACAACAACAAAACAAATATAAAAACCCTGCAAAGACTGCAGAAAAGCATTGCCCTTAGTTAAAAATACTCCGTACCGGAGTCACTCTGCTCCGCTCGTTAGAAAGCAAGGGATATTAACTATTCAAAATGCTACGAAGAAGTTATCTTTTTTCATCTAAAATCAGATCAAATTAAAACCAACGGCCCTTTTCAATATGCATACTTGGGAAGATCATGCATACAGTCTACGGCACTCGAGGTACAAAAAGGAAAATATACGCACAAACTATGGTATACAGAGATTAGAGTATCAAATACCCGAACCTCCAAATGACCACCCTGATGTTATGACCATTACTCAGGGAGGTATGTCTGTCCAAGAAAAATATGTATCTATTGTCACTTCGAAAGTAAATAGTTTTTTTTTTTTTAATTCTTTTGTTTTATCGTGCGCGGGTTTCTTTTCTGTGTTGCGTTTATCTGCGGGCTTAGTGAATTATTTTTCTTTTTTTTTTGCTGTAGAGATGACTGGATGGCTCTCCTATGTTGTTGCGTGTGACTCAATGTTTGCCGTGTTTGTGCAGGCTTAAAAAATGATTGTGCGTCGTTGTTTTTTGTCACGTCGTTGAGGAAAATCTGGATGTATTTCCTTGGTTTTGTCTTTGTGTACAGTGTTTTCACTGCTTATGGTTTTTTTATGTTTGATTTGTCATGATCAAGTAGCATTCGTCCTCAATCAGACATTAATTTTGTCTGGGCATGCTGGAAGTTCTGGCAGTGAAGGGGGTGGAAGTGGGAGGGGTAGGGGGGAGGGGCACTGTTGCCTTGTCAGGCAAGTCAATGCCTTTTAAGGCGGCCCCTGTAAGCCTTGACTGTTGTCTAGATAAACTTTGACTTCGACTTTGACTTCACGTGTCGTTTGTACAAATTCAGGTTCCCCGCAATATCTAGCGGAATCAGGTTCCCCTCTAAAATGAACAGAATATTGACTTCACGTGACCTACGCACAAGTTCAGGTTCGCCGCTAAACTCGGCGCTAAATTTACTTCAGGTGACCTATGCACCAATTCAGGTTCCCCGCTGAATTTAGCGGAAAATTGGCCGATTCAGTTACCGCGCTAAATTAAGGGGAAAATTTACGTCACGTGACATACGACCCAATTCAATTTCCCCGCTAAATTTAGCGGGGAACCGAACACCTGCCCGTCTGTGCAACGATAATTGCTATCGCATTCATAGAGAATCACCCCTGTGGTTTCTATAAATTTGATTCCGCCATCAATTTTGATAGTGGAGGCATTTATTTTGTTTTATATTTTTCTCTGTCGGTTTGTGTCTGCGTGAAAACTTTGTTTTAGACCCTTTATGACTTTAAGATTAAACCGAATATAATCGTAAGAGATACGAGCGGGAACACCCTGTCTGCCTTTTTGCTATGACTGCAGACTCCGAAACCCCCGTAATATCTATATTTCTGAAAACGTTAAGAGCCTGGAACATTAACTTCGACTTCCAGCCCTAGTTTACATTTGAACGTCCTTAATGACAGACAGGTGCTCCAAATAATAATGACGGGCTCTGTTCTCTCATTCATCATACGACATAAAAGAAGTAGTCCTAAAAAAAAAAAATCGTCCGGAAACAAACCATGTTGCGTTCTAATTAAGCGAGTGGTGGTAGATATAATTGAAAGAGCCGCGGCAGGTCCCATGTCACTGTTCCCGCTAAATGTAGCCAAGAAACTGAATTGGTGTTGAAATAACGCGCAGTCAATTTTACCCCTAAATCTTGAGTGAAGACGGAATTTCTGCATAGGTCGCGTGACGTCATGTGAAGTTATTTTTCCCGCTTGATTTAGTTTGCAAATTACATTTTTTTTGTATTGGTACCGCATGATGTTATCTTCACTAATAAAATTAGCGGGGCAAGTGGAGTGGTGCTGAGGTGCTCTGAAGATTCGAAGAAAGCTCATCGCTTTAATAATCTGCGCTTTTCTTCGACCGTGGAACACGTAGATGTAGTAAGACCTGTAGAAATGCGAAGTCCACTAAATTGTTCAGCATTCTACGAAGTAAATATTAGTAAAAAAAAAAACGAAAAAAAAAACACGACTGTAACTTGTGTGGATTCATTCTTCAGCGCACCATGACATTGAATTGCCCATAATCAACTAAGCGCAATATTTTGTGTTAGAGCTTGAAATGTTTTTGTTTGGTTTTTTCTAAAACATTTTCGAGGTATAAATAGTCAGCAATTGAATCACCCTCACATCTTCCTCAGGTGCGGTCAAGTTCACACGTAGATGCTTTCAAGCGCCTTATGAAAATCATATTGATGAGATACATACCTTTTCACTGGTATGAAAGGTTAACAGAATCTCGAGGTTGCAGAATGTAGTTCCTCATTTTCTAGAACGCATTTGGTAGTGTCAGACCAGGCAACTGCTCTATAAAGATACGGGTGCCATTTGGGGCTGCAGAGTTGTATGTGGCTGCATAACATTATAATATCGGGGTATTGTTCCTTTACAGTTTCCTGCAGCCTTGTAGGCAGGCCCGTCACAGGCAGCTGTTTTCCTGTATTGCGTAGTTCCTGTTTCTATACTTATTTTTTCTACTTTGTGTAATGATTTCCTTATGTCAGGGCAGGAAAACATCCACCACAGGTTCAGAATCAGTAATATTCTGTGCTGCGCTCGGCATTTGTTTATAATCTAGATTTTTACACGTGAGCGCGATGAGCACACGTGGATACCGTGAAGTCCCGAGGACAGTGCGATCTTTACGCTGCGTGGTCTTCTCAACCAGCAATGCAGAGATCTTGTGGCCAATACGCGCATATAAAGTGCGCCGCTGCGCATTTTTTGCATAATGGAGGTGCACACAAGAACAAAGCTTATTATTGCAATGTCATTCAAGCAGCCAATCGTTTCATTGCACAAACAACCGCCGTAACGTTTTTTTTTTTTTATTCTACGAGGGAGACGAGGCGCTTTCTCGTAAGAAACCGAAACCTAGGCCGCCATATTTTCGTGTTTATGTGTGTGTGTGTGTGTGTGTGTTTTTTTGAACGCAATAAAATGGAGCACGTGCCATATTGTTCTTCTAATTACGATCCTCTTTAGTTATCAATAACAACCATAAAATTTCTAATTAATACCAAACCTTAAAATTTTCTAGTTAAATTTTCAGTAGCTTAAAGTAATTAAAATTTTTAATATATTAACATTTTATATTGTGTTATTAAAGGGGTATTCACACGAGGGAGAAATCCCCGGGGATTTCTCCACGGCACGCGCATCCCGTGACAAAAACGTCGGGCTTTTGCAATGTAAAACAGCGTGGCGTTTTCATTTCATGATGCACGCACCGAGGAGAAATCCCTGGGATTTCTCCCTCGTGTGAATACCCCTTAAATAAGCCTTCTGGCAGAGATCAGTGCGGTATAAGTTTTTTTTTCTGCGCGATGTGTACTTTTCAGAAACGATTGGACCCGCGTGTTGGGAAACCTCCTCTATACTTACATACAAGTTGTCATGCACCCTGCGAATTTGATATATGTATTAGCTTATAAAAGGCAACTAGTCTCCCAAGTATCGTAACATATTGCTATATATATATAACTTTTATATATACGAGAACCGTTCAAGTTGTATCGTTGCATTAATTATTGTAGAAATAAATAAAAAAGGAAGTACGAGAAACATGAAACAATGCTGTCAAAATATTCCCTGTCCGCGTCTCTGAATCGTTGCCAGTGTTTTTTAAACCCCTGGGTTTAATCTGGCGTAGAAACAAATTAACTGATCACTCCAGTCAGACTAAACTTCCCTGGGGTTTCTTTGCAACCTGCTGTCGTCTTTCGTCAAAAGTTTTTTGCCAGTTGAACAATCTTGTCCGTGACACCTTGTGTTTCCCATGACCTGCTTGCACTCTTGTAAATATTTTCAGCACGTTGAAATTTCGTTTTTGCAAGAAATCGTTTCATGCGCCACCGCTCCACAGCCAGACAAATCGCTCGCCGCCATAATAGCTTTAACTGCTGCGAATGCGTCAAATACGTCCTTCAGTACGCGGGATATTTATGAAGGATTATATTGACGTCCTCGGCGAGTTTCATGAGGCTACACTTGTTTGGCGGTTTCTTCTTGACAAAAGTTGCGTTTAACATTGAACTACCCTTGTATATAGTAAAAAATAACCATTTGAACTAAAGTAACCCTACAGCATAAGTGATAATTGGGCGCGGGGAGTGGACAATAACGTTTTGTGAAATGGATTTAAATGTGATTCATAAACGTGGACAAAAAGTAATACTTTACGTTTCGTTTCTATGTCGTTTAATAAAGAAACATTTAGGTAGTAAAAGGCGATGCAAAATGTCGCATATTGCACCGACAATTTTCGCAGAACTTTCAGCGGCAATTTTTTTTTTCAATGTTTATCGTGCGAAAACCTGATCAAGATTCATGCTTTAGAAATATGGCTCACATTGCCAATGAAGTGCCCCTAAATTCAGTTGGATTTCAATTGTATTTTGAAATCCCCAATTTTTTTATATACACATATGCAGTAATCAATAAACGGGTTCTCTAATATGCGATTTATAACAACATTCAAAATACTGAGAGAAGTTTAAATGCGCATTTCAGATACTACTTACGTTTAGAATACTTTATTAAGGAAGCACGAAAGAGAATGTCCATTTTTTCCGTGAGAATAAATGATGTGCTGCACTCTTAAAAAAAGCTAGTAGTATTTACTAGGTAAGAGCTAGTAACCGCTTGTCACATATGTTACTAGATACCTAGTAACCTTAGGTAGTAACGGTCAAGCAAGTAGCGGTTACTAGGTCAAGAAGCTAGTAACTGTTACTAGCCTCAAAGTAGAATCCATGCATTTTACTACCTCTAGATTACTACTTCTAGACCGGAAACGCAACTAGTCACGTAATTTTCGGTGAAGAAAAAAAAAAAAAAAAAAGAAGGTGTGGGGTTATGCCACTTACCACCAGGTGGCAGGCGCAACAAAAATTGAAACTGGAAATGAGTAATCCAGGAGGTGCTAGTCAACGTGCAATTAAATGTACAAAAAAAAAGGACGCCGATTATTTATAGTTTATTTCAATTCTTCCACATTCGCAAGTAGATACATATAAACATGCACACCCACATTTTTAGCACACAATCGACACAATGCATTAAACACAAGCACACGACCACTATAATCGCGAACTTAGGGGCGGGGGCTGTGGGAATCGAACCCAGTAGGTTCCCACCGCAAGCTTAAGAGCTGAGACGCGTTAGCCCACTCGGCCACTTCCTCCCTGCTAACTTCCATGACTGTCCTTAAGTCTTTTATACTGACTATTTGAGTGCGCAAACTTGTCGTCGTGTATCAGCACGTCAGTTCTTCGCAGTCGCTAGGTCAGTTGCGCGACGAGGCAAACCGCATGAAAGCGACGGGAAAAAGCGGCCAAGGCGATGAGCGACATTTCCTAGAAATTAAAAAACCGAGCGACGCGACGGGTGACCATGAGAAATCGCCGTTGCTCGTCGCTGTCTCCGTCGATAGTCTCGTCGCTCGCTAAATCGATTACATGCGGTTCAGCTTTTAAAACGAATGTGGTCGCCGTCGGCGTGAGAGTGCTTTCTTGCCGTCTCCCGCGGCGAACGACGGCTGTAATTGACGGGGAGTACGACGACAGCTGCACTCCTTTCGCGTGCTGCGCTACAAAAATGCATGCAAAATTAATACCGCGTGCAGCTCGCATCTTAATTGTTGTAGTACACTGACGAATGCTCGCGTTTTTGGGGAAGATATGAGCAAATTCAGAAAGACTTGTAGAAGGCCAAAACAGTTTTTTTCCATTAGTCCTAAAGCTACATGCATATTTTAAGACGCACATCAACAGTTGTGACAGTGCACTGTCACGACCGAAGACAGCTCAATCAGAATCATTCAACCACCGAGCACACACAAACCGTGAAGAAGTTCTTACACTGTTAGCAAAAATAACACGCCCAGACATGTAAACCGTTGTCCCATAGCGGACACGTCGAAACGTGTTCGTTTTACACGCAGCCATGTGTGTTATTCGCCTACACACGAGGTGCCGTGTAAACTTCACACGCTACACCGTGTCTGCCTTCCGAGAAACATGGTTCAGCGTGTTCCTTATGAAACATGGCGGCCAGCAGCCGAGAACAGGCGAGACGAGCCCAGCGAGCCGCGCGCCTTTCAGCCGAATTGAAAGCACACAGGACGCGCTTGTTCTCGTTCGATGTCTTTTATACACAGTAAACAGTCTCCAAGCGGCGGACGCAGCTATGTGCAAAAGTATGTACGTGCGTCGTCGGCGGTCAGTGGCGCCGGCAGCCACGACGGAACACGGAAGCGCTAGACAGAAAAACTAATACCGAACTAACATGGATAAATAACTCCAGCAAACTATTTGGAGTGGGCGGTAACTTGCGCCACCTAGTGAGATTTCTAGCAGCCAGTGAAAAAATACAATCAGGAGTCTGCTAATACGCTGAGAACTATCACAAGTAGACAGCAACCCTACATACATCACACTCTCAGGAAAAAAGGGTGTAAAAGGGTGTATCGTTACATCCTTTGTCCCATATAATACACCCCAAAACTTCATTTCGACGTACAGAGCCCTATAGTCAAACAGACAGTCCCAAATTTTACGAGTGGCTTGATAACGGTGCGATATAACTTTTTAAATAGCTAAAGTACGTATCAAAGACAACAGAAAGAAAACACCGAGTTTTTACAGTAGGACCAAGAAAACCCCGATTATTTTTTTCGTAGTCAGTAAAACGTACATTAGCTATTTTAATAAGTTGTACCACAAGGCTATCAAGCCCCTCGTAAAAGTTCTGGCCGTCTGTTCGACTGTAGGGCGCTGTATGTCGAATTGAAGTCTTGGGGTGTATTATATGGGACAAAGGGTGTAACGATACACCCTTTTACACCCTTTTTTCTTGAGAGTGCACAGACAACACGAGTACCAGGTAGGACACAGCACCGACACATACACACACACAACACCGACACTGCGCCCGACACTTACTACTAGTGATGGGCCGAACTTTTGCCGAATCGAAAGTTCGGCGCCGAATCTCGGGATTCGGCACAGCCGAACTTTTGCCGAACTTTTCTAAAGATTTTGCAAAGATTCGGCAAAAATACATTGTTACCAAACTTAACGTTGATATTTAGTTTTTTCTGGCGAAAAAGGGTTTTATGTTTCTTTTTTCTCAACTTATATGCAACATCTAATGCATATTGACATAGTTATTAGTAAATAAGGTGATATTCTACAAGATAATTGTATCGGTGTCGTTTTTGTGTGTTTACTAGCAATTTTAATGACTCCTTGCAGAGGTGGCGTGACAACGAGGTTGGGTAGAAGCGAGCGTGGCGAATCACGCTACGAGAGTTTCGGTTTTGAGGCATCATGCATCAGCGCAAGCCTGCATGTGTGTGTACATTGTTAAAATGAAGGCATTAACGCTGCTTTCTTAATTTCTCTGGAAGTCACCATTTTGTGCCCGAAAACGAATGCAACGGTTGCTGAGCCTCACCAGAAGAGATAATAATAATATTGTAAATATGAATGTTTTTCGATTTGAGTCACTTGACGTCAGCTTTGCATGAAAGTGTGCGTCCCATATTCGCGATGTCTCGTTTTTAACCTTTAAAATGCCACTTTCTGGTGTTAGGACACACACGAACCTTTCGGAAGATTGGGAGAGTTAGGAATGTCAAATGTGCAACGTCGAGCATTATAATTCTGTGTTTAGTTTTATGCAGGTACATGAAAATCGCGAAATAACAATAATTGAAAAAGCAATATTATTTTGTTTTGACACATACTACTTCTGAGCCGAAAACAGAATTGTTATATTTGCGAGGAGTGCTTTAAAGTAATTGTCGGCCAATGTTTCAGAATGCACCGCATCATTTGTCACTTGCGCAGTGGACTCCGTAAATTACTGGTCCATTTTCCATTCTTGAGGCAGAAAATATTGAAAAGAACCACACTCGCTCACAAACGCACAGTTACCGTGTTGCCTACTCCACACCGCGCCGTAACCGCTGGTTGTTCTACACTCCACGATGGTAACCGCATGACTGCACTGACTGCACGGCGTCCATTTGCAATCCATGGCTCCGTCGCGTTCTCGCGCGTGCGCAGACATTTGCCGAATTTTCGCCGAATCTTTGCCGAACTTTGCTTCAAAAGTTCGGCATTTGCCGAACTTTGCCAAATCTGAAGTTCGGCAGATTCGGTCCATCACTACTTACTACTAACATCCTTTTCTCCCCGCGGTGTATATAAGCTTGACATGTGTGGGTGAGCTCTTTGGGCGCTGACCGTTACAGATTTTAGAAGAAGACACAAAACACGGCACAATGGACAGCCGTATGTAAGAACTGCTTGCATTTAAAAAGTATGGAGGCAAAATCTGTAAAGTTAGTCCGTTGCGAAAAACAACGATGTATTAACAATAAATCTTAAACCGGCCATGAAAAAGTTACAATTTTTGTTATTTTCATGCTCGACCAGTGTTATGAGCAGTCCGACTAGCTTGAATCAGATAGAAAAACAAATTATTAGGATTTTATCATTGTGTATTCAATATTCAATAGAAATTATCCTTGCGCAAAGCATTTTTCATATATTCTTGTGAAGGATATTCGCCCAAGACTTCACTTCTGCTAGTTGTAGTACGCGTACGGGAGCAGACGCCTTCACGTTTGGGGCGTTTTGATGCAGTTTGTTGTCTTATGTCGTGTCGGTGTCGAGTGGAGCGGTGGGGCTTGGGAGTTTGTGACCGGTGTTATTCGTGATCACTAATGTGGCGCTGATGCGTTTTTTTTATATTTTTTTTTATACCGCCATTACCCCGAACATTGAAAATTCACGGGACCGTGGCACTGCATTATGCTGAATCGCGAGCTCCTTCTCTGTTGTCGTTTTTTGGTAGCACTCGTGAATACTGCAAGCGTTTAAACAGTGTGCACCGTCTCGCCTACATCCGCGGTTACGTGCTCGACCTGTTGAAACTTATTGTTTCCGTCATTTTGGAGTACGCAAGGCAGTTATCTCGCTGCTCTGGTTTCGGTTATAAAAGCAAGGCAAACCGCTCGTAGTTCCCGCCCTCAGTACACGTTGGACATCTTCCACACTTTGACACCGGATAACTGGATGAACGAGGATTTACATTTACTTCAGAGGTCACTCTCGCCGCTTTCTCACCGTCAAGCAGCAGGATCAGCTGGCGACAAGCCGCGGATGAAAGACTTGAGCATCAGCAGCCCAAGTGCACTCGGTGCCGATGCGGGCGACGCGGGTTTCTGTCAACCGGTAGCCCAGCACAAACCGTGACCGTTTCCAGCTCTTCGTCATGACACGGTGTTGCAGAGAGCAGGGTATAATACAACTACATGGACCACCGAAGCGAACGCACTGTTATCGTAAATCTTGGCTTGTGATTGTGCCTTTGTAGATCATCTTATTCGTTTTGCTGGAGACGCTAACGACGGGCATAGCAAAATCGTTTGCATATTCCGCATACCTCGCAAAAGCATTTACCCAATCCTCTTGCGAAAAGCGCAAAACACGGAGTCCGCACCGTCCTGACTTACCAGTCTTTCACCTGCTTTAGAGCAGTTTGTACCTGCTAGTAGGTATGTCTACTGAAACTGCAACTTGAAACTAGGGGCAGTGCCAGAGATAAAAGAGACAAAGTCGGGAAAGCTTACTCGCTCTCCTAATTTCTCAACTCTCAAAGATTGTATCATAATAAATGAACCAGCGCTCTTCCCAAAGTAAAGAAAAAGCGCTATGTTCACTACGTAAAAAATGGTCTCAGTTCATGCATCTGTGGGCAGGTAGGAAATCTTTCCCTAATTTATTCACACCGCATGATGAGCACAACAAACCCACACGAGATTTACAGGAAAATATGTTTCCCTGAAATTCTGTATAACCGGTCGTTTGCAGGACCGAATCATCTACTCGAGCGGTGTGCGTCGCTGTGCAAACACGTCGATGTGCAAATGCAGTCCAACACGAAGCATAAAAACGGCAGATTTAGGACAACAATCCGAAGACCATTGTTCAATTAAAACGACATAATTTTGTTGAAAACGCCCGGAGCTTTTTACTCACGCTATGCGTCGGGAATCTTCCAGATTTTGAAACGGAACGAAGGGAGATTTACTTTTAAAAACGCTCGCTGCGTCCTCCCGGACCAGCTGGACCGGATCAGCTGACGACGACGGGACTAAACCTCTACTCCACAACAACCAATTTGAGGTCCGCGTTAGTGTGGGTTTTTACCTCCAAGCACCGCAGCACACACCACGAACGTTTCGGCTCTTTCTCGCATCGCCGTGTTGACCCAAACAGAACGAGATCGCCGAAGTCAACGCAGCGCTGTCGTGAACCTTGGCTTGTGACTCCCTTCGGTTTCAAAGCACACACGACGATTACGATTGATACTTTCCGTCTTCCGGGAACATCACAGGGGCACTTCTCCGCTCACGTCTTCGCTATGTGCTCGCAAAGTGCAAAGCTCTATGCGAAGCTTCTCGCGTCCCGTCAAACCAAAACAATAGCGGCGCCATGCGTTGATGTCAGATTTTCTCCGGTCAAACAAAAACAACGAAAGCATACCGGCTCTAGCTTCCAGCGTACATCGGCGTTGCGCTTGCGCCGTGGCCAGATCGCTTGCAGTTGAAGGTTGAAGCCAAAACGAAACCAACTGCGATGTCACGTGTTCAGATCGAGGACACGCTTTTTATATCCACGTTAACTGTTTATAACGAATAATTAGACCCATAACTTTATTTGTGGTGTGTAAGAAACTATTATCGAGACCCCTAAACTAAATACAAACATGGGCGACGTGAGGGAAGCCGGGAAGCCGCATTGCCATCGACCAGAAAATGGCAGCGAGCACGGTAAGCGCGGGTTTCGCCAACGTCCTGCGACATGGCGCAATTGCTTTTGGTGCATATCCGTCTCCGAGACATGTTTCTGTCCGCGGCATTTGTCTCAACGGTCCTTTCTAAGTGTGTCCCCAAGCATTCCGGTGCTTCGATAGCCGGCAATGCTGCGGTCGTCGCCGGGGGTGATGCGTGTTTTCGAGGTCGGCTACACGGCTGTGCGTGTATGACCGAACCAAAACACGTTTTTTACAACCTCGAATGATTTGTGAACGAGTTATCCGTTACTCAACGTGTAAATTTATGGTAATTTGTGTAAATAGCGTGTTTTTCACCCCAAATATTCACCAAATACACGGGACTTGCTAACAGTGTGGTGTCAAGTAGGAGGAGGCAGAGAAAAGCTTCTTGGACGACGAAACCCAATCCAGTGACAGCGGCACCAGCTCGTTAGAACTATCCCCAGAGCAGTCCAGGTTCACGCACACACTCGCCCCGTCGAGCGCACGAACGTTAACTATGCACTCCAACACGGGAACACGAGAACTGCACACGACACAAGGCAAAAACGGCAGGTTCACATCGGAGAAATGAGCGTCTTCCGAACTCCGACTGGCCCCAACTTGCTTGTCGTACAATGTTGCCAAGCGTCTCTTGTGAAAGAAAAACATTAGTTAAAAAAAAATAAAAAAATATAAAAAAACGGAATGAACTTTTTTTATTTGTTTTCGGAAACGTTTTTAGTGTGTGCTACGTGGCTATTTTCACCCCAGTTAAAACCAAAATGAACATATAAACGCTCACAAACGAATGCAAACGAGAAGGAAGGTAAGTAAGCCACATGGCCATTGCATCAACAATGGCTGCTGCGCTCGCTGCAGCGCTGGCTTCCACGTCGGGCTGGTACGGAGGCTGCGATCGTTATAAAGTTACCTCCAACCCTTAAACATGCCCCCTCATACAATATTTGACGCGACGATCGCGTGTGGATACCTCCCCCTGCGATGCGAAACAGCAAGTACGTCGCTAACGCTGGCAATCGGGTATGAAGCAAGCGCCGCCATCTTCTCCGCGCCTTTGCGGTAGTAAATAGCTAGTAAAAAGGTAGTAACGGTCAGAAAAGGGTAGTAATGGCTGCATTTGCTAAGTTTTTACTAGCCATCGCGCGTTTGAAGTAGTGAATAGTTAGTGAAAGGTAGTAACGGTCTGAAAGGGGTAGTAACTGCTGCAGTTACTAGCTTTTTACTCGCTTTTTTTTAAGAGTGTGGTATACTCCGTTCCACTTCGTGTCCTACCGCAGTCATCGCTACGGTTTGATGGATTCGATAAAGAAGCACGAAAAGTGCGTCGTAACGGCGCTCATCACCTTTGTGCGTTTGTAATCAACTGCTAAACTAATCATGCACAGTGGAGCCGTGGCGGTCCTGCCACTTTTATGTGCCTGACAGGTTTAGACCTGCGATGGGAAACCCATAGAACTTACGAGCGCCAGTTGATTATCTTTATCGAATCTTACCTTTGTTTGCTGTCGGACTTGATAGAAAGTTTTAGAGAACCGTTTTCTCACATCCGAAACGGTACGACGGGCCCATCGTTATGAGTTGCGCGTGCGCTACCGCAGAAGACCGTCACATGGGCAGGTAGTTCCGTACGGCTCATGGTACCGTATCGGATGCGCAAAAAATGGTTCCCCGAAACACTCTAGAAGACAATTTTAGGGAACCGTTTTGGCACGAACGATACAAAACGATTGGCTCTACGGTATGAACTGCGCATGAGCGAAGTCACTGATGCCTCACCGTGTGTCCAGTGTCCGAACCGTAAGCTGAGATCGTGTGGTCAAAGCGAGTGACACATGGAGCGTCTGGACTTGTTTATATAAAAAGCTCTTTCGCCGTGGGAAGACAGTTACCGTAGCTCTGAAAGTAAATAAAAGCGATCGCGGATGTGCCTGGAAGAAATGTCATTGTGGTGGTGAGAGAATCGAGTGGAATCCGTCACAAATAACACAAAAAACAAACGAAACGCGAGGTCGAACGTCGCCATACTCGCCGTTAACAATATCCTCCTTGTTGAAGTATCCAAGTCATAGAAAGGGAATTTCTTCTTAATTTTTTTGTCGCCGGATAAAGCCAATTCGAACTCATCGTCACAAAGTATAGCGTCATATAACTGCCTCGAAGATTGTCTGCTCATTTAGCAGACGCCCTGTTCAGTCCCGGTGGGGACGCCGCAGCCACATTTGGCGCTCCCCTTCTAGAAAGACGAGACAAAATATGGCTAGTTCCACAAATTTGGCTTCAAGCTACTTTTTAAAACGGAAGTGATTTCCTTTCAGTTCTGTGAAATTACGAAACACTCCATCCCCCAAAATACATTCCCTCTTTTTAACCACTTTGCGAAGTCATTCTTGATCTCCATTGCCTGGGGGCGCGACCTGCACCGATCGTCTCCCAACGCGGTTCTCTTAAACCGTTTCATGGAAAACGATTCGTCCTGAGCTCCCGATCTAGGTTACCGATCAGTTTGGTCTATCGACCGTGTTTTATTCCGCTTCCCTAAAAGCAGTCTGTAGTGAAATGGAGCACATATTCTTGTTACGCGGTGGAGGGCAAGAAGCCAACGAAAGAAGCCTAATACGTACAATTCCAGTGGGTCGCTGCAAAGCAAGGAAAGTACCCTGTTGAAACAGACAAAACAATAATTGAAACTTTTAGCAGACCATTTTCGTGTCCCGCTTACCGCACTGCAGGAGTACTTGAAGCGTTATTTTAAGCGCGCACCAGGAAACTGTGCGCGCTCCAGTGTTCCACGCTTAAACGTGGAACACGGTGAGGGTCTGCTAAAAGTCCCTAACAGAAAGTTTTTTAGGAACCGTAACAAAATGCGATCGATATACAAAAACGATCGATACCTTGGATTGGGCATGTGGGCTGATCGTGCGTGCGTTCATCAGTGTCAAAGTTATGAATGCTTGCTATCCTAACTTTTAAGCTTCAACATAATTTGTTTCGCAGTTCTGTTCTTTTAAAGGGCGTTCTACACTTACCTAATATAAAGAACTAAAATTATAAAATAATAGATGTATCCTCTTTATGAGGAAAGTATCCAGGGTTAAATTATAAATTTGACAGATGATTGTATCTTTTTTTATAATTCTTTCTCGTTTTCGCTGAGGAAAGGTTGTTGTTTTGTAGATATTATGAGACTAAGCCCAAATTTGCGTTTTATTTTGTTGCGCTTCAAAAGATAAAGTTTTTTCGACATGACTAAATCATTCCGTGGATGTTACGAAGAAATTTTAAATGTGCGTAAGGGAATTTTGTCGAACCATCCAAAATCTTCTAAGCCAAAAGCAAAATAACACTCACACTTTGCACTTTAATTTGGTAGAGTATAAAATATGTTCACAACCTTTAAGATCCTACTAAAGGACGTAAATGTTTCGTCATGCTGCAAATCTGGCTCTCCTAGTTCAGAACCTTAGCAGCATCTTTCAATAGGGGCGTTGTTTTTCCTACAATGACCCGCGTGCCTTCGAAATTGGAAGCCGGTTCATTCGTTGAGTGAACAGTCCATGCTGTGAGGAGATACCATTATTTTCTGGACAGTCCAATCTCTTGCAATTCAGGACGTGCGACTTCTGTGCAAATTTCAACACCTTTGAAGATTTCAACATGTATATGAGCGACAGAAATATTCGTCGTGTCCGTTAAATTTTGAAGTTCTGTATGGCAGGAAAGTATGGGTGCCTGTTACCTTAAGCTTTAACTATATATATATAGTTTTCTATTAGAAAATTCAAAATTGCATGTCGCGCGAACAACTTTACTACTTCCGGGAACGACTTAAAAAAAATATATATATATATATATATATATATATATATATATATATATATATATATATATATATATATATATATATATATATATATATATGCACATACCAATCCTTGTGTGCATGCCTCTTCAATGTTTCTATATCAACGTATCTGTCTAAAAAAAATCTCCATTTTTTATAGATAGAATTAGGAGAGCGTGTTGGTTTAACATCCTGGTAAGCGAACGCAAAAGGAGACAGTAGACACACAAAAACACGTCAGACACGAACTCATATATGTGTGTATGTTACGTTTCTGTATCTTTTATGTTTTTATTAATACACAACGCACCCGTAGGCAAATCGGCCAAGTCGCTGCTTTTTTGTAGTTTACCTGAAGTACCCTTACTGAAGAACATGTATTAGGAAGAAACCCTAATAATATTATTGCCTCAATGCGTTAAACGAAATGTTTTTGTACGTCTTTTTAATGTTAACTACATGACAATTTGATCACCAAGTGACAACAAAACATGCAAATCTTTGGAAGGTTAGTGCTTGAATTAATGTTGATGCTTTTCGTATAACATTGCTGAGTGCGCAGTAGCAGTACCTTCTTCGTCTGCTAAATATGTAAAAACATAAAAGCAAAGTTTGCATTAGGCTGAAAATGAATAATTGGGCTAGTTGACTGAGTCTAAAAGCGCCACTGACACCCCAAGATTGATATTTTGTATCCTCACAAACGACTGTATATATTCTCTGGGGATCAGTCTAATTAATTTAGGCTTGGGAAGAGCGCATTTGCAGAGAAAAACATTATTTCCAAGAAGAGAGCTTTGATACTCCTGCCCGAATCAACTACGTGGTTGGCGTAACAATGCACTCCTTTCCTTCTTTGGATGACTTTCAAAGCAGAAGTTCTGTTTAACTTTCTCCGTTTTTTTTTTTTTTTATTGATCATAGCAATTACGGGCGCTCTTGTCTGTCAACTGACCAATCGCACGGTTATTTCGCTCTACACTTGCATCTGTACATTCTCTATCTTTATTGTAACAGAGTATTTAATTAATCTCTCTCTCTCTCTCTCTCTCTCTATATATATATATTTGTATAAGCAAGGAGGAAAAAGGCGGGTTGCAGACTGATGAGCGACCCGAGGGATAACCCAAAATAGTTCATCACTCAACAAAGAACTTTTTTTTTAGTACGCTTCTGCGAATGCGTACACCCCCTCCCATGGCCTTGCTTCCCACTGCCGCCATTTTCGGAGGCCAAAGTTCCGATCGACCGACATATTCAGCACCTACCTTCGGGCCTATTTCGTCTTTTTTAGCAATCCGCGCTTGAGTATACCACAGTATGGGGCATAAAAGGTGACGATGTTACTGTATTCTGACGGGCCAAGGTAAATTGGGCTGCCCTTCATTTGTACTTCCAAGACAACTCCGCAGGCGGCGCTCGCTACTGGAAAAAAATACATTGCTTTCTCAAAGTCCGGGAGGTTATCCGGTACCGAAAGAAACTACACGGCCGAGCCGTAACCAACTTTTCGGTGGGTCCCATTCCTCTCAACGCCTCCTGTACCAACGTTTTTAGATCAATCAGTTGACAAGCTCCGCGAAAGAGCAGCTTTCGAAATCGGTTCTTCTCTGTTGCCTGTCCGCGAGCATGTCGGGCGGATTGCGTTCCAAGCTCCACCACCGTCGAAGAAGGCATCGAAGGAGGCATCTAAGGAGGAACCTTTTTCGGACGGCATTCTATTTCCACAGACTTTACCTCGAACGTTATGTTTACCATAAAAAAAACAGGATAGAATTCATTTCTACCGCAGGGAATGTGCATTTGACGTTCCACCGGTTACACCGCTTCTTTCCATAACGCGGGCTGATAAGGCAGCGAGCGCCATCGAGCCGACGAGCCAGGAAACGGCGCCATGCGTTCTCGGAAGCTTGTCACCTGACTTTGATTTAGTAACATTGCTCAGCACAGCCGCCAGGCGTCATCATATTCAGAGTAAAAAAAAACAAAAAAACAGGAGACGCTATAAATTTGGGATTTGCGGCCTTTTTGTCTGAAAAGCTTATCGCTCGTCTGTTTCGTCTCGCAGCTTTTCGTCCACCTGATTTGATCAGCAAGGCAGCGCACGACGGCTATCACTCCTGCATGGTTTCATCCATCGTTTCACCGCCGCTCAAGTTTCGGACTTCGTCATCTTGCGTCGTGAAATCTGCTACACGGCGGCGACACCATCGAGCTTCGCTTTGGTCGGCGCTATAAAACGGGCGGTTGAGCTGCACTCCGTTGGGATTTGCGGCCTTCTTGGCTGAAAAGCTTATCGCTCGTCTGTTTCGTCTCGCAGGTAAGAACACTGCACCGTTTTCACTTAGCTGTGTTACTCTGGCCGCAAATCCCAGCGCGAGTGCATCGTGTAAGTCTACTTTGTCAGTATGGGCATCTGCCTTGCTGCCTATCGTGCTCGCATCGGACGTTTTTTTTTATCTCGCTCCACTAAAGGACGTCATCGATTGTTGTTACCCACTCTGAACTTGCCTATGCCAAAGTTCCGCCTGGTATTCGTCTCAGTGTGCGTGTGCGCTCTACTCATTCTTGCGGGTGATGTCGAGACTAATCCTGGACCTAAAACCGATCCCACGCAGCTCGAAAAGCTTCAGACCACCCTAGACAGGCTTCTGCAGAATACCGAAAGCTATCAGAAAGAAAATACGGACAATTTAAATGCTATTCAGGCCGGCATTTCTAGCCTAAGAGGAAGGGTGACGGAACTTGAAAAAAAAGTGGACGCTCAATCGAGCTGCCAGGAGGATGTGATTTCAATGAAACAGGATATAAGCTCACTGGAAAGCAATTTACGGAAATTATCTCTAACCTGTGATAATGTTGACGCGGTAGCGCGGCACGTAGATGCTTTGGATAATCGCTCTCGACGAAATAATCTTATCTTCAAAGGAATTCCGGAGGAACACGGCGAGACTTGGAATCGTAGTGAACAGATAGTGATAGACTTTGTTAAAACTTACCTAAACGTTGACCCGGGTGAAATTGAAAGGGCACATCGTATAGGTAGGAAACGTGAGAGGTTTCACCGTATGATTGTTGTTAAGTTCCAAAGTTTTAAGAAAAAACAAGAAGTGCTTAGTAAGGCCCCGGCCTTGCCCCGGCCTTAAGGAATGTTCCATCCTTAAAAGTATGGATTGACGAAGATTTCTCGCCACATATTCAGGAGGCTCGTAGGAAACTCAGAGAATTTGGAAAACCGCATCGTGATGCGCAGAAAAAAGTTCGATTTGGTTTCGACAAACTGTTCATCGACGACAAAGTGTTTTTTTACGACTCCACTTTGAACCAGGTGGTTGAATTGCAAAACGCTCCCTCCAACCCTGAGCTTCCAATCTCTCAAGAACGAGAATGACGGTCTACCACAGAAAGTGAGGTCAATCAGTTAACTTTCCTTGATGCTAATTTTAGAAGATTGTTGTCAAAACAAGATGAGTTGAGTAACACTATTGAAGTATGCCGTCCCCACGTCATTTTGGGAAGCGAAACATGGCTATCTAGTAATATACCTAATGAAGAACTTTTAATTCACAGTGATTTTACCATCCATAGAAAAGATCGTTCATTGTCTAGGGGAGGTGGTGTTATTGTTGCAATCCAAAACTTTCTCCTCAGTAGTTGTGGACCTAGATACCGATATTGAGGTATGCTTTGTCCGAGGTAAGTGTGCATTTTCTCATATTTTAGTTGGAGTTTGTTATAGGCCTCCAGACTCGCAAGCTGTGTTTCTCCAGGAAGTGTATAAAATTTGGAATTTTGTTACACTACGTTACCCGCAGTGTCCTGTATTTCTTGGTGGGGATTTCAATTATCCCGGGATTGTCTGGATTGATTGTGTGCCTGAGAGTAGTTGCAGAAGTACTTCGCAGTGTAGAGACTTCATTGATATCTGTAAATCTTGTTCTCTTGACCAGGTTGTGCTGGTGCCTACGCGTGAACATGCGATTCTTGATTTATTTTTTACGTCTATTCCGGAGTTAATTCTATCTGTAAATACTGTTGACGCTATCAGTGATCACCGAATGGTGGTGATGGACGCTAACATTGCTGTTCACGAAAAGCGTTGCGAACATAAAGTCATTTTTGATTATGCCAGGGCAAACCTATCGGAGATTGCTTCGGCACTCGAGTCATTCCTTATCGATTTTCAGGATTCTTTCAGTCTCAGGTCAGTAGAAGATAACTGGACTCTAATCAAGGACAGGCTTTTAGAGCTTATGAATCTATTTGTGCCTAAAATCAAAATTCCATCCAATACACAAAGGCCATGGTTCTCGAGGTATCTAAAAGGCCTCCTTAACACCAAAAAGCGACTTTTTTCAAGTGCAAAGAAGCATAACAGTACGACCTCTTGGGGCAAATATTTAAACCCTTCTAATCTCTGTAAGCAGGCAGTTGAAGATGCCAAACAACGTTTCTTTGGTGGCACTCTTAGACAACTACTAAGTTCAAATCCTAAAAAATTTTGGAAAATCATTAGCCCTCCGAAAAGTCAAAATGCCCCGAGCGGTCTTTCTAACATCCATGGGGATACGTTGTCCGATCTAGAAAGTGCGATTACTTTTAATCAATTCTGTGGGGGGGTTTTCACTGATGAGTCATTTCCTTTACCTACCTGTGATAACATTTATAATAATTCTTTCCTTGATCGCATCTCCGTTGATTCTGATGGAATAAGGCAGCTTATCCTCAACCTTTCCAATTCAACTAGCCCGGGTAGTGACGGAATTACGTCTAAACTGCTCAAACTCGCGCTGCCGGTCTCAAGTATTCTTCTGCATCTTTTATTTCAACAAAGTCTGGACCAAGGATACTTACCTAAGGACTGGAAACATGCAAAAGTTACCCCTATTTTTAAATCCGGTGATGCTACGTCCGCCAATAACTACCGTCCTATTTCCCTAACTAGTATACCCTGTAAACTTCTGGAACATGTGATATACAGCCATATTGTGAATTACCTTACAGAAATTAATTTCTTTTTTCCTAACCAACACGGCTTCCGTAAAGAGAAGTCGTGTGAAACTCAGTTATTTGAATTTATCACTGATATTTATGACAACATTCATTCACGAACGCAAACCGACGCTATCTTTATCGATTTTTCGAAAGCGTTTGATCGGGTCCCGCACCAGCGTTTGATAAGTAAACTTGAATCACTTAATATGCACCAGTCTCTTGTAAACTGGATCAAAGAATTCCTTTCTGAAAGAACTCGTTCAGTCTCGATCAATAACGACTCATCTCGAAGTATCTCAGTAAAATCCGGTGTCCCGCAAGGCTCCGTCCTCGGCCCTCTTCTCTTTTTAATTTACATTAATGATCTACCCAACTTAATTTGTTCCAACATTCGGCTATACGCTGACGACTGCGTAATATATAGGCGCATTTTCACGAAAGAAGATAGCTTGGCCCTCCAGCGTGACCTTGATTCGCTATCTTTATGGTGCTTTAAATGGCAAATGGATATCAATATTACAAAGACCAAGCTTCTTACTTTTGCTACAATTAAGTCTAAGTCTGCTTTTGATTATAAAGTTAATGGTGCAATTCTTGAAAAGGTAACTTATTACAAATACCTCGGAGTATTTCTAACGGATAATCTCGACTGGAAAATGCATATTGATCATATTGTGAGCAAAGCGAATCGATCTCTCTGGTACCTTAGGAGGAACTTGTTCTTAGCACCAAGTGACGTTCGATTGTTAGCTTACAAATCTTTTATTCTTTCAAAACTAGAATATGCGAGTATTATTTGGAACCCACGGCAAGATTATTTAATTAAAAAAATAGAGTCTGTTCAGAATAGAGCCGTACGTTTTATTTTTAGAGATTATTCCTTTACGTCGAGTGTGACAGCACTGAAAACAAGAGCTGACCTTGTTCCTTTATGTAATAGACGCAAAGTATCACGACTGACTTTTCTTCATCGCGTGTATTATTACAACGCTGACCTAAAAAGTCAACTTTTACTTCAGCCCCGTAGGATTTTTCCTCGGCATGATCACCGTCATAAAGTTCGGCTACCCTTATGTCGCACTAAGCATTTTTCAGAGTCGCCCTTGATCTTGGCTATCCATGAATGGAATGACCTCCCTGAAAGTGTGGTTGATATCTCAGACTGTGCACAGTTTAAGAGTGTATGTGAAGAATTATTTAAGTCAGTTTAAGTTTATACGCTCTCTGGTGTGTAGCTGTTTGTGTATATTGTATGCTGTGTATGTGTGCGCGATCTGTCGCGTGCTGTTTTCAATGTTAGTGTTTTCCTGTTTTTGCGACGAACTTTTTCTTTTGTCTCTCCCCCCCTCATGTAATGCCTCCGGGCGCTTTGAGGGACAAAATAAATGAAATAAATGAAATGCCTCCTCCCTAACGCTTCCGTGCTTTTGGATTTTCATATATCCAATTGTCATGGGTGTTGAGCGTTTGCAATGGTCATAAAAACATGTTGGATGAATGCCATCAACAATTCAACAAGCGACATCTCAATTTTTTTTGTGCCTTCTCCTTTTACGTCATCAAAAAGCGAGGAGAAGTCCGTATTGGGGGAGGAGGACAAAAATGTTTGATGGGCTCTTTCACACTTTATGGAAATGTTTCAAATTAATGATGCTATGAAATGGGAGATTAGACCTAGAAGAAGGAAAATCTTTATTAAAAAAACCTTTTACGAAGAAAGATATCAAGAAAAAAGGGATATTTAGAACTAATTCTTGGGCTCGGTTCAGTCTGGCCCAGTTAAAAGTGTTGTGTCAGTAGTGGCATCTTATACCCCGGTCAGACGGGCTAATTTAGTATACTTAAACGGAGTGTACTTCGCCTTCAGCGTCATTTGTATAGTGTGCCACACGGCTTCTTTCCGAAGAAAACACTCGGCTGCAAGTCAGTTGGCTTCTTGTTCTTTGTCTTCTTTTTTCTTTATCTGGCCTTGTGAGGATCGATCAGAATCATAAAATGGCCTAAATATTTTCAATTAACGTAACGTGGTCTTGTAGCTTGTCTTCATTAAAAGAAGATTAAATATTACTGAGAGATTTATGCCTTCACTTTAACATTTTAGGTGTCTAATAGTACTACACCCATCGTTATTGTCATCATTTCCAAATGACATTAGTGTATCCCGTGTGGCACGGAAACATTTGAAGTGACATTGGGTGAGCTTAAATTGACTTGGATGAAGTGCACCAAATTAGCCCGTCTGACAGGGGTATTAGTGGTGCACAATCCGTTGAAGTTGCGTCAGAGCAGGGTATGAACGGAGATGGACCCTGAAGGACCACCAATTTGCGGGCTGCTGAAGTGTTGTTTTCCTCTCGGTTCTCGGACCAAACGGAAGTCCTGGGGGTCGCCAACAACTTCGGACCGAGAAGTCACGGTCTTCGCTTCTTCTCTGATGCCGTCTGGTTGTCATGCGACCTGGTAGTCCAGTTCCGGTTCGGTCCGTGATTCCCAAGCACTCAAATTCAAATGCTTTGTTTCTCTCCGCTTGGAGAGGGGAAGCAGGGAAAGAAGCAACCCAGTTCTGCTTGACAATCCCCCGCCCCCCACATGCAGAAGCAGAGGATATAGACACATACAGGCACAATATACATGTAACATCACTAAAATAATTACCAACAAACAAAATATTAGTATCAAAAATATCAAATAGAAAATAAGCTATAAGATACAATCACTTTAGGCCCTTAGCACGCAGAGACATAACTAGGAAAACCTTTAACAAAAACAGAACGCATTCCTTTCCGAGTCCCACTCAACATGATCATATTAAATTCACTACACCAATTTAGAAAACGCGGTACTGTAGATCTCATCATTGGATTGCAATAATTAGTCCTGGAATGCGTTCATTGCTGGCCGCCGCTGGATGCTCGGAGAACACCGCCTCGTTCCTCCGCTGCCTTCTGGAGTCTCTGGCTCTGTCCGGAGGGTTCCTGTCTTCCGGCTACTTGCCGCCCAGTCCTGGTTCGGGCCATTCGTCGAAGCACCCAGGCCTGGCTGTCGGTCGCTCTTCCCTCGAAGCCCTCTACCCTTTCTACTAACCAGAGCGAACGCCAGGAGGAGGCAACTTTCTCCTTTCCTCGTCTCGCGTTCCCTCCAGCGTTGGCCCTGGTAAAGCAGAAGGAGGAAAGGCATCAAGGGAGAAGCTTCTCCTTCTTTTCTTAACCTGCAACGCAGTATAGTCTCTTAGTGTCATCCCTCAAGACTACCTGTCACCGATGGACTCTCCTACCCTCTTGCCCTGCTTGACAAGGCGAGTAAAAACAAACTTCAAGTCGGCATTGTAATATTTTCCTGGTAATTGTAGCAATTAAATTGACAATACGAGTCCTGGCGTCAAGCAAAGTTTCCCCGATAAATTTAGCGGGATATTTTGCATGACTGAGCCTATGTCACGTGTCGTCAGGCTATCGCCTGACACCATGACTTGACCCCAGGACTTAGGGTCGCGTGACTTTTATTTCCCCGTTAATTTTAGCGGAAAAATTAGGAGTTCCCGAAAAAAATCCGAAATGCCTTTAAACATATTTAAGCAATTGCTCCTTAATAGGATATCGCAGTACAATTTCATCTCCCTCAGGAACTTTTCCAGAATCCTAAGGGCACTAGGGAGGAGCCTTTTCACTCATCAGCTTACGCGATATAGTGCTATTTTCAAATAAAAATAAAGAAAAAGCTCGTCTATTTCTTCCGGTTATCAGCGAACGGCTGGACCCTGAAAGCCCCCGCCCCCCTTACCAACCCACCTCTTCACCCCGCCCTGTGAGCTGCGAGAATAACTTTTTTTGTTTTGTTTTGTAGTTCAAAAAAGGGCTATGAGAGGGGTGTGGACTTCCAAGGTTATAGCAAAGGGGGCCCTTTGTCTCATTCTTACCGAAGTAGGAAGGAAAAAACGGGTCAGATGACGCTTCATTTCGCTACCCGGTTCTACTTCGGATAGACCTTTGCCCTGGTTCTTTAAATATTTCGTGTTCCAAAATTTTTTGTTCGATACGATTTTGAAAAAGTATGTAGATTGTGAAGCTACTGACTCTAAAAAGTGACTGACCTCCTTGTGCGAAAAAAAGAAAATAAATTAACCAGTTCCCGATGCAATCATTAGAGTCTCAGCTTTTCTTTTCCAGAGAACCGGATTTCGTTTTATTTCAACGGTAACCCTGATTTCTAAATTGGTGTGTGATTTCTAAAAGGCACGGAAGCAGAACTATATGTTGTCCTGCCGAAAGGCCAAAAATCAATTACCATAAGTTTAGATAGTCTTGCGTCTTATATACGTACGGATCAAAGCGTAGTTATATTGTTACAGAGCTATGCTTAAAAAAAGCTTCTAAAAATACCTATCATAATTATGTGTTTCGAATAATCACTTCGCAATAGTGTATTGCCACTAAGGCCCCTGCATCTTTTACCGAGTACAGCATTTGTTGATGTTTTTTTTTTTTCGCCCGGTCGAGACGCCGCCACCGCAAATCACTCAAATAAGTAAACGCCGTTGCAACAAGTAACAGCGTCAAGGGGCGCTGGGCGCTTTTTGGGTCATGTGATAATCTTTTTTATGAGATCATAGGTAAAGAGTTATTTTTTCGAAATGAGCTTATTCTATGTCAAGCAAAATTGAGGTAAAGTGGAATGTTTGAATATCAGTAAAGCTTTGAACCATGTACCGCGGCCACCTCCTCAGTGTTTTTCCTCGCATAATATGACCAATTCCAGTTTAAAAACTAAAGATCGATGCACCGACGGATATAGTCCAAATTTCAGCAAGAATTTAGCTTAGCTTCAGTTTCTGGCTTGTTTCTGGCCGGCTCTCTCTTTGTGCTGGGGATAACGCTACTCTCAAAGAGAATTAGAGGGAGTCCATTGACTTGTGGCTGGGGCAGGCGTCGTTGTATGGCATCCTGAGGATTTGGGACCTTCTTTGTGTTTTGTCGGTGTCTCTTTAGGGAGAAAAAAGGAGGGGGGGGGGGGCGTACAATGCTGCGCTAGAGTGTTCGTCGAGCAAAGCAATAATCGAAAAATTAGCCCCGAAGTAAAAAAACGGGAAATGCATAGTGCTCCAGTACATTTCATCAAACGCCGTTTCATCAAAAAAGTGGTCGTGTCGTACCGAAACGCCTAATTGCAAAAATTAGCCGGTCGTTTAAAAAAATAAATCTAATAACTAAAAAAAAAGAAACATTGCTAACAAAAAGAAAAAAAAAATGTCGGGGATGGTGGAGGAGGATAGTGGTAGAACCCCCAATTCATCCGCTTGGGTACAACTCCAGGCGTGTCCTCCGTCGTGCCATCCAAGCGTCTGTCGTACGAGAGGACAATGAGAAATTACATCATAGTTTGCAAGATTCAATAATTTTAAAGAAAGTATAAATTTTCAGACTTTATTGGCAGAAACCTATGACGCATTCAATGAAACGGCGTTCGGTGAAATGTCCAGTCCCAGGTGCGGTTGATGCCTTGCTTTGTGATTATATGATGACTGAAACCGGCATCGTCTTTCAGGCACGTGTGATTGTTTGCGGTTCCAACATAAAAAAAAAGGTGCAAGTCGATGTCAAAGTCAGAAATCTCGGGAAAATCTAATAGAAGAAAACCTCACCGCAAAACCGACCGATGCCGAGAAAAGCTCACCGACCTCTTGATGAATGCGGTGGAAACTTACCTACGATTTTCGTTTTCAGAAATGGCATAATTTTGGTTACTGGAGATTATCAATACTCTTTTTGTATTTTCTTGTTGTTGATTTGAAGTAACCTGTGACCGCTGGTGTTGATGTTGCCAAAGACTATACGGTCCTGACACAATTTGGGGCCTGTATGTGATCGTCGCGTGCAGTGAAACGAACGCTTCGTTACTGTTCATAGAATTCAACATTGAGGTAATCTCTTCATATCAAAAAGACGTGTCTATCACTTTGTTAATTGTTCCCATTCTGAAGAACTGTTGACTTCTGCTTCTTCATCCCTATTGGTGTATGTAATATACGAATTTCATATATATCTCCGTTTATGTTCAACACAAGGCCCCCAGAGTAGAGCCGCAAATACTAAATATAAAAGGTTGAAATTATAATTCATGGGTAGGTTTATCTCCGCATCTGTCAATTTTGCGGTGAAATTGTTTTTGCTGAGCTTCTCTCCGGTGAGCTTCTTGGTGGTGCGCTGTTCTCCGTTGAAAAAAAGCTCACCAAAAAACCGGCGTATCGGAGAAGAGCTCAACAGACATTTGAAAGATGCGTAGAAAAGCTCACCTCTGCGAACCGATCTATCATTATTTCTTCGCAGCTCTCGATATTTTATCGAATTCCGTTCTATC
The DNA here is from genome assembly GCA_013358835.2 of Ixodes persulcatus. Lineage (NCBI taxonomy): Eukaryota > Metazoa > Arthropoda > Arachnida > Ixodida > Ixodidae > Ixodes > Ixodes persulcatus. The sequence goes on from JABSTQ010010261.1 coordinate 1,172,948, forward strand.
AAAGTCATTTAACTGAACGCCATTTAATTAAACCCGAATTTGTCGAAGCCGTTTTCTAAAACGCCGTTTTCTCGAACAATATGATTTCTGGCCAGATCGTTTCTCGTTTCTGTAAATAGTGTTTGGTCTTTGCATCCAGGGATAAAAATGTTATGTTCCGTTTTTCATTTGTTTTGTAGTAACCAATGACCTCTTTTGGTGATGTAGTCTAACACGGACCTGATACTTTTTGGGAGGTCTGTAGTAGTCGGGCGCAGAGACGGAGATCACGTTGTTGCTATTCGCAGGACTCAACTTTGAACCAATGTCCTTTTTCCATGTAAAGAAGAAAAGGAAAAAAACGAGTCCCCCACTTGTTTTATAGTTTGCGTTCTGCAAAACTGTATTCGTCAGCCTCTTCTTCATTTTTCTTAGAAAGTAAGCTATTCTTCTCGGGCTGAACGAAGGCACTTAATTTTACAGATATACGAACACGCAAAAAACGCAGCATCAGCGGTAAGCAAAGCGCGGACGTGAGTTTTATATATAAACACCACAGTGCTAAAAATGCCGAAAATATTGAATTTTAAAGATTTAATAAAATATTTTTAATGAGTTTTTTGTTTTTCTTTCATCTGTCGGCTTTGCAGTGAGCATTTTCCTGGTGAGCTTCTCTCAAGTGAGCTTTTCTCGGTCACCGTTCTCCGGTAAGATTTTCTCTGCCGCCCAACAGTAACAGCCAACCAAGGGCTCATCGCAGCCAGGACAGTGCAAACGACGAACACCACAATAAAAGGTGTGCAGGTTATTGTCTAAAACATTGGCCTTTGTTTCATAAAATACTAAATGAAGAGTGTGTTGGTTGGGGTTGAACAAAAAATCTTCAGCGAGAGACTTTCACAACTTCCAATTAGCAACGTGTAACGCCTACTACCAAAAAGCTTGTTCTGTATTTAGCTTCACTAAATATATTTTTGGCAAGGTTTGCTTTATTACGGTAGAAATCAGCCTCCACAACTTAATATGCAAAGCGAATGTCGAAATTCAAACAAACTCTACGAACTAACCTACGATTCTTCCACATTTAAAATACGTAAACATTTTAAATACATCTCTGCAAAATATTTGAAATCGCCAGATCAAATAACCTCTTCTACTTCGAACAGAATGAAGTAGCAAGAGAGTATCGACCCTTTGACGTTTCGGTAGCTTTTGTCTACCTGCAGTTGCTAATTTCAGCCCTCACGCAAGGACCGCTTGAAGGGAGAAATCGTTCACCCCACATTTTCGTGATCCAAAACGCCAACAAAGAACGGAACATCCTCCCAACGACGCGCTTGGGCGATTACCGACTGAATAAATGGGTTCTTAAAATAACGAAACTTCGAAAGTTCGTTCAAGTACCGCGGCGCGTCGCTGAAGCCGAAACCATGGCGCCGCCATGTTGGGTCCCCGCGTCGACGGGGTTATGAAGGCAATAGTGACATGCATTGGAGCGTGTCGAAAGAGCTGGTTCGTTCCGCGATACGCGGAATGAATTAACTGTAATCGGCATTTACCTCAAAAAGCTTGCTTGTTGCAGTGGGCTCGAAGTCTTTCCGTTTTACTATGGCCAGCCGAGCCTTCTTCCTCAGTCTTGCAGTTGCGTTCTTTCCAAACGGGATCCGGAAGAGTCTCTTTCCATCCTCTGACCTACTGCTGCACCCAAATGCGCAACAAGCAGGCATTGTGCCACTAAGTACACAACCTCCTCGCTTTTGACGTCGGTAAGCGCGTGGAAACGACGGCGCGTAAACGCGTGTTCGCAGAGAAGCAGAACGTGCGTGTGTGCAATTGTTTGCTGGACCCAAGATGGTGGCGATTAGAGCCGCTTGAAGCGCTGTTGGAGGCGAGTCTAGCGGTGCTTGTATCACGTGATCGCTACCTTCCAATGATGCTCACCAAGCCAAAACATGATCGGCTAGAGTGAGTATTTTGTCGGCAAAACGCAAAAATAAATGAAATGCGTTACTCTGAGTACCCATACAGTGACTCTAAAGTTTATCGCAATGAGAATCTCTGAAAAAAATATCTTGTTAGAGATATATTCAAAAAGTCCTGGTCTTCAATATTGGGGCGCCTGAATTTGTATTTAGTCCCTGGTTTATTTTTAAATGTTCATAAAGATCAAAAACAAAAAAAGAGCTTTTCCAAGTAACTTTATCTTCCTGTAAAAAATATTTTAAGTTTCAGATCGAGAAATGTTACTCAGTTTTTTTTATTACCTTTCTAATAAAACCACTCCCAAGTCAATCCGTTCGGTGGTTGCTGAGAAAAAAAAGACCAAAAAGTTGCCATTCGAATTGCATAATGCTCGGGAGCAGCGATATCCTTTTAAAAACTGCATTCAACGCATTATGGAACTTTTGGGATGTTGGTCGCTGCCATCTTTTCTTATTTATTATTTTCGTTCTGAGGAGCCTTTTCTTGCTAAAAATCTAACAAAAACAACGTATCAAAATGTGCTTATCCTAGTTAAAAAATTATATAAATGTGTTCAGTAAACGGGTAAAAACATATAAGAGCAAATAAAAACTGATATATTCCTTACGTACGCCCTAGAACGCATTAGTTGATTTATATAAGTTCTCATATGTTCAATGGAGAAATCATATATGAAATTTTTCTATTTAAATAAGGTGAACCCTCTCTGCTTGTGATTGAATACACCGGAGACAACATGAGTCCGCCATTGATTTTCATTGGTAGAAATTGGTATTGACCAGGGAAATATTTCAGATCAGGAAGATAAGTAGGTAAACATGAGATAAGTTAAGTAAGTAAAGTTGACCCCTCGAAGAGGACACCCACAGTGAACTCACGCGTTATGGCTCCATGCCTCGAAGTTCTGTTTTGCACAAGTACGTGTGATCCGAGGCACGGGAGAGCGCATCCCGCCGCGAACACACCGGAGTAGAAAAACATCCACCGGCCACCGAATTTGGCAAATGTCGTCCCACCAACGAGGTTGCCAAGAGACTTTCCTGGAACATGAACATTTTCATTGAATTCAGAATGCATATTTTCCGCAAAAAAAAAAAGAAAGTCACTCTGTGACATATATAGAATACTGTGATTTCGGTAAATACATATAAACCCCGAAAATTACCTACCAAGCCAATTTCATCAAAAACGTATTCTAAAAATTGTTTACCCAAAAACAAAAAAACACAGTTTAAAAAAAAAATATATATATATTGTAACGAAGAAGATCCAGCTAAGCGTCTCTCCACCTGAGGGAGCACGATAATGACGTGAAACAAAGCTGCAGGTATCCAAACCATCTGTTCAAAGCCTCCACCCGATACTCAGCATGTAAAAGGCAGCACAATTTTTGACCCAGGGATGAATGGCATCCGCACAGTCGGAGGTCACAGGACCCGGTATGGTTGTAAGATAATTGAGTCATTCTTCCTGCGACAAGCCCTGCGCAACGTTGGCTCCCCATCTCACAGCCTCTCCAACACCGAATCTCGTACCTTCGTCAAGACCTGCATCCTACGTCGGTGGTCCAAAGCCAAATCTCCACTCGCGTTACTTCACCGTCAAAGACCCTTCCCATTTATCCTCTTTCTTCCTCTCTTTTCTCTTCTCTGTTTAGTCAGGCCACCGCTGAGGCAGTCAGAGTTATCTAGGAACGTCAGTAAATGTTGAAGCTTCCAGTTGGAAGGATGTTTTGTCCTGTCCTGGTCCTTTTAGCCGTTCATGATTTTCGTTTAAACCAGTGACCTTATCCCGTAACCTTTACCTAATTTTCTATTTCTTGATTTTTAACTCACCTTTTGGTGCAGATACTGTCCTGTGTTTACTGTACAAACACGCAATTTGTTGCCTCGGAACGCTTTTCCTATACGTTTTTTTTTTTAATAATATTTTTAATATCTTAGGTGTTTTATGCTCCAATTATCGTTGCCTTATTGCTATTTTAAAAATTGCTTCAGCAGCTGGTACTGACTCTATTTTGACCATTGAACTACACCGCGAGTTTGTGTGTAATGCCTACTTATATATGAGTTTTTTCGTTGTGCTTCTGTACTGCGGGAGGGCCGGCCGAAACTTCCACCTGTTTGAGGTAGATGCAATGTGGAATAATTGTAAACACGCAGGGTTTAGATTATGATGTATTCTATCCAGCTCGCCTGCAAACTTTCGCTTCTTGCATGCATCAGTTCCTCCTATATACTTTCAGCACTTGGCAGAACGGCCTCCCCAGGCTGTTATGCAACCGCTCGTGGCGACCGCTTGAGGGCGTTGTGTTAAGAGGGTCTGCCTAGATCGTCTAAGGGAGCAACTCAAACCACGGAGAACGTTAGTAATTGAATGGCGGACGCCTGCTGGGCAGAACTCTCGCAGGTGAGCACGCCTTGCATTGTCGTGTGTCGAAGGGAAAGCGGACGGAAATGACGTGACTTTGATCGAGCAGTTCAGAAAACTCTCAAATCCAAGCAAACTAGACGGAGTCTGTATCGTCTATTTTGGCCTATTTTATCTTCGCCGTTCGACATGGTTTCGCGATCTCGCCGTGAAGGTGCGCTGAAGTGACGTACGTGATAACATATTGACGTATTTAGCGCACAAAGTAGAGGGAAGAAGAACAGGACAGAAAAGTGCGCCACTCCCAACTGTTTACTTACAAGAATCATTCGGTTTTTCCTTTCTCTTTTTTTTCTTGTCAGTAAACATAGTTGAGAGTGGCGCTCTTTTCTGTTCTGTTCCTCTTCTCTCTACTTTGTACGCTAAAAACCTCAATATGTTAGACTATACCAACTAGCCCAAATGTCAACTTGACTACATACGTGCTACCAAAATGTATGCAATCTAAATTTCAATTTCTTTTCTTTTAATTTTTTTTTTGAGGGGGGGGGGGTGAATGGCGGGGACTCATAAAGTACGCATGTTTTCAGTTAAATGGCATAACATTGTAAAACTAAAAGTAAGAACGTAGAACGACATAAAGTAGAGGGGATTGTTTGCAGCCATTACCGTGCGTCTACAGTGGGTACAACAGTGGCAGCGGCCATTGCAACAACCTTGTTTCAGTGGCGCGCCTCACGGCTAAAGGTTGCACTTGCGACAAATGCATCGGCTCATCGTTTTGCGACCATTTTAGCCGACACTGAAGGTATATAGGAGGCACTGGTAGTATACGTATATAAACATGTTTGGCCATTGAGCGAATGATTATATCTGTAGTATTTCAACCTTTGTCTTCGCGTTAATAATGCGCATCAATATGGTGATAAGCATGTGTGAGGCACCCGCGCCTTTTAGAGCCTATTATGTTGCCGGGTTAAGCCTATTATGTCCACGCTACTGGCTTCGTGATTGGACCTTCGTCATTCTTATGTGCTTATGCCGTAATTTTATTGTCTGCGAAGCGCCCTTTGCTCCTTAAGCTGTTACTAACTATGGCATACCTGAGTGGGCATTAAACTTACCGATGGCTTCGTCGAAAATGTTGAGGACGCACAAGACGGACGCCGTGGTGCCTTCAGGCGCCACCTCTTTAGCGAACACAGTCATGGCGGGTGTTACAAGCGGATGTGCAGCCCCGGTCACGGGTTCGACGAGCAGTGCGAACCACGGGTTGTAGGGAAAGGCAGTACAAATGTACCTCACCCCGAAGATCAAGAACGTCAATATATACGAGGGATAATAGCGCGTTTTTTTTTTCAGAATCCAACCGGACACAGAATAAAAGGGCACTTCTATGCATATGCAACTGACTGCGGATATTAACCCGATTATCAGTTTAGAGGCTCCTATGTCCTCCAAAAACCCCGTGTTGTACGACATGTAGATTGAAAAAAGGGCTCCGAGGGCGCATGTCCAAAAGGCGAATATGGCGAGTTCGACATTGATGAACACACCATAGATGTCCTTGAAAAAGTTGACCGATAGCTTGGGCATCCGAAGTGTGGGCATGCAGCAGAGAAGGACACTATCCAGGATAATGAGCAGTGCATAGACGAAGTAGCTTGGAAGGTAACCTGATCGTCCTCCCGTCCATCGGTTGGCTGCATCAATTATGGCTCCCACGATAGGACCAGCGGCTTTCATGCCGATTGCCCCTCCCGTTCGCTGCCATCCAAAGTCCCTCACATTTTCACCAAGTATCTCAGAAACGCCGGCGTCCGAGATGACAACCACAGCCCCCGAAATCAAGGACCCCAGCGCGTGAAACACAGCATAGAACCACACAACTCGCTGATCAGTCGAACCTGCTGTGCAAGGGCAGTTGAACTGACAGGTGCTGCGGTGGTAACCAGACGTGCCATTCCAGAGAGTGTGGCAAACGGCGGAGGTGTTCTGAAAAATGTAGCTCACATCGATTTCGCTGAATTCGGTGGCATTCGTTGGGCACGAAACGAAACACTTCTCCGGTGGTTGAAGGCACACTGAGGACGAATTCAAAAGCGTTACGTTTCCTTCTGGGCATGATACCTCCGCCTTTGGTTTGGGCGTTTTGATCATAAAGTCACTGAAGTAGAGAAGGCCGTGGAATAGAATCGCAAGCGACTGAAGTGTCAACAAGATTCTTGTTACGTTTTGCGTCCGGTCAGCAATGTATCCTATCAAAATCTTCCACGGAATAGCGAGCAGAGATGTGGCAGTTAAAATGTAGGCCATGGTTGCTTCAGGGATTCCGTTTCTCCGACCAATTGCAGATCCGTATGGCAGAGTGCAGCCGGTGGCTGATGAAGAAAAAAAGCACAATTTCCTTAGCCTTTGCAACAATGTTTTATTTACTAGGATCAGAAATGTTACAAATATAATATTATATATTGCACCTTACGCAGTCATATATTCTCAAACAAGTAGTTGAAGTCTTAGCAGCATGATATACAGTGACATAAAAGCAAACAATTCTGAACAAATATAAAACATATACCGTGATATCTTGAGAGATAGTCTACCTGAAATTGAAAGCAAATCGGGTGAAAATAAGCTGTGGGCTAACTTTCGGTGTGGGACCAAAGAAAGTTGGAAAAATGTGCTGTTTTAGATTCTGTGACCTTCGAAACGCCTGATTGCGGGGAATCAAAGACGACTGTCCCTCTTAGTCAGGAACGGTCACTGATCTCCTGGCATAGCTAAGTAGCACCGTTTCTGTTAAGGTCATTGTTGACCAGCGCCTTGAATTGCCAAAAATAAGCTATCTTTCGGTGTGTGTGTGTGTTTTTGTTTTAACAGCAAATCGTGGAAAGGATAGGGGTGGGCTATCTTTCGGGTGTGGGGTATTTCTCGGGATATTAAGGTATATCGCGAGATACATTCCACCATGACATGTATTGTAAACTGGTAGTGCATACAGAAAGCCGAATTCCTCAATATTTAAAAAAATGCAGGCTGTGATGAACAATACCTCTGTTGAAGCCATTGTACTCACCCGCAAAGATGAGAAAATAATGAATCTTCAAATACAAAAGTCTTGTGTTTATCCATGGCAGCAGCATGTCTGATCTTAGCAGGGCGGGTATATTCCTGCGTTTAAACAACCATCTTGATACAACAACCCTGTGTAAGGTTTTTGTTTGTGCACTTGGCCATTAGCTTCTCCAGAAATATAGGCACGAGAGCGCTTGAATAGTGTGCGTAATTTAAAATACCACGATATTATAAATTTATATGAATTATAACATTAAACACGAAAATATTACCTGAAATATAACGGACAACAATGTTCTCACATCCCTGGTCATAACATAAAAAGCAAAAAAGTGCCACATCAATCTAGGAGCAACCGTAAAACAATTTGACTGGCCTTTTTATTCAGCATTATTTTCTGACTCCTTGTTCACCCTTCTCATAGTTAAATCTCCATATTTTTCATCGAAGGCAATTCTAGGACTTGTTATGACCATTCAATACGCGTGGAAGTTGGTTGATGGGCTTCGAGAGTGCTTCACTTAATTAGGTTTCTGTGATTCAGCCGCTCGTTTTTCTTCTTGGTACCTATGCATACTTTGTTTATGGAGGACAATTCAGAGTGATTGAATTCTTGAAAGATTCTAACCCGAGGCCGTGGGATGCAGTATGGTTTGGCGTTAAATTTCTTTTTATTGAATATCACATGTAGTTAAAATTAATGGGGTTCAAGAGGTTATTGTAGCATACGGAATTATAAAGTTCCAGATTTAAGTTGGCATTTGAATTATTACGCTACCTAGGTTGTTTTCTATGTCATGCAACTGATGCAGCGAATGCGTATTTGTATTGGAAGTGAGTAATTAGATTCTTGCGAAGTGAGGTATGAACAATAAAAGTAAGTTTGTTCTAAGATGCATATGTCACTAGTAGTTTTTTCTGCATCTCTAGCTTCTTCAGTTTTATATCTTTGTTGGTTCTAAGGACTAGCTGAGAGAAAAGATTTGATTTGAGTCACTCGAAATATACTGAGAGAGTTATTGTCTTTGTGTATTTAGAATATCAGTAAGTAAATTTTACCCGCAAAAGTTAGCAGAGAGTTTTAGTTTTCAGGTGATTAAACAAGGGCTCATTTTGTGGGTGAAGGGTGAACGGGCTGTTAAAGAAACTTCGGAGTAAAGAGAACGGGAATTGAGAGAGCATGCCCAGGTAACACAGCTTTCTGGGTCAAAATGTTTTGTTTTAGAGTATAGAGCCCTAAAAGCTCCAAAAAGCCAAGGTATAGCCAAACTCAGTACCATTTGGGCAAAGTCTGGGTGTTTTGACCCTAAATTGTGAAACAGGTGGAGGAGTTAGGTTTCAGTGGCTGGTTCTTCGGTTGTCATCTGGCTTATTTGGGCCTTCGTTCCCGATAAAATTCCAGAATTAACCTTCATTACGATCATTTGGTTTTCCCCTGGAAAATTTGGGCCTAAATTAACAAACAATTGCCATAATTATGCTTCGCTGCGGGTAGTTTGCCTGATATGCGGCATTTTCGGCTAATGTCTGGCACTTTAGCAATAACGTGGCGGGCCACGGAAAACCATACAAAATCCAGAGAATAGTACTTTGACTCTAGCTAACACCTTGGAGCAAAACCTTAGTAGCAAAAGCTGGGCACTAGAACTGCCAATCTTGGGACTATACTCCATCTCACTAAAACCGTGCAGTACAGCCAAAGCTACAGGAGAGAGATCGTATGCCAACCTGTTCAAGAGAAGAAAAAGAAGGAACGGGAAAGAAGGGCTGAGATTCCCCCGTGCCTCCTTTTCCTTCTCTTGAACAGGTTGGGATACACTCTCCCCTGTAGCTTTTGCTGTACTGCACGGTTTGAGTGATTCGGAATATAGTTAGGCGTGTCTTTGTCTTGCTGCTTGGGTGCATCCCAGATTATACTAGAGATTATACCTTGTGCCTTGATTATACCTTGATACCTTAAAGGAGCTGTGCAACGATTTTAACGTTGAAAGAATTGGCATCTTCTACTTTTGACATTGTTCACCTTGTCACAAAGGACTGAAAACACACTTCCTTCCTTCGAAATGTTGCGATTCCGCCACGTAATCGCGAGGCAAAAATTAGAATATTCCCCGACCTGCAGCCGCGAGCGGCGGCCATGAGAAACGTCAATGGGGAGGTTTTGTAGAAAGACAGCAAGTTGTGCGAATACCTGCTCGATAAAAGGTAACTTTTCTTTAAATATTTTCGCTCTAACATAAATATAAATGCGTCAAAAACCTGGTATCATCGACAAAACTTTTGTTATACGGAGTTTTAGTGGCGCCATCTATCCTAGGTCCACAAAACCGTCAGCTTTATCTGCAACCGCGAACAACCGCCAGAAGCCGGAGGGGGAGGGGGACAGAGCCGGACTGGTATGGCCGGACCCGGATGACACTTTCCTCCTTTCACCCTATTGTTCGCGCTGCCCCCGCCAGCACGTGGTCACGCGGTCGCGAGGGGATGAGTTATTGCTGCTCACTGATGGCTCTAGAGAGAGAGCTTCACCGGAACCCCGCGCCAACCCCATTGATGTCACAGCGCACGTGACTCGGAAGATGGTGAAGGAGTTGAGAGGTGCCGAAAACCTCAATCTTTGTCCATTTTTAAAATAAAAACTAGGACATGCGGGCAAAAGCGGTTTTTTGTGCTTTACTACAGAAAGGTCGAGACACCAACTCCCAAATTATTTAAGCAAAGCACTGAAACTGTTGCACAGCTCCTTTAAAGCGCCTCAAAATTGTGATCGATTATGTGAATGGCTGGAACGTGGTAGCGTGCGAGAAGGGGGGGGGGGGGAGGCTATGTCAGAAGAAACATATGACAAGGTATGTAGAGTGTCTATACAGATGAGGCATTTACGCTTGGTGCCAGGAGCAAGAGCTTCTTTATTTTCTAGCGCACGGACTTTAGGTCTGCGCGTGCAGGGTTGCTGGCATCATTATTTGATACAGAGGCCTGTCAAAAAAGGTTCTGTAAGAATTTTTTTTGCTAGTGTATAAATAGGCCGACAGGGCCGCCGTATTAATTAAGCTCGGGCAAAAAAACTCTTTCAGTGCATTGTCGCCCTGGGGCAATCTGGAAGTGCATTGTAGCATATTGTGTCCTAAAGCTTGATACCGTCATTATTTGACTCGGATCAGTGACTCAAAGAAGAGGGAGGCTCGAAGACGTTCTTTATATTGAAGTATCATGAAGGCATATGTCGCAGCGCTACTTCCATAACCTCCTGAGGAAGCATCTTTCGAATCGTTTCAAGTGGATTGAACAGCTGAAGATAATTGCCTTTTCTCAGGTCACATAGCTTTTAGATCTCACGGTATGTTTGTTTCTTTTGCTGGCAAACCTAAGTGGAAGGTTCGCTTTATAGAGTTCGTCATTCTTCCACTTGTCTGTCCAATTTTAGCGCTTTTAAAATAGTTTTTGTAGGTCGTACGCTGCCCAGAGCGGGCCAAGTGGGTGCGTGCTCTATCCATGCGTCAAAGTGACGGCACGAGCTCTCACTAGCATTGCGTAGCTCTAAATAACGGCCTACCAAAGGTGTTTATTAAACCTTCAAATCCGCTGTATCCGCCCCCCCCCCCCCCCAACAGGCACTGACTTTCCCAAATGTATATTCTAGCCCTCTAAATAAGCCTGTTGCTCTTGGCCAGGGGGCGCCGGTGCGTTCTTAAGACCCGACCATGTAATGCTTGTATTTCATTTCATTTACTTACCTCAAAAGCCTCCTTCAAGGACGCATTACACGAGGAAGCTGATTGGTAAAATACATTCGTACCAGCATCACCATACCATTTGGAATTGCACAAAGAACAAGATGCGAAATCAGGCTAACACGTGACACAGAACTTATTACTAACTTAAAGGGAAGCTGAAGAGCTTTTCGAAAAAAAATGAGTTAATGGTTGATTCTGACGTGTTTGTGCCTGCTGAGTCCAAATATCACAACCGTTTGACCCAAAATAATCCCTAAACGCGAAAAAAAGCGAAGAAATCAGAAGTGATCACCGCAGCGGCACGCCATTGGCTAGTCACGCGTGACGCGCCACTACGTCATAAAAGGACCATCTCGATTCTCGTTTGCTCCTTCGCTTGCGGAAGTAGCCGGACGCCGGGTCTTCTGCTCTTGTAAATCGGGTTCGGCTTCTGATTTTTCGAAATCTTTCGGTGGATCCGAAAGAGGAATTTGTCCAGACAACCCTCGACGTGACAAAGTACGCGTTCCAGCCGTTGGCAAAGTAGAAAATTGACCCCCCGCAGTAATAAACGCAGACACGAGGAACCGCTTGCGCGGACGCGACATGGCCGGCTTCATACTTTCAGGAACGTACTGACTGCTACTTATTGTAACGTAAAACGATGACAATAAACGGAGTGCTATTGACGGGACGCCTCAAGCCGGTTAGCGTGACCCTCCCTAAAACGGTCGTCAGAGGACAAGAATTCTGCACACATCGGCCTTCGTGCTTGCCAGCTGCTGGACGCGTGAGCGTGCAGGCTGCATTGTTCATCAAGGCTGAAGTGGTTTGAAGGGATAGTATAATCGGCTTCGGGAGACTGGAGAGCTCCCCTGAGATGAGACGGGTGATAAGACAGGGTCGCCGTACTCCACCGCCATGTGCTTGCGCACTATGCGAATAACTGCGCAGAACGTCCATCCTTGTGATAGTGGTACCCTCTGCTGCGTTTAGTTTGTTTGCCACAAACAATTACGCCATTATAGCTTTAGAAAAAACGGAGATGTGTGTCCGGCAGCCCTTAATTTGATGTCGAAATCGTGAAAGCTCCCTGGGCCTCTACATTCGCATACTTCTTTCAAGATTTGTTGACTGCATCACACCACCACGAAGCATTATCCTCGTCCGATCGCATTTCTACGGCACAAAGAATTGTTGCATGACACAAGCTTTATACGGAAAACAAACCTTTGGAAGGAAAATTTAACAACATTTATGTTTACGTTTAAAAAATATGTGAACTCAACTAATGTCAGCAATGTAAAAAAAAAAAGTTCATGCCAAAACAAGTTTCACCGTGAAAGTCACATTATGAATTGCATGACCACTTATTAGAGCAAGCCCTCCTCTCCCAAGTGACTGGGTAGCCAGTAGATTAAAAGCAAAAGAAAATAATCTTGGGCTACCCAAGATTGTTTTCTTTTGTTTCCCAGATTTCCCGCATCAGAGTCGGTCCGGAAAATATAGTCACTTCAACAATATAAGAAACCAACACTAAGACACGAATATAAGGCGGTTAACACAAGAGAGCCAGTGGAAACCCGCTATTCAGATAAATGATCGCGGCTTTTCTAGCACACTGCGCTATTCTAATAACGTAATAGCTTTTTTTCTAGAACAGTCGACCTCCAATTCCTACCTAGTGACGTTTCCTCTTTGCTTGTGACTTTTAATGCGCTGAATTGCCTTCTTACCTTCAAAGATGGTCGGCAAAGCGTCGGGTTCAGGCGAGCCTTCTCCCGACCCAAACCCATACGTACTTAGTTCTCATATGCGCCGTCCGAAACACGTTTCGAACAAAAAACGGTGTGCTTGCTCAAACCCACCACCCCTTTAATATCTTGGTGACGAAGTGGAAAAGACGGTAAGCGGGAAGAACAACTGCGACGAGCGCTGTTCGTGAAAGTTGGCTGCTACACATGAGTACGGCATCGTGCAACAGCACGAGTCAGTTGGTTCGGTGCCACGTGAACAAACAAGAGAACAATCAACACGTCAGGCGATTGAGTCAATAACGTGACCGGTCAACGGATAAAAGCAAGCGCTATGCAGCGGCAGAACGACGACGGCTCGAAAAGAGCAGCCTACGAGCAAAGCGCGGCCAGCCGCGGCGGGGTCCCCCAGCCGGTCCTTTTGTGACGCCGCTGACGGGCTTCCTCCTCTCTCCCCTTTCCCTCTGATTCGGAGAGGCGTGGCTTCGGCGCTACCTTGAAGGCGCTTCTCCGGTTAATCCGCGCAAAAAATGACCAAACGGATACGATATTCGTGATGGCTGAGGTCTCATTAACTAGGCTCAGGTGTTTTTTCTCATATTTAAAACCGCTTCAGCTTCCCTTTAACAGAAAAAAAGGAAATAACGAGGAAAATAAAACATATGAAGTTATACACGCTCTACTGGGGATACAGACGCTCGCACATTTCCTTACATGACCCATGATTTGTGTTAGAAATCATTTGGTCTGGCAAGTCATTCCATGCTGCAATTGACAGTATGAAGTGAGGAAACAGAAAATAATTAGTGTGAGAGCGGAATCGCTGAAGTTTACATGAATTATCCCTTCGAGGAGAAATGTAATGGGCAGATTGGCAATATGTCTTTCTGAAGTATGAGCTAACTGTAGTACATAGCATGGAAGAAACACATTCGGTTGACTGTGCGCCTGTTGGCTAATAAGGGAAGACCAAGAGTCAAATTTAAAGCGGAGACACTACTTTCAGGCGAGAAGTCGTTTAATATGAACCGGGCAGCCTTTTTTTGAACAGACTCTAATTCAGAAGTTAGGTAATTGTGATGTGCATGCCTTATCATACTAGCATATTCTAGTTCAGGTTGAATTATTGCTTTATAATCCAGTAATTTAGTTGCTATGGGGGCCAGATATAGGTTCCGCCTTAAAAACCTAGTGATTTTAGTGAGCCGTTGATTATGCTGTGGATTTGTTGATTCCATGCTAATGTTTCTGAAAAAAATGAACACCCAGGTATATGTATGAACATAAGCTGCACTGTTAAATTATGCGTAAGTCAGGGTCGTTTACAAGCGTGTGTCAGCATCTTTCGACGCGAAGTAACAGAGCGTATAAAGAACTAAAAAAAATGTTTATATAAACAACAAAAATGTGCGGCTCGCGCTTTCAGTGTCTTATCAAAACGATAAGAATGCTTTCCTTGCTGTTATTTTGTCATTGTTATTTTTTGAATATTTATATCAACCAATGAAAGTCTGCCACCTTGGCGCCCGCGAGCAATGTGAGGGAGCGTAATGACCCACAACCGAAACGCGACCGTAAAAGAGATTTTGGTCTCCAGATGAGTCGGTCAAACTTCAGAACTGCTGGCCTACAAATGACCGAACCGTCCCTGTGAACGCAGCTCTTATTCACAAGGCTTGGTGTACATCATTCGAGTTGGGCAGGTTCCAGCGCCTAATATCCGATCAAGTATGACGTCTACTCGAACTCGTGTCCGGGTGTGGTATTCCTACGGGGTCTAGGAGAATTCGTCGAAAGCCCATTCGTTGACGCACAAGTGGTAGACGGACAATTCGTCGAATGAGGCGACTCGCACTAGGCGAATTCGTCGAACGGGCAACTTGTTGAAGCGGTTCAGATTTGTTGGAAGAACTACAACAAAGTGTGAGTGATGTGCTTTTGAGCCTAGAAGGAAATCTCACCACTTGAAAGTGAACATTCGAGAGAAGTCTCTCTGGTTGGGGAGGAACAATAATAATAAATAAAATTTATACACCAACCATTACCTCGTTTAAAGGCGGAACCCTACGTTTTGAGACCTGCTCGGTCTCTTGTTGATGAGTTGACTGTGGCTATGGCCGTTGAGTAGCAGTATTCTGTTTTCTTCTTCTACGGCGGTCTTTCGTTTTGCATCGGTGAGTTGGCGAAGTCCGTTCACGTAGACGGTCGGCAGAGTGCCGAGGAATCTATTTATATTTTCTGGCGTCGTTTGGATGTTCCAGGATTCAATGAAAAGTCTATATCTGGGATTGGTCTCAACAGGCAAGGATGCTGGTGTTGGCAAAGTCAATCATGTGGTCCTTGACGTCGCAGTGCTCAGCTACGGCGCTGCGTTTGCGGTCGAACTTACGAACGTCGTTCTTATGCGGGCGAATTCTCTCCGGAAAGTTTTTTGTTTCACAGATGTACGCGACCGGGCAGTTCACGCAGGACATTTTATAAATAACGCCTTGTGCTTTCTCCTTAGGTGGGCGATCTTTTGAGCGGGGCATGAGTCTTCCGAGCGCAGACAGCGGCTTGTGGGCAAAAAGGCCCACGCCGATGTCCACGATAATCGGTGTTCGATCGGCTCGATAGGATCGTAGACTGGGGTGCAGTTGGACATAAAGTGAAATGGAGTATAGGTGTTGGTCGTGTATCAAGCATTAAAGAGAAGACTTCAATAATAAGAGTAAGCGCGTCGCATTCTTATAAGAAAATATAAAAAAAATATTTATAGGGTGTCTCAAGTCTCCAGGTTGGATCTAAAAGGGACCCTAGATATCGACGCCTGCACGAAGCAATGTAAACGTTTCGACAGAGGCGTATTTCAGAGGTCCGTTTTTTCTTGAAAAAAATTAGGGGCAATATACTTGCCAAGATTAACGGCGGGCGGTGACGCAGACGCAGATGGCGCTACCTCCTTATCGAGACTGCTCGCGACGACCGTGATTTACTAAAATCACGATTAATGTTTTTCTAGCGAACCTTTGGTTTAAAAATAAATGTGGACAATAAAAGCGAAACTTGAAGTTAAAAAAAATTACAGGAGTACACTTAAAACTGCTTACGTGTAGGAATGCGAAATCCTACACGCAGTGCATTCCTACTAAGTAGCGAGCCACGTCTTCCTTTTTCACACGGCGCTCCGGAGGTGACATCACGCTCCCCCACTGCGCAGGCGCAGCGCCCCCGCCGGCTCCACGGCTTCCGTGACCAAGCCTTTGCGTTGCTGTACTTCTCTCTGTGTTTTATTTTTGTGGAACGGCCGCTTTAGGGAGCCTACATACTCGCCGACTCCGTCTTTAGGGTGGTGACAACTCCGACCATTGTTGCCAAACGCCAGCTCATACGGCCGCCAAACCTGACGAGCCGCCATCTTGGTCCCCAGCTTTTGCCCGGAAAACGGTGCACGGGTAGGAATTTGCACAGATTTTGTTGGTACTGTGACTTTTTACGTTATTTAGTAGCAGAAAAATTGTCTGTGATGATGTATGCCGATGCTTAAACTAAAAGGCGAGTTTTTTGGGCTTATTCATATGATAAATAAATAAATGTTTTCTGAAGATCACCCAAAAATTTTGTTAGCAACTAAAATGGCTCGTAAAAAAGTAGCAACTTTGCTAAAAAAAAAGAAGTCTTTTATGGCCACTTTTTCTTATTAAAGTTTAAAGTTGCGAATTTAAATACAATTTTTTTTAATACATTTGAAATTTTAATGGAAAGATTTGACTAACAAAAGACATATTTGAGGGAAGTTGCAAATGTATTCAAGTACCCGAATTTTGAGGCCCATTCTGGTGCAGAGCTAATTGGCCAGGATAAGAACGGTAACGGGGCTTTTCAGTTATGATAAATCCCAGTATCGTAGCAACAGGGGAGGGTCAGGGGGACCAGGCGTCCCAGTCACGGGGGGGGGGGGGGGGCACCTCTGGCAGCACTCGGCACCCCCAGCCCCACCCCGCTTTACTGGTAGGTTGCGATCTCGGAGAGCGAATAGGGAGGGGGGGAGGGGGAGGACAAAATACATAAGGGCCCCCGGTGCCGGATGGCCTAGCTACGCCACTGATCATTCCTCTAGCACGAGATTCCCGACCTTTAATAGCACTTCGCATCTCGCGAAGTTTGAGCGTGAACACGCAGCTGGAACAGGACAGAAGGCAATGAGCGCGTGCTGGATGCTGGTCATCAGAAAAGATGACTAGGTGCCGGTTCTTGTCTCTTACCATTATCATTTTGCTCAGCACTAGGAAAAATTCCTTTTTTGCCTGTGAATGAGTCAGTATGAAAGGGAACTAAGGTAGCTAGGAAAGCTGGTAAACATTTAACTGTTCAACCTAAAAAAATGATATCACCAAAGCTACTTATGTAGTGGAAAAGGCTCATTTGGGCATCAACTTAGGTGACAAAAATTAGCATCTCTTACCTCACTATCTAAGAAAAATGAGAAAAAGCGCCGGTGGCGTGTTCGTGCTAACAGTGTAGAAGAAGGCAACCAGATGATGACACTGAGGAAACCTACATGAGCATCCAATACTTAGGAAGACGTGCATGGCACAAATAACATGACACACATGTTCTGAAGTAGGACAGCAGGCAATAATAAGAGCATAAAATAAGAGTATAGGCAAAAGACCAAGTAATATTTATAAGAAAGCAAATTCATCACTCACTGGTGACAACATGTACCAATAAATTACCATATCACTGAATTGAGAAGCACCCTTCGTGCTAATACACACCATTCAGCGTTTAATTTAAGTTTGCCGCGGCACATGTCTTGCTCGACGCTCCGTCTACTTCCTGTGCGTACTGCTGTCGCAGGTGAATCCTGATTCTTGTTCTGACATACTTTTCAAGAAGAATCTTCTCCACACAAGCTTTGTGTATGTCACAACACCCTAACTTTAATGTTACAGATTTGTGCAGGAACTCCAGAATAGTGGCAAAATGGAGCCTTGAGCGTCAAGATGGCGTCTAGTTCGGTAAAAGTCTTGATGTTCTCTTCGCACTCGATCGAGACACTCATCACAGCTCGGCTGGGGTAGTCAAGGTTCCCAGCACTCTTGACGTACTCTTTCAGGTGAATCAACCTGCTGTGCAGATCGTTACCATTCGTCACTAGGACACCTTCGCAGTCCTCACAGTTGCCAATAGACATCTCGACAAAGCTAAGAATAAAACCTCCCAAGTAGACCAGAATGTCGCACTAGACTGCAGTAAGTTCACACACGAACAAGTTCTCCAGCTCTTCAGACTCTTGGTTGACATCTTGCATCTGCTTCTTGACGGCTGGATTGAGGAGGTCAGCCAGGTGCACGCTGTCGTTAACATTGTAGCTCGAAGATGTCGGTGTGTAGAAAAACTGACTAACACAGATCAACTTCAAAGCACGCTTAATGTCATACGCACTAGCGCACGGGTTTTCTGAGTCGCAGAACACAGAAAATATCCTCAAGGGCGTTGTCTGCGCTGCTTGCAGAGATGTCGAGAGCTAGTGGCATAGAAATGGCTGTTGCTGCACAAGCATACCCGAACTGAGCAGCATTGTTTATGTTGCTTGTAATTTCGGCGAGAGCAAGTTGCAGTGGAATGTCTGCTGCTGCACAAATACGCTTTGATCGAGGAGCATCGTCCTTGGTGGTTCCACTGTCGTCAAAGGTTAATGGCAGTGGGACGGCTGTTGCTGCACACGCACGCTTGGACTGAGCAGTGTTTGTGGCACTGACGTCAAGAGCTTCTGGTAGTGGGGCAGCCATCATTGTACAAGCACGCATGGCGAAGCAGCACGGTTCGTGTCGCTTGTGCTGCCATGTAGAGTTGGTGGTGATGGAATGGCTGTTGATCCATGAGCACGCTTTTTGGGGGCCTTTCTGTGTTTTGGGATGGCTGTAAAAGTTCAACAAACATATCACCATGAGTATTAATGCATATGCATTTTCAAGACACAGAAAAAACACGACGGACCCAAACTGTGTGCGCATCTCTTGCCTAGTTGTTCGAACTGTTTAACAATTAACCATCTTGGTACTGTGAGAACCTAGTCTGTCTATATTTCTTTTTACGAAGTCTACAAAAGATGAGAATATAAGACTGTAGTCCAGAGAGAATCTTACATTCAGCATGCATTCTGTAACAAGAAAATGCTGGGAAAGGATAGAGTTTTAAAATATTACACAAAAATAAACTCTTGGAAGTTCAGAAGTCCACTTAAATAGACTTATGAACATGCATACAAAATATTAAAACTTACCACGATAAGGAAAAAGTGTCGGAACAGCATCTGGCCTCAATTTTTTCCCCCCGTCCTGCCGCTTTTTCTTGAAACTGCTGTCCTCAAAATGAGCCTAAAAAAAAAAGAAAGTGCATTTTTCATTAGTTAGCAAATACTCCGAAGACAGCACTGTGTCTGCTCGTTTAGTTGACAAACACTGTAAACAGAATTAGGAGCAAACTCGAATCACCAACGAAATTTTTGAACACACTCACGGTGCTTACGTGAGGTCTGCTGTCGCTTCGTTTGTCTTGCATTAACCAAGCGAAGAAACAGAAAAAGTATTACTGGATCAATGTATCCAATACGCGCCTGCATACTGGACCTAGTCAAATTATTGCAAACCAGGGTTGGGCAAAAATACTCACAAATGTATTTGGAAATACAAATACTGGGATACATTAAAATAGTAGCTAAAATACTGATACTAAAATATATCTGTAAAAATGCATCGCGATACGGATCGGAAATACATTTTAAATAGAGGCAAAAAGTCTTTGGAAATACAAATACAGGAATACATTTTAGGAAGGGCAGAAATACAAATACAGAAATACTGATACTGCAATACATTGTTAAAATTTGTTTGAGACGCCAACTGAGATGAAGTTTGAAGTGGAAGTTTTTGATCCCGTTGGTTTCGGACGACGAGGAGTCTTCAATGGGCTCAAAAAAACGTTCCATCAAGTAGTGACCATGGTCCCTTCCCTGACATCCTGTCTGTCTAACGAGGGATGCGAAAAGACCTTCGACCTATAATTAAATTCTATCACCTAAATCCTATCAAAACGTCACCACGCCCCTGTCCAATAAGGACGCCCCTGTCAACATTGATCATATGACGTCACGATGGAATGAACTGGTACTCTTTATGTGTAGGTGTGGCCTTGAACATGAAACTTTACCACGCTGAAGATCGTGCAAGCAGTGTCATGTGGAATTTTTGAGGATAGTTGACCACCTGAAGCATCCTGGAACACATGTCACATGTGAAAAAAACGATACGGTGGCATCCCTGTTTTAAAGGTCTCTCCTGCCGACCTTCCGCCACCGACGCATGAATTTCAGCCCTCAAGTTTCGCCTAGCATCATCCAAACAGAGACATCGTGGATTACGACCTTAAATTGCCGGCACAGGTGCGAGCTCTCCGAGAAACAGCGCGCTCGAGACGAGTCGCAGGTGTACGATGTCTGGGTCGGCACAGCGAGGCCACGTCTGGCCTCCTTCCTGTGTTTCGGATCACCAGAGCAGCGGGTCACGTTCACGTCGGCTGATGACGTATCCTTGAGCCGTGCAATATTACGGGGGCAGCCGCAGACGCATTCGAATATGTGTTGAACTTCACTGCGTGAGTCATGCTAGTATTTCAAGTCAACCCCCACCAGGCTCGTGCTGCAACGGACTGTGACTCAGCTTTGCCGCCTGGGTGTACTGTGTACGCTAAAGCAAGAGAGACGGTTAGCGGTGAGCATTGGATTCCAGCAAACAATGACTCAAGAAATCCCTACCTAAGGACCTGCGGCATAAGATGCTCTAACTCCACTCCTGGCACGCCACCTGGTTCGAATCCCTGACTACGCAACACTACTCAGAAGAGAGAAGAGGGCGCATAGAAAATAGTTTGGAGAATCGGAAGGAACCTTGGTCAGCATAGTAACAATGACCCAGCATCTCCTTGACCATGGTGCCCTCAGAAGTAAAAAAAAAATGCTTTGGACCTGTTATTTTTTTTTCGGGGGCGGGGGGGGGGGGGGGAGTATTTCTCAAGAAATGTAACGAAATACATTTCATCCTGATTGTATCGTGATACAAAGAAACATTCCAAATGTATTTCGATACAGGAATACAGATACTGGCGAACAAAATGCATCGCGATACAGAAATACAGATACGAAATGTATTTCTAAAATACTATCGCGATACATTTGTATCGCAATACTGCCCAACCCTGTTGCAAACTACCTTCATTTCTGCGAGGACCTCAATTTCTCGATTTGAAATCAATCCCAAAAACTTAGTCCTGTGAACGAACCACTACGTGGTGAAGAGGCTTGCGAAAAATGTGTCTAAGAAATATTTCCGGAACTTGAACAAGTCGAAAAAAATAGAGTTCACAAAAACAAGGCCCTTTTTAATGTTTTCAAAACCCTTGTCTTTTAATATAAATCCTGAGTCAAAGTGTGGTTCGCAGCAGCTTGGTAAACGAAGCTCGCATTTCTGTTTCCCGAACAAACTTGATAATACTCATCGGTGCATTCAAAGCGCGTGTGCGCAACGCGAATGCAACAGCAACGCGCGCATCCTGAGATCAACGTGCGGCGAGGTAACCCAGATACGAAGAAGGCAGGCTCCATCTCAACCTGCGATATTGTAATGCCGCCAACAATGCCGCGAAGGCTCGAATCTGGAACTCGGGACGTTGTTATGTGCTCCCATCGCGCAACCAGAAACGCTCGCTTCTTGCAGGGTGACGCTAAACATTCCACTCACACTTGCGATCAAGGAGCAACAAAACTTATACTCACGGTGCAAACACGAGCAGCTGCAGTGGATTCCCAACGGTCTCGTTTGACTTGAGCGAGCCAGCGTTTCTTTCGAGTAAGCCTACTCGGAAAGCGGAACATACGTGTGCCCCGCCCGCAGTGGTTCGTACACTGCGGAACAGAAGAGCCAGGCATTTCTGCTCCTCACGCCTCTCTTGCTACCACACTTCTCCGCCTCGAACGACTCCGCAAAACACCGGCACAATCCGGAGAACAAACACGGTGCGACGACGTGACGACGTCTCCAAGCTGGGCGAGCGGGCGGTCTGGGGACCAAGATGACGCGGCGCCTTCTGGTGGCCATGGCAACCGATGCTGGCAACACTGGTTGGCGGCGGGCGGCGGCGAGTGGTGTGTCAAAGGGTGTCACCGCCCTAGAGATGGAGTCGGCGAGTATGTAGGCTCCCTAGTCCGCTTTGATCTTGAGCGCCCCCCCCCCCCCCGGCTTCCGTGACAAAGCATCAGCTTTGCTGCGCTTTTCTTTGTATATTATTCCTGAGGCGCGTCCGTTTGACCTTGAGTATCGGGTGCTTGATGACGTATAAAGTTAACCATCTTTTGGGCTCAACGCCACCGCATATTCTTGTAATAAAACATAACGACAAGAACGCGGTTGCATAATTACGGCGTTCTTGCTGCCGACGGATTTCGTCTGCGTGTCGTCTGCTTTCTTTCACTGGTCGGCCAGACCTTTCGACGCCGCTCCCGACGCCATCCATCAATACGTGCGCCAAACGCACCCCGCCGTCCAACTCAGTCGTCTGCGTCGCCGCCAGCCCTTGACCCAGGCAAGTTTTGTTGGCCCTATTTATTACAGAAAAGGAGTTACGCTTTGTAATTTTACCATAAAAAACGGACCTCTTAATTACACCTTTGATGAAAATTTAGATTGCTTCGTGCAGGTGTCGATTTTTGCGGTCTATTTAAGATCGAGCATTGTGACTTCAAACACCTCAAGTCTATTCGGAGCCGACGCTACGAGCTGATGGTACGAATCACACAACGTCTAAAGCGCACCAATACGGTGTTCGTCCTGCTTCGGCAGGTCTTCTACCATCGCTGAACCAATTATCAACAGAAAAGGCCCCGTGACTTCCGTTTTCAACCCTGTCTGAATGGCCCCATTACCTCGTAGCGTCGGCTGCCTCTGAAAGCTAAGGACTAGTATAGTAATATCGACATCCTTGTCGTGACCTGTCGTTCTAACAGGGAGGAGAGAGAAAGGATCGGACTACTGCCGACAATTTTTCATCAAATATAGGCACCACCGTAGTTGACTCAGTCTCCTCTGTTGGAGCAGGAAGCGACGCCCTTTATCGTCAGTTTTCGTGGCGTGTAAACCGGTCGACAATGAATAGAGTCGCTTGTCATCTGACACTTTAATTATTTTTCCCCACTGTCATCAGATATCAGACTTACGATCAGATATAGATATTTTTACGCGCGGTTCCTACTCTACCCATTCTACGAGCCTATGTGGCCGATTAAGCTTCTCAAAAATTGTTATATCCACGTGTTTCTTTTGTTTCTATGTCAGTGTTACCGCCAACAGATCCAGTCAAGCGCCTAAGAACACGTCGTTACGTTACGTTTTAAAACGTGAAATGCTTTTCAACGTAACCGTCCAAATGCGAAGATTGTGTGCGTCAGTCCGTCTGTGCATTTACCGCTAAATTTAGCGGGGAAACTAAACTGGTGCTGAGGTGCACGTAAGCCGATGTCACATGGTCTTACACAAATTATGTTTCCCCGCCAAAGTCGGCAAAAAATATTAATGTCACGTGACCGGACATGACGTGACCTATGCACCAATTCCCTTTTCCCACTTAATTCAGCAGGAAAAAAGTTACGTAACACGACCTGACGTCCCGTTACCTATGCAGCCAATCAAGTTTTTCAGCGGCAAATTTGATGTCACGTGACATGATGTCATGAGACCTATACACCAACTTAATTTCCCTTCTTAATTTAGTGGGGTAACTTTAAAGAAATTAGAGTAAAGACGCAGGCGAGCTGGTAACAAATCTGAGACGGTGTTGTTCAGTCCTTTTAGCTTCTTGTCTCTGGGTTTTTCAACTTTAATGGGGTAACCAATTGAGTTACCCCACAAAATGTCGTGAAGAAATGATTGTCACGTGACCCTTACATCTTCAGTTTCCCAGCCAAAATTTAGAGGGGAGATTGAAAAAAAAAACAGAGGTTTTTCTTTTCCCGAAAAAACTGTTTAATGCCTTCTAAATTATATTCAACGATCGCATCTTAAATGCCGGGTTTCATGCAATGTACTTTGAAGATAAAGCTCACTGCATTTTAATGCGATAGCATTATAAGGCTATTCATCACAGATTTTAGCCTATGTATGTCGCCTCTAATGTAATGAATTTTCTACTAATATTAACGGAAGATTGACTTCACTTGACCTATGAACCTTTTGAAGTGCGGAGGTAAATTTAGCGAAACAGTGACTTCAGGCGAGTATGCACCAATTCAAGTTCCCCGCTAAACTTAGCGGAATCATGGATTCTCTGCTAAATGTAGCGGGAACCTCACTGGGTAAAAACGAACTGCTATATTATACCTTAGTTCATTCACGTCTTCACTGCAGTCTTCTTGTACGTGGGGACCACAGCAAAAAAAAATATATATATATATATAGAAACCCTGCACAGACTGCAGAAAAAGGCATTGCCTTTAGTTGAAAATACCCCGTACCGGACTCACTCTGCTCCGCTATTTAAACAGCAAAGAATATTAACTATTCAAAATGTTATAAAAATTATTTTTATGAATCTATAATCAGATCAAATTAGAACCAACTGCCTTTTTCAGTAGGTATATTTGGGAAGATCATCCATACAATTTTCGGCACACGAGCTACACAAAGCAAAACATACCCACAAACAATGGCATGCAGTGATTAGATTATCAAATACCCGGACGTCTAAATGACCACCCTGATCTCATGACCATTACTCAGGAAGGTATGTGTGTGCCAACAAAATGTATATCTATTGTCACTTCAAAAGTATATAACTATTTTTTTTTATCGTGCTTGGGTGCTGTCTTTTTTGTGCAGCGTTTATCTGCGGGCTTAGTGAATTATTTTTTCTTTTTTGCTGTAGAGATGGCTGGCTCGCTCTGCCATGTTGTTGCGTGTGGCCTCTATGTTTGCCGTGTTTGTGCGGGCTTAAAAAAAGTACTATGCGTCGTTGTTCTTTGTCACGCCGTGGGGGACAATCTGGAGTTATTTCGTTGGTTTTGTCTATGTGTACAGCATTTTCACTGCTTATGGGTTTTTATATTTGATTTGCCATGATCAACTAGTTTTCGTCCTCTGTCAGATATTCAGTTTTTCAAGGCATGCTGGATGTTCTGGGCGTGAAGGGAGGGGGGGGAGGGAGGGGAAGGGTGGAGGACGGAGCTATCGCCTTGTCAGTCATGTCGATGCCTTTTATGACGGCCCCTCTGTCTTGACGGTTGTCTCAATAAACTTTGACTTTGACTTTGACTTCACGTGTCCTTTGCACATATTCAGGTTCCCCGCTATATCTAGCGGGATCGGGTTCCCCGCTAAATGTAGCGGAATAGTGACTTCACGTGGCCTATGCACAAATTCATGTTCGCCACTAAATTTAGCGGGAAATTCACTTCAGGTGACCTATGCACCAATTCAGGTTCCCCGATAGATTTAGCGGAAAACCGAACACCTGCCCGTGTGTGCAGCGATAAATGCTATCGCATTCATAGATAATCACACTCGTGGTTTCTACAAATTTGCTTCCACCATCAATCTTGATGGTGGAGGCATTTACATGGTTTTAACTTTTTTTGTGTCGGTTTACGTCTGTGTTACAACTTTGTTTTATACCCTTTGTGACTTCAAAATGAAACAGATTATAATCGCAAGAGTTACGAGCAGGAACACCCTACCGAACTTTTTTCTATGACTGCCGTCTCCGAAAACCCCCATTATATCTTAATTTCTCAAAACGTTCAGAGCCTGGAACATAAATTCGAGTTGCAGCCCCAGTTTAGATTTGAACGTCGTTAATGACAGACAGGTGCTTCAAACAAGCATGACGGGCTGTGCCCTCTTATATATCTTATACGACGTGAAAGAAGTAGTGTATATAAACATTCGGGCAGAACTAACTATGCTCCGTTGTAATTAAGCGATTAGCGGTATAGCCAGTTGAAAGAGACGCGGCAGGTCACATGTCAATTTTGCCGCTAAATTTAGCCAAGGAACCGAATTGGTGTTCAAATAATGTGCAGTCAATTTTCCCGCTAAATCTAGCGGGGAAACTGAATTTCTGAAAAGGTCACGTGACATCATGTGAATTCATTTTCCCCGCTAGATTTAGTGGGGAAATTTGATTTGCGTACATGTCACGTGTGACGTTATTTTCCCCACTAAAAGTATCGGGGAAACTTAGGGAGCTCTGAAGATTCTAAGAAAGCTAAGCGTTTAAATAATACGCGCTTTCCTTCCACCGTGCAATAAGTAGATGTAGTTAAACCTGTTGAAATACGAAGTCCACTAAATTATTTTGCACACTACAAAGTCAAATTAAGCAAAGGAAACACGACCGTAAATCGTGTGAACTGATTCTTCAGCGTGCCATAGCAATTGATTGCCCATAGTCACTAAGCCAAACACCTTACATTAGAGCTTGAAATCTTTTTTAAAACATTTCCAAGATATGAATAGCCAGCAATTAAATCAGCATCGCATCCTCCCCATATATCTGCGGTCAGTTCCTTTCAAGCGCCCTATGAAAATCCTATTGTTGAGATACATACCTTTTTCACTGGTATAAAAGATTAACGGAATCTCGAAGTTGCAGGATGCCCTTTCCTCGTTTACTAGGACTCACTTGGTAGCTTCAGACCAGGCATCCTCTCTATAAAGTTACGGGTGCCTTTTGGGGCTGCGGAATTGTGGCTGAATAACGTTGGATAGCCGGAGTCTTGTTGTTTACAATTTCCTGCAACCGTGTAGGCAGGCTCGTCACAGCTGTTTTGCTGTATGGCGTAGTTCGTATCTTTATATTTATTTTAAACTTGGTGGAAGGTTTTCAGGGAAACTTCCACGAACGTTTCAAAGACAGTGGTACTTTGCGCTGCGCTCGGCGATTGTTTTAATCTAGGTTTGTATGTGTCAACGGTATGACCATAGGTGGATACCATGAAGTCCAGCGGACAGTACAAGCATTAAACTTCGTCTTCGTGTTCTTCTCAGTAAGACACGCAGGTATTTCGTGGCCAATGCGCGCAAACAAAGTGAGGCGCCGCGCATGTTTCGTATAATGGAGGTGCACGCAAGAACAAAGTTTGTTATTGCAATGTCATTCAAGCAGCCCTTCGCTTCATTACACCGGCGACCGCCATATTTTTGTTTAATTATTTTATCGTACGATGGAGGCGAGGCGCGCTGTCATAAGAAACCAAAACCTAGGCACCGTCAAAATTGAATGTTTTTTTTTTTTTTTTAACGCTATAAAATGCAGCGCGTGCCCTATTGTTCTTCAAAGTGCGATCCGTTTTGGCTCTCAGTAATGAGCATAAAATTTCTAATTGGTACCATTCCTTTAAATTTACTAGTTAAATTTTCATTCGCTTCAAGCAGTGGTTTTCAACCATTCATATGTCGCGGACCCCTTCGGTACCCGCCAAACTGATTGGGGTCCCCATGCCAGCGGTGAAAGAGGAAGGGAGGAGGGAGGGGGGATAAATAACACATCTACTTGCCTTGTGGAAAGAGCATCAAGTAAAGGGATGAATGGCTGGATAGATGGTAACGGCTGTACCCTTTATAACAGGGTGTAGCTTACTCCACCTAGCCAAAGGCAACAAAACACGCTTTTATCATTTTCTTTTTCGAAGAGATGAAGGGGAGGGAAAGAAAAGGGGGGGGGAGGTTTGAGGCTTGAGGCGAGGAATTTGCGGACCCCGAAAATGGCTTCGCGGACCCCAGAGGGTCCGCGGAACTCCATTTCAGAACCGCTGGCTTAAAGCATTTAAGAACTTTATTGTATTAACATTTAGTATTGTTATTAAGTGGGCCTTCTGGGAGAGTTATGTGCGATATCAACCTTTTTTTTCTGCGCGATACGTACTTTTCACAGAGACGATTGTCCCCGCGTGTTGGGAAACGCCCTCTATGCCTACATGGAAGTTGTAATGTGCCCAACGAATTTCATACAGTATATGTATTATCTTATGAAAGTCAACTGCAGCTACCAAGTATCTTATTATAGTTATGCGCATATAATTTTCATATATACGAGGATCGTTCAACTATACCTGGGCATCTATTATTGTAGAAGAAAATAAAAAAAAAAGTACGAGAAACACGAAACAAACCTTTCGAAATATTCCCCGTGCGCGTCTCTGCACCACCCTACTAAAAAAAGTTATACGAATCTATATAAAAACTGGTATGAAATACCCAAAAACTGATATGCGACATATGAAACTGATATGTAATATCCAAAAACTGATATGCAACATATGAAACTGATATGGAATAGCAAAAACTGATATACGAGATATAAAACTGATATGCTTATATAACTTCTGATATGAAAATGTGTTCAATAAACATATCAGAAATAAATTCATATACTTGTTTTGTATACGACGTGCCGTGCGGGGAAGCAAACACGTGACTTGGAACCGCGGTGGAGCGGCTTGTTTTATTGGCTTACAAATAATTACGGCAACAGCGTTTAATTTTTACTAAGAGATTCATCCCCTGAGCCGTTCAAAATACTCTCAGAGGTATGACATTACTGAAAACAAATAAACATGCCGTGAAATTATATTTATTGCTTAGTTGGTCACTGAGAAAATCCGTAACTTCAAAACGACCAGTTTAAAAGGCGGAAACGCAGAGCTCAGGAGTAGTTATCGGGTGTGCTGTTGTATTCATGTTTGTTGTGCCGTGTATGTACATGCGCTCAATGTATACGTTCGGCTGATGCTAGCGGTATGCCTACCATCTACATGTGTGTATAATAGGTGCCTGAAAAGCCCGAAGTGCAATGGGGGAGTGAGCAAAAAAAAACATTTTTGTAGCATATAAATTGGGTGGTACCTAGCGCCACCTAGCCTAGCTGAAACTTATATGCGACATATGAAACTGATATGAAATTCCCAATAAGTTCTGATATGAAAAATGTGTCGAATAGTAGACATATCAGAAATAAATTCATATAATTTTTTTCAGTAGGGCGTTGCCATTGTTCTTGAAGCTCCCGGGTTAATGCTGGTGTAGAAAGAAATTAATTGATCACTGCAGTCAGACCCACCTTTCCGAGGGGTTTCTCAGTAACCAGCTGACGTCTTTTGTTCAATTTTTGGCGCCAGTTGTAGATTCTTGTCCATGGCACCGTGTGTTTCGGCCCGCTTGCAATCTTGGAGATATTTTCAGCAGGTTCAAATTTCCTTCTTTGCAAAAAATTTTTTTATGCGCCACC
This sequence comes from Ixodes persulcatus, assembly GCA_013358835.2. NCBI lineage: Eukaryota > Metazoa > Arthropoda > Arachnida > Ixodida > Ixodidae > Ixodes > Ixodes persulcatus. The sequence goes on from JABSTQ010010261.1 coordinate 1,202,142, forward strand.
ACTCTACAGTTAGACGCATTGCGCGCCGCCATAATAACTGTAGCAGCCGCGTAGGCGACAAATTCGTCCTTCCGGGTGCGGGAAAGTTGTGAAGGATTACATTTACGCCTTCGCCGAGTTTCACGATGCTACACTTGTTCAGCGCTTTCTTCTGGACAAAAGTAGCGGTCAACTTTGAACGACCCTTGTATATACCAAGAAAGAACCATTTGAATTGCAGTATCCCTACAACGTAAGTCGTTGGTTGGGCGCGGCGAATGGACAAATTAGAAGGTTATGTGAAATGGATTTAAAGCTGATTCATGTATGTCAACGAAAAGTATTACTCTTGGTTTCGTTTCTAGGTCGTTTAATAAAAAATCTATTACGCAGTTCAAGACGATGCAAAGTATCACATATTGCACATACGATTTTCGCAGCGATTTCGGCGGCAATTGTTCCATCACATGTCTATCGTGCGAAAACATGAGCAAGGATCGAGCATTGCAAAAGAATTATATTTTGAAATCCCCGATTCTTGTTAAATATATACAATGATCAATAAATGTGTACCGTACTCTGTCATTTATTGGAACACTCAAATAATTAAGGTATTTCAAATGCGTTTTTCGTATATTACGTATTTTATAAATACCGCATCGATCCCTTCCGTGATGCATGCTTCCGTTTTATTATATGGCATTTGTTGAACGTTTGCAAAAATTAATAATATAAAACTACATTTTTGATCTCCCTGTTTTCCTGTTTATACTCAACTGCTCAATAGATACGTCAGGAGTACTGGAGGTGCCTGAATAAATAAAGAAATTAATGGCACCTTGTTGACACAGTTTCCTCCTTTGTTTCGATAGTTTGGGTGCTGGAATAAATTATGAATTCATTAAACGCACTTACAAATAAAACCGCTTTTCTGCCTATGATATAGTGTAAGTCAGTACACTTCTGACAATGATCATCAACGACCAACAACGAAAGGAAAGCTTTGTTAAACACCGGTACTTATAAAAATTGCTCGGGATCGACAACCTTGCTTTGATGTTTTTTTGTTTTTTTTTCCTTAGGCTAACCTTTAAAATACTCTATCAAAGAAGCATCCACGAAAATTGCAATTTTTACCTTGAGAATAAATTATGTGCTGGTATATTCCGTTTCACTTCATGTGCTACTGCAGCTAACGATACTGTCAAATGGATTTGATAAAGAATCACGAAAAGTGCATCGGCACTACGCTCATCGCCTTTGTGCGTTTGTAATTACCTGCCAAACTTATCACGGACAGTAAATCCGTCGCGATCCTACCCCTTTTCTGTGCCTGCCAGGTTAAGCCGGTAATGGGAGACTCACAGAACTTAAAAGCGCATGACGATGCACGCTCGGAACTGCTCGATTATCTCTATGGGGATCTTACCTTTGGCTGCCGTCGCCGTAGTAGATAGTTGTAGGGAACCGTTTTCTCACATCCGATACGGTGTTAATTGCCGAACTGCGGTTAATTGTGCTACCGCAGAAGACTTCTACATGCGCAGTGCATACTGGAGGGACCATCGTGCCGTATCGGATGTCCAGAACGGTTCTCTAAAGCTCTCTAGTAGATAGTTGTAGGGAACCGTTTTCTCACATCCGATACGGTACGATGGACCCTCCTCCGGTACGAACTGCGGTTTATTGTGCTACCGCAGAAGACTTCTACATGCGCAGTGCGTACTGGAGGGACCATCGTGCCGCATCGAATGTCCAGAAACTGTTCTCTAAAGCTCTCTTGTAGATAGTTGTAGGAACCGTTTTCTCACATCCGATAAGGTACGAGGGACCCTCCTCCGGTACGAACTGCGGTTAATTGTGCTACCGCAGAAGACTTCTCCATGCGCAGTGCGTACTGGAGGAACCTTCGTGCCGTATCGGATGTCCAGAAACGGTTCTCTAAAGCGCTCTAGTAGATAGTTGTAGGGAACCGTTTTCTCACATCCTATACGGTACGATGGAACCCTCCTCCGGTACGAACTGCGGTTAATTGTGCTACCGCAGAAGACTTCTACATGCGCAGTGCGTACTGGAGGGACCATCGTGCCGTATCGGATGTCCAGAAACGGTTCTCTAAAGCTCTCTAGTAGATAGTTGTAGGGAACCGTTTTCTCACATCCGATACGGTACGATGGACCCTCCTCCGGTACGAACTGCGGTTAATTGTGCTACCGCAGAAGACTTCTACATGCGCAGTGCGTACTGGAGGGACCATCGTGCCGTATCGGATGTCCAGAAACGGTTCTCTAAAGCTCTCTAGTAGATAGTTGTAGGGAACCGTTTTCTCACATCCGATACGGTACGATGGACCCTCCTCCGGTACGAACTGCGGTTAATTGTGCTACCGTAGAAGACTTCTACATGCGCAGTGCACACTGGAGGGACCATCGTGCCGTATCGGATGTCCAGAAACGGTTCTCTAAAGCTCTCTAGTAGATAGTTGTAAAAAACCGTTTTGGCACAAACGATGTGATACCATCGGCTCTCCAATGAACTGCGCATGCGTGAGGTCACTGATGCCTTACCGTGTGTCAAGTGTCCGAACTATAAGCTGTGATCGTGTGGTCAAAGCGGCTGACACAAAGAGGGTTTCGGCTCGTTTCCATAAAACGTCTGGTTCACCGGAAGAAGACCCTTACCGCAGCTTTCAAAATGAATGAAAGCATTCGTGGATGTGCCTGTTTGAAATGGCATGGCGGCAGTGAGAAAATCAAGTGGAATTTATTACAAATAAAACAAAAAACAAACAAAACGCGAGGTCGAACGTTCTTTGTCTCGCCGTCAACGATTTCCTCCTTGTTGAGGTAGCCAAATCAAATAAAATGAATTTTTCTTTAAAGTTTTTCTCGCTTAATAAAGCCAATTCGCAATCATCGTCACAAAGCCTCGCTTCGAGGCAATCATTGCCTCGAGCTTCCAGGCAATCATCGAATCATAATTGCCTCGAAGATTGTCTGCTCGTTTTGCAGACCACCTGTTCAGTTCCGGCGGGGACGCCGCTGTCACATTTGGCGCTCTCATTCTTGCAAAGCGAGACAAATTAGATAACAGGCTGAAGTTGAGCTAGTTTTTACATAATGCAAAAGTAAACAGTGAGCTACAACGATACACTCTAAGAAAAAAGGGAGGAAAAAGGTAGCAACGGCGCGTCTTCCTCCCTTCTACCGACGCTCCCCCAAGCGGACACGAGATGAAGGGAGGAACGAGACGTTTTCCTCCTTCTCCAGGCAGACGGGAGAAAGCTTTCGCCTTCCCGACTCATCTTCTTTCGGTTTCGTTTTTGAGCACGTCGCGCAAGTTGTTAAATAAACGTTGTTGAGTTGACTGAACTTCAGCGGCAGCGAATTCCGCCTGTAATTCCGTCTTCTAGTCCAAACGTGCAGAACATTTCGGTTGCATTGACGTTTTTACCACTAATTTTATCAAACGAGCAAACGAAGCCGCTAGAAACAGCGAAGTTCCGGAGCAGTGCCAGCAGCGCTACGTACACTGGGTAAGATGGCCGTCTCTGGATTGCGGGACCCACGCGGAGCTACAGTAGCGGAACCACGCGGACCTGTGTCGACGTTTTCGACGTTATGGAAATCGCAGGAACTGCGTCCAAGGCAGGCAGGTTTTCCTGCCGGCTGCCTGGGTGCCTTCCGTGCTGAGTTCGGTTCTGTTTTCCCGTGCCGAGTGCCAACCGGCGTTCAACGTTGTTCTGTATTTCTGTATTTCTGCGTGTCGGCAACATAGCAGCAACATCGTGCTGGCAGTGTTGTGCGTTGTGAACAAAGACAAAAATTATCGCCGATGTGACCGTGTGTTCGCGTATCAGGGGTGTAACAGCACGATGAGAGGACGTAAACTGTCGGGCATTGATGCCGCTGTTCGGGCCGTGATCGGAGGGGCGGGGGTGTCGCAGGTTGACATTCCGCTTTACATTAAAGAGTTTAATAGCACTTGAGGAATTAGGTGCAGTCGATCGACGTGCGGATAGTCATGTCGGAACGCTGGTCTGAACGGTAAGCTCCTATCGAACAGTGGCCAGTGTGACTGTCGGTCCCCGAGAGCGATTGCGCTCTGGGGAAAAGACTGAACAGTACGAAATTATGACGGAAAGTTCATATATTTACAGTGGAATCTTAGCATTAAAAAAACAGGTAAATTCGAAAAAAAAGCTATCCTTTATTTTGCTGTTTAAATATACTACGGTTCCTGGAGAAACTGCCCTCCAAGTGGCGCGCTGGGATAAGCGCAAGAAGTTTTCTAGCTCGCCACGGCGTAGCTCTGTACACTTAACACCTGCCGCAAGTAGCGGCTTTGACTGCATTCTAGTAGATAGTTGTAGGGAACCGTTTTCTCACATCCGATACGGTACGATGGACCTCCTCCGGTACGAACTGCGGTTAATTGTGCTACCGCAGAAGACTTCTACATGCGCAGTGCGTACTGGAGGGACCATCGTGCCGTATCGGATGTCCAGAAACGGTTCTCTAAAGCTCTCTAGCAGATAGTTGTAGGGAACCGTTTTCTCACATCCGATACGGTACGATGGACCCTCCTCCGGTACGAACTGCGGTTAATTGTGCTACCGTAGATGACGTCTACATGCGCAGTGCACACTGGAGGGACCATCGTGCCGTATCGGATGTCCAGAAACGGTTCTCTAAAGCTCTCTAGTAGATAGTTGTAAAAAACCGTTTTGGCACAAACGATGTGATACCATCGGCTCTCCAATGAACTGCGCATGCGTGAGGTCACTGATGCCTTACCGTGTGTCAAGTGTCCGAACTATAAGCTGTGATCGTGTGGTCAAAGCGGCTGACACAAAGAGGGTTTCGGCTCGTTTCCATAAAACGTCTGGTTCACCGGAAGAAGACCCTTACCGCAGCTTTCAAAATGAATGAAAGCATTCGTGGATGTGCCTGTTTGAAATGGCATGGCGGCAGTGAGAAAATCAAGTGGAATTTATTACAAATAAAACAAAAAAACAAACAAAACGCGAGGTCGAACGTTCTTTGTCTCGCCGTCAACGATTTCCTCCTTGTTGAGGTAGCCAAATCAAATAAAATAATTTTTCTTTAAAGTTTTTCTCGCTTAATAAAGCCAATTCGCATTCATCGTCACAAAGCCTCGCTTCGAGGCAATCATTGCCTCGAGCTTCCAGGCAATCATCGAATCATAATTGCCTCGAAGATTGTCTGCTCGTTTTGCAGACCACCTGTTCAGTTCCGGCGGGGACGCCGCTGTCACATTTGGCGCTCTCATTCTTGCAAAGCGAGACAAATTAGATAACAGGCTGAAGTTGAGCTAGTTTTTACATAATGCAAAAGTAAACAGTGAGCTACAACGATACACTCTAAGAAAAAATGGAGGAAAAAGGTAGCAACGGCGCGTCTTCCTCCCTTCTACCGACGCTCCCCCAAGCGGACACGAGATGAAGGGAGGAACGAGACGTTTTCCTCCTTCTCCAGGCAGACGGGAGAAAGCTTTCGCCTTCCCGACTCATCTTCTTTCGGTTTGTTTTTTGAGCACGTCGCGCAAGTTGTTAAATAAACGTTGTTGAGTTGACTGAACTTCAGCGGCAGCGAATTCCGCCTGTAATTCCGTCTTCTAGTCCAAACGTGCAGAACATTTCGGTTGCATTGACGTTTTTACCACTAATTTTATCAAACGAGCAAACGAAGCCGCTAGAAACAGCGAAGTTCCGGAGCAGTGCCAGCAGCGCTACGTACACTGGGTAAGATGGCCGTCTCTGGATTGCGGGACCCACGCGGAGCTACAGTAGCGGAACCACGCGGACCTGTGTCGACGTTTTCGACGTTATGGAAATCACAGGAACTGCGTCCAAGGCAGGCAGGTTTTCCTGCCGGCTGCCTGGGTGCCTTCCGTGCTGAGTTCGGTTCTGTTTTCCCGTGCCGAGTGCCAACCGGCGTTCAACGTTGTTCTGTATTTCTGTATTTCTGCGTGTCGGCAACATAGCAGCAACATCGTGCTGGCAGTGTTGTGCGTTGTGAACAAAGGAACCGTTTTCTCACATCCGATACGGTACGATGGACCCTCCTCCGGTACGAACTGTGGTTAATTGTGCTACCGCAGAAGACTTCTACATGCGCAGTGCGTACTGGAGGGACCATCGTGCCGTATCGGATGTCCAGAAACGGTTTTCTAAAGCTCTCTAGTAGATAGTTGTAGGGAACCGTTTTCTCACATCCGATACGGTACGATGGACCCTCCTCCGGTACGAACTGCGGTTAATTGTGCTACCGTAGAAGACTTCTACATGCGCAGTGCGTACTGGAGGGACCATCGTGCCGTATCGGATGTCCAGAAACGGTTCTCTAAAGCTCTCTAGTAGATAGTTGTAAAAAACCGTTTTGGCACAAACGATGTGATACCATCGGCTCTCCTATGAACTGCGCATGCGTGAGGTCACTGATGCCTTACCGTGTGTCAAGTGTCCGAACTATAAGCTGTGATCGTGTGGTCAAAGCGGCTGACACAAAGAGGGTTTCGGCTCGTTTCCATAAAACGTCTGGTTCACCGGAAGAAGACCCTTACCGCAGCTTCCAAAATGAATGAAAGCATTCGTGGATGTGCCTGTATGAAATGGCATGGCGGCAGTGAGAAAATCAAGTGGAATTTATTACAAATAAAACGAAAAAACAAACAAAACGCGAGGTCGAACGTTCTTTGTCTCGCCGTCAACGATTTCCTCCTTGTTGAGGTAGCCAAATAAAATAAAAGGAATTTTTCTTTAAAGTTTTTCTCGCTTAATAAAGCCAATTCGCATTCATCGTCACAAAGCCTCGCTTCGAGGCAATCATTGCCTCGAGCTTCCAGGCAATCATCGAATCATGATTGCCTCGAAGATTGTCTGCTCGTTTTGCAGACCACCTGTTCAGTTCCGGCGGGGACGCCGCAGTCACATTTGGCGCTCTCATTCTTGCAAAGCGAGACAAATTAGATAACAGGCTGAAGTTGAGCTAGTTTTTACATAATGCAAAAGTAATCAGTGAGCTAGAACGATACACTCTAAGAAAAAATGGAGGAAAAAGGTAGCAACTGCGCGTCTTCCTCCCTTCTACCGACGCGCCCCCAAGCGGACACGAGATGAAGGGAGGAACGAGACGTTTTCCTCCTTCTCCAGGCACACGGGAGAAAGCTTTCGCCTTCCCGACTCATCTTCTTTCGGTTTTGTTTTTTGAGCACGTCGCGCACGTTGTTAAATAAACGTTGTTGAGTTGACTGAACTTCAGCGGCAGCGAATTCCGCCTGTAATTCCGTCTTCTAGTCCAAACGTGCAGAACATTTCGGTTGCATTGACGTTTTTACCACTAATTTTATCAAACGAGCAAACGAAGCCGCTAGAAACAGCGAAGTTCCGGAGCAGTGCCAGCAGCGCTACGTACACTGGGTAAGATGGCCGTCTCTGGATTGCGGGACCCACGCGGAGCTACAGTAGCGGAACCACGCGGACCTGTGTCGACGTTTTCGACGTTATGGAAATCACAGGAACTGCGTCCAAGGCAGGCAGGTTTTCCTGCCGGCTGCCTGGGTGCCTTCCGTGCTGAGTTCGGTTCTGTTTTCCCGTGCCGAGTGCCAACCGGCGTTCACCGTGGTTCTGTATTTCTGTATTTCTGCGTGTCGGCAACATAGCAGCAACATCGTGCTGGCAGTGTTGTGCGTTGTGAACAAAGACTAAAATTATCGCCGATGTGACCGTGTGTTCGCGTATCAGGGGTGTAACAGCACGATGAGAGGACGTAAACTGTCGGGCATTGATGCCGCTGGTCGGGCCGGGATCGGAGGGGCCGGGGTGTCGCAGGTTGACAATCCGCTTTACATTAAAGAGTTTAATAGCACTTGGGGAATTAGGTGCAGTCGATCGACGTGCGGATAGTCATGTCGGAACGCTGGTCTGAACGGTAAGCTCCTATCGAACAGTGGCCAGTGTGACTGTCGGTCCCCGAGAGCGATTGCGCTCTGGGGAAAAGACTGAACAGTACGAAATTATGACGGAAAGTTCATATATTTACAGTGGAATCTTAGCATTAAAAAAACAGGTAAAATCGAAAAAAAGCTATCCTTTATTTTGCTGTTTAAATATACTACGGTTCCTGGAGAAACTGCCCTTGAAGTGGCGCGCTGGGATGAGCGCAAGAAGTTTTCGAGCTCGCCACGGCGTAGCTCTGTACACTTAACACCTGCCGCAAGTAGCGGCTTTGACTGCATTCAAGTTGATCGAAAAGCTAATTCTTTCCCCGTGAAGCACCACTTCCAGCTGAGTGAATATCCTCTCTAGAGAGATTAATTTAAGACGGGAATTGCAGCCGTGCGCGAACAGCACAAATAGAAAAACAAACACTACAATAGAAATACTGGCCACAAAGTGCCGTGCGGGGAAACAAACTCATGGCTTGGAACCGCATTGGAGCAGCTCGATTTATTGGCTTTCAGATAATAACGGCATGATCGAGCTTTTTCATTTTAATAAGAGATTCATCCCCTGGGCCATTTACGATTTTCTCAGATGTATGGCATTGCTGGAAAGAAATCAACATGATGGGAATATTTTTTATTGCTTAGGGAGTCACCGAGAAATTCCGTACGTTCAAAACGACCAGTATAAAAGACTGAAACGCAGAGCTCGGGTCTAGTGATCGGGTGAAGTGTGTTAATGTATCGATGTTTGTATGTGAGAGTCATGTGTATGCGCTGAATGTATGTTCAGCTGGTGCTTAAAGTATGCATAATTTGTTTACATGTGTGTATAATAGAGGTTCCTGAAGATCCCGAAGTGCAATGGTGGCTTGAGAAAATAAAAATATTTATTGTAGAACATGAATTGAGCGGTACCTAGCGCCACCTACCCTAGCTACTTGCGATTACTCTACTTGACCCTGCCATCTAGTGGCAAGCGATTTAGTCTCCTTTTACTCTACGCGGCTACGCAAGGAGGATCGAAGGGTAGGGGAGGGCATGACGTCGGCCGCGTCGCCTCCACAAGCCAGATCCCCTGACGCCTCGTCTCTTTCTCATTTTCCTCCTTACTCTCCTCACTTATCAGCCCGACACGTGACCGTAGCTAGCCTTCGTCTAGCAATGGTTTACTAGAATACACCACAGTCTAGTCTTCGATCCGATAACACCTACGGGATGGAGCGCGCGCAAGCCTGCAAGGAATCCTCCTACAATCAACCATCGATATCGCACGTCACGCTGGGCACAAAATCGTTTAAACGTTTTATGACTAGGCTTCACCAATATTGCAACGTGCCCCCTCCTAGTACTTATAACCTCCTTGCGGCTACGCCATAATTTCGTGTTACCGTGCTGAAATGAGCCAAGAGGCTGCTTCGGATTTGCTTTTTTTGAGAGCGGCTCTTGGTTTTGCGGGCGAATGGTTTACCACTCCGTGATGTACGGTTGACGCAACAGTTGAAGAAGGAATTGTGGCTCGAGGAAGAGCAACGGTAGCGAAGGAATTGTGGCTCGAGGAAGAGCAACGGTAGCGAAGGAATTGTGGCTCGAGGAATAGCATAAAGTGCGCGAACTGGGTGCCAGTGTTCTCCGTTTAACATCGCAGTGCTGACGATAAGAAGACTGAGTGACTGCATGCTTTCGAAACGTAAGTTTCTTTACCCGCAGGGGGAAGCCGGCTTTGGAAATAAATACAGTTCGCGGAAAGCTCGTGTTACGTTTTCATTTGCTGCTCCTCTCGATCCGTACAATAGACTTAGTGTTCTCGTTAAGCCTTATTGAGCTCAATTTGCTCGATTCGTGGCCGCCATAATGAGATGCAGGCGACGGAGGAACTTTAGCTCCCCTGCTTTAGGGACGAAAGTTTCTCCCTTTCTGAAGAAACATATGTGTCAAGAGCGTTCCTCCCTTTAGGGAGGACTATACTGACCCTTTTTTCTAAGAGTGTAGGGACAAAAACACAGACAGGGAGAAACAGCGGTGTGTAAGTCTCTGTTTCTCCCTGTCTGTGTTTTGTCCCTGTCGTCCTAGCTGACCGTTTACTTTTGATCTCCATAGATCTCCATTTTGCAATGGAGATCTATCCATTGCCAGGGGGCTCGACCTGCACCGATCGTCTCCAAACGCGGTGCACCTCGCGCCCCTTTTCACGGAAAACGAACGTTCGGATCCCCCGATCCGAGTTACCGATCGTTTGGTTTATTGACCGTGTTTCATTCCGAATCCCTAAAAAAAAACTTTAGTTGTAAAATTGAGCACATATTCATACGCGGTGAGAGTGCAATAAAGCAAGGAAAGAAGCCTAAGACGTACAATTCATATAGGTCGCTTCAGAGAAAGGAAGGTACCGTGTGGAAAGAGACAAAGCAGTAATAGTCGCTTTTAGCAGACCGTTACCGTGTTCCGCGTACCGCACTACAGGAGTCATTAGGAAGTTTTAGTAGACCGTGTTTCCCCCTCCGCTAACCCTTCGCTACGAAGAAACCGCCACTGCGCCTGCGCGCCGATGGCCTTGGCTGTAGAGTTCCGGGTAGCGGAGGGGCTTGGCGGAGAGGGAAACACGGTCTACTAAAACTTGCTATTCAAGCATGAGAAACCGTCACTCTTAAGTCAGAAACAGTGTGATTTAGCTCAGCAACACTAGCCTGGTAAGCCTGGAAGGACTTTGCCGTGTTCTTGACCTCATCAGTGGTGGCCTCAATAGCACATAGTCGCTTATTCACACCTCCAAATATTTCCTTAAAGGGGTACGGAAACAAAAATTGAAATATTCAAATTTCGTTCGGAAATGAGTCAAGCATGACGGATAATAACCGTAAATGATAATCGCACGTTTGTATTTTGAACGACTGGCTATATTTTTCGTTCCAAACAGTGCACTCGAGCGAGCGCCCGAAGAGGAAGCGAACGGAGAGAGCGATGCGTCATGGGATATCCGGCGCAAACAAAAACAGAAAGAAAAGATTCCCCGCGTTCGTAACGTAGCAAGGCTGGCGTGATTATGAGCTTTGCCCTTGGTGGCGTTGTCAGCGTTGTGGTGGTGTCAATAGCGTCAGCGCGTTACAACCGAGTCGTTCGAAGTACCCGTGGGGTGACGACCGTGTGGCTGGCCCAAGGAGCACATAGCTTCCACAGCACTGTCAGCTTAGGCGTGAACAGGGTGGGGAAAGCAACCTTTGTCCGAGTTTTGAGCGACGGGCTAATCTTCTAGGGGGAGAATGGCTGTATCCGGGTGCACAAACGAGGGTCCGAGAAAGAGGGGAGTCCCTCCTTTCCGTCTTCTTCGACTGTTTGGTTCAATGCGCGATTTGTGAGTTGAGGAGGAAAGCTAAGAGGAAAATGTTGAAATTCCAAAGAGCGGCGCAGCTCCGAAGGAATCTGCTACGTCACGACTACGTAGCATGTTCCACAGCGTTGCTAGATCACCTTCCAAATAGGCTCTGCATGCATCCACCAGGTGCACATTGAAAGATAGTTTATTTAGCTTTAAAATTAGTTTTCTTGTGCCTTTCAACAGAAGACTGGTGTTTTTGAGGTTAGGGTGCAGCATGCAACACATTCAAGCTAGAAAATGAGCGCTGGAATTTCGTTTCCCTACCCCTTTAACGCTTTGTTGTTCCTTTCGCATTTCTTTGATGTCTTTGGCAATGTCCTTCTGGCTTTTTAAAATCTGCTGAATGGGGTGCTACGTATTAGCTTTACTAGCTTTATCAGGGCTGGGGTTAGTTTCCACGTCTCCGGCCAGTAATAACAACAACTTTACCGTGCGAACACATTCAGCAAGGATGCGAAAAACAGTGCCGGGGCGTGGCAGCACGATAAGGCACACATAATTACTCTTAAACTCGTAATAAATTGACTTATTTTTACTAACCTGCGTAATCAGGAAGAGCCATTTAGTCGTCATGCTCCGGGATGCGCTACCATGCCCACTGGCGAAATCCAGTCGGGACGCGGCTTTTGTAGGCGATGTCGCTGCTGTCGGGAACGGTGTACACGTCACGAAGCCACGTGATCCCGTTTAGTAGTTATCGTAGATGCATGGTGAGTCAGCATCTTGACGCTGCACTTGAGGCGACGGGTGCTGGCCACGTGTTGGAAGGCAACCGTCCGATGCCAGCATAAACTGCGTAATCAGGAAGAGCCATTTAGTCGTCATGCTCCGAGATGCGCTACCATGCCCACTGGCGAAATCCAGTCGGGACGCGGCTTTTGTAGGCGATGTCGCTGCTGTCGGGAACGGTGTACACGTCACGAAGCCACGTGATCCCGTTGAGTAGTTATCGTAGATGCATGGTGAGTCAGCATCTTGACGCTGCACTTGAGGCGACGGGTGCTGGCCACGTGTTGGAAGGCAACCGTCCGATGCCAGCATAAACTGCGTAATCAGGAAGAGCCATTTAGTCGTCATGCTCCGAGATGCGCTACCATGCCCACTGGCGAAATCCAGTCGGGACGCGGCTTTTGTAGGCGATGTCGCTGCTGTCGGGAACGGTGTACACGTCACGAAGCCACGTGATCCCGTTGAGTAGTTATCGTAGATGCATGGTGAGTCAGCATCTTGACGCTGCACTTGAGGCGACGGGTGCTGGCCACGTGTTGGAAGGCAACCGTCCGATGCCAGCATAAACTGCGTAATCAGGAAGAGCCATTTAGTCGTCATGCTCCGAGATGCGCTACCATGCCCACTGGCGAAATCCAGTCGGGACGCGGCTTTTGTAGGCGATGTCGCTGCTGTCGGGAACGGTGTACACGTCACGAAGCCACGTGATCCCGTTGAGTAGTTATCGTAGATGCATGGTGAGTCAGCATCTTGACGCTGCACTTGAGGCGACGGGTGCTGGCCACGTGTTGGAAGGCAACCGTCCGATGCCAGCATAAACTGCGTAATCAGGAAGAGCCATTTAGTCGTCATGCTCCGAGATGCGCTACCATGCCCACTGGCGAAATCCAGTCGGGACGCGGCTTTTGTAGGCGATGTCGCTGCTGTCGGGAACGGTGTACACGTCACGAAGCCACGTGATCCCGTTGAGTAGTTATCGTAGATGCATGGTGAGTCAGCATCTTGACGCTGCACTTGAGGCGACGGGTGCTGGCCACGTGTTGGAAGGCAACCGTCCGATGCCAGCATAAACTGCGTAATCAGGAAGAGCCATTTAGTCGTCATGCTCCGAGATGCGCTACCATGCCCACTGGCGAAATCCAGTCGGGACGCGGCTTTTGTAGGCGATGTCGCTGCTGTCGGGAACGGTGTACACGTCACGAAGCCACGTGATCCCGTTGAGTAGTTATCGTAGATGCATGGTGAGTCAGCATCTTGACGCTGCACTTGAGGCGACGGGTGCTGGCCACGTGTTGGAAGGCAACCGTCCGATGCCAGCATAAACTGCGTAATCAGGAAGAGCCATTTAGTCGTCATGCTCCGAGATGCGCTACCATGCCCACTGGCGAAATCCAGTCGGGACGCGGCTTTTGTAGGCGATGTCGCTGCTGTCGGGAACGGTGTACACGTCACGAAGCCACGTGATCCCGTTGAGTAGTTATCGTAGATGCATGGTGAGTCAGCATCTTGACGCTGCACTTGAGGCGACGGGTGCTGGCCACGTGTTGGAAGGCAACCGTCCGATGCCAGCATAAACTGCGTAATCAGGAAGAGCCATTTAGTCGTCATGCTCCGAGATGCGCTACCATGCCCACTGGCGAAATCCAGTCGGGACGCGGCTTTTGTAGGCGATGTCGCTGCTGTCGGGAACGGTGTACACGTCACGAAGCCACGTGATCCCGTTGAGTAGTTATCGTAGATGCATGGTGAGTCAGCATCTTGACGCTGCACTTGAGGCGACGGGTGCTGGCCACGTGTTGGAAGGCAACCGTCCGATGCCAGCATAAACTGCGTAATCAGGAAGAGCCATTTAGTCGTCATGCTCCGAGATGCGCTACCATGCCCACTGGCGAAATCCAGTCGGGCAACCGTCCGATGCCACATAAACTGCGTAATCAGGAAGAGCCATTAGTCGCTCTGCTCCGAGATGCGCTACCATGCCCACTGCGAAATCCGTCGGGACGCGGCTTTTGTAGGCGATGTCGCTGCTGTCGGGAACGTTGTACACGTCACGAAGCCACGTGATCCCGTTGGAGTAGTTATCGTAGATGCATGGTGAGTCGCACCTTGACGCTGCACTTGAGGCGACGGGTGGCTGCCACGTGTTTGAAGGCAACCGTCCGATGCCAGCATAAACTGCGTAATCAGGAAGAGCCATTTAGTCGTCATGCGCCGAGATGCGCTACCATGCCCACTGGCGAAATCCCAGTCGGGACGCGGCTTTTGTAGGCGATGTCGCTGCTGTCGGGAATGGTGTACACTCACGAAAGCACGTGATCCCGTTGAGTATTTATCGTAGATGCATGGTGCGTCAGCATCTTGACGCTGCACTTGAGGCGACGGAGCTGAGCCACGTGGTTGGAAGGCAACCGTCCGATGCCAGCATAAACTGGCGCGCAGTCAGAGAGCCATTTAGTCGTCATGCTTCGAGATGCCTACAATGCCCCTGGCGAAATCCAGTCGGGACGCGGCTTTTGTAGGCGATTGTCGCTGCTGTCGGAACGGGGTACACGTCACGAAGCCACGTGATCCCGTTGAGTAGTTATCGTAGATGCATGGTGAGTCAGCATCTTGACGCTGCACTTGAGGCGACGGGTGCTGGCCACGTGTTGGAAGGCAACCTACCGATGCCAGCATCAACTGCGTATTCAGGACGAGCCATTTAGTCGTCATGCTCCGAGATGCGCTACCATGCCGTCCTAAAAAAACAAATTCAGCACGAAACCGAAATTAAAGAATTGCGTAAACGGATGGACACCGTAGAAAAAGAAAATCCGGCTCTTGAGGTCGACAGACTGCGCGAAGAAATCAATGATCTTGAGAGGCAAACTTGAAAATTAAATCTGGAGCTTCATGGTGTTACTATGACTGAAAACGAAAACTTGCTAGAAAAGGTCAACAACGTTGCGTCCCGGCAGCAGCTTTCGTCCCTAACAGAGAAAGAGGTAGTTGCCGTACACCGACTACCCTTTAGACGTGATAAAGGGCCCGTTATTATCATCCATTTCGCAAGGCAATCTGTCAAAACCCAGTGGCTGCAAGAAAAAAAAAAAAAAAACAGAAAAAAAAGCTGTCCGGAACTAAGTTAGGACGTTTTTATTGTTGAAGACATGACGAAGCAGAATGGAGCGCTTTCTGGGTGGTTAAAGATTGGGCCAAAACGTCTGAATTTCGTTATGTATCGCACCGAAATACAAGTTTGTACTCCCCAATACCGATGAACAAATCGAAGGGGGCGGTATACAAACCGGTTTTTCCGCAGCGCCTCCTGGGCAAGCGGGAAGCCTATATACCAATTCAGTTTTCTCACTAAATTAAGTGGCAACATAGACGCAACGTGGCCTGTCGTCATGTCCCCTATACAACAACTTAATTCCCCCTGAATAAAAGGTTAAAAAGCGCGAACAAAGGAGGACGACAGGACAGGCGCTTGTCCTGTCGTCCGTGTTTCTTTATTGTCCTCGTTTGTTCGCGCTTTTTAACCTTTTATTCAGTAATGGACCAACTAGCCCAAACCCAAGTTTTAATGCAACTTAATTCCCCCTCTTAATTTAGCGGCATAACCAATTAAGTTACCCTGCAAACTTTTGTACGGAAATCAGTATTACGTGACCTAAACATCTTCTGTTTCCCCTCAAAAAATATAGAGGGAAAATTGATAAAAACGGAGGTTCTTCTTTCTCCAAAATAAGAGTTTAATGTCTTCTAAATTGTCTTAAACGATCGCATCTTAAATGCCGGGTTTCGTGCAATAGGATCCTTTGGAGATAAAGTTCGCTGCAATTTAATGCGATAGCGTTATTAAGCTACTCATCACAAATTTCTCCCTATGTAAGTTGCCTCTAATGTTGTCAATTTTTCGATAAATTTAACGGAAAATTGACTTCACGTAACGTATGCACCATTTCAAGTTCCCTGTTAAATTTAGTGGGATCAGGATCCCCGCTAAATGTGGCGGGAAACCTCACTGGGTAAAAAGACGGCTATATAATATTTTAGTTCATTCATGTCTTCACTCTTCTTGTATGGGGGACCACAACAAAAAAAATATAGAAACCTTTCACAGACTGCAGAAAAAGGCATTGCGCTTAGCCGAAAATACTTCGTACCGGAGTCACTCTGCTCCGCTCCTATGAAAGTACCGGATATTAACTATTCAAAATGTTATAAAGAAGTTATCTTTATAACATTTTGACCATCTCATGCAAGTCATTATTATAGATCAAGAAAAGTAAAGGCCCCAAAACTGATCCTTGGGGTACGCCGGAAGTGACGGGTGCGAAGGAGGAGTTCATGCCGTTATATGTTACACATTGCGAGCGATTTATTAAAAATGATACGAACCAGTTAAACACGTTATAATCAATGTTGAGTTTACTGAATTTATGCAATAAAAGTCTGTGCGATACCTTGTCGAACGCCTTGGCAAAATCTTAGAATATGCAGTCCACCTGAGATCCCTGATCAAATGCTGAATGAAAATCGTTAGTGATAAACAGTAGCTGTGTCTCACAGGACAAAGATATGGGGAGAAAAATGAATTTGACTTTAGGACGTTAACAAGTTGCGTATAAATTATATCTTCTAGAAGTTTACAAGAAACGCTGGTTATCGAGATGGGCCTATAGTTGATTGGAAAGTGGTTATCACCAGATTTATGCAGAGGAATAACTTTACCAACTATCCAGTCACAAGGTACCAATGATGTGTAATGTGATTGCTGAAAAATATGGGCGAGAATTACAGTGGAGTATTGATTAGTAGCTTTAAGACATTTTGAGTTAATTTCGTCAACACCAGTTGCCGATGACAGCTTTAGGCCATTTAGAAGGCTCAGAACACCATCGGGGCTGATTATAATAGTGTCAATGAGTGGGAAAGGATCAACAATGTAGCTTGGGTTCACAATGCTTAGGGTGCAAGAAAAATATCTAATAAACACTTCCTGAAACATTGTGGCACATAAGGATTCATCGATCAAAGTTTCGTTGGGTGTTTTTAATAAAATAGACGAAGGCCTATCTCGATGGGACAACTGATTCCAGAACTGACGTGGGTTATTTTTTAACATGGAAGGTAGTAAGGTGAAAAAGAAGTTGAACTTGGCAAACTGAACAGCATCCTTGTAGCACTGAGCAGCACTGAAATAATTCTGCCAGCGAACTGGGCAGGATGTGAGCCTCGCAGCTCTTAATAAACGCTTCTTTTTGTTTGACAATCTCAGGAGCACCCTGTTGAACCACGGGTAATTAGAGTTTACGATTATGGTTTTCAAAGGTATGTATTTCTCAGTGAGCGAAATCATCTTTTCCTTAAAGCGCGTCCAGTTGGATTCAACAGAGCATTCCGAAAAGTTACCCAAAAAACTATCTAAAAACTGCATAATTCAACATTACTGGCATCATAATTAGATTTGCTGTAGTCCCGAATGACTTTTCTTCGGTTTTTAACACAAATTGTAGGAACACTGAGGGTAAAATGTAATAATAAATAGTCACTAGGCCAGGTAGGTATGTGATTGGACCAGTCAGGTTGGGCATCCTAGTCAAAACAAGATCCAAAATGTTTGAAGGAGTGGCAGTTATTCTAGTTGGGCTATGAACTAGCGGAGTAAGACGAAAATCAGAAAGCACACTTAAAAACTTCGCACAGTCTTCTCAAAATGGGTCAGAGTTGGGATCCCCCGGGCCCCAAACAATGTTAGGGTAATTAAAATCACCTATCAAAAGCAAGGGCGCGTTAGGAAAACGCGTTGTAATTACATTCAATACATCGTGTAGTTAATCAGCAAGATCGGAGACATATGAAGGTGGATGATAACAGCATCAAAATATATATTTTATGTTGAACGTTGATACACACCCAAATTATTTCTAAGGGGCTGTTAATATTAACAACAAATGATGGTATACTCTTAATGCCTCCAATTAGCACGCCTCCGCCAGTTCGCAATTCTCTGTCCTGCCGAAAGGTAGCGAATTGTTTTTGTACTAGGAATAATTCGGTGTCCCTGATTCTTGCCGACAGCCGCGTCTCGGTTAGCATGAACATATATGGACCCTGGAAGACCGCCAGTGTGCGGACTGCTGAAGTGTTGTTTTCCTCTCAATTCTTGAACCAAACGGAGGTCCTGGTGGTCGCCAACAACTTGCGACCGAGAAGTCACGGTCTTCGCTCCTTCTGTGCTGCCGCCTGGTTGTCAAGCGACCTGGTAGTCCAGTTCCGGTTCGGTCCGTCACTCCCAAGCACCCATATTCAAATTCTTTATATTTCTCCAATTGGAGAGGGAAAGAAAGAAAACAAGCAACATACTGTTGCTTGACAAGCCCCGGCCCGACCCCCGCCCCCCCAATACAGCAGTAGAGGGCACACAGATATACACGCACAATATATATAATATTACTAAAATAATTACCAACAAACAAAATATTTGTATCAAAAATAGCAAAAAGAAAATAAGCTAGATCGTGCAATCACTTTAGGCACTTAAGAGGGCGCGGTACCTCTATTTATTCGTCCGTACCAGACACCAGGTGGCGCGCGGCTCGTCACGTGGTTGAACGCGCGACTTCTAGATGGCGCCAAGTATCGAAGTGTGAAAAGGCCCGCGTTATCCGCTGCGTGAAATAGATCCCCGAAACGTGTCGTGTGACGCTCTTCTCCGGCGGAGGAAGTTTCTCCCTCTCTCGCGCGCGCTTGGTATGTCTCTGGTCAGTGTGCATTGCATCGGACGTCAGTGATAATACGCGCGGTGGCCGAGTCCGGCCTCTGCGCTGTGTGATGCAGTGAGTGGCGCTCGTTTCTCTTCGGAGGTAGGAATAAAAATGTCGGTCCCGTTTTTACGACGGTGGTTTCTATAGCTTGGGTTTTTATCTCAAGTGACGTACAGTACCGCCTTTTCAAAATCGTATACTTTACGGCGAGGGATTGAGAGTCAGGTTAGCATTTTTGAAGACCTCGGGCGGCGATGTAAAAATGTGTGGCTCCCCAACGTATGTCCAAGGTGCGCAGTGACAATTAGAAATGGTATTGAAGGCGCGCGGCCGTCGGTTGGTAAAATACGTGCGTTAGATTCACTTATTCAGTCTAATCATTTTCGCCAACAT
The DNA here is from genome assembly GCA_013358835.2 of Ixodes persulcatus. Lineage (NCBI taxonomy): Eukaryota > Metazoa > Arthropoda > Arachnida > Ixodida > Ixodidae > Ixodes > Ixodes persulcatus. Next base: position 1,221,336 of record JABSTQ010010261.1, read on the forward strand.
ATTTTATCTGTTTCGCCAAATGACATTGTCGAGTCTATTGATAACCTTAGGTAGACTGAACCTACGGAGTGTCCGGGCTTTATATAAATTTGCATCGTGTATGTGAATTAATAGCTGTGTCCTTTTTTCCGTACTCGGTGCTATGCAAAAATCGCTTGGATGTTATGGTAGCGTTGTGTGGCGGCGTTTTGCACGCTGACTCGCTATTGCATTTGCTGTGCACAGTATCAGATGGAATGTGTCAAATCGTATTTTTGATCGATATGATAGATTTACTTTGCTACAGTGTTAATTATATTTTCCTGATTTAAACTGGTCCGTCCCTGATCTGAGCCTAACTTCAAATTCGAGAGTGCAGACAGACTTAGCGTCCTAACAGCCGTAATGCGCAGAAATAAATTAGTACCATGAAAAAAAAAAAAAGGATACGAGGCTGTTTGGTGTTATAGAAGTAATGAGAGTACGAAGGATGCCATTGTACGTTTTTTTTGTTTTTTTTTGAACGCACCGCATTGCTGGGAAACGCTCAAGGTACCAGCGAAGACAACGAGCTGGCGTGAAATTTCTATCGAGCGGAAAACGAGCGTCACTTTCGTCATGCGCTTTCATTTCGATATCGCACAAAATGTGCGCGAAATAGTAGCAGGTAAGGGAGCGAAATTTAGATGTTGGGTCTGGAACACCGCCAGACTCAGTCGTGTTGGGGGCATCTCTCGCGAGTCAATACGTCAAAGGTATTGCGCGTCGAACCGTGTGAGTTATCCATTTTAGCGAAACCTTGATTTCGCAAAACTATTGTGCATTAGAAATATGCATCGTGTTAATCAGCTACAACTATACCCTATCTCACTAGTTGCGCGCAGTACTTGGAAGCCACGAGCGAGAAATAAATGAAAGTTGATTTTGTAGGACAATCGCGACGTGGAGACCCATAAAAGAGAGTCCCGATAAGAAGAGAGCTCCCTCTTGTCTTCAAGTGCTTGGCTTACGCTCTCAATCCTGCACCTTTGGTAACACTGTGCGCTACGCGAAAGCAAGGGACATGTCGCGGGAACGAAGGCGAGGTGCTCCGGGCTTTGAAAACGCTCCTAACCCTCAAAACAACATTTTTTTTTTTGAGGAACAAGTTTTTTTTTAGTTTATTTTGATACTTTATCAGCGCAAAAACTTACATAAACTAAAAATTAAAACAAATGTGTGGGCATACAACGAAAACGCACCCACTGGGACCCGAGTCAAGGCAAGAACAAATAACTACTAAAAGGAAAAAAATAAATCACGTTCGCCTACACCGCCCCCTTTTTAACCCCTCCCCCACCCTAAAAAAAGATTTTTGGACGCCCGCGGTCACCCAAGCGATGACCTTAGAAGTGTATGCAATAGTAGCACGTTTGTCCCGCGGCAGTTCCCCTGTCTCAAATGCCACGATTCGTTTCTCCCAAGTACCAAAGTCCCCGCCTTATCTTCCTTGAGTATCAACTCCGCAGTGATTCTGAGTCATTCCGATGCTTTCCAACGTTGCAAAACTGTTAGAGGAATATTTGCACACAAGTATACACTGTTCGCAGAACTATCTACAGTGCTAAAATTCAAAAGCGCTGTGTTGGATTCGGGAACTCGTGTAGGTTTAGCTCATCGTTGGAACATTCTTATTCGCTCGATGAACTCCACAAAACGTGTAAATATTAAAGTGGACTTTCCAGAGAACGATATTAGTTGCCGGGGTCCCAGGCGACCGGACAGGTCGCAATTATTGGTTGATTAAACGTTTTATTTCACAATCACAATCGTATCATCAAGCGCACGCCATTTCCTCATCACTTCTTTTACGAACAGAGTTCCTGTATTCTTAGCACACGTAGACGGAAACGGTTGAGACTGTGCTCAAATAATATCTTCTTTTGGCAGGTACTGCGCAGCAATTACACACAATGTTTCTAACATAAACATGCTGCTCCACATGTGTAATCACAAGACGCAACACAAGACTTCAAAAAATTTTTTTTTTTTTTCATGTCGCCTCCACAGCGCTTCTACGTCAGTACTTTCGCGTTAGAGGACATCACATAATAGGGAGTTTTAGTAGACCGTGTTTCCCCCTCCGCTAACCCCCCGCAACGAAGAAACCACCACTGCGCCTGCGCGCCGATGGCCTTGGCTGTAGAGTTTCGGGTAGCGGAGGGGCCTAGCGGAGGGGAAACACGGTCTACTAAACTCGCTAATGTGCGAAAGGAAACGGTATGATCGATGCTGCATAGCCTCTTTTTTGTGGACAAATTGGACAAGTTGGGGTACGCTCACTGCACATGCACAACAAAAGGGGGCCCCCCTCGCAGCTGCCCCTATCTACAGATATCACCTCTCCCTGAACCGCTCACTTCGGTGGAGGCGCCGGGCGATCAGAGAGAAGGTCTAGCCTTGCGATAACCTGTTTCAAAGTCCCGTACAGGGACGGCCCCAGAAATACTTGCATGACAGACAGGCCAGGCGCCCCCCCCCCCCTTTTCACCTTCTATTTTTTATGCACCTCACATCCGTTCTTTTTTTTTTCTTTTTTTTAGCAAACGTGTCATTGGAATGGATTTGTATCCTAGCAATAGTCAAACAGCAAGACGCAACTAAGTCAGAAAATAGATGCATTCTCGTGGGCACGTAAGCAACAATACGTGTCCCAATCCGATGTGCTTTCAAGCGTTTCGCCTGCGTGCACTGCGAACAAACGAAAGGAAATGAGATGTCATTTCCCCATAACTTGGCAAACGGAGAAAGCTAAAGCTTCCGTGAGCCAGTGAGAGTGTTGGAGCGAGGCACGTGACAACGCACCGTGGTGGGTACTGCTCCTAAAAATAGCTGTCACGTGCTTTGCTCCGCGACTGTGATTCCCTCACAGTATCTCTAACCTTTGAAGTTTTCCAAGTTACGTTGCAACGGAAACAAACAGGAAACGAGCTGCCAGCATACGCTAGTCATACTTCCAACAAAAAAGGATTAGTTTCTCCCCAAGCTGGACGGCATTTATCGTGCATCTTTAGAGCTGCGAAGTCTAAGTCAAGCGTACTCATTAAGATTTTGTTTCTCGCGTGTTTGTTGTTTATACAATGCCCTGCAAGCAAAAAAAGAAAAAGAAAATATGGTGAAGTCACTCCGAGGAGGTACCGATAATCTGCGAGCCACGAACATAAAGGATTCGCTAACATCCGTCAGGAGTGCGAACGGTAAATCGTCACGCAAACATATTCTCACAAGCATATTTATTTGGCTTAGCAAGTAGAATATGGGGGGGGGGAGGGTGTCATGATGTGGGGGAGGGCAGGGTTAACTTTTCCAAAAGTGCAAGCGTTGTTCCGCCCTAAGTAGAATATGCTAACGACATAGGATTATTATAGATCACAAGATACCATTTCTCGGTTTTTCAATACCATCTCCCCAGTCCTGAACGGTCGCGCCATGGGCCGCGGCTGCACGCCCCTGCCCTCACCCACGGAGCTGCGTCGGCGAGGGGGAAAAGCGGTGCCCTCGATAGACTACGGAGCTACGTTGTGTCGTGTCTGCTACTGTACCGCCAACAGGAGAGCGATAGCTCTGTGTGTAGCACAGATTCGTGTTGCGGTATAACTCTGTACGTCTGTCCTGGAGGAAGATAAAAAGATAGGCTCTGTGACCCCCTCCTAAGCTAGCAAAAACAAACAGGAGTATACTCGTTAGGACTGAAAAAATGTCCGAAATTGTGGCCAGACATTGGAAAAGCATATGTCACAGAACTTGGTTTGTGAAATTGCATTCATTTTTTCGAGCAAGAAATCCCCTGCTCACCACTGGGACGACGAAATCGTCACTATTTATCGCGTCAAGTGTATTTTTTGTGCTCATGAAGAAATATCTGAACATATCCTTCTCCCAACGGCCTATGTCGAATAACAAACACTTTTTTAAACATGTATGCACAAATAACTCATTTATTGCTACATTTGTATATACACGTGAATTAAACGTCCAACCGCATTTGTGATTAGATCTTGATATCTATACCAACCACATTCGTATTTGTTTAGGGCTTCATTGACCCATATCTTCAGCAATAGTTAATGGAACACGATGGCTCGATCTCACCAGAAACCTCAACGTGCGGAGCTTCCACAGATCGTCGCTTACGAGTATTCTCAATGTGGGACTTCAGAAGCGTTCGCTTGCCAGTAGGGAGCTTGCTTTCGACTAGCGCACTGCACGGGCCCGGGCCAGCCCAAAGGCCCGAGCCCGGCCCGGCCCGCGGTCCGGGCTCGGGCCGGGAAGCACGCATTTTCTTGGGCCCGGGCCGGGCTGCGGGTTTGAACAAAATATTCTTCGTGCCGGCCCGGGCAGTCGCGTGCCGCAAATTCTAAATTGTTGATAATAAAAAGTGTGCTCATTGATGTTTTAGGGTCAATGAAAACAAACAAGCGAAATGCAAAGTCACCGTGGCGCCGTTAAAAATATATAACAAAAATACGTCTTGCACTTTTAAAGCTTTTAAGAGGATAAAAGAAAACGTATGTACTCTAGCAGTACGGTGGGAGAGGGCATGCTTTATGCTTAGACAGTTTTTAGATTGAAGCCTGCAAACATTTTCAGGCTCATGTTTATAATCTGTCGGGCTTGGGCCGGGCTCAAGTTCATATTTAATTATTTTTTTTGACGTTCTCGGGTTTATGTTTAAAATTCTGTCGGGCTCGGGCCGGGCCCGAGCCGTGTCTCCGGCTCGGGCCGGGACTAGAAATTCCCGCCCGTGCAGTGCTCTACTCTCGACCCATGACACCAAAGGCGAACGCGACACTTCCAAGCGACACAAATTCGGACGCACCAAACGCGAAGCGCAGCTGCGTTGAACCAACACCAGACGGAGACCTATCCACCAAAGAACCAGGAAAGCGAGACACGCACACTGACGCCCCGGCGTGCAGAATGAAACAGGATAGGGGCGTGGAAGAACACCTTCACAGGGCGATCGCCGAACGGACGATTTCGTGGACAACGAGCGCCACCTCACGGGAGAGAGAGATACCTTAAAAACAATGAAAACAAGCACCGACACCTTGGTTCTTTTAATTCTCTGTAGTTACGGAACAAATCGACTTGCATGAATAATTTCGATATTATTCGATTCCGTAATACATTTAGAAGACATTCAAGGAAATACTTTTTCTGTTTGCATTTAGATAATTTTGTAAATTCGCTCCGAACGCAAGAGTGCCAAATTAGCCGATTTTGATCATTTTCATGATTTTTTTTAAAAACATAAATAAATTTATAATAAAACATTTGTTCCATTTAATGACTTGATAATTCTTCAATGTCTTTAAAGCTGGAATTCGCAAGAAGATCCGCGCAGCCGTTATTATGTGACAAGTTTTCGAAGATGGCGAAAATCCTCATGTATTATCTATGGGGCTCTGGGGTGCGCACCCTTTTAACATGCAGAGACATAACTAGAAAAACATTTAACAAAAACAGATAGCGTTTCTTTCCAAGTCAAACTCAACATGTTTATGTTAAATTCACTACACTAATTTAGAAAACGCCGTAGCGTAGATTGCCATAATCATTTGATTGCCATAATTAGTCCTGGAATACGGTCATTACTGCCCACCGCTGGATGCTCGGAGAACACCACCCCGTTCCTCCGCTGTCTTCTGGAGTCTCCGGCTTTGTCCGGAGGGTTGCTGTCTGCCGGCTAACTGCCGCCCAGTCCTGGTTAGGTCATTTGTCGAAGCACCCAGGCGTGGCTGTCGGTCGCTCCTCCCTCGACGCCCTCCACCCTTTCCACTAACTAGAGCGAACGCCGGCAGAGGGAAAGTTCATCCTCGCCTCGTCTCGCGTCCTCTTCGGCGTTGGCTCTGGTAAAGCAGAAAGAAGAAATGTGTCAGAGGAGCAGCTTTTCATGCTTTTCTTAACCTGCAACGGGGTATGCCCTCTTAGTGTCATCCCTCAAGACCTAACTGTCACCGATGGACTTTCCTACCTTTTTCCCCTGCTTGACAAGGCCAGTAAAAACAAACTTCAAGTCGGACATTGCAATATTTTCCTGGTAATTGTAGCAACGAAATCGACAATACGAGTCCTGGCGTCAAGCATGGTTTCCCCAATAAATTTAGCGGTGTATACGGCATCACGTGAGCTTATGTCACATGTTGTCATGCTATCACCTGACACCACAACTTGACCCCGTGACTTAGGGTCACGTGACTTCTATTTTCCCGTTCACTTTAGTGGGGAAATTAGGAAAGAGTGTACTTCAGTATTCGAAACAACGGCGAAGGGAATTTAAACACATTTACGCAATTGTTTCTTAAATAATTGTAATAATAAATGTCTATTTTTTGCAAACAGTATACAGTTGGAGGCTGAAAAGAAAAAAAAAACTTAACAAAACTTGACTAGATCCGAACCACCTAAATGGCAGTTGAGATGCGGGCACTAAAATTATTTACACGTGATTAGAAAATAAATGAAAACGTGACGAGGTCTTCTACACGAGAGAAAAATCATTAGTGTTATTATATAATGCGAATTCAATTTGAACAGATTAGAGCATTATCAGGCAAAACGTATCAAAAACAACTTCAACCCCATAAATTAACATTTTTTAGTTCATTTTGGCTTGAGATGAGTATAATTAACACTTATCTTCTATTGGGTTTGGTTTGAGGTGAGAACGATTAATTCCCGTTAGCTGTTCATCTACACATTGTTAAGTTCTATAGTTTCCCTGCTGAACTAGGTTAGTGTAGTCGGAGGGTTGAATTATGTCATGTATTGTCCGTAATTAGTTCTCAAAATACTGCATTCAACGCATTATGGCAATTTGGGGATGTAGGTCCCTGGAATTGTTTCTTCTTTTCTTTTTAGTTGTGAGGAGCCTTCCTTTCCAAAAAGTCTTACAAAAAGAACGCATCAAAATATGCTTACCCTAGTTTAAAAGTATATAATTGTGTTCAATAAACGTGTGAGAACATATAAGAGAATATAAGAACTCATGTATGCCTTACGTAAGCCTTAATAAGCCTTAGAAGAATTATATAAGTTCTCATATGTTGATTGGACAAATTATATATGAATTTTCCCTATTTAAATAAGGTGAATCATCTCTGCTTGTGATTGAATGCACCAGAGACAACCTAACTCTGCCATTTATTTGCTCTGGTACAGATTAGAATCGACCAGGAAATTATTTCAAATCAGGAAGATAAGTAGGTAAAGTTGAGTTGAGTGAGCATAGTTGAGCCCTCTGAGAGGACACCCGTAGTGAACTCACGCGTTATGACTCCATGCCTCGAAGTCCTCCTTTGCACAAGTACGTGTGATACGAGGCACAAGAGAGCGCATCCCGCCGCGAACACTCCGGAGTAGAAAAACATCCACCGGCCTCCAAATTCGGCAAATGTCGTCCCACCGACGAGGTTACCAAGCGCCATCCCTGGAACAAGAACATTAGCTCTGAATTCAAGGGGCACATTTTCCGAAAAAAGAAAGTCACACTGTGACATAAGTCAGATACCGCGTTTCAGTAAGTGCATATAAACCACGAATATTACCTATCAAGCCACCTTTATTAAAAAAACACACACACACATTCGAAATATCATGCTCAGTGTCGAGGAAAGCTACTGTAACGAAGATGCAACTAAGCGTCCTCTTCGCCTGAGGGAGCAGGATAATGAGGTGAAAGGAGCTGCATCCAACTGATCCGTTCAAAGCCTCCATCCGATAGCTCAGCATGTCAACGCCTGCACAAGTTGCGATCCGGAGCTCAGTGGTATACACACAGTTAGAGGTCACAGGTCTCGGTATGGCCGGGAGGTAATCGAGGCTTTATTCATGCGACAATCCCTGGGTAACTTTGGCTCCCCATTTCTCAGCCTCTCCGTAACCGAGATCTGGTATCTTCGTCAACAACTGCAGCACACATAGGTGGTTCAAAGGGGAATCTCCAAGCGCGTTTAGTCAGGCCGCCGCTGAGGCGATCAGCGTCATTGAAGAACGTGAATAAATATTCAAGCTGACAGTTGGAAGGATGTTTTCTCCGGTCCTCGTCCTTTTGGCCGTTCATGTGACTTTCCTCTTAATCAGTAACCTTAACCCGTAACCTTTACCTAAGTTTCTATTTTTATGCTTTTTAATTCACCTTTTGGTGACGATACTTTCGTCTGCTTATTGTACAAATACGTAACTTGTTGCCGGGTAACGCTTTCGTTATACGCTTTAGAGCGCAGCTCCAAGCAACCTGTTACCGGCTTGAGCGGCGTCGCCGTCGCCGTAACCGCGCTTTGCATTATGGGACATTTTCTATAATCGCGTCACGTGTTACGTCACGAGGGTCACCAGTGACGTCATAAGGGTCTCGAGTGACGCCACCCTCCTGACGTCACACGGCGCCTAAATTTGTCGGAAAATTTTCCGCTAAATTTGGCGGGGACATTTCTCTGCCAAATTTAGCGGGAAATTTCCCACTAAACTTAACGGTAAAGTTTTCCGCTAAATGTGGTGGGGAAATTGTTTTTCGCTACATTTAGCAGGGAAATTTTTCCGCCAAATTTAGCGGGGACATTTCCCTGCTAAATTTAGCGGAAACATTTTCTGCCAAATTGAGCGGGAAAATTTTCCGCTGAATTCAGAAGAAACATTTTCCTCTTAATTTAGCGGGAAACTTTTCCGCTAAATTTGGTGGAAAAATTCCCCAGCTAAGCTTAGCGGGAAAATTTCCCCGCTAAATTGGGCGAAAAAATTACCCCGCCAATTTAAGCGAAGAAATTGCCCGCTGAATTTCTAGAAAATTTCCCCACTACATTTGTCGGGAAAATTCCCCCGCTAAATTTAGCGGGAAAATGTTTTCGCTAAATTTAGCGGGGGAAAGTTTCTGACAGATTTAGTGAGAAATTTTTTCCGCTAAATTTAGTGGGGAAATTTCTCCGTCCATTTTTTTGCTCATTTTAGAGGGAAAATTTTTACAACAATTTTAGCAAGGAAATTTTCCCGCTAAACTTAGTGGGGAAATTTTTCCGCCAAAGTTAGCTAGAAAATTTTCCTGCTAAATGAAGTGGGGGAATTTACCGGGGAATTCTCACATAATTTCCCTGTAAATTCCCCTCCCTACCCTTTCCTCCTCTCCGTATCCTGCCCTCCCACTCCTCAAGAGCTGCGTTCTAATTCGGCATTACAGAGAATAGTAAACGTCTTTCATTTTTTAGTAGAAGACTGAATATTGTAGGCGTTTTATGCTCTAATTTTCGTTGTCTTATTGCTATTTTCATATCTGTTTCAGCAGCTGGTTCTGACTCCATTTTGACCATTGAATTATACAACGACTTTGTGTGTAATGCTTATTTATTTATGATGTTTTTGCGGTACTGCCATACTGCGGGTGGGCCCACTGAAATGTCCATCTGTTTATGTAGATGCAATGCGGAATATATGTAAACACGAAAGGTTTAGATTATGATGTATTCTAAGCAGTTTCCCTGCACACTTTCGCTCCTTGCATGTATGAGTACCTCCTATATACTTTCAGCGCTTGGTAGAACGGCCTCCCAAGACCGTTGCGCGACCGCTCGTGGCGACCGCGTGAGGGCATTGTGTTAACAGGGTCTGCCTAGATCGTCTAGAGGGGGCAACTCTAACCACTGAGAACGTTTGCAATTGATTGGCGGACGCCTACTGGGCAGACGTCTCGAAGGTGAGCATGCCTTGCGTTATCGCGTGTCGAGGGGAAAGCGGACGGAAATGACGTGACTTTGATCGAGCAGTTGGGAACGCTCTCAAATCCAGGCACGCTAGCCCGGGGTGTGCACCCTCTACTTTGGTCAATTTTGTCTTCGTCGTTCGATATGGTTTTCGTGATCGCGCCGAGAAGATACGCTGAAATGACATGCGTGCGACTAAAATGTGCACAATCTGCCTTCCAAAAAAAAACAAAATTGAGAAGGGGAGGGAGGTGGCGGCGTCTCATAAAGTACGCCTGTTTTCAGTGCAATAGCATAACATTGTAAAACAAAAAGTAAGAACGTTGCAATTACCCCAGAAAGTAGAGAGGGTTGTTTGCAGCCACTACCGTGAGTGTACAGTGGGAACAACACTGGCAGCTACCATGCAACGACCTTGTTCCAGTGGTGCGCCTCGCGAGGAAGGCGCCGGCTCATTGTTTTGCGACTATTTTGCCGGGCACAGAAGGTATATAGGAGACACTGGTTGTATACGTATATAAACATGTTTGGTCATTGAAGGAATGTTTATATTTGTAGTATTTCAACCTTTGTCTTCGTGTTAATAATGAGCATCAATCTGGTGATAAGCCCCTGTGAGGCAGCCGCGCCTTGTAGAGCCTAGTATGTCGCAGAGTCGAGAGCATTATGTTCACGCTACTGGCTTCGTGATTGGTCCTTCGTTGTTCTTTTCTGCTAATGCCGCAACGTCGTTGGCTGCAGAGCGCTTTTTGCTCCTTAAGCTGTTACTGACTATGGCATACCTGAGTGTACGTTGAACTTACCGATGGCTTCGAAGCAAACGTTGAGGACGCACAAGACGGACGCCGCGGTACCTTCCGGCGCCACCTCTTTAGCGAACACAGTCATGGCGGGTACCGTGAGCGGAAGTGCAGCCCCAGTGACGGGTTCGACGAGCAGCGCGAACCACGGGTTGTAGAGAAAGGCAGATCCAATGTACCTCACCCCGAAAATCAAGAACGTAAATATATACGAGGGATAATACCGCATTTTTTTCAGAATCCAAGCGGACGCAGAAAAGAAGGGCAGTTCTACGCACACGCAACTGACTGCAGATATTAACCCAATTATCAATTTAGAGGCTCCTATGTCCTCCAAAAACCACGTGTTGTACGATATGGAGATTGAAAAAAAGGCTCCGAGGGCGAATGTCCAGAAGGCGAATACGGCCAGTTCGACATTGGTGAACACAACATAGATGTCATTGAAAAAGTTGACCGATAGCTTGGGCATCCGAAGAGTGGGCATGCAACAGAGAAGGACACTGTCCAGGATAATGACCAGTGCATAGACGAAGTAGCTTGGAAGGTAGCCTGATCGTCCTCCAGTCCGTCGGTTGGCTTCATCGATTATGGCTCCCACAATAGGACCAGCGACTCCCATGCCGATTGCCCCTCCCGTTCGCTGCCATCCGAAGTCCCTCACATCTTCACCCAGTATCTCAGAAACGCCAGCGTCGGAGATAACAACCAGAGCCCCCGAACACAACGACCCCAGCGCATGAAACACGGCATAGAACCACACAACTCGTTGATCTGCCGAACCTGCTGTGCAAGGGCACTTGAACTGACAGGTGCTGCTGTGGTAACCAGACGTGCCATTCCAGAGAGTGTGGCAAACGGTGGAAGTGTTCTGAAAAATGTAGCTCATATCGATTTCGCTGAATTCGGTGGCATCCGTTGGGCATGAAAGGAAACACTTGTCCGGCGGTTGAACGCACGTTGCGATTGAGTTCAAAAGCGTTACGTTTCCTTCTGGGCATGATACCTCCCCGTTTGGTTCGGACGCTTTTATTATAAAGTCACTGCTGAAGAGAAGGCCGTTGAATAGGATTGCAAGCGATTGGAGTGTCAGCAAGATTCTGGTTACGCTTTGAGTACGGTCAGCAATGTATCCCATCAAAATCTTCCACGGAATAGCAAGCAGAGGTGTGACAGTTAAAATGTAGGCCATGGTTGCTTCAGGGATTCTGTTTCTCCGACCAATGGCAGACCCGTATGGTAGAATGCAGCCCACGGCTGAAGAAGGAAAAAAAACATAATTCTCTTAGCATTTGCAACAACAATGTTTTATTTACTAGGGTGAGATATGTTACAATTACAATATTATATATTACACTTTATGCAGTCATACATTTTCAAACAAGTAGTTGAGCGCTTAGCTGCATGATGTACGGTGATATACAAGCAGAAACCTCGAAACGAATATAAAACTTATATACTGTAATATCCCATGAGATACTCCACCTAAAATCGAAAGGAAATCGGATGAAAATAAGGAGTGGGTTATCTTTTGGTATGAGATCAAAGAAAGTTGGAAAAATCTTCTGTTTTAGTTTCTTAACCTGCGAAACTTCTGATTGCAGGGAATCAAAGACGACTGTCCCTCTCAGTCTGTAGCGATCGCTGATCTCCTGTCATAGCTAAGTAGATCCATTTCTGTCAAGGTCACCGTTTTTCAGGGCCCTGCATGGCTATAAGTAAACTATCTTTCTCTTTTTTTCTTTTTGTGAGAAATAGCAAATTGTGGAACAAATAGGGGAGATCCATTTTTCGGGGGTGGAGTATCTCAGGATATTACGGTATATCGTGAGAGATACCTTTCACTGGGACATGAATTGTAAACTGGTAGTAAATACAGAAAGACGGATTCTTAAATAATTGAAAAAAGCGCAGGATGTGTTTAACACTACATATATTGCAGCCCTAGTACTCACCAGCAAAGATGAGAAAATAATGAATCTTCAAATACCAATGTCTTGTGTTTATCCACGGCAGCAGCATGTCTGATCTTAGAAGGAAGGAGAGATTCCTGCATTTGAACAATCATGTTCATAACAAAACCCTGTGTAAGATTAGCGTTTATGCACTTGACCATTACATCAGAATTAATTGGGGGGCTAGTTGGTTGAACATCTAGACGGACATCTTGACCATTAGCTTCTCCAGACATGCATCGATGAGAGCGCCTGAACAGCATAACCTAGTGTGCGTAATTTAAAATGAGACAATATTATAAAATTATATAAATTGATGAGTATCCGTAAAAAAATTGGTCTGGCCTATTTATTCAGTGTTATTTTCTGACTCCTTATTCACCCTTCTTAATAATAAAGCTTTATATTTTTCATCGATGACAACTCAAGAACTTGTTATGGCCATTACATTAACCGTGGTAGTTGGTTGATGGGCTTCGAGGGTGCTTCACTTAATTATGCTTCGTTGATTCAGCCACACATTTTTTTTTTTGTTGCATATGCATAAGTTCTCTATGGATAACAATTCAGGGTGATTGAATTTCTGAAAGATTCTATTCCGAGGCCATTTAATGCAGTATGTCTTGACGTTTAAATTATTTTTATTTAATATCACATGTAGTTAAAATTAATGGCGTTGAAGTGGCTATTGAAACATACGGAATTGTAAAGTTTCAGAATTAGGTTGGCGTTCTAATTACCGTATTTTCCGGACTACAGTCCGCGGACAGTACATGTTTAAAAGTTGAAAATTCACCCGATACGGAATATCTACAGGTGCGGACTATGCAATGATTGTTTTTTTATGGATCGTTCTATGTGACATGTCCTGAAGAATTTTATGAGTAAAGGACTATATTAATGTTTATTTATGTACGATAAAGCTTCGTTCCAAGCTAATACATTAGACATTTGGCAAGATGTGCTGTGTATGGTACTTTGTACGTTCGAACTAGGCACTATATGTAGACTGTGCACGGGCTACGGACAGTATTCCGGTAAATACGGTATTATGTTTCTATCTACCTAGTTTGTTTTCTATGTAAAATAACTGATGCAGCGAACGCGTGTTTGTATTGGAATTGAGTAATTAAATTTTTGCGAAGTGAGGTAAGAGCTACATTTAAAGTAAGTTTGATCTAAGATGCATACGTCACTAGCGCTTTTTTAAGTATGTGAATGTCTTGTTGTTTTGTTTCGTTTGAAAGTTCGGAAAGGTTTGGTTTTGTATAAAAAGTGTTTAAAATTTTTTAAGAGTGGCGCGCCGGAACTGAGTTTCACTAAGGAAGATCCCTTTGAAGCATTATTAATGTTTCCGCGTCTGTAGCCTTTTACTTCAGTTTTTATATCTTTGTTGGTTCTAAGGACTAGCTGAGAGCGAAGATTTGATTCGAGTCAATCAAAATTAACTGAGTGGAATATTGTCTTTCGTACTTACGAATACCAGTAAGTAAATTTCTTCCGCAAGAGTTAGCAGATAGTTTTAGGTTTTATACGTGCTGATTTGACGGGGGACTGTTAAAAAATTTCGGAGGAAAGAGGACGGGAATTGAGAGACCATGCCCAGGTAGCACAGCTTTCTGGGCCAAAATGTTTTGTCTTAGAAAATATAAGCCCTGAAAGCTCCAAAAAGCCAAGGTATAGCCGAACTCCGTATCATTTGGCCAGGGTCTGGGTGTTTTGGCCCTAAATTGCCAAAAAGGGGCAGGAGTTAGGTTTCACTGCCTGGTTCTTCACTTGTCATCTGGCTGTATTGGGACTCTGTTCCCGATAAAATGCCAGAATTAGGCTTAATTTTGTTTATTCGAATTTCCTCTTGCAACTTTGGGCCTAAATTGACAAACAAGTGCCATAATTATGCTCCACTGCGGGTAGTTTGTCTGATATGTAGCATTTCTGACTAATGTCTGGCACCTTAGCAACCATATGGCCGGACATAGAAACCCATAGTAAAGACAATGAATAGTGCTTTGACCCTAGCGAACGCCTTGGAGAAAAACCTTAGTAGGCCAGGGCTGGGAACTAGGATTGCCAATCTTGGGACTAGTTTGGTCTTGCTGCCTGGGTCCATCCCAAGAGTATATACTAGTGATGATACCTTGTGCACCCCACCTGAGAACTCCCAGCGCCTCAAAACGTCAAAAATGTGATCGATTCTGTGGATGACTGGGACGTGGTAACGTGCGAGAGAGGGGGGGGGGGCGTATGGCAGAAGACACATATTGACAAGTTATGTAGACGGTGTATCAATGTGAGGCATTAACGCTTGGTGAAAGAAGCCAGAGCTTATTTTATTTCTAGCTCACGCACCTTATGCCTGCACCTGCAGCGTTGATGGCACTATGATCTGATAGATATTTTTTCCTTTGAAGAGAAACAATGAAAATGAAAAAGCAACTCAAACCGAAAAAAAACTTATAAATATGTACAGTATGCAGGAATCGCACGTTGAATGCACAGTACTTCTTTAAGACTATTTAAATGTCTACTGGAAGCCTTGCACATGGGTGAGACGTTTTGGTAGATTTCTCCGTCTAATGGACTGGCGCTCTGTTGACAAGTGCTCAAGGTCGGGTATAACTGCAAGGCCCTGTGACAATAACCTTACTGTGCGTGGGGCTGTGATGTGTCTCTCGACGATAGAGAGGAATCACTACCGTCACTCTCGAGGTTGCTGTCCTTGGTAGAGAAGAACCCTTCAGGCGTCTTTCGCAGATGTCGGTTACGGTGTAGCACGCGGCCGTCCTCATTCCGTACCGTATATGACCTTGGGGTTACAAAATATTGTACCCTTGTGCTTTTCTTTCCCATCTCCCAGTCGTAAGGATCCGTACGATGTCTCCCCGCAGAAGTGAAGCTAGGTGGCTTCCTTTGTCCTCATTCTGCTTGTGTTTTTGCGCAGAAGACGCGGGAGACACCCTGAGGTCGGGAAGCAAGGCCCTGAATTCTCGCCGCATTAGCAACTCTGCTGGAGACCGTCCACGTTCGTGTGGTGCTGCTCGGCAGAGGTGGCAAAATTACTTTTAAAAAGTAATTAAATTATATTACCAATTACTTTTCTGAAAACTGCAAAAATATAATTACATTACATTACAAATTACCGCAGACTAAAAGTAATGACATTAAATTACAATTACTTTCCAAAAGTAATGAAATTACTTTGACATTACTTTTTAAATACCTTGAGGCAGTAATCCGTACTCATTTTATTTACCGCATATGTACCAATACTCAGACCTTCTTGTTTACACAGGAAGAGCCTTATGCGCCTCAAAGTGAAACATACTGAACAGGCCTTTTGCTGGCGCACACGAAATAAGTTAGGCATGATGAATAGCTTTTTTAGATGTGACTTAGCGGTTTCGCTGTTCATTCAACGGTGACGGTCCTTACTGAAAGGGTGATATGTTTCCGTCTTCCTGATTTAGAAGTTATAGTCCGTGTCAGTTTTAAAGACGGACCATGGGAGCTCGTTCTTACAAGGAGCCGTCACGTGAAATGGTTCCCTTGCGCCTCGGACGCAGTACAATCCTATCCTCCCAAGCGCACTAGTGGACGTATTCCCGGTAATTCCTCTCAAAGAGTATTGTTCCCAAACACCCGAAGTGCCCAAGTTTTTGCGCATTAATTTTCACGCAAAGGGGCTCGATGATTGCTAAGCAGAAGCGTCGCCAGTTGAGGAAAGGAAGGCGCGAGCTTCCTAAATTGAGTACTTTCTCAACAAACGGGTGGCGATACTGCTTGTATATGCTTATTACCGAATAAACTTCCCAAGGAAAAGCAGCGAGGCATACCGCGAGCGACACCTGCTTTGATCGAGGACGCGCGAAACGTTTTGAAGCTTGACAAGGTATTTGGAATTAGCTATTCATTCCGGTCTTTCGTTGTTGACAATGGTCGAAGCTTACGGTTTGACCTTACTTAACGAAAGAGCAAGAAGGCTGGGGATCCGTTTCTCCTGTCCTCTCAGATTTTAAAATGTGTTGACCTCACTGGTGGTGTGCCCGTCGCCTTGTAGCCTAAGAGCCGTTTATCTCTAAGCTGACAGTGCGGTGGAAGCTACGTGCTCGTTAGAACAGTCACACGTCTCTCTTTCGCCACGTAACCAAGCTCTCGTTCATTCCCACGCGCAGGGAAAGGGACGGGTCAGGTAATTAATGGTAGGTGACTGGTTCTGGTTAGCTCACAGCTCTCACCGCACTGCCAGCTTAGGGATGAACGAAGTACACTATCGTCGTGATAACGTGACGCCGTGAATCTGTCTTGCCTGGAGTACGTTAAGCCACGGCCTTCCAGCGATGTCTACATGTAAGCTTTTCTCCTTTGCCTTTCCAGCCCGCATGCATTTGTGCGTCTGTCCAGTTCTTCGTACGAGGCTTTGCGCTCAGGTGGCCGTCGTTTATTTTCTCTGATGTCTGTTTCACAACATTTCACCATCCCGATGAATTTGTTTCTTCTTTTTTTAAAGCCTGCAAACGAACTTTCTAATTTGGGACAAAAGTAATTTCAAAAGTAATGAGAAATTTTCTCAAAATTACTGCCTGAAAGTAATTCATTACATTACTAAATTACCAGCCTAGAGAAGTAATTTATTACATTACTCATTACTACAAGAAGTAATTTAATTACTGTAATTTCATTACAGTAATCTCATTACTGCCATTTCTGCTGCTCGGTGGTTTAGTAGCCCCAACCAAGATTCTTTTTCGGGGCACTCTGTCTTGCGCAGGAGCCGCTTTAATACTTGTACTCCCTTTTTCGCCAGGCCGTTTGCTCAGGGAAACCTTATACTTGACACACTATGCCGAAAATCATAACGCATAGCAAATTAATCCTTTGAATTCCCCTGAATGGTTTGAAGTGGATCGTAAAGCTTTAGGTAATTGCCCTTCCTTAAGTAACATAGCTTTTAGATCTCACGGCATATGTGTTTCTTCTGTTAGTAAACTTCAGTTGATGGTGCGCTTTATGGCGTTCGTCATCATTCCCCTTGTCTGTTCATCATTCGTGATTTTAAACTCGTTTTAGTAGATCGTACGCTGCCCAGAGTGGGCCAAGAGGGCCCTTGCTCTATCCATGCTTTGAAGTGACAGCACGAGCTCCCGCTAACAAAGCGTCGCTCTAGAATATGGCCTACTAAAGTTATATTTATATAACCTTCAAATACACTGTATCCGCTCCCCCCCCCCCCCCTTTTCCCAATAGGCAATGAGTTTCACTAAAGTATATTCTTGCCCTCTTAATGAGCCTTTTGCTCTCGGTCAGGGGGTGCGAGTGCGTTCTTAATACCCGACCATGTGATGCTTCTATTCAATTTCTTTTATTTACCTGAGAGGCGTCTTTTAAGGACGCATTACAGGAAGCGATTGATCGGTAGAATACATTCGTAACAACATGATAACGCCAAAGTTAATTAATAAAGAGCAAGATGCAGAATCAGGTTAATGTGTTACACATAACTTATGCTTAACTTAACACAAAAAGGAAGTAACGAGAAAAATAAAACATACGAAATTATACATATTCTACTCGGGATACAAACACTCCCACATTTCTTTAAATGACCCGTGTTTTGTGTTTGTAGCCATTTAGTCTGGCATGGAATTCCATGCTGTAATCGACAGTATGAGGGGAGAGAATAGGAAATAATTCATGTGAGAGCGGAATCGCTGAATGTGTCCTGAATTATCTACTCGAGGAAAAATGTAATGGGCGGAATGGCAATATGTGTTTCTGAAGTATGAGCTAACTGTAGTACATCAGATGGAAGAAACACATTCGGTTGATTTTGCGCCTGTTAGATAATAAAGGAAGATCAAGAACAAATTTGCAAGCGGAGACACTACTTTCAGGCGAGAAATCGTTTAATATGAAGCGGGCAGCCTTGTGTTGAACATACAGTAATTTAGAAGTGATGTAATTTTGATGTGCATGGCATATCATGCTTGGATGTTCTTGTTCAGGTCGAATCATTGTTTTATAAGCAAGTGAGTTAGTTGCTATGGCGGCCAGATATAGGTTCTGCCTTAAAATACCTAGTGATTTTAGTGAGGCTTTGATTATGCTGTCGACGTGTTGATTCCATATGTTTTTTGAAAAATGAACAGGTATATGTATGAGCATAAAGCGGCGATGCATTGTTTAATTATGCACAAGTCAGGGTCGTTTTCAAGCCCGTGTCAGCACCTGTCGGCGTGCAGTAACAGAGCGTATGAATGATCTAAAAATATTTTAATATAAACAACAGAAAAGTGCATTTCGCACTTTGAGTGCCTTATCAAAACGATAAGAATTCTTTTCCTGCGGTTATTTTATTTTTGTTATTTTTCGAACATTTATATCAACCAACGAAAGTTTTCCACCTTGACGCCCGCGAGCGATGCGAGAGAGCGTAATGACCCACAACCGAAACGCAACCGTAAGAGAAATTTTGCTCTCCAGAGGCGTCGGCCAAACTTGAGAACTGCTAGCCTATAAATGATCGAGCCGTCTCTGCGAACGCAGCACTTATTCACAAGGCTGGGTGTGCGCATCATTCGAGTTCGGAAGGTTCTAGCGCTGAATATTCGATCACGTATGACGTCTCATCATCATCATCATCATAATTTATTAAACCTTAAAGGCTCTTACGGGCACTACAGAAGGTGGCGGTACCTGCTGGAAAAAAACACCATTATATAAAGGACCAAACAAAAAGTGGGTTACATGCTGGGGAACATTTTTATAAAAAGCAACAAAAAACGGAAAAAAGAAATAAACACTCAAAACACCTTTAAGGAAAAACAGCTGATTAAACAGAAAAATACACAAATAAACCATTTCTAGAAACATGAATTGACTTTGCTATATGTGCAACTGCAGATGGATGGTCAGTTGGGATATGAGTGTTATGATCTGTCTGGGTCACGATACTGTTAGGCAGGCTATTCCAGTCTGTTATTGTTAATGTCAAAGTGGAGTTAAGAAACAAAACTGACGAAGCGAAAATTGAACGAACTTTACAGACGTTATCAATGCGAAGAAATATGCGAGTGGCTGGGAATAATAAAGCCTCTTTATACGGAAAAGTAGCGACATACTTTGAAGAATGCCGCCTGCCATCTTGGGCCAAACTAGGCGGCGCTACCGTTGACGCGCGGGTGTAAAAAAATCAAAACATAAAGATAAAAGGTGTGCGCGTCAGAGGAGGAGGGAGAAGGAATACCCATGCTGTCGGAGTGCAGTGCATGCTACGAGCTCATGTCGCCAATCAAATAACTTCAACTGTGCAAGGTCACGGCTTTCATCGTCTTTCCTTGAGCACATCTTTCGCGGCTGGTAGACCGTGACAGTGCGCTTTTAGCCTGTGTGATGTATTGGAGTGTATTTTAGCCTTTGACTGCGCTCTGACTCGATTATAGGAACGCCGTCTACTATTTTGGGACAAACCAGGCGGCGCTACAGTCGACGCGAGGGTGGAAAAAAGCAAAACCCAAAGATAAAATGTGTGCGCGTCACAGGAGGAGGGTGAAGGTATCGCTACCTTTTTTACTCAGGGGCATTAGTTCTGATGTCATGGTTAAGATAGTAAATCTTGTGAAGAAGAGACAGCCGTGATAATGTTCTTCTAGATGAGAGCAGATCAAGGTTAGCTTTCACTCGTAAAGAAGTGATGCTTGTGTCTCGTGAGTCATCCGAAAAAGGAATCTGATTGCGCGCTTTTGAAGTGCCTCTATGTTTGCTATCAATGAATGTTGCCAAGAGGACCAGATGGATGACGCGTATTCAAGCTGCGATCTCACCAGTGCAGTGTAGGCTAGTTGTTTCACCAATTATGGGGCTAGTTTAAGATTCCGTCGAGATAGCAAAGAGAGTGGTTAGCGTTAGACAGGACGTGTGTTATATGCGTGTTCCATGAGAGATCGTCAGATAAGTGAACGCCAAGATATTTGTAAGATGAACACTTGGTAATTACCTGGCTGCACTTGGTGTAAGTAAAAGAGAGTGGACTCTGAGCACGCGTGAAGGAAACCAGATTTGTTTTAGAAAAGTTAATTGTCATTTTCCAATGCTTACACCAGTCGGCTATAAGGTTAAGGTCAGCTTGTAGGGTTATGTTATCGTTCAGGGTAGATGCAGATCGGTAAATTACGCAGTCATTAGCAAAAAGCCGAATACAGGATGTTATGTGATCAGGCAGGTCGTTTACAAATGTTAAAAAAAAACAGAGGTCCGAGAACACTGCCCTGCGGGACTCCGGATGATACAGGAGAACAAGCTGACGACTGGGTGTTAACCACAGTATGCTGAGTATGATTGGTTAAAAATTGTTCTTTTCATGATGTTACGAGTGGATGAATGTGAAGTTGATTTAGCTTTAGCATGAGTAAACTATGGGATACCGTATCGATTGCTTCAGAAAAATCAATGAATATGGCGTCTGTCTGTATGTTATTATCGATGTTACTGTGCATTTCATGAACAAGTTGTACTAGTTGTGTTTCGCAATAATATGATTGTCTGAACCCATGATGGTTTGAAAAAAGGATGAGGTAATTTTCGAAATGCTTCATGACATTTGAATATATTATGTGCTCAAGTAGCTTGCACGATGGTTAGAGATATAGGACGATAATTTGATGGTAAGGTTCAATCCCCCGATTTGCGTATGGGAACCACTCTGCCAATTTTTCAATCTGTAGGAAGCTCGCCAGAAGACAAACATGTTGGAAGATAATTAAGAAAAAACGAGCTGGGTGTGATTTAGTGTTTTTCAGTAATTTGGAGTTAATTTTGTCGTCCAGAGAACTAGAAGACAACTGTAACCTTTCTATAGGGCTTATGATACCTAAATACGTTATTTCAATGGCAATGGCGTCCACTCGGACTCAGCGGATTGATGACGCAGAACTTCTGTCCGGGTGTGTGTGAGTTCACGGTACCCTCATTAAAATTAGACTTCGGCTAAGTTGTCAGATACCCAATCGCAGAGTTCGCAGGTTGTGATCATGCTCGAGTGCTTTTTCGGGTAGAGAAAGACGAAATAGACCTCCATGATCTGGCGGTTCAGAAATAACATTTGCATAGAGCCTGGGGCTCATAACCCTGTGATCTATACCTTGTTTTACACGAAGTACCAGGGCAGCCGCCGCTACGGCCCGGTGAAGCCAACAAAAGCAGTGCTAAAAGATCATCGTCATAAAGCTCGCCGTCCTTGTTGCTTGCTATCACCCGCAAAGCCACTCACGCGAAGTGAACACGCCTTGAACTGTTGCTTTCTTCGGCGGGTGATTTGTTTCGCTGGTATTATATAACGCACAAAGACTATGAGCCCCATGATAATGCCTTTTTAAAAAAGCCCTTCTTGATTGACACTATTGGATCTAGTGTCGGCTACGTTCAAACTTTAAGAGAAATGAAACATTGTGTGCTTCCTTCGCAGTGCGCATTACGCAGTTTGTTTAGCTTGAATCCGTTATCGTGTCGCTGCGTTCCTAAGACCTGACATTTCGGCCTGGAGGAGATAATAAGATTTGTGTGATGACGTTTCAGTCACTCTGTCTTTTTTTTTTTTTGTTTTGTCTTTTGACTACTTACTGCTGTCACAGCTGTGAACGGATTTTTTAATGGAGCAACAAGCTTTTGCAGCGACTGGTTTTCAAAAACAGCATGCCTAAAGCAGATCGATAACAACAGCAGTGACGCTGAAGTCGCCATTACTTCATCGCTTAAGTTACAAGCCGCGCAACGGAAAGCAAAGCCGTGGGATGCAGCTGCAACTCTATTACTTTTTATTGTGGTGTTGTGCATTTGGCCCCGAACAGACGGAACATCTAAAGAATCACGTGAAATCTCTCGTAGCTTCGACAACGCTGTGCACCGCTTTTAAAGAGGACCGTTTTATTTTTTTCTTCGAGCGCATATTCAAAAAAAAAAAAATCAATACTGCACGTCACGAAATTATCTGTATAAGAATGGTTACGGCATCTTCTTCCTTGTCGTTGTTATGGTTTACTGCGCTGCGTGGATGCAAGAAAAACGCACTTTATAAAATTAAAACTAAAGCAAAGGTTGGAGGAAAAACAACATACATGAATGGCGCAGTATTGTCTTCTGGCGCGTACTTTTTTATCTTAATGGGACCATCAAATGACCTTTTTATTTTTGGCAAATAACTTTTACATTAAACCTTCAGTGTTCACTGAACGCCGAACACGCATCCGTTTTCGTTCTGGTTTTGTAAACTTCTACACGAGACGTTTTTGAAATATCGAGTTCTTCTTTTTTGTAACTCACCGCAAAACAAGCCGTGGTGTAGTTTTGACGGTCGTGACCTGCTGTGTCACCGGAACGGGAGGTTCTCTCGGCAGTAGGAAAATGGGAGCGTTAGCGGCGAGCTGGCGGTGTGCCGGTACGTTTTACCAGGGTTTTACTGCTCTGATGGCGCCGATGCCACCAACATATTTGCTGAATCGGCGCCTAACATCACCGCGATAGCCATGGACACATCGCAGCTGAGTGAAATTCAATCAGATATGTTGGGCTACTGCAACAGCATGGGACTGGTCCCATACGCCGGTACGAAGCGCAGCAGATCGTCCGCACGACAGCCGCTTCCCCGCCGCCGTCAGCAGTTTCCGTGTAATCTCTAAAAAGAAGGGGACGCGCTGTCACTCACTGAAGTAGCAGAAAATGGACAAAGTTTTCTGGTGGCTCAAGCTTTATTAACTTTTGTTTTGTCAGGATAGGCTCGCCGGGCAGAGTGGATGAAAAAAGAAAAGAAAAAGATGCAGTACGCCGTCTCAGACAATGACGACTTTAAAACACGACTTTACTGAGATTAAACATTTTGCCACACGCCTTTTATACGATTGCAAAAGACAATGTAATCCTAGCAGAAATATAGCAACGTAGAACTATGATTTCGTGATCACATAGACGTTGTGATCCTTCAAGGAAATCTAGCACTAATCACTTTTCTCGAGTGATGAAAACGCGTCAAAATTCGCATCCTTCATACACGCCTTTAAATACAGTACGCACCTGTAATATCTTGAACTTAATCACACGCATGGAATGCGCAAAATAAGAAATCCGGGTGATGTTCGAGGAGATAAATGCTAAGAAAGCACCCCTGTAGTCGAAGTAAACAAAGGCGACGGCACGAGCGTTTCTGCTGTCTTCAGGTTGCCGCACATCACCGCACAAGTAGGTGGATCTTCCCTTCTAGGACGTGCTGAGTTAACATCGCGATAAGCGACGAGTATTCGGTCAAGGATAGCGCTCTACCCGGAACGATGAGCTTCCACCACGCCGACGACGTCGATCATCACCACCGACGCCATGTTTTTCAGCAGACAGGCGGCTATGCGCAAGCGCTGTCTGATCTTTCTCTTGCTTCGTTTACCACACGATAGATAGCGCATAGATCCGAGCATTATAAAATTCGGCAATTTTTGTCACATCGCTAATTATGCAACCAAATGTGGATCAGAATATTTTTTAACAAACTTTGGAGAAACATTTGCCAGCAATTTATTCTTTTTGATCGCGGTGCTGGATAGGTAGGCTCTGATCCAAATAGCGATGTGAACTTGGCTGACGTGCCGTGGCACCGCGGATGCATTGCGGTGAAAAGGCACAGAGCTTTCAAAGGAAAGAAGGTATAAAAGAGTCTAGGTGCTTTTCTTTTAAAATTTCTATACCTAGATATTTTGTTTTGGCTCTCTATTTTTGTGTTTTGTTTTTCTTTTCACACCTTTTAGGACGTGCGGTGGATGAAATTTGGTTTCAAAATCGTTTCATGGTCCCTTTAATTTTTGCTCTGATCCTCATTTTGATTGTTTCAAGATAACAGGTGGTCTTTCTGTACTTTGTTTCAACTTAAAAAACACTAACACCCAAAAAACTTTTTTTAATTTTTTTGTTAGGCGATCTATTATGGTGTCGACTACCCAATAATTATTTTGCTACAGTGTCACGTATATTTTTAATAAAGTCAAGAAACGTAACTTCTCGCAACCAAAACCGAAACTGGACTGGAGGAAGATGAAATATAGAGGAGGAGAAAGATGTCAGAAGTCACGTGGCTGTGCAACTTTTTTTTTTTTTTTCAATCAACGTATTTGCAATTTTTTAGAAGCCACAAAAATGTGTATAATATTTTTTGTCCATTCCTAAGTGTGTGTCTAAGGTATATGGTGTGCCTTCAATGACCCAGGACTTTGATTACCTTTAATGGTTGTGTTTAAACCGCAGAGAAGAGCATGTGAGCACGGAGAAGAGAGTGAGCGCGACTCGAACCGGCCAGTTATCGATCGGCGGTTTTCGGGAGGAAAGCAAACGAATTTCGAGCCGCAAATTGTTTTCTGGTTAGTTCGGGCTCTCATATGGCTTGTACAAATAAAAACCTTGGCGAGCATAAATACCCTGTCAGTGTCCCTTTAAGCCAAAGCGCAGTCAAAGGCTAAAAGAGTCCCAGACACGTACGCGCAGTCTCAAATGGCGAGGTCAAGGTGCGCCCAGTTACTTTGATTGGATTGATCACGAAGAGGCTTGGACAGTTTGTTTTTTGGGGCGTAGCTTGATCGGCGTTATTGGCCTCTCGGATCCGCAGCCTCCGACTCTTTGGTAGGGACGTTTTTCTCCTAAAAATTGTTCCACTTTAAGTCCGACAGCTGCAGCGAAACAATCTGGTCAATAAAGCAGCGGCGAGTGTGCGCCATCAAAGCGCTCTTTGTCTTTGTCGGTATGCTTATCCTCGCTTAAACCAATCGCGCACAGATGAAGGCGCAAGATGGTGGCATATTCGCTGCACGTGGTTGGTTTTAACCGCTGTATAGTAAATGAACACGCTCGATAAAGACCGTGATGATGCACTTCTCGCGGTGTCTGATTTGTTCCATCGTATCGTAGCCTCGGGTGCAGTTGGATATAAAGTGAAACGGAGTATAGGTTGGTCGTGTCTCAAGCATTAAAGAGAATACGTAAATGATGAGCGTATGCGCCTCGCTTTCTTATATAAACAAAGCAAAAAAAAAAATAAAACCTATTATACAGGGTGTCTGAAGTCACCAGGCTCGGTGTAAAATGAACCGTAAAAATCGACGCCTGCGCGAAGTAGTCGAAACTTTTCGTGAAGGATGTATTTCACGGGTCTGTTGTTTCTCGTCAGTTTACAAAGCGTAGCTCCCCTTCTGCAAAACAATAGGGCCAAATATGTTTCCAGGGTCAACGGCTGACGGCAACGCAGACGACTGAGTCGAGCGGCGGGGCGCGTTTTGCACACATATTGATAGAATTCGCTACCTCCCTATCGAGACAGCACGCGACGATCGTGATTAACTAAAATTAAGCCAATCTTTTTTGTAGTGTACCTTTAGTTTAAAAATAAATGCAAAAAATAAAAACAAAACTAGAAGTAAAAAAAAAAAAACGCGGCTGCATAACGATGGCGCTTTTGCTGTCGACGGATTTCGTGTGTGTGTCGTCTGCTTTCTTTCGCTGGTCATCTACTGCGACCGAAGCTGCTCTCGACGCCATCTATCAATACGTGCGCTAAACGCGCCCGTCGCTCGACTTGGTCGTCTGCGTCGCCGCCCGCCGTTGACCCTGGCAAATGTTTTGTCCCTATTTTTTTTTTTACAGAAAAGGAGCTACGTTTTGTAATTTTACAAGAAAAAAAGGGACCTGTGAAATACATCTTTGACAAAAAGTTAAGATTGCTTCGTGCAGGCGTCGATTTTTACGGTCCATTTTAGATCCAGCATGGGGACTTTAGACACCCTATACTTTAGTTGAACCTTAAGTCTCGACGCAGCCGACGCTACGAGCCGAGGGTACGAATCACACAGTGTCGAAAGCACACCAATATGGTGTTCGTCCTGCTTCGGCAGGTCTTCTAATATCGCTGAACCAATTATCAGCAGAAAAGGCCCAGTGACTTGCGCTTCCAACACTGCTCGATCGGTCCCATTAGCTTGTAGCGTCGGGTACGTCTGAAAGCCGAGACACAAAGTATAGTGATTTCTTCATCGTTGTCGTGACCTGCCGTTTTAACAGAGAGGAGAAGCAAAGGGTTGGACAACTGCCAACAATTTTGCATTAAATAGAGGCACGAGCAGTGTCCTTTTAGAAGCAAGAAGCAACGCCTTTCTATCGTCAGTTTTCGTGGCGTGTCAACCGGTCGACAATGAAAATAGTCGCTCGGCATCTGACACTTTAATTATTTTTCCCCGCTCTCATCTGCTCCTTTACTTGCACTCCGATATGGATGTTTTCGCGCGGTTCCTATGCTCTGTTCCACAGTCCGAGAGCTATAGCCGAATTCTGCGAGCATATGGGACCGATCGAGCTTGCTGAAAATTGTTAGATTACATTGTTTTTCCTGTTTATTTATGTCTCCGTTACCGCCAACGGATCCAGTCAAGCACCAAGAATGCTACGTGACATCACGTTTGAAGCATGAACTGATTTTCAACGTAAGCCACAAATCCCAAAATTGTGTGCGTCGGTCCGTCCGTACAATTACCGCTAAATTTGGCGGAAAAACAAAATTGGTGTTTAGGTCACGTGACATAAGTTGTTGCCACGTTAGCCGATGTCACATGATTTTCAAACAAATTAGGCTTCCCCGCCAAAGTCGGTGGAGAAATTGATGACACGTGACTCGGCGTGGCGTTACCTACACACCAATTCAGTTTTCCCACTAAATTCAACAGAAAAATTGATCTTGGTATGCGAACACAAGAAGCTTCACCAACACGCTCTACTAATTCTATCTAGGAAGATCGATGTCACGTGACCTGTCGTCCCGAGACCTACACACCAGTTCTGTTTCACCACTAAATTTAGCGGGGAAATTGACGTCACGTATCCTGGAAACACGTGATACACATCCAATACAATTCACCCACTAAATCTAGCAGGAAAAATGACATCCCGTTACCTATACACCAATTTAATTTTTCTGATGAATTCATTAAAGAAACATCAAATAATGTAACATGACGTCAACATGTCCTATACACCAATTCTTTTCGCCACTAAATTTAGCAGTAAATTTGATGGCACGTTTCATGACGTCCCGATATGTACACGCCAACTTAATCTCCCTTCTAAATGTATCGGGGTAACCAATTAAGTAACGCCGCAAAATGTCGTTAGGAAATTAATGTCATGTTACATATACATATTCAGTTTACCCGCCAAACTTTAGAGTGGAAATCGATAAAAACAGAGGTTCTTCTCTCCTTCTAAACAACGGTTTAATGCCTCCTAAATTACCTCAAACGATCGCATCTTCAATGCCGGGTTACATGCAATATGCATCATGGGAAATAAATGTCGCTGCCATTTTAATGCTATAGCATTATTAAGCTACTCATCACACATGCTGCCTATGTATGTCACCTCTAATGTAGTCGATCTTTTCCTAAACTTAGCGAAACATTTACCTCTCGTGACTTATGCACCATTTCAAGTTCCCTGTTAAATTTAGCGGAATCAGGTTCCCCGCTAAATTTAGCGGAAAATAGACTTCACGCGAGCATGCACCAATTCAAGTTGCCCACTAAATTTAGCAGAAGCAGGTTCCCCACTAAATCTTGCGGTAAATTCACATCACGTGACCTAGGCACCAATTCAAGTTTCCCGCAAAATTTAGCGGAAACAGGTTCCCCGCTAAATGTAGCGGGGAACCTCACTGGGTAAAGAAACTTCTATATTATAGCTTAGTTCGTTCACGTCTTCACTGCAGTCTTCTTGTATGGGGGACCACAAGAAAAACAAATATAAAAACCGTGCACATACTCCAGAAAAAGGCATTGCGCTCTGTCGAAAATGCCCCGTACCGGTCGGAGTCACTCTACTCCGCTCTTTAGAAAGCACCGAATATTAACTATTATAAATGTCAAGAAGTTATCGTTATTAATCTATAAACAGATCAAATTAGAAGAAATTACCTTTTTCAATAAGTATCTATGGGAAGATCATCCTTACAATTTTCGGCACACGAGCTACACAAACAAAAAATACGCACAAACTATGGCCTACAGAAATTATATTATCAAATACCCGGACCTCTAAATGACCACCCTCATCTTAGACCATTACTCATAGAGGTATGGCTTTGCAAGCAAAATTTGTACCTATTTCACTTCAAAAGAGCACTTTTTTCTTTCTTTTTATTTATTTTTTTTTTTGGAAGGGGGGGGGGGGGGGTTGTGCGTGGGTGTTGTCTTTTTGTGCAGCGTTTATTTGTAGGCTTAGCGAATTATTATTTCGTTTTTTTTTTTCTGTGGAGATGGCTGGCTGGCTCTACTATGTTGTTGCGTGTGGCCCCAATGTGTACCGCGTTTGTGCAGGCATAAAAAAATATATGTACGTTGTTTCTTTTTGTCATGGCGTGGGGAACGATCTGGGTTTATTTCCTTGGTTTTGTCTTGGTGTACAGTGTTTTTTACTGCTTACAGATTTTCATGATTGATTTTTTATGATTAAGTAGTTTTCGTCCTTTGTCAGCCATTCATTTTGTCTGGGCATTCTGGATGTTCTGGCCGTGAGGAAAGGGGGGGGGGGGGGAGCTCTCGCCTTGTCAGGCATGTCGATGCCTTTTGTGACGGTCCCCCAGACAACTGGATTCCTCCACGGTTGTTTCAATTAAGTTTGACTTTGACTTCACGTGTCCTATGCAAAAATTTAGGTTTTCCCCTAAGTTTAGCGGAATCAGGATCCCCGTTAAATTTAGGGGAAAATTGACTTTACGTGACCCACGCGAAAATTCAAGTTCCCCGCTAAATTTAGCGGAAAATTGACTTCATGGGACCTATTAACCAATTCAGGTTCTCCGCTAAATTTAGCGAAAAATTGACCAATTCAGGTTCCCCGCTAAATTTAGCGAAAATTGACCAATTCAGGTTCCCCGCTAAATTAGCAAGGAACCGAACACCTTCCCGTGTGTGCAACGATAAGTGCGACCGCATTCATAGAGAATCACCCTGTGGTTTCTACAGATTTTCTTCCACCATCAATTTTGATGGTGGAGGGATTCATATGGCTGTTTATGTTTTTTGGCTGTCGGTTTGTGTCTTTGTTACAACTAGGCTTTAAACCCTCGATGACTTTAAGATGAAATCGATTTTTATCATAAGAGGTATGAGCGGGAGCACCGCATCTGCCTTTTTGCTATGACTGCAGTCTTCCAAACACCCATGATATTTCATTGCATACATCTTACGACATAAAAGAAGTAGTCTATATAAAAATTCGGGCAAAACCTACTTTGTTGCGTTCTGATTAAGTGATTAGCGGCAAAGATAATCGAAAGAGTCGCGGCAGGTCGCATGTCGATTTTCCCGCTAAGTTTAGAGAGTAAACTGAATTTGTCTGTAGGTCACCAGACAAATCCATTCCTGTGACTTTATTTTCTCTGCTACATTTAGCGGGAAAACAAACTGAATTGCGCTTAGGTCCCGTGGCGTTATGTCATATGCTGTCGATTTTTCCTCTAAATTTAACCAAAAACTGAATAGGTGCTGAAACAATATGACGTCAAATTTCCGGCTAAATCTAGCGACACTTTCTGCTTAGGTCACGTGACATCATCTGAAGTAATTTTCCCAGCTAGATTCAGTGGGGAAATTGCATTTTTATAGGTCACGTGTGTCGGTATTTTCCTCGCTAAAATTAGCGGGGAAACTGGAGTGGTGTTAAGGCGGCCTGAAGACTCTAAGAAAGCTAATTGCTTTAATAATCCGCGCTTTCTTTCGACCGGGGAACACGTAGATGTAGTTTTAGATCTGTAGAAATACTAAGTCCACAAAATGCTTTAGCGTAGTCAAATTAACTAAAGAAAACGCGACGTGAACTCGTGTGAATTGATTTTTCAGCGCACCATAACAATTAATTGCCCATAATCACTGAGCCCAACATTTTACATTGGAGCTTAAAATGCTTCTTTTTAAACATCTCCGAGATATGACTAGCCAGCAGTAAAATCATTATCCCATCCTTCTTCAATTATCTGCGGTCAGGTGCGGTCAAGTTCACACGCGTATGTTTTCAAGCGCCCTATGAAAATTATATTACTGAGATACATACCTTTTCACTTGTATAACAGTTTAACGGAATTTCGAGGTTCCAGAATGCCGTTCCTCATTTACTAGAACGTATTGGAAGTTTCAGAACAGGCATCCTCTCTATAAAGTTGCGGGTGCCTTTGGGGCTGCAGAATTGTGGCTGAATAACATTGGATAGGCGAGGTCATGTTGCTTTACAATTTCCTGTAGCCTTGTAGGCAGGCCTGTCACAGCTGTTTTGCTGTCTGTCGCAGTTCCTCCCTTTATATTTCTTTTTTCAACTTTGTGTATGGTGTTCTTTGTGTCCCGGCAGATATATTTCCACAAGCGATTCAGAACCAGTAATGCCTTCGCTGCGCTCGGCGACTGTTTTTAATCTAGATTTTTATACGTGAACGGGATGAGCATACGTGGATACCCTAAAGCCCCGCGTACAGTACGTGCTTTCCGCTGCTTGTTCTTCTCAGCAAGTTACGCACCGATCTCGTGGCCAATGCGCGCAACTAACATGCGCCGCCGCGCATTTTTCGCATAATGGAGGTACAGTGCGCCCCAAACTTAAAGCGGTGTTGCAACAATTTTTGTACTTTGCGCAAATACCGTTAGAACGAATCCCTGACGTTAATGACCTATTAAACACGTGTTCGTTTTTCACTCCACGCAATAGAAGTCCCAGTAAAAAAATACAGAAAAACGAGCGGCGTTCACCCCCTCAACTCGCAGCCAGAACAAGCGGCCACGTGATCTGGAGCCGATTATATGCCGCCAATGTTGATCATAGCCACGCGCTGGGGTTGGCAAAGCACAGGACACGCGCTGAGTTCCAGACATTGTTATGGCTCGGCTATTGTCGTCGTTGCAGCGATTAGACACGGGCCACTACCCGAATGCTTCTCGAGCTAGTAATTCTCACGAGCCCAAATCGAGTGCTCACGCAATGCTCGGATCCAATCTATGAACAGCATTCAAATATCGTCATATGGGTGTACTGCGATCCCCACTTTACGTCATCAAATTTTGCAAAGGAGAGATTGAATGAAAATGATCGCTTTTGTCTCTGAAATTACACCGCAACAAAGGAGTTTCTTGGCCAGTGGCGTTGCGTGCGAGTAACCTTGAGTTCAACTAGTGCCGGTAAGCTGGTGTAAAGTGAAAATCATTCCAATTGAATATAGATGCACCGCCCCTTTAACGCCGCCACTCGAACGCCCGACTTTCGCGGAGCGGCGCTACCCTGGCGGCAGCCGTTTCAACTAGTCGGTCACATGAAGGTCATTCCCAATCTCCGGACCGGGGGAAGGGGAGGTAGCAGGGTCGCCGTCAAGGGCCCCTGACTCTGCGAATCACAGACTCATATAGTCGAAATCGCGTTTTTTTTTTTTTTGTTCTTTTGCGCGTTTTGTCTGCATTTTAGAAGCGCCTTCAAGCTTTCTCCTCTACGATGCATTACTAAAATTTCTTTTTTATCAATCTTAAAGGTGCAAACAAAACGCAAAAAAAAAAGCGACTCTGATTATACGAGTTTGTGATTCGCATAGTCAGGGGCCCTTAGCGGCGGCCCTACTACCTCCCCTTCCCCGAGTCCAGAAATTGGGAATGACCTTCACGTGACCGACTTGTGGAAACGGCTGCCGCTAGGATAGCGCCTCTCCGCGAAAGTCGGGCATTCGAATAACGGCGTTAAGTTTGGGGCTCACTGTACATGCAAGAACAAAGCTAATGATTGCACTATCATTCAAGCAGCACATCGCTTTATTGCACCGGCGACCACCGTAGTTTTTTTTTTTTTTTATATTTTACGAGAGAGACGAGGGGCGCTGTCATGCGAAACAGAAACCTAAAAACCGTCAAAATATAGTGTTTTTTTCTTCTTCAGAACGCTATAAAATGTCGCGCGTGCCCTATTGTTTTTCAAAGTGCATGCTTTCTGGTTTTCAATAAAAACCGAAAAGTTTCTAATTAATACCATGCCTTTCAATTTACTAGTTAAATCTTTATTAGTTTAAAGCAATTAAGAATTTTACTATATTAACATTTTATTTTGTTTTCGGCGATTTTGGGGACAATTCTTTTTATGTTTATCGTACGAACACTTGAGCACTCCATCGCCGGTGAAAAACAAAAAAGAAAAAAACAAAACAACTTACATTTGAGGACAATGAATTTGAAAAAGAGAGAAAAAGCATTTATTGAAAAGAAAACACCTAGGTCAGCCAGCACTTTGTGCCGGCTTGCTACGCTCTGAAAGATGAAAAAAAAAAGTATTGACAAGGTAGCAAAGAAATTAGTTCAAACAAAAAAAGAGAGATAAACAAATTAAAAAAAAACACACAAATGCGCACGCACAATGAATTCGGAAGATCGTTAATGTAAATGAGAAACAACAAGAGACACAAAACGCATTCCTGTGGAACTCCTGAATATTTATTAGTAATGACAGACTGGTAATCACCACAAACCGTGTACTGAGAGCGAAGTGATATAAAGCTGCGGACCCATGACATGGTTGGGAAACCAAGGTGAAGTGAAGAAAGCTTGGGCAAAAGACGACAATGAGGAACACTATCAAATGCTTTAGAAAAATTCATAAATATTGCATCAGTTTGAAACTTCGAGTTCATATCAAAGAGCAACTGAAGCGGTTCTGCATTTGAAAACAAAAACGCTTAAATCGTCTTCATTAGGCTTCCAGGATAACGAATATCAAAATTATATTTCAGATTGATGTGCCAAGCAGCCAGACTTGTGCTGGTCACTCGAAAAGTGTAATGGATTACCATTACAAATTACCCAGCCTCAAATGTAATGAATTACAGTTACAAATTACTTTCGCTTAAACGTGGCGGATTACTTTACTCGTTAGTTACAAATTACTTTCACGTTACTTTTACGGTACACTTGTCCAGAAAAGAATAGAAACAATTCTGATATTTTTCAAAAATGTTCTGTAACACTACTTTTAATTTTTCATACGCCCGTTCGTTTTATGGTAGTTCTTGTAAAAATAAAATATTGTATTTAAGATAAAGAGTGTAGGTGCACTCCGTTCCCCTGTAAGCTGACAAGGCACCAAAAGCTGCAACCACACTCACCATCCCTCTAGCTTACGGCCTCCGGAAGTGATCCGTGGAATTATGAAGACAAAGTTCGCGGTGCCCATGCTCAGTAGTAGCGTCTACCTCCACTACGAGATTCGGAGCTAAAGAAGCGATCTACGGAAGCTCCCTTTTGACTCGGGTGTTTCGCATGTTATTCACAAGAAATGAAAAACTTGGTTCTAATGTTACCATGCATAGCCAATGCAGAATGCAGATGTCCCAGCTTACCTTTATGTGTTTCCGTAGATTGGAGTTTGTTGCACGTGCTGGTGACAATGTTTTTTTTTTTTTTTTTGCAAGCAAAGTATGAACTGTAACTTTAGGTTTCTGTTCTCCTTACTGCGCTGAATTTTGAAAATATCTTTAGGAGATGGCTATGGAGACGACGGACACTTCATGACCGAGAACTCAACCAGTCAGAGAAAAAGTGTCGATTACGGGTTATCGATCGTTCATCGGTTCTTACTTTCATTCCAATGTTCGTGGAGGCCAGAGGAGGGGAGGGCATAGAGAGTGGGAGAAGCGGTGGCCATCGGTCTCACAAAACAATAGAGGATCACACAACTTTTACGTGTCCTCTCTCTCTCTCTCTCTCTCTCTCTCTTTCAGCACTCCTTAGATGGCCCAACGCCCCCCCCCCCCCCCTTTTCCTTTATGCTGACAGTTGCCTAAAGTGAGGAGTGTACTCGACCACCATGCCGAGACAAGTAAACCAAAATAAGTATCGTCCGTACCATCGAAGACGATGCTCTTAGCTTCGCGTCGGGCGCATTTCAACCGTGCCGCAAGAGCGAGCTAGAATAAATTCATGAAAGTAATTCCTGGAGAAGGGGAACAAGAGGGATGAAGAACAAACACAAATCTCCAAACTCAGCTAGGTGACTGGTGCGCGACCGAAAAAATACGCCTGGTCCGGGTATCGAACCCGGGACCTCTCCATTTCCAGTGGACCGCTCTACCAACTGAGTTAACTAGGGATTAGACGTCAGTAGAGAAGACAGGTTTTATCAACTGCCACCTGGCTAACACCAACAAGAGTGAAAGGCTTGCATTTTTAAGGTTATGATTATAGTGTAATTAAATGCAAGGCGAGCTAGTGGCAGTTCCACCTTAGCTGGCGATACCAACTTGTACGGGCGGCTTGATAGCTGTTGGATATAGCGTACTAAATAGCTAATGTGCGTGTCCAAGAATACAAAACAAATTTACTGAGGTTTTGCAGCAGAGGCAAAACAAACCTTTATTGTCTTACTGTAGCCTTTAATGAGTACATCTGCTATATTAATAAGTTGTATCGCTCGACTATCAAGCCGCTCGTAAAAGTTGGTATCGCCAGCTCGACGTATGGGTGTATCCCTGTACACCCCCCATTTCTTAGAGTGTACGGACCCGCGCTTGATGTCTGTGCAGGTGGCGGGAGACGTCGAAGAAGTTGGAAAGGGAGAAACTGTGTAAAAGACAAAAACGAGTTAACACGAAGAGCTTTCTCCTGCCCGGGAGAAGAAGAAAAACACGATAGAAGGCGACGCAGAGCCTACCCGAAATTGTCTTACTTGATCTTTGTATTTGGTATATTTGTGCGTGCCTTGCCCGTTTTTCTAGTGGTTCTAGTGACCGGTCATACAAAAAATTGTGTTTTCTTTTCGGCTATTCTCTTCTTCCTGATGTTTTCTTTTTAGTTGATCTTGCTCTCCTTATGCCGCTTAATGTTCTGCTCGTACTGCTCCAGTTACTGTATTACGCTCATACTTTTAAAAACTAACGAGAAATGAAAGTTAATCAGTTACCAATATTTTGTAACAAAACTATATTACCAATTTCTTTCGAAAAAAAGTAACGTGACAATTACAAAATTAATTGAAAAGTAACGGATTACAAGTAATCCGTTACTTGTAACGGGTTACTTCCCAAGTGTGCAAGCAGCCACAACTGCGCTTTTAAAATAGTGCTGAAGCCCCGCACCCTTCCCGGGGCATTCTTTGGGAGGGGGGATCGTGATGTTGTGCAGAGATCTCAACATTCCCGCTCCTTTTCACAAGCCGTACCCAAGCAGCGAAAAGCGCTGCACACTTACCCTCACAAGTGGTACGCGCAAGGCAGTTAAAACCTTACGGTACGACGTAGAATTACCATATGAGGAGCGCAAGTTCGTCTGCTTCTTGAGCAGTGGTTGCGATGACGTCAGAACGCCGAGCTCTTATTGGCTGGTTGAAAAAAAGTAGTGGGTAGACCTCAAAGCATCTAGCATTGAGGTCTACCCACTATCCTTCCAAACTAAGCCAATCAGAGCTCGGTGACGTTCTGACGTCACTGCAACTCGTGAGCAAGAAGCAGACGACGTGCTCTCCGCATAGTTTATCGGTTTTTCTCGCCTCTAGCGATACGTTCGGGTCAAATGCTCATGATATTCGAATTCATGGGACCACAATACGCAAGATTTCACCTCTAACTCGTTTTGTTTTCTGTTTCAAGAATCTTTTCAGAATCGTTCTTGAGATGTAAGTCATGGGTGAATTCAAGCAGGTGTGCTTCGCAGAGAAAAAAAAAACAACAAAAAAAACCTTACTAATGCCGTACTGATGTTTGTACTACGTTAGAAACAGATGTGATGCAACATGGGAAACACATTATATGTTCAAGTATCTCGCACTCAACACTGGTCAGGGAGATGGGACGATAGTTTTCTGGGGGGTGGTGATCTCCGCTTTAAAAAAAAAAAAAACAGAAACAACCTTTCCGATCTTTCACTTCTCTGGAATGTGGCCGGTGGACACAGATTGTCGAGAAAGTAGGCTGAATATTTCGCTAGATGTGCGCTTTGTGTATAAATACAATCTTGTATTTACGAAAGGTACATTTTTTTGGAAATGTTCTTGGCAGTAAAATGAAATATTGGCGCGCGCTTACGAAGCCGAGTCTGCAGTGTACAGGGCTCACGGGCAGGTGACTCGGGTTCAATTCCCGGCCCTGCATGTCCTTTTATCTTTCGTTTTGTCAATAGAAGCTTCAAGAAGGTTGGAAAACTGTCTAGGCGTCTCATGTTCAGTATGTATAGTTCGAGAAAGATCGTGGCAGAGTATTCTAGGCTCTCAGGGAACGCTTAAAAAAACTACGCCGCGCCGCACAGGAGAGTTTTTCGCGTGTGCTCTGTCCTGCTTATCTTCCACTCAACCATACTATGTTTGGGCACACGTTCGCCGTATTAGACGTTTTGTTCGCTTCATTGTTTCATCACCTCATTAATTGTCACTCTGTAGAGTATTATGCACTCCCGCGATAAAAGTCACATGCGAAAAGCATGTAGCCTACAGCGCGTTACTCATAATAAAGACGGAGGAAAAAGGAAGATGACACGTTGTTTGAAAGAGTTTCGATGCTTCAAGTGAACCTATCAGATTAAACTCGTACTAAATTCATTGTGCTTCCTTGTGTTGTACCCGCCTATCCTATGGCTAGGGTTCCGCGTTTTCGGTTTCTATTATTTCAAAACTCGGCGTACTTTTTTCGGTGTTTATTTTAAAACGCAATTTCCGTTTTTTTCGGCGTATATTTATGCCCACAAACGTTTGTCGGCTTTTTTCGGTCAACATAAAATAAACACCAACGGACACCGGATCAGATTATCCTTGTAGCTCTAAAATTTGTGATAACTCAAGGAATAACGGTACAGATACATTGAAAAAGAAATGGCCACTTTTGGCAAATGTGTGCAACTGTAAAAGAAACAGGAAAAAAACACAGAAGTGCAAACAAGTCAGATATGAAGCCTATGCCCAAAATCATGGAACTTCACCTTCTTTATATCAGCCCATACCCAATATCATGGAACTTCACCTTCTGCATATCAGGATTACGTGATCTTATTATAGTACACACACACATGTACTTTCCCAGGTTCTCCTCTTTCTTTCCTGTTAACATGACGCTGAGCTTCGAGAATGCCCTCTCAACGCTAATACTGTAAACTGGCAGGCTGAGGAGATGAAGCGCTGCCTGAGCCAAAATTGGTCAATCACCCAATTGTGACCACAAAAAGAAACACGGTGCGACGTTTTGAAGCACGACACAACATGCAGAGCTTGCATCAAGTCAGTCTTCCTTGCAACGAGTTTGAAAACACGCTCGTACATGGCGAAGTCATGGAGCATTTCGGACTTCACGTTCCGATTATGATGCGCACATTAAACCAAAACGTCGTGTTGGCATCCGTGTATTCCATACATACGGACACATATTGATAGACACTGTCGTTCCCCTTTCTTGCCACGGCCCTGCGGTACGACTGGAAGGTTAAAGTGACCTTTTCCGGTTTAAACTAAATTTTAGAAAATGGATTCGACGTACTTTTATTGTTTTTATCGGTTTCAATCGAAAATGCCAAACCTAAAAACTGACGTTTTTCGGTTAGAACCGAATTTCCGAAAATAGATTTGGCGTACTTTTAACGGTTTTTATCAGTTTAAAACGAAAAATCCGAACCCTACCTATGGCTAACCAATTTTATTTCTAGAGCAGCAACTTTCTTTTAAACGCTTGTTTCTTGGTATGAAAAAAAGACTTCACTCCGTATTTGGGCAGTCCATTTTTTACCCGCGGGGTTAAATTTAAATTGAAGTTGTCAGACTTCAAAACAACAAAATGTATCTGCAAAATTATTTGAAGATGATCATATACTCTTGCCATAATCGTCTGGCGTCCCGCCGCTGTGGTGGTTCTGCTATTCTCACGGCGGACGCGCAGACGCCTCACCTCGTGCGAATCTGGTTTCTGCGCATGCGCAGAGCCCATCATGATGATCATCATCACCATCGACAACGAATGCCAGCATCCTCACTGCGTTCGTTGTTTCTGCGGATTTTCGTCCGGCGTCTAAAGCCATCACGTACATAAAGAAGCTTAGATCGCGGCGCATTTATTGTGCCTGATCTGTTTTGTCGGTGATAGTGAACGAGTCAAGGCTGTCGGCGCAGTGACGATGCACTTTTTTTTGCGCCGCTTAATTGATTCTATTGAATCGCAGCGTCGGCTACGGTCGAAATTAAAATGAAGGGGAAAAAAAACTGAGTATAAAAACGAAGTACGTCAGATACAACGTTACTAGAGCCACGCAGATCGGAAACTGCCATAGAGCCTGCTCTGAAAAGGTGGCTCCGATCTGTACTCGAGAACCGAACTAATAGTGATCGCAACGCCGCCATTTCTCCCGCAGCGGCTACTCCGTGAACTAGACGGCTGCCCTTACTGGTTCCGTCGAGTCACGGAAGGGCCGGTGGCGCCATCTCGCAGGGCCATCTCGCAGTAGCTATGTAAAGCAACTTTCATGTTTCAACTCGTCGCTAAAGGGGCTAAGGGGTGGCGCTGTTATCGTGTTTAGCTCGGTCTCGGTGGACGCCAGCAGCCCAGGTTTCAGGGGCGAGTTTCCCAACTGAGTGTTTTAGTAAAGTTAGCCAGATAGGTGTCGCCATCTTGCTCGACCAATGAGAAACATCCGTGGTCGAAAATTCCCCAGTGGCCACCAGCATTCTCCCCTAACCGTAAAAGCTTTGACGTTTCCATTTCTATGGAATTTTGTTGGTAAAAACACGCAGTTTAAATTGTGGAATTATTGTGCGTAAAAAGCACGAATTAGTGTTGCGGATTGAACGGAACTTGTGCTGTTTGTAATCGATCGGACGAAATTAATGTATGTGCTGCCTCTTTGCAGAGACCTCGGAAAGTCAATCGTCGCGGTCTGCGCAGCGAGAGCTCGGCGAATGAAGAGGTCCGAACCCATTTTGACCTGAGTGAGTAAATGAGATCATGGAGAGTGTGTGTCCCAAAAAAAGGAAGCATCAATCTCGTTAACCTGTCGATGGTAATATTTGATTGTGGCGCTGATACAAATGCAAACGATGGAACTACTGCTAAAAAAAACTGACTCGCGCTAACTGTCGACTTTTTAATAATAATTTTAGTATACAGCAGAGACATTTACGAAAGAGGGATGCCAACGTAAAGGAAGGGAACGAATTAATGGTGGTAGCAGGGAGAACTATCGTGCTATAGGTTGTTGACTTAAAATAAGTGAAAATGTTGTTTCGAATATTATTTTAAAAACAAAATTCGAAATTTGCTTAAGTAGGCGACAAATGTTTAAGGCAATATAGTGTTTTATTTTTCGTTCTTCATGGTCTAGCGTTTGTGGACTTTATACCGAAGCATAACGGTTCTCTCAATTTTGCAGCGAGGTATTAAGCCCGAATAAAATCGATACAAAAGACGAAAAATAAAGAAAAAGCAGTGAGTGATAAAGACAATCGATGAAATGTATATTCAGAGTAATTTATTTGATGCCAGTGGGTATCAGGAGAGATATTTAAAATCGAATGTTTGATAATTGTCGGGTAGCGGATGTCATTGGAAAACGTAATAAGATTCTTAAGGGTTGTGCAATATGTGGCCTTTCGGGTCAAGTTCCGAAACGCTGTGGAAGTTCGAAAGGCTTACAGTATTTTCTGTTGAGATGCCTATGAATTATACAGGCACGGATGAGGTCACCTGAAAGCATAGACCGGCACGCAACGGTGGCGCTGACTAGACGAGATAGGTTAAACTAAAACCGACAGATGGAATGCGGCTAATTTATGCGGTGGCTACCACTCTCGGACACTCCCTAATCACGCTTTATAGCTGCACGCTGTGTGGGTGCACGTTTTGCTGCTGCAGTGCGCCTTGGCAGTTAACATTGTTTTCGCTTGTTCGTGGATCCAATATGTTATTTAACGAACGCCGGAGACACGCACCCACATGATGGAGACACCGACAAATGCGAGTGTGCGAAACCAAAGGGTAGACACCAGTGAAAATCAAGTGCTCTCAAAAGGCAATGAAGAGACAGACAGATGGCACCATACAGATCAAAACTGAGGTAGAGAAAGAGTGTACAGGGCGCCGGGAAATCAGAGTGCTGAACTCTGGTTGAAATTATAATTTGGAAGCAAAGCTGTACTTTGTTTCAGCTTAAGTTAAATGCAGCCGACGCTACGAGGTAATGGGACAATCAGGCAGCGTTGAAAGCGTAAGTAACTAGGCCCTTTTTGTTTAGGATCGGTTCAGCGATGATAGAACACGAACAGACACAGGACTAAAATCCGGATGGTGGTGCGCTGTTGATTCTGTCTGATTCGTCCCACATGCACGTAGCGTCGACGGCGTCTGGACTTAAAGGGATACTAAAGTCCGTTTTGAGATCCTCGTTTTAGGGTCATAACTCAAGATACGAGTTCTAAGCATCCTAAACAACCCGAAATTACATTCATGCCCGGCCGATTTGCATATTAAAAATGTAATGCTCTGCCTAATGAAGTCGCCGGCTGCACCGTTATGAAGTCACCCGAATTAAGACTATGCGATTGTTTGCCCGCTTAATACATGCATGCACGTAAAAAATATTACAGCTTGTGCAGCGTGACCACCTTGCTGTACAAGTCTGAGGGCCCCTATGTGTGTGCGAATGTAATAATATTTTGTTTTCGTAAAACTTCTTTTTTCCTCTTCTTCATTGATCACAAGATATGCAAAATTGTAAATAAAAAAAACTAAAAGCCGTTTACAACTCCCTGTAACGCCGAATTAGAGCGCAGCTCTTGAGGAGGAGGAGGGAAGGGTGCTGAGGGGAGGGTATACCCCTGCTCCTCCTCTTCCTCCTTCTCCTCCTCCTCCTCCCCTCATTCTTCAATCTCCTCCCGGAGGGGGGGGGGGGGGGTGTCCCGTGATCTTGGGGGTCACGTGACCTCGGGGGGGGGTGGGGGGGGGGCTCACGCGCTGCATTAAGGGGCATTTCCCATGATGCACCGCGCGGTTACGCCGACGCCGCTCAAGCCGGAAACGGGCGCCTAAGAGCTGAGAAAACATGATTTCGCTTTAAGGCAGGAACATAGGAAGATCAGACACCACAGAGCGCTAACTTTCAACTGATTTAATTCGAGAGCCTCATCGTTGAAACACACTGCGTCACCGCACCGCATCTCGTCCAGTCCGTGGCCCCGCCACGGACCGCAAGTACGCTAACTCCTTATCCGCCAAGTCAATTGACGCCACACTGACGCAACACGTGCGGGAACTATTTATGGCGTCAGCCTCCATAATTTCTCTAACAGTCTTATCTTTGTGCCTAGCGAGAACAGTGTGAGAAGCAAATAAAGGTTTGCACACGCAGTCATGACAGTGACATGACAGATGTACATCCCGAACCCCGTTCATGACAGTGCCACCTGTCATGTCACTGTCATGACTGCGGGTGCAAACTATTATTTGCTTTTTCTACTGTTCTCGCTAGGCACAAAGATAAGACTGTTAGGGAGGTTATGGAGGCTGACGCCATAAATAGTTCCGGCACGTGTTGTGTCAGTGTGGCGTCAACTGACTTGGCGGATAAGGAGTTAGCGTACTTGCGGTCCGTGGCGGGGCCACGGATTGGATGAGATGAGGTGCGGTGACGCAGTGTGTTTCAACGATGAGGCTCTCGAATTAAATCAGTTGAAAGTTAGCACTCTGTGGTGTCTGTTCTTCCTATGTCCCTGGCTTAAAGCGCAATCATGTTTTCTCACGTACCATACGTACTCGCCCAACAATCAGCACTTGTCAGCCTAAGAGCTGCGCTCTAAAAAGTGATCAGGAAATGTGACGCTTTCGGTTGTCGGAGAACGACAGATGGCGCTACAGAATATTGCTGAATATGGTCGAACGACGGACGGCGCTTGTCAGCCACTTGCAAGCGATGGGTTCCCGCGTCGACAAGCGGCACCGCTGGTGATTGGTTGCCAAGCACCGCCCGTCGTTCGACCATAATCAGCGAGGTTCGGTAGCGCCACCTGTCGTTGTTCAACAACTGTAAGTGTCGCAATCTTTGATAACTATTTTACTATACAAAGTGGGTGCGCATGAATGTATTTTTTTTATGCTTGGAGCTTGTAGAAGTTGTGAGAATGAAAGGAAAATCACAAAGAGGCACTTCAGTGTCCCTTTAATGTGAAACGTAGCATAGTTAGGTGCCTTTGTCTCTACTCACTTCTACGAACGCGTTCGACCGTGAGTAGAGACAAAGGCAGCGAGCTTTGCATCTACCCACCGATCATTCCAACCAGAACTTGGCGCTCTGACTTCCGCGCGTCTTCTCGTACCCTCCTCCCCCCCCCCACCCTATTTCTATCCGTATCGGCGGTGGCAGCTTAAGAAAAGCGGGGCAAAGGCTTATTATCTTCGCCCCCCTCGCTTCTTTATTGCGTCCATCGGCGCCTGTATTAGCTAACGCTTCAATCTCATTCGCTGCGGCAATATAATATGATGATATGATGCCAAAAACACTCTCCTCGCACTGCACTTTTTTTCATTGGTTTTAAAAGGAGTATAGGTTCACACGCTGTTTAAAGACAAGTAAGCGTTTTGGCCACACCGGATGTGGGCACTGCGCCTGCGCGGAAACCAGATTTTCTCCAAGAGACGCTACTGCGCATGCGCCGTGCCGACAGCAGCGCCAACGCAGCGACGGGACGTCAGAGCCTCGTTTTGGTGCACAGTCCCCGACAACGCTAAAGACGGGCTCAAACACGAGTCACCGCTATATCCGTGGTTCGGATGCCGCGTGCCCAAGTGTCCTCCTCGAAATCACTGCCACGCGGCATTCGAAGCGAGGATCTCTCGGGGACTCGCATTCGAATCTGTACGCAGACCGTCTTTTCAATGGTGTATAAGGAGCGTGACTTCGGCTTAATGGTGCCCTAAGAAGGTTTCTGAGATCACCTAAATATGGCGACCCTGCGGGCTCTAAGCACCCTATAAATCCGTAAGTCATAACGATGTGCGACCGATATCTCCATTAGAAACGCAATCAAAGATCGAACACGCCCAGTTCATGTGCGGCGATGGGAGGAGCATTGTTTTGGCAGCCTGGACGACATGTGACCAATGAAAACGAGACATTTCGTTAAGATTGCAAACGCTGTTATTACAAAATGTGTAGGCTTTTGTCGATAATAAAAAAGTCGGCACATGCACTTAAAACTGCTTACGTGTAGGAATGCGAAAGCATTCCTACGCGCAGCGCATTCCTACAAGCGGCGCGCCACGTCTTGCAATCGCACATGACGCTGCGGCGCTCCCCCCTGCGCAGGCGTAGCGAACCTTGCCGGCTTCACGTCGGCTTCCGTGACGAGGCATCTGCGTTGCTGTGCTGTTCCTTGTGTTTTATTGGGAATGGACCAATGGGAATTTAGGTGCAGCTTCCATCAGCCAATGGGCATTTAAGTGCCGTTTAGCCCAGCCAATGGGAATTTAGGTGCCGTTTCTTGCCGGCTTCACTCCATGAGACATTTAATGCTTTCGCACTAAAAACATATAAGAGTAGTCGAAACATTTTAATTTGTCGTTGAGGGGGAACATAATACTGTAATAATAGTCTCAAAAAGAGCATATCTTTTTTTTTCTTTTTTCCTCGTGAGTGATGTGTCCAATTGTCAGCTCTCGAGCGCGCTCTCGCTGGGTTGAATCGTAGTCCGGGCTATATGGGCAACGAGCCGCGCGCATTTGAGATATCACTCCGCGGATCTACCAGTCGGAGGCGCGAGGATCCTTCGCTCGCTATTGGATGAAAGTGGCCCTGGTATCAAAACATGGTCCTCCCATCGCCGGAGGTGATCCCGGCGTCTTGCGATCTTTGATTGCTTAATGGGGAAATCAGCCGCGTATCGTCATGATTTGGGCATTCTTAGGATGTCTAGAACCAGCAGAGTGAGCTATCGCAATATTAAAGCGATCGAAAAAAACCTCTTCAGGGCACATAGAAACGCACTATTGTACTTTAAACATTATACGCCATAAAGCAGGGGCAACACAAACTACTACTTTCAACTGAAGGTTTACTGAAACAAACATGACAATTTATAAACCCTATCGGGTTGCTCGCGTAAAAAATTTAGATGGCGTATTGGAAAGGTGAACTAGTGGTGCACGCATACATCTGTTGTCCCCCCGCAATCTGTTGTATGATTCCTACACTTATCGCGATAATTTGCTTCGTAACGTCCCAATAATTATTTCTTCTTCTAGACTCGGACCGCATGGGCGTTTATCGCAATGATTAGCCAAGTTGCCCAACGGGAAAATCGTTTTGCATATTGTCACGGGTGGTGACCAAAACTGCAATAATTGAAACAGGAAGAAATAAACGTTTAATGTGGCGAACTTGTGCCCCAAACGAAAAGAGAAT
This sequence comes from Ixodes persulcatus, assembly GCA_013358835.2. NCBI lineage: Eukaryota > Metazoa > Arthropoda > Arachnida > Ixodida > Ixodidae > Ixodes > Ixodes persulcatus. Next base: position 1,266,242 of record JABSTQ010010261.1, read on the forward strand.
AGAAGATAACAACAGAGCGTTGAAGTCGGCGTAACAGCAGGATCGAACGCTGGGGCGAGACTGACTCCGGCTCGCCACGCGGAGCCCCTTTTGCACACTCGTGGGCCTCTAGAACAATCGGAGTAGAAGGTTCGACATGTAGAACATTCGGCCTTCGAACAATCAACAAGGTTCTCGAATTTACCAGAAATCAAAATTGAAAGAATAAATAAAATTTATTCTCTCCCAGGAATCGAACCCTGGGGTTCCGCGTGAAAGTCAGGCGTGGTAACCGCTCGGCCACGCACTCGCTCGGTCTCCGACGCGAGTGGCAATAAAACGCGCTCGCGTGCCCTATGTTTTCCGCCTCACATTTGGCCCCCGTATGCTTTTCCACAGCTCAATGGGATGTCATATACGACTTAAGTGGCTCATTCTACGTTTTTTGCTTAAAACGTTTTTTTTACACATCTTTTTTATTTTTTTCGTTGTTGCTTTTTGAGTACATAAGCCGGAAAAATTTGAGGCGGCCGAAAACACCACTGGCACTTCATAATGCGCTCTACTTTTATTGGGTTTTGTGAAAGCTTGCGGGTATCATCATCATCATCATCATCATCATCATTTTGTTTTGAAGGCCCCAAGGCATTATACAAGGGAGTGAACACTTGAAAAGAAAACACCAATATTTGGGAACAAAATTTGCACGCTGCAATCTAGTTATAGGTTAAAAAATAAGGTAATGGCTGCAGCAAATTTCTTAGTGTTGGATATGAAAACAATTACGTCATGCAGTGCGTTCCAGTCGTCAATGGCCAATGGTAAAGTAGACACTTGGTGAGTGACGGTTGACGATGAAATCAGACGGGATTTACAAGAATGGTCGAGACGAGGGAAAATGCGGTAAGGAGGCAATATCAATCTTTGTCTGACATGATTCCTGTAATATAAGATTTGATGTAGAAGGGAAACCGAGACACCCTGCGGTGGTGAGAAAGTGCGTCAAAGTTCGCTGATTGGCGAAATCCTGATAGGCTTGCATAAGGGGAATAGTCGAAATAAATAAAACGGAGGGCTCTGCTTTGAACGGATTCCAGGTTATTAGTTAGGAATGCCTGCCACGGTGACCATATGGAAGAAGCGAATTCGAGTTTAGTTCAGACCAAGGTAGTATAATCCAGTGTTGCACAAAATACTCGATAACAGTATTTAAGTTAAGTTACTAAATACCTGCTTCATAAAGTATTTAAAACACTACTCCAGTTACTTTCACCATAAAGTATCTTGAGTAGAGTACAAATACTTAGAAATGTAATTCAATTAGTTTTGAAGATACTTCCGCATTGCGTAATTTGTATCGACGTCAGTGACAACGACAATTATACAGCTGCGCAAATCTGGGTTACCAGAATGACTTATTAGCACGCAACGACACAAAACGAGAAAGAAAAAAAATGTATCGGAGGGCTATTTTATGCAGTCCGACTATAAGGAGCAAAATATTGTCACGAATGGCAAAGGATGAGGCGGCGAATAACTGAACAAACTAAAAGTTTAATGGGGTGAACTTGTGCCCAAAACAAAATAGACAAAGGCTAGCGTCGATGTCGGCGAAACAGCAGGATCGACCGCTGGGGCGAAACTGACTCCGGACCGTCACTGGGAGTATCTTTTGTACCCGCGTGTGTCTCTGGAGCATTCGGTGTAGAAGGTTCGGCGCGTAGAACATTCGTAACTCGATCAGACGACAAGGTTCTCGAACTTACCAAAATGTCAAGTTGAAATACTAAATAGAAGAGAAATTCGCTCCCTGGTATCGAACCGGGACCCTCCGCGCGAGAGCCAAGCCCGGTAACCATTCGGCCACGCGCTCGCTGGACAACACGCGTGGCAATATCACCGATAGATGTTACAAAACATTTCTGGGACAACAAGAAAGAGGTCGCTTTATTGGGGAGGAGGACCGACCTTTACGCCCCAAGCGGTTAACTTTAGAACTACACGGATGGGGACAACAAATACAATGACTCAGCGCTCGGCCGACATAACCAAACGCGGCGTCAGCGTTCGACTGGAGTTCGTGTTCTCCGGTGAGGGGGACGAAGGGCTCTTTTGTTAGCACTCCGGCCTGCGTGAACAATGCAGCATGCACGGTGCCTAGCACAGCACAAAAGCCGAAGTGGGTCAAGCTAGCATTCTCTGACGACTGCTTTCGGGATAGATCCGGCACTTAACGTCACTTCGTCGATTGTTTATATTTTTGTACATTCCACTGTGCCCCGCGCTCTATTGTAGAAGATGACATAAACATGCCCATAAGGCCTGTGGGCATGTGCACAGGCCTTGTGTTGAGTAAACACCGAGGTGTGGGAAATAAACGGGTCAGAGCGCCCTCTATAGTTCGATCTACCGCCCAATAGGGAGGAGATCAAACCGTGGTGCCCCAAGCGGTTAACTTTAGAACTAGATGGATGGGGACAAGAAATACAGTGGTTCAGCGCTCGGCTGACTTAACCGAACGCGGCGTCAGCGTTCGGCTGGAGTTCGTGTTCTCGGGCTAGGGGGAGGACGGGCTCTTTTGTTACCACTCCGGCCTGCATGAGCAATGCAGCTTGCAGGGTGCCCAGCTCAGCACAAAAGCCCAAGTGGGTCACGCTCGCATCCTCTGACGACTTTCGGGATAGATCCGGCACTCAACGTCACTTCACTAATTGTTGGTATTTTTTCATTACACTGTGCCCCGCGCTCTATTAAAAAGACGACATGAACATGCCCACAAGGCCTGTGGGCATATGCACAGGCCTTGTGTTGGGTAAACACAGAGGTGTGGGGGTGACAAATGGGTCAGAGCACTTCGCCAATAGTCACCATCGCTGAATATCACATCCTGCGGCGCACCTTAGACGCATCGTTTAACTACAATCCAAATAGGGAGTTCACTATAAACGGGGAGTTCACTATGAACGAACTTGGGACACGGATATGAGTGAATGGATAACAAAGAGAATCCACATAATAGCCACGGCAGTGGTCGCATCTTCTTCAAGTAGGTTGCGTTCAGAAAGGCACTCAGCGTTGGGGGACACTTTGTTAGAATTTTGAGAGGCCGTCCAGCTCGCAGTTCGTTTCCTGTTCCCTTACAGACAGTGTTGGCGAGAACAGTAAGTGCTAAACGGAAAAAAAAAAACCTCGACGTTTTGTTCTAGCGGGGTCAAATATACTAAAAGCAAAACAAAAATGTCAACATTTTTGTGTGTGTCCACTTCTGATTCTCTTCTATTTGTCATTTTCTTGACACTCAAGTCTGCATTGTTGTCGTAGGTCGTTTCCCGGTCAGCGTTGCGCTTCAGGGTGGCATCTTTACTTCCGTAAAACCACACCTTTTGTTTGAGTATTTTTTTCGGCGGAAACTTTATAGAAACAAAAGGCGCCTTTGGGAAGGCGAGGGGAGAACCTTCATTGTACGAACTTTGGGCTGAAATATGGGTAACCGGACAAAAGCTCACCGGACAAAAGCTCACCGGACAGAAGCTCACCGGACAAAAACTCACCGGACTAAAGCTCACCCGTTTTTTGACAGACCCGGACAAAACCTCACCCATTTTTTGACAGACCCGGACAAAAGCTCACCCCGTTTTTTTTTTTGCTACCTGGGCGAAACACGGGCTGAAATAAAGTGCGGACGCGATGGACATTGGACCATTTTTAGGAGAACTTGTACCCCATCCACCATTGAGTTGCAAATTTTTAAAAATACTTTGAAAGAACGGGAGTTCGGCCTTTTGGAAAAGTACAAGTCAGATGACCAATTTAAAGAACTGTACGGGATTTTAGACAGGCTCGCGTTCCTTCCACCACAGCTTGTTCCACAAGAACTAACCACCAGGGAAAAGTCTACCGGTGACATCGGCTACCTGCTGGACTATTTTGATTGCACGTATGTCAACGACCGCTTCCGTTATGCTTCTGTTCCATCTGCGGCGGCACCCAGAGCGAATTCTTCCCTTCGCCTGACTCTGCGCCGACGACGACCGGAGTTTCCCCCATTACGGTGGAATACAGGGTGTCACAAAAGAAAATTTACACCGTTTTTATTTCCGCAAAAATAAACTAGGCATCGCCGAACGCTCATTCTCCGCCCAAATGTAGCCCTAGGTCACAACCAGATGGCAAAGTTTCAGCCCGATCCGATAACTTAATCAAAAGTTATAAGTGATTTTCTGAAAATTTCAATGGAAAATGGCGGCCGACGGAGTTTTCGAATACATGGGGCTCTATGGCACCAGAAACCGAAAACGGGCGAAAATGGGCTCCATTTTCCCATTGAAGTTTTCAGGAAATCAGTTATAACTTCTGATTAAGTTATCAGATCGGGCTGAAACTTTAGCATCTGGTTGTGACCTCTAGCGCTACCTTTGGGCGGAGTAAAAGCGTTCGGCGATGCCTAGTTTATTTTTACGGAATTAAAAACCCTGTAAATTTTCTTTTGTGACACCCTGTATGTACGACACCACTCTTCAAGATAAAGACCGGATGAACAACACCTGCGAAGGATGGAGTACCGGGTTCCAGAAGCTCGTCGGCCACGCCCATCCAAGCGTCTGGAGGCTGATTGAATGCCTACAGCAAAATGAGGCGCCCGTTGCCACGGCATTGACACAACGCCGGAGAAATGAGCCCACAGTAAAGCGGGTGCGAAAAACCACTCTGCGCCTGCAGAATCGTTTTAGAAATATTTGCGAGGGCTTGCATGTACATCGAGATCTACCAAGACTGCTGGAGCTAGTAGGGGACTGCATTCGCTCCTAACCAATCGATAAATAAACTTGTTTGTATTAAAATCAACAAACCATGCGCCTGTCAGATTTAATTTATCGTTGCCTTTTTGTGCCGCACGCATGCACCTAAGTTGTCCGCGCTCGTGTTAAGACCAACATGAAATTTTCTCGTGGCGAGCTTTTGTCCGGGTTTGTGAAAAAATGGGTGAGCTTTTGTCCGGGTCTGTGAAAAAATGGGTGAGCTTTTGTCCGGTGAGCTTTTGTCCGGTGAGCTTTTGTCCGGTGAGCTTCTGTCCGGTCAGCTTTCGTCCGGTGAGCTTTTGTCCGGGATTCGAAATATGAGTCACAATTGGCAAAAAAGCGATGTTTTCACGAGCTCAGTCAAAGTCACCGTAGCTAATCGGAGCTAGCAACGGGATTTGGTTGCTCGAAAGAATGTTCACGTTTGCTCGTGCTATGCCCACGCCACTTCATACCGAAAAACTCGGAAAATGGCGGAATGTCAAAAAATGTATTTAAGATAATGAGTACAAGATACTCTGAATTGTAATTAAAATAGAGTATCAAATACTCTCGATCAAAGGTATTTGCAAGATACCAAGATACTTCAAAAAGTATTTAAGATACAGTATCTGAGTAGAGTATTTGAGATAGGCACAAGTGTGGCTATAATCTGAGAAATCTGAAATCCGAGAGTGCGGTTAGCATCGGCGATGACAGATGTTATGCTAGTGGCAGGGTTGAAAGTTGGGCTAGTTGGTAGCAGTTCATGATAAAATAGAAAGTGAGCAAAAATAAGGACGAAAAAGACAGGCAAGCACTTACTCGCAACTGAAGCTTTATTCAAACTTGGGGAAAACACGAAGATAGTTCCTTTCGCCGGCTGAACGGCACACGTGCAGCCGGCGAAAGGAACTATTTTCGTGTTTTCATAAATTTGAATAAAACTTCAGTTGCGAGTAAGGGCTTGTCTGTCGTACCTGTCCTCTCTTTTTCGTCCTTGTTTTTTGCGCGCTTTCTATTTTCTCATGTTATGTGAGTGGTCTATGACACGTCAGATGTCATGTGAATTCCTAGGTAGTTATACGATGAACAATAAGTTACTGGAATGCTAGAAAGGTGGTAAGAGGAGGATAGAACATGTGAACTGCGGGAAAAAGATAGCGCCTTACATTTATTATAGTTTAAAGCCATTTGCCATTTTTGACACCACTGAATTATAAGTTGGAGATCGTTCTGCAAGATTATTTGATAGTGGCTTGAATGAATCGGTATATAGGTGACATAGTCATCGGCGAACAAACGTACTGCAGAAGACATGCCATGGTGGAGATGATTTATGTAGATTAAAAAAAGAAGTGGGCCAAGAACGGTTCCCTGAGGGACGCCAGACGTTACTGTATTTGTGGTAGATTTTACGTTCTTAATAGAAGTGTACTAAGTGTGATGATTAAAGAATTCAGAAATCCATTTGACTACAGAGGGGTGAAGATTAATATCCCTTAATTTCATTAAAAGACGTTGATCAGGAACCTTGTCGAATGCTTTGGAGATGTCAATGAAGATGGCGTCAGTTTGGACATCCGAATTGAAATTTGAGTAAACGTCAGTTAAAATGCTGTTAGCTGAGCTTCGCATGAGTATGACTTGTGAAATCCGTGCAGGTGCTTGAAAAGGAGGCAATGAGAGTCTAGAAAATGTATTATGCTTGAATAGAGAATTTGCTCCAAACGTTTACCAGAAACGCTGGTGAGCGAGATGGGACGATAGTTGCTGATTTGTTGGCGATCGCCTGTTTTATGAACGGGTATGACATTAGAAATTTTCCAATCGGATGGAACTTTCGAGATTTTAAGAGATTAAGCGACTATGTCGCGGTGGAAAAAGAAGAAATTTGATTAGTGTTTTTAATACCTTAGAGTTAATTTGGTCATCTCCGGAGCTGGAGGACACCTTCAGTTTTTCAATCGCCTTAAGTACTCCAGTGCGGATTCATAAAAGGGTGAATGGATTGGCACGATTCGGGAATATTTAGAATGTCCTCGTTAGTTAAGATTGAGCAGAATAAATTGTTAATAGCAAGAGCGCCGTGTTTATCTGAAAGCGGAAATCCGTCATCTACAAATTGCAATGGAAGTGATGGTGCCATATCGATTATTTTCCAAAACGTTTTTGGTTTGGGGGTTAATCTGTTGGGGAGGTCGTGACAACGGAGTTTGGTTTTGGCGTGATTAAAGGGGCGGTGCAACGATTTTTAGAATTTGGCGAATTAACTGCGGAAATTAATCTGCATCACCCATGAAACGAAAAACATAAAACCCGAATTTTCTTGCGATCGCTAATTTTTATTTAAAAAAAAAATAAAAAATGAAACACATCGATGGTCAGAATGCCGCTCAACTCTCCACGTCGCCTTTCGAGTGACGTACTCTGGGGGATCACGTGGTTTCCCCTTGGATTCTCTCTTCACAGACCCCAGCCGCTTTCTCCGCGATTATCGACTCTTAAAGGACTAGAATCGTCGAAGGTCGCGGCGAGCGATCGACACAAAAGACAGTTCGCCACAAGGGGTGACGGCGAGTGTATGGCAGCGGAGGGGAACAGGTCTTGTTCACTTCCCCGTATCTCCCAGAGTACGTCACACGTCACTTCCGCTAATCACCACACGCGGCTGCAGATCGGTAAATATTTCGTTCTCTTCTTTGCGATTACGCACCGGAATAGCAGTTTTTTTCGGGGCAAGGTGACGCGGTTTTGGTTACTTGTGTTTGGATAAATGATATAAAAAATACAAATTGCCAATTCTTTCAACACTAAAAGGGTTGCAACACCCCTTTAATGACGGATTTATTAAGCTCTAGGGCATTCATGGCAGGTGTACCAAGAAGCCGTAGTGTGGACAACCTTAGCCCGCTTTTGAGTCTTTCTTTCCTGTTAGATTGACCAAGGATTGTTTTATTGTACCAAGGGTTAATGTTACCAGGTATTATACGGGTCAGTAAAATGAAACGTTGTATTAGGTAGATCAGTTTATCTTTGAAGAGAGTCCAGTTTTCATTACCTGTTCTTTCCCAGACGTTAACTGAGAAAGTATGATAAAAACCCGAATATGGTATACCGAATGAAGACAGATCTTCTGATCTTGTTTTGACGCAGCTGCTTATTCAGTTCGGAGCTTATTACGGTTACGTTCTTGCTTTGGGATTAGCTCTTCGCCGTTCTTATTGGCCAGTCTGTCAATCTCATTAACTGTGGAGCGATAAAAAGATGCTCGAGACTAGCGACGCCATTCGCTTCTTAAGATTGCAGTTAGTATATTGACACTTTCAGGCAGCTGTGCATGAATGCCGCCCTAACCGACCTTCAGTTTTTGTTTCCTCTTATTCCATTCGCTCAACGTCATCATTGCCACAGCAGGACTGGTCATTGCCACTTTAAGTGCTACTGTTTCCTTCTCCTTAGCTTGGCCTTTGTGGCGGCTCGTCAAGGCCCTCTTCAGTGGCTCGGCATCTCGGTAAGACAAGCAAGGTCGTCAATGGCGGTTCAATCTGGCGCGTGTTTAAAGCGTCTATAGAGCAGTGGCCACCGCACTCTCGTCCGCCTGCTATCTCACGTCGCAAGTTTGACTCCTCGTGTCTGGGTTTTGCCGCCGGTAGTAATCGGCCGTCCCTAGGTAGTACCAAATGACATTTTTTCGAGACCGCACATATAGTTTCGAATGCAGGACGCGCAAGTCAGACGTACCTTGATAGTTTCTGAAATATAAGAGATTTATCTGTCTTCTGAGCCGCATTATACCGGGCCAAGTGGAAACGGCAATATTTTTGACTAAACAACCATTTTTTTTAAATATCTATTTATTTTACTTTTGAATAGGACTGCATATTTGTCCGAAAGGAACAAGGACATGCCATACATAGAAGCCACAGCATGTTTGGCACTGGAATAGCGGAAATGGTTTAAAAATCGATGTTGTACTGAAGAGCGGTTTTATTTATTTCAAGGTAAATTGCTCCGTTGACACCGCCGATGTTACAGCGGACGATAGCAAACGCACTATTTGCACAGGCACACAAAAAGGAACATTCACGCAGCCCTCGCAAATGAGGTCTGCCTTTGGGAACTGGAACATCGGATATATGAACAAACAACCAGCCCAAGCTGCAGTCTAAAGTCCAGGCTTGTACACAGTTTAACTACCCTACTAAAGTTACTGTTGTTTAACAACTTTTCTGAGTACTTTAGTAACTTTCAAATACATTTTTATTTCGTTAATTAGTAGTTTAATTACTTTTCCCGAGTAATATCGACTAAAATTACAAATTACGATCGAATTTTTTTGTAGTAGGTTCGCTTACCGCAAACATTCCTTCGCAAAAAGAGATAAGATGTTGGAAGATCAGCTGATATGTTTAAAGAAGGGGAACCATGTGGCGTAGGCAGGGGTGGGAGGATTGTGGGTGAATTGGAGGGTCCGAAAACCCCTAACATTTTCACGAGGCCCCTACTGCAACAACCCTGCTACGAGGCGCCGGGAGCAGACAGACACGTCGCAGGTTTGCGACCTCGAACGCCTTCGGACAGGCACGTCATGGCCGCTGTTGTTTGGCCTCGCTACCCGGCACCAGGTTGTCACTGAAACGCACCTGGGTAGTGGGTGAACCACAAACTTTGGCCTGATGAAAAGCGTTTTCGGATTGTCGAGCGGGATGACCGGATCGTCGGAGCTTCGGGTGATTAGGGAGTTTTTGGGAGCCGTTTTTGCCCATCTGATACGGTACGATGGGCCCTCCGGTACGCTCTGCGCATGTGCGAGTCTTCGGCGATAGCGCATGCGCAGTATGTATTTGAGGGCCCATCGCACCGTATCGGATGTGCAAAAATGGTTCCCTAAAACTCCCTATTAACTTCCACTCTAGCCCAACCAGCGTTGTGGACCTGTCACGTGACCACGTTCTCCGAGCGTTATATTGCCATTTGTTTAAATCATATGATACTAACATAGCATTGGATTGGCTCCGGTGGTTTGTCTTGTCCACTGCGGTCCATCATAAGATGAACGCAGTTTAGACGCTGCTCATTCTTCTAGCCGGACGTGGTAAGCGACAGTGTCTCTCCCCGAGTCGCTTGACACCCTGAAGTACCAATGACGTCTGCGGCGCAGTTCTGTGTGCTTCATGTGTGTGTGTGTGTAGTGGAAGGAGGTGGGCAGAGCTCGAATGCGTGGGGAATCTAGACACCGCTTGTTCTCAGTGGCGACCACTGGGTGAGGAGGTTTTACGTCTTCTCCCGTTTTGGGACGTTGGGTACTCGGGACAGCCGGGCGGCGGCCGCCTGCGACTGGTCGTCAAGACTTGCGGGACCGCGCGTTTTACAGGTGAAACATTTTTAATGCGAAAGCATTAACTGTACCATGGAGCGAGCCGACGTCATCAGCCACGCCAAACGGTAGATAAATTCCCGAAGCCGTGATCTCAGGGCATCCTAGGTTTGAAACCACGCAGAAAGCGACGCAAAACGACAGTGATATGAAGCCGCCGCGCATCAGTTTCAATTAGCGCCTCCCCATGGCGCTGCGTGTCCGCGAGGTAGCGGCTCCACCACTCCACGCCCAAGGTCAGCGTGGCGAGGAGAGCGCGCGTGCTCGACCGTCGACGGCAAGTACGCCGCAGACTAAATAAGGGAACGGAGAAACGGCATGCATGCTTTCGCATTCACAACTCATAAGAAGTGCTTAGGCGTACCTCGAGCCTTTTTTTTTTTTGCTGTCTTTTTGCCAGGAAACGTTTTTATAAGTGATAATAATTGCAATTCTTCTTTGTGTGTTTCTCAAGGCCCTTGAACGCTGTCCTAACGTGGTACGTGAGGTTTCTCTCCTGTATTGCAGAGAAACAAGACTTTTTTCTTTCTGTCCACTCATCAAGATGTAGCGATCGATGGCTTCATTAATGTTCTCGAACTAACCGCTGTAATGGCTGGTATTCGTCTTTCGTGAACAAGGTTGCGGAAATGTGCGACTTTGTTAGTAAATTTGGAATTTGGTGCCTCCTGATATAGAGAGCGCCACGCTTATAACCTTTTTGGTTATTATGCCTGAGAAACAACGGGAATATGAGGAAATTGACATATGCACTGGGGGGAAGGAAGGCTTGAAGTTTAGACAATCCAGACAGAAAGCTCTTTTTCAGGGCCACGTACGCTTCTCCTACCTCAACGACAGTCGAAATCGTACGAAAAAAATCGAAAATGTATATCTAGTGTGTTTTCAAGTGAGGCCGAGTAAATGCAGTATTAGCACCGGAGACTGGCTTTTTCTGTGTGTGTGTGTGTCCTGAAGCTCAAGGAGACAAGTACTCAAAGCATTCGAAGAAAAGGCTTATTCCGCTTCTCCCCAACGTAGGAATTCTCGCCCGCTACAGGAGACGTGTTGTTATTACACACTGCATTCTCACTCAAAGGGGGCAACAAACTACAGCACCCGCTCTGAAGCTCATGTGGTGCTCCCGTAGTTCTTGCTATATTCTGTCGATTTTCATGTTGCTTGTCGCGTTACCAGAAATTTTACTGTCTTTTATATTCAATTCATGTCTTAACTCTCCCCACTGTCCCGTATGCAAATTTCAATTAATACAATCGCATCGACTAGCTTAGAGATCTTCACAGATCTCCCAGTTTTGCGCCGGAACGTGGCAAGTCTAGTTGAAAGTTGAAACTCTATTACATTTTGTGTGAAGTGTGCGACCTATTTGTAGTCATGCTAATTCTTACATTTTAAGCTGTGCGTGTGCTGTGTTTCTTCTTTTGTCTCGTGCGCGCCAATGTGAAGACCCGCGTGGTTGTTTTTGGGCTCATTAAATAAACAAATTATTATTATTATTATTATTATTATTATATCTGAATATTCGCGTGCTAAAGGGCAACGCAAAGGTGACCTCTTTGCGTTTTTTCGTTGCCTCGCCTCCCAAAACTTGGAATATGCAGGTCTTCCAAGATTCGAAGATCGTTCGAGAAACCTTAGTAATTCCCCCAACGTTTTTATATGAAATAAATAATGACCACGCAGTGTTGGGAGGTACTTGAAGTACATGGTACTTCAAGTACTACATCAAGTAGGTTTAGAAAACGTGTTCTTTACTTGAAGTACATTCTCTGAGTATGTACTTCTACTCTACCAAAGACTTTTCCACGGTACTTTCCGAGGACAGTAAAACTCCCGACTTCAAAGTACATTCCCCAAATTTAAAAACAAAAAATGGCGTATCGCCATGTGAAAACGCATTACTGACTTTTGAGACGTCATCGGATCATTTCTGTGAGTGAAGTAATGACAGTGATAAGACCGATCCAAATAAGTGCCTTATAAGTTTATTGTGTTAAACAATTCGTCAGCGAGAGTAAAACAACTACACTGTGGCGACTTGACTTCTTCAATATTTGCAGCCGTTTCTAAAAATAACTGATGCACCTCCGATTACCTCTGGAGCAACGCATACCAGTTAAAAGAAAAAAAAAAAAACATTGTATAAAGGATCAAAGGGCTTCATGAAACCGTGTGTAAAAAAGTGCTTGTACTTTACTTTGAAAGCACCTGGTATTTATAGTACTTGACTTCAAGTACATTGCACCCGATATACGTATTACTTTGAAGTACATAACCTCTCATTTACAATTTGTACTTTCATTCAAGTATTTTTCGAGATGTACTTTACTCAACACTGTAAGTAAACAAACACTATCTCCAAAATCAAGTTGAGGCAGTGCTAAACCTCAAAGTAGAAATGATAATCCGCAGTACATCCTTGACCAAAAAACAAAAAAGTACAAAACAATTAGGCACGCGAAAGAGAAGAAACTATTAACGCCTTTCAGTGAAAACACGAGCCGCTTAATATTTGGCTAGCAGAATTTTGCACACGAATCAAAACCTACGGACTTCCTTGTTGCCAAGAAACAATTATGTAATTAACTTCAAAAGTAATTCGCTACGTTTTTGCGGTAGTTAGTAATTTACTCAATTACTGTTAATTTGAGTAATTTTTACTCTACTCAAATTAATTTAGAGGTCAATACCCAGTAACTTAACCTATTACTTTTTATTAGTAACTTAGTCTGATATAATTTTAAACTAATTTATTTGTAGATATGAGCCGAGCAAGGATAAAAATAATGCGTACGTAAGCGTCTCGAAATGCTTTGTCTTGTTAAGTCAGTCGTGTTCAAAAAATCGAAGTGCAATTCAATGCAACAGTAATTTTCATTGCTTAACCACATCGGGGAGCCTTTCGAACCTTTTAATAAAACGTTAGTTTCAAAGTATCAATCTCTATGCTTAATATATTCAACGTTTTTTTTAACTAAGTAATTGTACCGTTGTAGCGCTTCTCTCGATGGCAGAAAAAACGGGAACCGCTAACATGACAAATATGTCTGCAATAATCGCTCACTCTTGTAATGGCAGAAATGTTATTTTTCCTTAACTTTCTCGAATATCGGAGCAACTTTTCTTCTTTTCTGGGATCCCCTAATTTCGTATTAAACTGTTCATCTCGTATAATGCATGAGCACAAAAACTCGATAGAAACACCGTATTTTGAAACTTTTTTTTTAATGAAAAATGTGGAATGAGGGTCCATCGAGATTTCTTTGATCCTTTGGAAAGCTGCGGTATTCATTGAGAGCAGGCGAGACCCTTTTATGAAGTTACTGATGCTGATGGAATTTCGTTAATGTTACTATAGATGGACCTTTAGATGACTCCGCCCCAGGGCAAGATTCCTGGAGCTGCTGTATCCGAGGCGACGCGAAATTGTCTTCTTTTATCCGCGGACACCCCCCGAAGGATTATTTTCGGGGTCTTTTGCGTGTTCTGTACTCGATGAAACGCCGCGCTGTTGTCGAGGAGAATATTTCCGAAAATGAAGCGCAAACGACCCTATCTTGAGCAGGAGCGGGAATGTTCGGAAAGCTCGGAGTGTGTACAAGCTTAATAACGAATAAAGTGCCAGCGAAGCAGTGCCTCACAATAACGTATCGATGTAATCGTGGTATGAAACTAATTATCAATAAAGCCGCGCAACATATCGGACTACATCCTCTCTTCTGTTCTCCAGTCAAAATTATAAAAGAGAACTGTACTTCCCTTGCTGCCGTAATGCTCTTTTCACCACGGTAGGCTAATTTAACAGTCAATAAAATTAGAGAACAAAAAGGAAAAAAAGAAGAACATTGTCCCGAAACTAAATAACCTTGGTGCTGGTTCAGAGACGGTGTCGTCCCTGTCTTCTCCGTTACTTGTTTCTGTTTATTTTTTTTTTTTATTAAGAATTTACAGTTATGCACGTGGTCTATTACGTTACTAATGGGGGGCATATTTGTGAACCCACGTCAATCTGAGCTCATATTCGTGTGGTTTTTCGAACTTTAACCGCCGCTAGCCACCATATGCATACTCGCAGAAAGGTGTCTTGCTTCAAACGATAGAGATTACAGCCACTGAGAACTTAAAAAATCGCGGGGGTGTGACGACGGGTTTTGAGCATCTTATTTTCGCTCCTCAGCCAATGAAAGTACGAAATTAGCTGAGTAGAATGCCGCGGAACCGGGCAGTATCGCGACATAGCGTCTTCGAAATTTGTTTTCGAGTATTTGTATCTTTGCATAGGAATATATGTGAAATATGTATTTTTGTATCTCGGTCGTGAAAGGCATTTACGATTTATCGTTTCCTTCGCGATACACTGCCGGGAATTATATATATTTTCTTTTGTTTTGGGTACAATTGTTATCAAAAATAAACTGCCGCTATTTTTTTTTTTTACGATACTCTGAGAATTTTGTTTTCGATGCGAGAGGTCCCAGACTTTTTAATACGAACCCGCCAAACTACGCCGGAATTCCTAGTTACATAAGGTATAAAGCAAAGAATAACGAAAACTAAAAAAAAGCAAACAAGCAAAAGTGATTTGAGGAAAGGCCACTTAAAGGGGTCATGAAACGATTTTCCTACTTCTTCCTCCTTAGCTTTAATCCTCAACTCAAATGCGAATTGTGAAATCACGTGGTCGTGACATTCCTTCGGCACCGGTGCGATGACTCCTAGCTTCCACCGTGCTTTTTATGCACACCATAGAACTTGTCATTCCCCATGGTGACAATAAGTTCCGTCAGGGCACTCATTGGCCACGAACGCGAATCCAAATATCGGTCGACGGATTGATTGTTGACGAGCGCATACGTCCGAGTGACGCAGTTCTCGTGTCCAATGCGTGAGCTGGGCTCTGGTGACGTCAGTTTGGCGCCGGTGACGCGCTTTTGGAACCGCGGATGTATCATAGTGAAAAGTCGGAGAGCTTTCGAAGGCAAGAAGGTACAAAATAGTCCGCTATATTTTCAAATGTTCGTTCCGAAAAGCTGGCTTTTGACTTTCTACCCTCTTCCTTTTGGCCAACTAAACGATATGCGATTAGTAAAGTCCCAATTTAAAATCATTCATCCCAACCCAAAATTTGTTTCATGACCCCTTTAAGGGATAAGCTCCTACCACAGAGCTCTCCGCTTTTTCCGTTTTAGCAAAGTAAACGTTGGAAAGGATGCGAGTGTTGAGAAGGAAACTGCCGATCATGGACTGTAAAGGACTTGAAGGAAGGGCTTCTCTTCTTCGTATGTCGCAACAAGTTCTATGCCGACTAGGTTGAGTGGCACTGAATACAGACTGGCCCGGCTCCATTATATAATTTCCACAGCCAGGGTGGCCCAGAAGTTCATAATGGCGAATTCCACTGGTCGTTTTGGAGCGCGCCGGGATCGACTTTTCTGGAGCGAGCCTATTTCCTGGGCGATCGGGATCAAGACGGACGTGTTCCACTAGTCGGTTTGGATTAGCTCCCGCTCCAGATCTCGATCTGGATCCGAGAAATGTCGCTCCGACGATTTCGGCGGATTCAACCGGAAGCCAGCCTCGGCGCACACACGTGACTTCCTTTCTTGCGGGGCATCTCGCCTGATCTCGCCCATCTCGCCTCAGAAGAATTTGTAATGGCCGCTTGCTCACACCTTGTGTCGACAGCCGGTTTGTTTTCCAGGAAGGCGAAGAGAAGGCTTTGCTGCGCTACGGGCATTCCGGCAATCTTTGCTAGAAGCTCCTGAGCCATTCCTGCCGCTCGTGCGTCGAACACGTGTTAGCGCCGCGATTGCGAAAACGTCTTCAAAACGGCCGAAATTCAAAACGAATTCTAGTACACCATAGCGGCGGCCGCGGAAAGGGAATTCCTGGGCAGGTGAATGACGAGAAGGCATCCGCCGATCCCGGAGCAGTGGTCATGTTCCACTGGGGATCCGTAGGCGGCGCGACGACCTTCGGATCGTGTGCTCCATTCCGGATCTTGTCAAATGATCCCGGCGCGCTCCAAAATGCCCAGTGGAATTCGCCATAAGATACTTAGGAAGCCAATATGAGACACACCTTCCCCGGCAAAACACTGTTCATTTCGTGCAGACCTATTTTGTCAACCATAATAGGAGGCAGCCCTCTGCTTCCAGGGCCTACTTGGTTTACTGGCGGCGATAATGTTGTTGAAACTTTTTTGGCGGCTGTTTTTATGTGTGGTGTGGGTATAGGTAGGGCTTTAGATATATGAAGAGTTCGAAGTACTGGGAGGAGCACAAACTGACACAAAAAAAGGCACACAAGTACTACCATTCGCAATTGCCGTGAACTGTACTCCGCCGTACCTACCGACGATTGGCAAAATAATGCATTTCTTTATGTATCTGTATTCTAGAATACCTTTTCGCCGTTTTGTTTTTTGGAAATATCTAAAAGCCGTTACGGGTCAAACAAAAAAGTATCTCTCTATCTGTTTTTGATCTGAAAATACATGTACTGCAGTATTTGTATTTTGGAATAGTTTTTCAAGTACCTCTGCCCAGCCCTGCAACGCCGAAAAATAAATCACTAAGTGGAAAGCATGACCACGCCATCTGTTTCTTAAGTTTTCAATGAATATAAAATAACGTAGAAAAATTATTCAATCTAGAATGCACCTTTTAAACCACAAGCGAGATATCTTGCAAAGTGGTATTTTTTTAGTTCTATATTTTTATATTCTTTAGCTTGATGAGAGCAGCCCGTTTTCCGTAGACAAAGTTTGAGTGACAATCCACCGGTGTTGCCAGATATTCGCTAACCTAAAAGAAAAAATAACTTCAATTTCTATTCGCGTTGGATGGCTTAAGAATACTCTGCGCGAGTCTTGGCTTTGAAACTCAAGGACTTTATTTTCGGGACTCGCGACGCCTTGTTTTGACATCGCTCTCCGTTCTTGGAAAAGGTTCGAGTCCATGACGGTCTCCGTGAGTTTCAAAACTGCGCTCCTGAAGCAAATTAAGTGCGACTACGTCGTCCTTTTTTCAGCTGTGTTGTTTGCCTCTATCATACTCACTGTCTTGGCAAAGGCAGTTGTTTGCACTAATATCCTACAACACGAACAAAAAATACGCACTTTGCTTAAGTTTCACTCTAAAGTTCGCCGACGCTTCCTTCGCCGACGTTTGCTTAGGTCTTACCACCGGGAGTGGCGATGCATTTGCCTCGCTCAAGATGTTGCAGTTGTTTTTGCTTTTTGCTTAAAAGTGACACGGTGTTTTTTATTTGAAATTTTTTGTACTGTTAATTGACTTAACTGTGTCAGGAGATTAGAATTGGTACTTCCATTTTTCCTTAGTATTCTATCATTCCAGCCAACACGACTCTTCCAGCACCATAACAATAATTATCCCCGAACAAGGTAAACAAGGGATTGTGGTTATACTTGTCCAGCTCGCGTGCACCTTTGCGTTAATTGTATTATCATCATCCACCACCTATGTTAACGAATCAACAACCTCTCCAAAAATTGCAGCTTTTACTTAGAATTCTGCTGTTGTACTTTTTTTTTTTAAAGCAGAGGCATATTCATGTTGCAAAACAACAATTTGTTTTTCTTTAGGTACCGTAATGTCTGGTGTATAAATCCTTGCTTTTTTTTTCTTCTATGTTTTTGTCGGTGCGTTTTATACAGGGTGCGGACGTGAAGACAAACTTATGCGGCACGCATTGGAAACTTCGAATTCCAAACGTGCATACCTGAAATTGGGCACGCAAGCGTAGTTCCGCGAAAATTCTTCTGTCTATTTTTTTTAGAGCTGAAGTTTGAGATGGTAAAATAATACAAATCGCGCAATATTGGCGGCCGTGCATTTGCTATGCCCTATACTGGATGTCCCTCGTCTGCACACCGATGTGTGAGCTTCCTCCCAGGTGGTCTTTGTTCACATATTTCGTTAAAAGTATTAATTATCGCCATTTTATTGCTTATCGCCAGCCCATACTTTTGATTCTTAGCGTTTTGGCGTTCAGCACAATACCCGGGAGCGAGGTCATAAACCAGTGCGCAGACGACAAACAGACTGCTTTAAGACATAGAAAATACACGGCCTCCAAATTTTCTTAATTTTTGATATTTCGCTACCTCCGAGCTGAGCTCTCAAACAAAAATAAAACTCCTTGCAATACTACGTTTCCGGTGCCCAGTTTCGGGTACAGTCATGCCTTGTTAATATGGACCCCGTTAATATGGATACCCCACTATATGGATACCACTTTCGGGTACAAACTGGGAAGATACATGCACTTTTGTCTCGTTATTATGGATAACTCACATTACGGACAATTGTTTACGGGATCGGAGGTGTCCATATTAACTAGACATCACTGTATATACGTTTGGAATTCCAAGTTTGCATGGCTTGCCAAATATGTTGGTACTTATTTCCGCACCCAGTACAATGGGTGGAATTATATGCACTTATTTTCTTTAGGTATGAAACTTAACAGAAGAAATTTGTCACGGCGGTTATTTTTCTTGTTGAATGTGTTGACGAGAATATTGAAACCGGATCTTGCTTCCGCATAGATAGCGTTCATAATATATTCGTGTCCCTTACAAAAATGATCAATGAGTTTCAATTGACTTTCTATTGTGTTCCTATAGAGTGAATTGAAACTCAATATAAACTCAATCTCTAATGAGTTTGATCATTAGAAACTCAATTTTGATTCTATTGAATTTACTCATTAGGAATGCAATTGAGACCGATCATAAGAAACTCAGTATCGATTCTATTCACTTTACTCACTAGGAATGCAATTGAGTTTGATCATTAGAAACTCAATATCAATTCTATTGAATTTACTCATTAGGAATGCAATTGAGTTTGGTCATTAAGAACACAATATCGATTCAATTGAATTTATTCATTAGGAAGGCAATTGAGTTTGGTCATAAGAAACTCAATATCGATTCTATAGAATTTACTCATTAGGAATGCAATTGAGTTTGGTCATAAGAAAATTGATCCTATTGAATTTACTCATTAGGAATGCCATTGAGTTTGGTAATAAGAAACTGAATATCGATTCTATTGAATTTACTCATTAGGAATGCAATTGAGTTTGGTCGTTTGTGAATTACTTCACCGAACGATTATTGCTTGTACCAATGCTTTTCTATTAAGGGATAGAGTCCAATAACGTCGAAACACTGTTTAACATTTATGAGACTTCCAAGGAGGAAATAGCAAACTGGGAACCTTAATAAATGCTGAGGTGGACACCGGCCAAATGAATACCTTTCGTATGTAGGGTATATAAGGCGGTGAGGTAGTCAAGGGGAGTACGATTAGTGGGTTGTAAGTGCTTAATAAGGTGGAGAACTGGGCCAGTTCGTTGACGTTATACATGATGGGGTAAACAGCTCAGGAAACACGGACTACGAAGAGGAACACACACGACAGGACAATCTGGTTCGCACAAGTCGAAAATGCACCATATTAACTTTGTCCTTTTTTTTTTGTAAGTGTCGCATCTTTGTATAAGCAGAGCATATATATTTTCGTTATACAGCATTGTCCTGTCGTGTGTGTTCCTCTTCGTAGTCCGTGTTTCCTGAGCTGTTTACCCCATCTTGTGAGTGCTTAGTTATGATGTTTGTGTTTGTTTCCTCCATGTGCTTTGTTTCCTTCATGTTGCATGCTTTAAGGAATTATACAAAAGAAATTCTCAACCAGTTGCAAATTTTTTTTAAAAACACAGTTGCAATAAATTATATCGAAACACGTTCCAAAAATTCAATTGAAACTAAATTGCAATCTTTTTATTGAAACTCAATAGCAAAAGTTCTATTGAAACACTATTGCCAAAATTAAATTGAAATGCAATTTCTAAAAATTCAATTAAGACTCAGTGGCCAATACCCTGGTACGGTTCAATAGGGAGTCATTAGAAAAAGTCAATTGAGTTTCAATTGAGAATAAATGCGGTATATTTCCACTTTCAATTGAAACTCAATTCATTTTTTGTAAGGGGTGCGGGCTTATCAATTCGGTCCTGCCGCACCGACTTTGAAAATATATACGCTCTGCGTATACAAAGATGCGACACTTACAAAAAAAAAAGAACAAAATTAATATGGTGTGTTTTCGACTTGTGCGAACCAGATTTGCGGATGAGGTGACCAACCTTGCGAAGTCGAAGCGTGTAAAGCACGGAGAAATTAAACTGTTTCCTCATTGTTTAGTACCTTTTCCGTGTCATGAATTATCCACACACAAACGCCGATATTTATTTACAAATACATATATGCGCCTGCTACTTTCGGCAGCCGCAGTTATTCTTAGCTTTGTTTCCAAGCTGGACCTTGCTGGTGGTTTTTCCTCTCCTTTAGTTTTACTGAAGGCTGTAACTGCTTCAATTTTAATATCAAAGCCAAAGCTGTATCGGGACAATAACATTGTTTTTGCATATTTCTAAAAGGACAAAATATTAAATTAAAAGAGTTTTTCCTTAAACTCCAGTATTTCTAGGGTTAACCCATCCGAAATATTCTTCGAGTTATTTCTGCTGTGTACTATGTATCCTTTGGTTGTTATGGTTAAGTGCGATTAATAGAAGGAAAGTTTATAACACAGTGAAAAAGTCTTTAACGGCTCCATAATAAAGATCTCGTGGTGTTCGAATATCTCTTTCACTGAAAGAGTTTCTTCAAAATAGAACAAGATAATTTGTTCGCGCTTCATGAGTGAATATCAAAGAATTACAGGTATTGCATTTAGTCCAATACAAGTAATTCCAGCTGCGAGGTTGATTTGTTTTTGCGGCCTTTGGAAACGCGATAAATTTGTTTTCAAAGTATAGACAAATATGAGATAATCCGAGAACCAATTAACCTATTTTGTATTATTGTTGAATCGCTGTCACTTTTATATCATACTTTTTATGGGACAGTCTCTCAGGCAAACTCGGATCGTAGCAACCCGTACACAGGAAACGAGACACTCTCGAAATGTCGACAGACAAAACGTCGCTGTGCGCGTTCACATTCCAATCCTTCTGGTATCTTGGTATCTTTTTTTTATTTGTTCAAAGGTAAAAAAACGTGTCCAACGTTGGTGCAACATGGACGAGTGACGCACAGGCAGACAGAACGATTTTTATTTAAAAAAAAAATCCCAACTCAATAATTTTAGCTCTTTCGGAAACATATACTTGATTACTTGTGAAGAAAGGTAAAAAAAAAAAAAAAACAAAAAAAAAGACAGGCGAGATGGTGAATGACATCCATAGTAACTCTGAGACGTAGGAACTTAGACTTCGTTGTTCTGTCCGTTTTTTTTTTGTTTGTTTTTTTTGTTCATTGTTCCTACGTTTTAGTGTTACTATGGATGTTGATTACTTGTAATTGATTTAAAAAAATTGTAATGGAATTACAGCGAATGCTACCACAGAAAATGAGTAATTGAGGAGTTAAACAGTTGCAATAAGATGTAATTGATTTGAAGTAATCAGTTACTTGATTGTAACTCGTTACATACGAGTCGGATAATAACGCTGCAAGGTATGATGTCTTGTGTGGAGGAGCACTCAACGCTGTGACTGGATGCGCCTTTCTTTTCTTAAATGCAACGTTCTCTCATGTTTTTTTATATTTTTCTTTTTCCTACCCACAGACTCTTTGCATGGTACGGAATAACTCGTTTGAAGTCCTTTATCATCATCATAGTGGTAAAGGAGGTATTTGAATGTTTTCTTAGTTATGTTTTCAACGCGACTTTCCGCCTTTTTGCTGGAATGTTTATGGTTGTTCTAATATTGAATTGTTTTTATTTCTTATAATGTTACACATACCGTATTTTCCTGTCTATAGTTCACAGGGGCGAATTTGGGGCCAAAAATAAAACTTATTGCTTAGATAACCGGCACCGGTGCATAGTCCACACCTGGTGCTTAGTCGACACAAAAATCTTTTCATACCTTGAGAAGTATATGTTTTCTTTGCTCACAAAGAAGCTTGTATTTATACATCAATCACAATAAACAGAATCTTTCATTCACAAAATCTGTCACTTCTAGTCATAATGATTGATCTCGAAATACAAAATCCCTGTAGAGTCCGCACCTGTAGGCAGTCTGCACCGCTTCAAATACAACTTTGAAACATGTATAGTCTGCAGACTGTAGTCCGAAAACTACGGCTAATTGTTTTTGTCCTGGTTTTTTTTATATAATAGGCTAATTCTGAGGCCCATTATGTATTTATAAAAACAATGAACCGAACAATAAAGGAACGTACACAAATTAAAGTGTTCGACAGGTCGAATGACTCGCTAAACCGTCACTCGTATTCTAAAGTTACGGGGCACTATTGACCAATTAATTTTATCTTTTTTTTTCTACCACTTGCGCTCTCAAGCCACTTACGTTTTCCCACCTGCTGCGTTTAATATATTTTCAGTGTTAATGTATGATCTTCCCTTTTTTTGTCATCATCAAAACACCAATCAAAAACTAGCACTTTAGTCAGTGACATGTTAACATTTCCGGAAAAGCACCTTCCACCGCTTTCCACGTAAGCAAAGAAAACACTGGAAAGGAGGAGACCTCCTCTTCAGCAGTCCGCTCGGATAAAGTTGAAAGAGGTGGGAAGAGTTTTCCCTGAAGTTGCAGTCTATTGCTGACTATGGGTGAATAAGCCACGTGTTTGCTTTTTTTCTCCAAGACTCGATTCTTTTTTTGCTGAGTAAGAATTATGTGCGCACTTTTTATATATTCTGTCCTTTTATCATAAACAAGGCCCAAAATCGCTGTTTCTTTCCGGAAACTTCTGCCGGCTGTAGCAGAAATGAGAACTGAAATGATATAATTAAACATACGGTCGAAGACTTGCATCACATACATCAGTCATTGACTGTGCACTCTTTTGTTTACGGGTAGTAACAACGTTGTACCCATCGTTCACTGTTGCCTTGTTTTCACCAGTACTTCCTTTTGTCGCTGCTCCTCTTTGTGATTTTCCTTGCCCTGGGGGAACAGTAAGCAAATAAATAAATCCCACCACTGTCCGAAGTACCTAAGTTGGAACCCGGAAAGGCGCGTCGCTCTCTCCCTCCTAATAAAAAAAAGCGAACAGGTTCATATCGACCGACACTTTAGCTGCACTCTGACGTACTTCTCGACATCGGCACCATTGTTTTTGCGATTATTTGTTGGCAGAAGCCCTGCGTCGTGTCTGTTCGAAACTCCTTCCAACAAGAGTCACTTTAAGTGGGGCTTGTTAGCACGTTCCCACGACATCGAGGTCATCGATTTGTGGAAGTCGAGCTTCGATACTTATATAATTGGAGCAGGCGCCTGTGAAGAAATATTATTCCCTTGAAACATATTTCGTCGTAAGGCAATATATGTGTACCTTATTGTAAACTTCATCAAAAGTGTTCTAAATTTCAGTTACAGCTTCCTTCTCATTGATTGTCGGGTGGTCGGAATGTACGATATCTTAGCGAAATGAAAAATGTTCTTGCTTTTATCGTTCCGAAACATTGCCACTCCCGGCCTTCAAAACTTTATACCTAATTAACAAAGCTCCTAATACATTGCCTTGTAACCGGATCTAAAACAAATTGCAGCACATGGTGATCAAAGCATGCAGCGAGAGCTGAGTGCAGATATTTCTATGAACTGCAACGTCCGGTAGTAATATGATCCCTTTGCATTGATCCCAGCCTGAAATGGTACATTTCAGGCTGGAAAGAAACAACGCTAGATGCTTCCGAATGAAATTCGAACGACATTTAGAAACAAAAAACTGGCGGTGTATATCTAAAAAATGAAATACTAAATCAATCATTGTACACGGCTTATCGTGTCATCGTGTAGGCCTGAAAGAGGTATTCATTGCCCCTATTTCTTTTTTGCTAACATTGGGCCTAACGCTTCCTGGTAAAACAAATGCCCGCGAGGGAAGAGCCTAGCTTAGATTAATATAACCGAGACATGACGATCCACACTATTGGTGACTCCAGCGAAATCGACCGCACCTAGCGGCTAGTACAGAAAGCTGTGGCGGCAGGTTCGCTCTCCAGCATTCTCAAGCGTATCAGATATTCGCAGCGCCTGGCGGTCTGAAGAACAAGGCCTGAAAATGGAGCACAAAACACGTCGTCAAAATCGCCGATAGTGTGGGACTGATAAACTACTATTTTATCGCAGAATCTGTTTTATGGGTCATTTTCTTTCAAGACAAGCCTCATGAACCCGCGACACTCTGGGAGTGTCGCACAATATAGTTTCCCCGTTGAATTTAGGAAGGAACTTGACGTCAAGAGGGAGTGAAAGAGGAGGGAAAGGGGAGTACGGAGGAGGGTGAGGGGACGGATTGGGACAGGGAAGGAGAAGGAAGGGAGGAGAGAGAAATGAGAAGAGGAAAGATATATAAATGGCAAAAGTATAAGTTAAATAAAAATATAAAGAGGTATGAAATTAAATAAAAATTAAATAAAAGTAATATAAATAAATCAAACAAACAAGACACATGTGCGTGTGGTTTGGGCGGAACATATCCCATGTTCCTTGCACTGGTTTTTGTCAGGCTGATCGAGCTTGTGTAATTCCTTTTAGGCCATAAACAATGATCAGTACCATTCTACTTGATGAATCATCATGTCGTTGAAATATCTAGGTAATGTTCACCTTGTTTTTTTGTTACCTGTAATCACCGGGCAGTCGGAATGCGTAAGCCGTGCTGTCACTAAGGTTTATGGGCGGCGATTAACTCCAAACGTGGTGGACAACTGACACAAATTTCGCCGCGAATGCAATTTTCTGAAAGTACCGGCCGCGCTTTACATCGATGCTCTCAAGTACATCACATGCTGCGCATGCGCGAAAGCTTCCGCTGACGGCCTTTGAACGGTGCGACGTGTGCGAGAGGCTGCCGCACAGTCATTCGCGCGTATTCCCTCGCATGGTACCGTTCGTGCCACTTGTGGTCTTTTCGTCTGTTTTCAAATTCGGTAAAGGTCCGAGAGAGCGCGGAAATCACTCTAAGAAGGCGCCCATAACCGTCAATCAGTTTTGTGGCCGCATGAATCGTTCTACTAAAGCAGAGGGACAAGACGCAGAAAAACAACGCAGGAGTAGGGCCATTAACGGGAGCGCATCCCTTCGCCAAGCGCCGCAGGCAATTTCAAGTTTGAACCGTCTTTGTTGACGGTCCGAAAGAGACGAGGATTATGTAAACAAACGCGAAGCTCTCACGACGTCTCTCTGCGGCCATCCATCTTCATCATGGTTTTCTTATCGCGATAAGTGTCGTCAGGTGGACAGATAATCCAGCGCGCTGAGCCGAAATAAAAGTGTTCCGAGACGCAGACGGAAGTCATCCTTCAGCGTCTTGATCGCACGCTTGGATGATGCGATGATGGTCAAGACGTGCGGTGAAAGACAACAGCTTTGATGTTAGGCGCCTTTTATGGTACAGTGCTGCTCCTGCTTCCACCCTGCAATTGTCAAAAGACTGCAAAAACAACCAAAAAAAAACTGGAACTACGCCATTTTTTGTTGTTGTTTTCAGGAAGGTCGTAAAAAAATGAACTAGCGCTACCGCATTCCTATCAAGACGGGGACGAGAGACGTGACAATCGCAGAAGGGCAACACTGCCCAGAATAATAAAAGTCTTTGAAGGGCTACTTTTATAGGCGCCTAACGTCATCTCACTGGAATGGCGCCATTTCTGCTATTAGGACCGAGCACGACAAAGACCGCCTAGAATAATCAAGGCCCGTGTTTTAGAAGTTTAACGTCATCATATTTAGATCGAGCGAAGGCACAGATTAGATCCAAGTGACGAGTCAGCGTTAGGCTGCACCTCGCGTTCAGTCAACGCATCGAAGGACGCTCGGTATTCAGCTCGTATACAGTTTTCGAGTAGGCGCCATTCTACTGTGATGACGTTCCATAGAGGGAGAGGTAGATTGTACGAAGGCCTCGATTATTCAAGGTGGTGTTGGCCTGACGCCCAGCGTCCTCTTGACGCGTGGACTAGACACAAGGTCCAGCCGAAAGCTGACTCAGCAGTCGCGTTCAACCCGCGTCTGCGCTCAATCTCACTGCGATAAGGTCGCAATTATTGTGCATTGGTCTCGATTGTTCTAGGCGGCGTTGCAGGGGTGGTCATTCAATTTCAAGGTTGGTTGGGATTGGCGGCATTCTGTGGCGCACGTCATCGGTCATGGCCAAGGACGTACGCAGACTCTCACGCTCACCTTCCTCACTGTGATAAAGAAAAGCGGCTGAAAATCCATAATTTCCGCAGAATAAAATTGACGTGCACGTAATAAAAAGTTAGCACGTGTGTCTGTGCAGACAATGCTTTATCGGCATGGCCAAGCACCCCCGCATACTCTCTACCCGGATAGAATTACTCCAAGTGGCCAATATTGCTAAGCGGGGTTGTTGCAGCCAGATATGTAGTATACTGGAAACCTGTGCGGAAAAATACTACGCTTTTTTTTTTTTTTTCAGCTTGCCCGAAATTAATTTTTATAAAATCACACGTTACCAAGTTCAGTGCAATGCGGCCGTCTCGCGATTATGAACAAGGGCAGTGCAGCAACGCTTTTTCGCGGCGGTTCCTACTGTTTACGTGTGTCGGGGAGCTCAATGAAGATAATAATATATTAAGCACAATATTTTCGACATCGTGGGAGATCATTTTTCCCTCGTAAGCTGCGTCACGAGACTAGGCTACGCCGTCGACAATACGCTGAAGCGTCCGCTCTTAGCCGATCAGGGCAAACATTACCGCAAGGCCAGCTGTATATTGTTTTGCTTTGTTTTTTTTTTTTTTGGGGGGGGGGGGGGGGGGGGAGGAGGGGCGGAGGACATTCATTTCGCTGGCATCTTGAGATTCATCCCTGCCACAGAGTCGGTGCTTGTCATGTATGTTTTTACTGGGTAGGTGTGTTCTCCGGAGATGCTCGAAGAGGAATATATGGCTGTTATGGTGTGTTCTCCGTGGCTCAATGCCTGTAGGCTCAATGCGCCATCCAGCCTCCTATAGTAGAGATCAGTGTTAAAATCTCTTAAAAATCTCGAGCGACGAGAGAAGACTAAAGAACACTAGAGAGAAATGGAGAACACACTGGCACGGCTGGCGCCATCTATGCGGTGACCATGGAACTCCATTTTACTGGAGCGAACGTTTTGCGCTATTTGCGAGATCAATTTACGTGCTATTTAGGATAAATGGTCGTTTATGACATTTACAATAGTTTTGTAACCAAAAGAGAAAGAATG
Source organism: Ixodes persulcatus (assembly GCA_013358835.2). Lineage (NCBI taxonomy): Eukaryota > Metazoa > Arthropoda > Arachnida > Ixodida > Ixodidae > Ixodes > Ixodes persulcatus. The sequence continues at coordinate 1,293,669 of JABSTQ010010261.1, forward strand.
ATGCGCGAAAAAGAAAACCAAATATACGGGAACGCCAAGTGTTCAACGGCGACCCGATAGGTGGCGCCAGTCTGTTTTGTCGTCGAAAGAAATTTTTGGGAAGTTTCAAGGCACACGGTTGTAAGATGTCGCAATAATGTAAAGTCAACAGGGCGATTCCGCCACTCTGAGTGACGTTGTCATGGACGTCTCATCGCCTGGTTTAAAGGAGCACTGATGTCGATTCTGAGATCGTCCTTTTGTGGTAACAACTCAATCTAAACGCTCTAAGCATCCCAAAAAACCCGAAATCACAATCGTGCATAGCTTAACTCCTCGTTAAATGCGTGTTCAAATATCGCGGCATGCCCTTTTCGGGAAGAATTTTCTTCCCAGTGAACTAGTCGACGAATGGCGCTTGTCGGCGGGTTGTCGCCCACGCAGAAAAAGAGGAGTCTTATCCGAATGTGTACCTGACAGCTCTCTTCAAAACGAGTTATAATAAAATGATTCGCAATCTGCGCGCACTGTAGGGCTTTCATTGGTCCACACAATGTAGTCCGTGAGAAAAAAGAGTCCACATGTTTTTCTGTTGCCCTGAGATGAATATGTGGTTTTGTGAATAGCTAGTTGGTATATGTGGCAACTAACACATTTTAAACAATATAAGATAAAAAACGACCTTTTTCAAAAAAAAAAAAAAAAAAGTGAAAGCCATTTACAACTCCCTGTAACGCCGAATTGGAGCGCAGCTCTTGTGGAGGAAGAGGGAAGGGTACTGAGGGGAGGGTATACCCCTCCTCCTCCTCCTCCTTCTCCTCCTCCTTCCCTCATTCTTCAATCTCCTCCGGTGGGGGGGGGGGGGGGTCACGTGACCTTGGGGGGAGGGGGGTCACGTGACCTCGGGGGGTCACGGAATCTCCGGGGGGGAGATTGCGTGACCCCCCGAGGTCACGTGACACCCTTCCCCCCCGAGGGTCACGTGACCCCGGTGGGAAGGGGGGGGGGGGGCTCGCGCAGTGCATTATGGGACATTTCCCATAATGCACCGCGCGGTTACGCCGACGCCGACGCCGCTGAAGCCGGAAACGGGCGCCTAAGTGCTGCGCTCTAAAATGACTTCAGTGCCCCTTTAAGGGGAGAGACAGAAAGGGGGGAGGGGGCCAGCGTAACGCAGGCTGTGTAACGTTGATGAAAACGCGATGATCAGATTGTCGAAATCGCCCCCTTGACTTACTCTACAAGCTTTTCCGGATAGGCTCGCCCGGTCCGGGACAAAAAAAAAAATCCTTTATTTTCGGGGCAGTTTTTCTTTGGGCTGGTGAGGCAGTAAGATATCCGAGCCGGTCCTGCCTCTCTCCAAGAAGACAGTCGCCGGATACGTGCTCTGCGTTTAATGTTACCCAGCTGCTTTTTCCGTCGGGTTGTGTGACTGTCGCCTCTTTAGTTTAAGGCATAAGAGCTGAAATAATCTCACTGAACTTGAGACCCCACTGTGAATACTCCTATTTATAACGCCGGAATATTTAAATATTTTGTTTATTGAACTCATAATTCAGAAACCTTGCTGCGAAAGTCTCAGGGTATTCAAGTGTAAACACCTCACTTCTATATATACTATCCGCCATAATATAGACTATGGCCTTACAGTCTATAATCATTGCAAGGGTGAGAACGACAAGGTTTTCGCGTACTCCAGCGCCGAGCTTCCAACCATCGACGATGATCTCGTGTCTCGCGAACCTCGAGCCTGCATGCCTAGCTAAAGCATTGCGAAAGGCCACGAGGACGTGCTGGAAGCCGGGCATTCGAAACAGACACTTCGTCGTTCTCACCATGGCGAGCTTAACTTCCTGATGAGCCAGTGGGGCCGTGATAGAACCCAATCAGACATGCACACTTTGGGACTGCAAAACACAACAAGCCACAGAATCTTATCTGGTAAAAGCCACACCGAGAACGTGCTTTCGAATACGGCCAGTGCGAAGTTCTCTTGTGGGAAATTCTCCTTTCGCTTCTGAAGATAGGAGAAAAAAAAAAAAAAGCTGCCATGATTGTATTGAGTCACCGAAAGCTGGAAATATGAGTCTGGATATTGTGCTTCCAAATATTGGAGCAAAAATCCAGTGAATAGGATTAAAGAAAGTTCTTTCTCTTTACACATAATGTGCACGAAGATAGGAGTACACAGAGAAAAAATATTCCGAAAAAGTGTAAAGGGAAAATGTAACGCGGATGTGTAGCGGGAGAGCGTATCACGCTAAATGCATCGTACATACACGCCGGAATTTTTAGCGGAAAGAGAACTGGAATATTATTAGAAGTAGTACAGGGTTTCCCGCTAAATACAGTAGGTAAAGGATTGCCCTTAAATATAGCAGGGCGTGAGACCGTTAAATTTAGTAAAGTTTATCGTCATTCTAGGGTTGAAAAGACCTATAAATAAACATTCAGCGCAGCTCAAAACGCGATGCACATTCTGTGCCTCACAGCTCTATACATACGTAGGCTTGATATGCGTTCCATGCTTGACTTGTACAGGGACACTGTTCATAGGAACGAAAAGGTGGAGCAAGCTTTACCGACAGCGTTATTTGTTTATGGTCAGATTACTGTTAACAAAGTTATTTTGCTACTCCACTTTTTTTAAATCGGGTTACCGAAATAAAGTGGAAATATTATCGACCTGTGTCATTATTATGCACGTTGTCGAAAGTGTTTAGAAATATAAAACACAATGGCTCTGCTATACTTCGACGTTGAGTACACCGACCGCAGGGTAGCGAAGAGCGCGCGCCTTTCATTGGCTAGCAAGCAGTACCTCGATATCTGCGACCAATCAGCATTTGTGTGCGCTGCACTACGCCGCATTTGCTACGCTCGACGTCGGAGAACGGTTCTTTGAAAGGTGGTTCGGTGGAGACTCATTTGTGTTCTTTTCTGCGTGAGGTTGGGCCCACTGTTTATAGCCGAGAGCAAGCAGACGTGGTCTACTTTGACAGGGCAAAGCCATTTGATAAAGCGTGTCACCGGCTTCTGTTGGCCAAATTAAATATGTATGGTTTATGTCCCAGGAATGTCAAGCTTTTGGAGGGTTACTTATATAAACCCGAGAACTTGGTACTTTTGTCTAGTTGCTTTTCTAATATTTTCTTGGCTTCGTTGGGCGTCTCACGGGGAAGCAATGTTGGCCCTCTTTTGTGTTCAGCTTTTATAAATGGCCATACTTTGCGCTTAAAATACTAAAAAATGCTGGTATTTGCCGACGACGTAAAATTGTATCGGCTGAAAATCCTGTGGAGGATTGTATTTGTATTTAACGTGATATATGATATATTCCTTTGTGGTGCTCGTCGAACGATCATGTATGAAACAAGTCGAAAACAAAAGTTATTTCTCTCTGCAGAAAACGCAACGTTTTGCAATTCCGATATGTTTTAGAAAGCACTGTTATCAGCCGTGGGTATTTTATTATGTTAATTGCCATATAACAAATATTGTCAACACGTCTCTAGGTGGTCTTGGCGGCATAACGGATACATCGATCAATTTTAAAAAAAATACACGATGCTTTTTTAATGTTATTTTACTCTCATGTGCGAAGACGCCTTGAGTTTTCTTCACTTACATGAAACAGTATTGGAGAGACGAATTAATCCAGTATTGGGCAAGTCCAAAGAAAATTTATAAGTGCCTCCTTTGATCGCTACTTATACTTAAAGTCCAAGGTGTTTCATGACCATGAAAGTGTACGTGAAATGATTGGCTTGCACTTCTGCTTAATGGAAGGATGATGCGTGATTTCATGTTTTTGCATAAGCCTGTATATGGTGTTCCTTGGTCATGTACGCTTATTTTATTTTATCGTTCTGTTTTATACATCACTTATCTCATTCCCGCCTGCAACAGGGTTTAGTCAATTAGAATTGAACCTAAATAAAATTGATATTAATATGTTTTGATGCGAACAAACATATAGAAAGTGCATTGACGTCTTCTTTTCATTGTTTTCATGTCAACATTAGTTCTTGTGATTTTAATTCATATTATTTTGACGTAGTGCACCACTAATACGGCGTATAGCTTGTTGTGTGGCACTGAAAATAAAGCAAATAAATGAAAGACTAGCCTGTCTTCTAGGGCCTAAATAATAGAACAGCCTGCGGTGACGTGGTCAAAGTTTTCAATGTAATTTTTGTTGAATAACCTAGGTAAAATTTACGTTGTCGGCGGCTTTACTTGGCAGAGCAGTACAAATATGTTTGCGGGAGTGGAGCTCGAACAGCTATAATAATACTTTCCTCACACGATCTCACCAGCCAAGACAAAAAGGAAGTTTGTCGCGTTTTGAGAAATTCGGTGAAAGGTATGCTTTATTAAACAGCACTAAAATGTCGAAAAGACGTTGAACGTTTAGGGAGTTTCCGAGAAACTAGAACCTTGTTTTTTGGCCCATTTAATAAACTATGCACCAATTAAAGCTCAAACTTCGTGAGAATGTGACGCTGGTGGTTGGGATAGAAGGAGAAAGTTTGAGGACATGACGTTACCTTAATAAAAAAATCATTGAGAAAAACAAAATTTATTTATGAGCAGATATCCCCCTAAGCCTAATATCGTTAAAACAAGAGATAATACTGTGGGTGCATGTAGAATCTATTTCATAAAAAAATGAACTTATTAGCAAGAAAGAGGATATTGTCCTCTTTCTTGCTGACAAGTTTTTGTTTAACTGAAATAGCTACCACAGGCGCCCACGGCGTCATTTCTTGTTTTGACGGTATTAGGCTTCGCTGGACGTCGGCTAATAGATAAATGTTGTTCTTCTCAATTATCTTTTGACCCAAGTGACGTCATGTTCGCAAACTTTCGCATTCTATCCCAACCACCAGCGTCTCATTCTCATGAAGTTTCAGCTTTATGCGGTGCATAGTTTATTTACCCGAGCCGGAAAACACGGTTCGTGTCTCTCGGGAACTCCCTGTATATCGATTGCTTCAGTAACCACAGGCCGAGAGGACGTCTAAAGTTGAGGTGTTACGTCCCATCGACCTAAAAGGTAATGCTGAGAGCTGGTTCAGAGATGCTGGTTTCAAGTGCGACCTACTGCATTACTGTTTACGACAGATTTCAACGAGATGCTACCACGCTTTACCATGGTAACGTTCGTTATACGTGGTCGCAGGTGATCTCAAAGGAGTCCGTCACACTCAAAACGCAGATATCTGAACAAACCAAGAAAGTTCATTCAGCGTTGACATATCATCTCATGTAACGTCCCTAAAACTTCAATGGTCACTAAGAGCTACAGAAACGAAAGGGTGTGGCTCATTATATGTTAACTCTCCTTGCTTTGTCATTCGTTCTTGGGCATTCTTATTGGCTAATGCAGCAATCTAACCGCTTCCGGAACGACAGCAAGATGCTCAGAACTTGCCACACCCTGCGTATGCTATGTGTTCAGTGACGATACGAATAGGTCCGAATTATAGGTGAAGTCTCTCGACGCCATTTCGGCAATGTTTTATAAATGCACGAATATTACATCACGTAGTAAAAAAAAACGTACAACTTCAAATTAATGATTTCTTGTTACGTTTGGTCCCAAGTCAGCGCATATTTGACATACATAAGACGTCTATACTATCTGGTATTTCGACTGTTTTGGTTACATTTAAACCCACTTACGCTTTACAAGCAACACATTCTACAAATGACATCAAACGCAGCTACGATGGGGCACGCACCACCCATAAATAACCGCCTCAGTGGGACAGCTTCGTTCATATCGAATGACCGACACTTAAGGGTGATCTTTTTGCCGGTGACCACATCACTCATAATCACTATAAAAACAATAACTATATTTTCATGCCGCATTGTAAAACACATTAAGCTATACTTCTACGAGAGTATGGGTGTCATAACTCTATCCGAAGCGTTATCGTAAAGGATGCAAACGAAAAACATTTCATAGAACACGACTTTCTTTCTTTCGTGTTGAAAAAAATTGTGTGTAATTTGCTTCGCTATTATATCTCAATATTTGTGGCAGCAAACATGTGGGTTAAAGAATAACATAAATTATATTTCGCTCGCACTGAAAGATATAACAACTTTTGCATAAATTCCAGCAGATCTCCCCGCTTTTATCTTATTTGCACCACTTTTTTTTTTTTACAAACAAAATGTTTTAATATAAAACCAAGGGACATCACGGATTTTGCATTTTCTAGAGGAGATTAGCCATGCATAATATTTGAAGCCACGTATTGCTGTTCCATTGCCTAGACAGGCCGCACTTAGCTTTGTATTTATCTATATCTGAATTTAAAAAAAAGCTGGTTCGTGGTAACAGCTGCTGCCTAGTTTTCTATCTCAGAAGTATATGCATAATCTTCAATAAAAGAACGTGTTTCCTCCGGATATGAAAGAAATGAGCTTCGTCGGAAGTGTACAATGCCATTTATAAATGTTGTAAAGAAGAGTGTACCAAGCCTCCAGTTACGCTCTCTATGGTGAACTCTATAGTTAGTGGCGGCTTAAGAACCGCAGAACATGGCAAGCCTGAAGCCTATCATTATCGCCCAGCAGCCAATGCGATTGCTGAATTAGCCCTATAAGAACACCGGAGCACCAATCACAGAGCAAGAAGCGGGAACAGAAGCCACGCCTTGCGTTTCTGAAACTCTCAGTGACCATAGCTTCAGTTTTGTTTTGTTGTTGAATGAGAATTACTTATTATTATGCTAACAAACTTTGCACAACATATTGAGAGCGTAATGTTTAACGAAGTTTTACATCGCCGTTCAAATAATGGGACAAATTGTCTTGTTATACCACTTGTCCTCGTCCTTTTTATTTATTTTTTCATTTTCTTATGGTTGAGATAATGCGTGTATCCAAGTAAACCTCGAGCAAACGGCGAAAATTGTTCATGAGATTATTTAGATACTTTATGAAATTATTATCGATGATGTCGGAACTTTTTACCTGGACGTGAACTTTCATAAAACCTCCGTCTGAGACCTTGAAGCTGACGACGCGTCTCTGACCTTATATTAACGTCGTCAAAACTTCAATTGCCGCCTGGGTCGAACGAAGAAAAGTTTTCAAAGTTATTTATATAGTTAAAACTTTAATCCTCGCGTCAAGGTCCTAGTCCAAAGTTTACTTGAGCCAATCTGTTCTTTGTATGCTGCGAACATGGTTTCGCACTCTATAAGTTTCCTGCCCGGAATTGTGACCATAGAAAGAATGCACGCCTTTTCACCGCGATAATATATTATTTGATATAAAATAAATATTCAACCCGTCTTCCGTTAAGATATACAAATTAGATGTGTAAATTTATGGAGATTCCGGCTTAAATTACCTTTCAGAGGTAAAAGGCATATTGTGGCTGCACTATTTTGTTTCTCTAATGTACTCTTCATTTGAATAAAATTCGCTTTTTTGTGGATTATGAATATTTCTACTATGTAGATATATTAATTTACGTACTATGCCAGAGTGTACGTGGGTGTGTTTTTGTCTGCTTTTTGCATTTAAAGTGCTTAAAATTTGCTACATCTACGTGTAGAAAACGGAAGTTCTGTTTATTATATAATAGTTTCGTACATGAGTGCATTCTTTTTATTTACTTTCTCTCTCTATCTCTCGCTCTCTCTCTTTTTATTTAAATAAAAGTAGTTTCCCGCGATTTTGTATTATGTGATAAGTTGCTTTAAGAGGCAGCGTATCAATCCATCTTCGTATCTTTCGCCCTTCATCCGTGTTTTTCCTGTGTGGTATACCCTGCCATGGCATTAAATTAAACTGCGTGACTCGAATTAACTAGTTCGGAAAGTCGCGACATAAGGTGAACACAAGCTGCGAATCATATGGACCACAAATTCTTGACATGTTTAACCTAGGTACAAGATATGTTTGTTCTAAAGTACCCTATTGACCCAAGCCAGAGTATCCAATGAAAGTATATAAAACAATTAGTATACAAGTAAACTAAATAACTTCAAAGGATGCAAGAAGCAGCGAAAAGTTGACTCGCGGTTTACAAATGTACCGGATGTTCGAGCGAAAAGAGAAAAACGTTTTCGTTCCTTCCCCCCCCCCTCCCCCCGCCCCCTCTCCGAAAAAGAAAAAAATCAGAATAGCCGAAATTTTTATATATGTCTCAATGCAGCGTTAGCGGTTGGGACAAGATGCTAAAGCTTCACTGCTTGCCATAATCTGATTTCATATTATAAACATGTTTTAATTCGCACAATGTTGATAAGTTTTTCTAACCTATCGGAAAAACATAAGTTGACGAACTCTGGCATCTGATCCGACCTGCTAACTCTACATTTGAATGGACATTGGGAGTTTCGCAATGTTGTTTCATGTGAGAAAGAAAAACACTTCTCTTTTTTTTCTTAAACAACTTGTACAACGCACGAAAATGTTAGCGCAAACAAGCGATCGATGTTTTTTGTTGTTTTTTTTTTTTACGCATAGGTTTTAGAATTTTAGAACATGGATTTCAATTTGCAGACTTGAGCTTCGTTATTCATTCTCCTTTGTTCCCCTTCCCCGCCATAAGGGCTTAGATCTTCGTGTTTCTGCGACCCTTTTAACATTGATAAGACTATTTAAGATATGGTCTAATTCCCTCATCAATCTCGAATTGCAGGCTAAACAGATTTGAGCGGGAATTAGACTGTGATAATGTGCAGTCCAAGAAGAAATCACCCTATTGCCGAAACGCAGAGCAGATTGTCGGTTGAAGTGAGTCTGCATCTTTCAGTGTCTTGCAGTGCGTAAATGTTTCTTTATTGAAGTGATTAGGAACTGTTGCGAAAATTCCGTTCATATTTTGTGTCGACGTTCATGAAGTCTTGTATCATATTTTCAAGCCAATTCATATAATTATCTGAACTAACTGTCCGCTTCCCGTGGACGTGCCTCCCGCGACCAACCGACGACTTTTGTGGCAGCATTCCATTGGCCAGCACCGCGCTTGACCTCGGCGTTGGGCAATCGCAGCTCAGCGCTGGGCAGTCGCGGTAGTCGGCTTTCTCGTGGGGAATTTCTCGCTGACTACTCAACTTAGAACTCCTGGAAGTTTTGGCAGCACGATCCGAACCAGGAGCCAGATGCCAGGTCTCAGGAGAACGAAACTAGCTTTCGTGAAAAAGCCCTAGCGTTGCCAAGAATTGTACCTTGGTCCCGTCTTGGGAGGGGGGGGGGGGGGGAGGGGGGGGGCGGTAAAGACTGGAGCAGAACGCGGGAAATCCTGAGTTTTCACGTAGGTGGTACCGAGAGACAAAATGAGGAAGAGAGCGACAGAAGAGCCCCAAAAGAAAGCAGACGAATGGTCCGGCTCGTTCGTCTTGCCGCGACAAGTTGAAGGTGCACGAGCGCATACGACGCGTGATTCCTGCGTTTTCATGCTAAGTAAGCGAGAAACTAACTAGCTACAGGCCTTACGGCTGGTTTTTTGCTGCCTCTTTTATACATTAAGGCGTCGCCAGCGATATGGGCCCATCGGGACCACCAGTTGGTTCTACACATACATGTACATAACGCGTTACAAGTAACGAGTTACTTGTACCTAGTTACTATTTTCGGTAACGAGTAACGTATTTAGTTACTTTTTTAGAAAAGGAACGAGTAACGGTATTTAGTTACTTTGAAGGCCAAGTAACGAGTAACGGTATCTCGTTACTTTTGAGGAGTAACGTGTACAACACCGCTTAAACGGCTTTGTTTTTATTCTAACCTGAGTATGCGTCTATTGTGACAAAGGCAGATGGGCAACCCGAAAAACAACTAACCAGTATGACAGTACAGCAACGTATATCGCTGAACACGTCAGTCGAACGGTTCGACTGACGTGTCCAGCGATAAACGTTGCTGTACTAAACTCTCCAGCTGGGAATGTCCTTCGCCCAGCGAGCACAATCAGGTTCGTTGGTTGAACCTTCTAGAAACAGGTACGGACCGCATGTAAACCCGGAAGTTGCAAACACGGGAAGGCACATAACCCATTACCCGCTGTCCTCTATGAAGGCGCAGTTCTCGAAGATTCACCAGCTCTTCCTGAAGCACAACACTGCCGTTCCTTCGAGCGCGTCGGTAGAACGACTCTTCAGCATCGCCGGAGATGTATTTTCAAGGAAGCGGGGAAACATAACTGATGAAAACTTCTACAGGCAGCTGCTGCTGAAGGGCAATGACTACTAAAAAGAAAACAATAAACCATGAAACAAAAACAGTTGTGTATTTGGTCGTCAAAGTAAAGTGGAAAGTAACTCGTTACTTTTGAGGTAACTCACGGTATTTAGTTACTTTTTTGGGGTAACGTGTACATGTCTGGTCTACAGATGGTCGCGTCTTGGTCCCGCCGTTCCGAAACGGCCCAAATGCAAGGGACTGATAACCTCTGAATTATTATCTTAGTTTAACGTCTGATGCCTCCCCCCCCCCCCCCCAAAAAAAAAAAAAAAGCATATATATATTATCCTGCAAGCACTTCACTACGACTCTCTCACTTTCAGAAACCGAGCTCGAGAAGACACCATTAACGCAGCCACGTCTTCTGCTATCGTTAATGAGAGGGTAAGAAACGGAGTCCCGCGCATCTTGTTATTGTTCCGCAACCAATGAAACTACGGCATTCGCCGATAAGAACGCAGAAAAGACAATAACAAAGCAGAAAGCTGGAAGAAGCCACTCCCTGCGTTCCTTATGGGCTGTCGGTTAATATCACGGAGTACGCGCACTATCAGCCTAAAACCTCCGGATGTCTTGTCGTAGATATTCTGCGTCATACTTTAGCTTTTATCATCTCTAATTAGCCTTTTTAATGCGAAAGCTTTAACTGTCCCATTGAGTGAAGCCTGCGTTGTTTGTATTAGTCTGTAGCGCTAAATAAAAATATAGTATAAATGAGAAATAAAACACAAAGAAAAGCACAACAACGCAGATGAATCGTCATGAAAGTCGGCGGGGCGCTGAAGGTAGAGCGGACGCGCCTCAGAAATAAAACACAAAGAAAAGAACCGCAGATGGGTCGTCACGGGAGCCGTGGAGCCGATACTTCCCCGCCGCGCCTGCGCAGTGGGGGAGTGTGATGTCACCGCCAGGGTGCCGTGCGAAAAAAGAAGACGTGGCGCGCTCCTTGTAGGAATGCGCTGCGTGTAGGAATGCTTTCGCATTCCTACTCGTAAGCAGTTTTAAGTGCCTTTAGCGTACGCTATACTTTTTCCTAATTGAATTGCTAGTATACAATAACACTTCACCTTTCTTTAACTACCACATTTCATTTCACACGGATGTCGTTTGCAGATTAGGAATGTGTTCGAAGCAAACGCAATCGTAATTTATAAGGTGTCAGCTTCGCACAACGGGTGCTTCAGCATTGCTCTCGTTTCGCGCCGCTGTCAACACGGCGGTGATGCGTTGTGCGGCGTGCCGGATGCCAGAGTCGGCGCCTCATTGGTCCAGTTGCCACGTAAGATCTGATCGAGAAGCGGTCGTCTCCAGTACGCGCTCGTGGCCTTCGATCGTGCTGTGCATGCGTGCCCGCCCGAGTATCATCGAACGTACAAAGCTCGCCCTAGGAAAATGCTTACACCGGCATTTTATAATGCAACATACTACCGTATTTTCCGGATCTGCGAACTACACGTGTTCAAGTGATGACATTTCGCGCGATTCATTATTAGCGGCGAGATGTTTTGGTGGCGCCCTCCTGTGGTTCCCCGTTGTGACGTCATTACCTTGTAAACAACAAGTTCGATGGTGTTTGTTATTAGCATGGTGGAAGCTTGAAATCATTGCGCTCTCAAAGGAACACTGCCAACACCGTCAAAATTAAAGTTCTTTCATTCCTCTTATTTCCGTCGATGATAAATCCCCTTTCCGACGTTATAGTCAGCGTTCGGCCAATCATGGAAGGCCGACCACAGCGACGCTTTCGGTCGCGCACGGGGCTAATATCTACGGGTGTGGACTACACATGGATTTGTTTTCGTGTTTTACAATATCGTTCGTTATGTCGAGATGTTACGTATTTTGCGAATGGCAGATTGGTTATAATTATTTCATTATGATACAAGTTCGCTTATACACTAAAGGTTTGCTGTGTAGAAAGACGTTTTACTTGCGGACTATGCACCGGGTACAGACCATCAAAGGGAAAACTACATAATTTTGATCAAATATTTGCCTTTGCAGAGTGTACACCGGGTGTGAACTATAGTCCAAACAATACGACGTATTTTACAAGGCAGGTCGTCGTCTTCAATATGAGAACTTCCAGCAGTCATTATGACCAGATGCTCCAGACTCAAAGCGCTCCAGTTCGCGGAGCGCTTTGATTGGACTTCACCAATCGGCGCTCTCCGGGAACTTTCAACTACAACTTTGTGCCTGACTAGCCTTGAGCTTCTGCCCTGAAGACAGATGGAGAGTGAAAAATAATCAAGGGACATCTTAAGCGCTTGATTTGTCTAGCCGCCGATTGCACACGCAAAGAAAGCAAACGCCTTGGCGTTACTCATTTGGCGCCGCTTGATTTACCCCGTTCTTCGTTTTGTCGGCTGCGCTCTTGAATCTGGATATAGTAATTGTCAGTTGAAAAAAGACAAAGTAAATTGGCGAGAAGTCAGGAAAAAGAACATTATGGTTAAATCGCTGCTGTCGCTCTGTTGATTCTCGGAGAAATGCGTTAAAATTTATTTCAGGGGTTCCGACTCATCGAGGGATGGAAACTCCAACCTCGCAACTGTCCGCGTGCCGTTGCCTTTGGAGAGCCTGTCTTTTCTACCGGGCGTCGACGGTTTCGGACGCAGCCACCATGGCTTCCCTCCATCGCCGTAAACTGTCCCCCTACCCTTGCCTTCAAAGAGACAATCTTTCCTCCCAGGTGTCGGCGGTTTGGCAATAACAGTGTTGTCGCTGCGCCTCGGTTTTACATTGTTTCGTAAGTTGTGCATACTGGGGAAACGAAGCATATGTGCCTACGCCCCGTGGCCACCGTAGGAGGAGCGCGCGTCAACAGCGGCGCGCCATTGGAAGGGTGCAAGAAACTCCCGCTTATATAAGAGGAAAAGTGGACGCAACGAGATAACGAACGGAACGATAGAGCACGACGGGAACCGGCCCGTGGCCTCACGAAACCATGTCCAGTGTACGGTCCAGCCTAGTCCAGTCCAAACCAAAGACGGTTGCATGCACGAGGGAAATAAATGCTAACGCATTTAGAACAGAAAAATGAAAAAAAAAAGTGCTTAGTTCCAAATAATGTTTTTTGTGAACAATGTTGCAAACTCAGCGGTTTATGGGACAAACCAAAGTTGTGCGCCTGGCACATCCCAGCAAAGGACTGAGGATCTATTTCGACCACCTGCGGATCGTTTGACCTGCAATCGAAATCTCGAATAAACGGTGCGTTTTTCCGCTAGAAGCATCCATCATACTACAAATACTTCGGCCAGGATTCAAGCCGGCCAACCGAAAATTATGTAGGCCGCACTTCGCCTCGGTCCACCGAGGCGACTGCTTTCTAAAGATTTATTACGTTTGAATCTCCGCCACTCAGCGACCTATTACGGAATCCTTACCAGGAGTCTTTATGACTTCGTTATAATTCAACCCTTATAGCAGTCCGACAAAGGCAAAAAATCGTCCTCTTTTTTACTTGTTGATAGAAAGAGTGAAAGTTTTATTACTTCTGTAATCGGTAACTCTTATCACTTAAATCATCCAGCGGAACTAAGGTGTGTTCAAAAAAGTTATTTTTATTTCAAAAAGAAAAATATATGCAACGTTGCTTGCACCACGTTTTGTTTTAAGAAATGTTGTATACCTTCGTTAATCTCTCCACGCAATCCCCGTCGACATTAAGGCACCAGTCCCATTGTGCACATGTTTTGGTAACGTTCCTGAGTTACCAGTCAATACATTTTTGGCATACATTGGAAACACAATTGGTGCAACGGAAGTATTTTACAACAATTTTCTGGGGAGGAGGTTTCGAAACTTTAGGAAGATGTGTTACAACATCAGAAGTTCTAAAGGATCGATTCTTGAGACTTTTTAATGCACTTCTTCTCCCAAACTGTACGTGACCACAGACAATCTGCTGCTCCAAATATATCATGAACGTCGTGTTTGGTCTTCGTTCATAAAATATATGACCCTTTTTCCGCACCCTTACTTCGGTCATTGAGTTTAGTCTATAAATTTTTCGAATTCGTAGAAATAAATAAACTGCGCAAAGGACGGGGACAGAGGTAGAAACGAGTACGACACACGGAGCGCAGACTTCCAACTGTTTATTTGGCGCAGACACAACAGTATATATAGCAGCAGCAATCAGTTTGCGGCGAAATAAGGTTTAAACATGACCATCCAAAAAAGAAAATTCCTTGTCTGATAGTGAAACAGATTGCATGCTTATGCAGTTGTGACCTTTCTTTTTTTTTTTCAAATTTGCTGATGAGTATTTCATGGTCTACCTGATCTTACAATTGTCGTACGAGGACTTCTTTGAAAGTCCAGTCACTCAAGCACTTTAAATTTTAGGAGGTGTTCGGAAACATAGTGCTGTCTTTCTCAATTCTTTTAAAAGAATTTAAGTTGTTTTTTATACCACAAAAAGTTGTAGAGACGAGAAATCAATATTCGAGTACTCGTGGCGTGATGAAAAGAAAAACAAACAGCATTCACGATTGAGCTCGTGGGATCGTTCATTTCGTACAAGAATTTGTCTTCTGTAAAGCCTACAGAATGCCTCGATAAATTAAATGTTGTTAAAGGAGATGAAGTTCAGGCCCTCTCGATGATTGCCATGCGGTTCAATACTTTTTAAAGTGGAGACGTTTCTGTGCAGGACGCCTCCCGTGAAGGTCGCCCACAAAGCGGCAACTCACGACGAAAATTTGTCGGCAGATGACCCCTTATTTCAACACTTGAGAAGCAAAGTTCTCTCCTTAAACCCGATGATTTACAGCATTGTTTCGACCGCTGAATTCATCGAATAAAAAAGTGCCTTGGTTTTGCTGGTGATTTTATTAAAAAAAATGAAGTTTGCCCCTGCGAGTTGGATATGGCGAATGAAATGTTTTCCGACATTTCCAGAGCAGCTGCTGCATAATAAGTTTTTTTGGTGACCGGATTTCGCGAAACCCGTCGTATTTAAAAATCTTTCGCGATACTTTCTTTTTTTTTTTAATTTACCTATGAAGACATTGATGACAACACACAATGACTACAATTTATATTTCTTTTGAACTTTTAGAAAACTTTCATTTCACTTCTTGAGATATATATTGTTATCATGGCACGACTTTGTTGAATCAAAGCGTTTACTGCTTCAATACAAGAGGAATAAAATAATAAATTATTTAGTTTATGTAATGCAGCGGGAACTGGATTTCAAAGTTATCATTACTTAACTTTCCCCTTTTGATTCATTTCACTTTCCTCCCTAAAAAGGCGCTCAACGGGTGTGCGGACGGCAGTGCGGTACTCAGGCGTAAAAAAACTTCCTTAGAGGTGGGAAAGTCGTTGAGAATGGAGAGCGCTGTCGAGGTTTCAGCCCTCCATCGTTTCGTCTCCATGCCTAGCGGTATGTCCTGGAATGAAGGCCGAAACTCACCCCGAGGTGCTTGCGTAGGTTGTAGGAAAATGGCCTCCCGGCTGCGTATATTTTTTGCAAATTTTACAGCGAACGGTGAAGTTATCGCCACTATATTCGACCGGTCAAAGTGCAGTTCAGAGCCGGCTCACGGTAACACTTGCTGTTCGTCACTCTTGACAGCCTCTCGCTGGAGCGACAACGGTTAATTACCATCCAACTATTTCCCTTCTTTCTTCCGACGTTCTCTCTCCCTTCCTCTTTCTCTTAAGAGCTCTCTTATTCCCCTTTCTCAGCTGACAGGAGAGGGAGATATCGTTGAACAGACGAGTCCATTACAATAATAGGGAGGGGTACGGACGGCTAAACCATTTGGAACTGAACAAAGTGGCGGGGATCGTAGTATAGAACGAGGTAAAAAAAAGGAGTGAACAAAAACAACACGAGGTCGTCTCGGAATGCGTTACGCTTTTCTTTTTAATTTCTTCCAAGCGACGCAGAAACAAAGATTCGACCGTGGATCACGGGCTCACGACCCCTGGGAAAGGGCATGTCGACCAGCAGAAACATCGTCTGTGGCCCCGAGCAGACAGTGTCTACTCCCGGCGATTCGCTTTCGCAAAGAAATCTATCGCCGCAACTGTCGCGGAACCGACGACAGTTGCGGCGTTCTTAAACAGTTTGCCACTTGGTGTCTACGCGTCGCGTGTTTCCGCGAGGTGGCTCTATTGCTTGGCTGAAGAGGTGGAGGTCTTCGATGAGGCTGGAAAGGGGGAAGACTGGGCGAGAGAGCCCCGCACTAAAAGGTTGGAATAAAGCAAATACTAAAAGCACTTTTTTCGCTCGATGAAAATTAAGAAAAAGAAACAGAAGTAGAAAAACGGCTGCCCTCTGCTACGGCCCTTTACTCCAACGAAAAAAGTTTTGGGTTCTTGATTTGTTTTGTCGCGTCTAATGTGGGGTTCAACCTCCTCAATTGATTGAACCCAATGTAGTGTCCACAAAATAAGGTATTTTTTAGCGAAAAGTATCTGTATCTTTGCAGACAATTTTTAGTTAGTTTTACAAAAAAAAGTACTTAAGCTAGCGTTAGAGTTATAAAAAAATATATAGAGTTACAGTTAAAAGTTACAAAAAACGTAACGAGTTACAGTATAGCTATGCAAGCATCGCTATACTATCCAAGAGACGCATGTGCGACTCACGACGCCAGATTGCACGGTTTCAATCTGTATCTGATGAGCACGCTGCTTACATTTTTATACTCAAATAACGCTCTCAATTAATCTTGCTAGATAATATTGTCGTCCAGAATTGTGGTGGTCGGTGATAAGTTTACTTCTAAAGTGAATACATTGTAAAATTGATATAGAATTTACTTTTTGCGCACGTTCATCGATATATTAAACACAGTAGTTAATTTAACTAAATCTGTTTTTTGTGGGTTTTTTTTCGTTTATCGTCTTATTAAAAAAGGTTGTACGAGGTTTGACATTATAGAGACGTACTACGCACCATACAAAGTCAACACTTTTTATGGTGCGTACGAAATTTGACTTTAAAAATTCAAATTTCGTATGTCTTGTAGCAAGACGATAACAAATTCTAAAATGAAGAAGACAGCGGGGTCACACTTTAGACGCACAAATCAAATATTCTTTTTTACTAAGGTTCGGCCTTTGTTCAGGGGATACGGATAAAGGACGAGCATTAGAAACGGGAAGGAATGCTTACACCGCGCCAAAGAAGCTTAACGGAAATGCAAATGATTCTCTTCAGTTACGTAACATCTGATATTCTCCTACCGTATTCTCACATTCTAAATTGTGAAAGATATGTTTGTCGGTATTACATCATGAGCAGAGACTGGTCGGTGGATTCTTTCTTTTTTCAGCTTTTTTTTTTTTTCAACTTGACAATGGAAGAAATTATTTGCTATCTGCTTTGATTTTATAAGCCTCCAAGCGCCACCTTGCGTGATCTTTCTATTTTATTATGCTCTCTGTTTAATTTGACGTATTAAGTTGTGACACTTCGTAAAACGATTAGTCTTTATGCGTATCGATTGCTCAAATCACTAGTGTTTGCCTCATTTGTTTCGTATGGTAGCCCGAGAGGGAAATCTCTCTTCCTCGCAATTTACTGGGAGTGCGAGTTATTGCAATCAGTGTGGGAATTCGGACAGTTTTCACAAGCAATCGTTCGAAGGATCACGCGCTGCTTAGTGGTTCACTGAAGGCTTCAATTTCTTCTGACACTTCTTTACTAGACTCATCCTCCGCCGCTCTTCCTAGTTGACCGTATGACTGGATCAGTGAGTTCAATGGCTAAGAGTTGACCCGTGGATATTTTATAGAGTTAGCTTAATGAACGTAAACTTATCAATTCCGACAACGCACCAAGTCTAATAACGTATCATTGTTAACTAAAAAAGTAACTTAGCAATTCCGACAACGTGCGAAGTCTAATAACGTAGCAATGATAACTAAAAAAAGTGAAGTAAAATTCCGTAGAAGTTGTCTAAGTTAACTAGAATATTGCAATACGAGTGACGTTTCCAAATAATCGTAATACACCAGAGCGAATTGCATAAATCAGAAACGACAAACATGCGTAAAACTTAGGAACAAAATATTTTAAGAGTCTTCAAATTACTTTATTAATAAACTATAATAATCCTGTAGCCGCGCGCAGACAAGCCACGACAACAAGACCACAATTTTGTCATTGACTGTGGTTGGGACATTATAACGAATAACAATCACTTTCAATCCTGACCCCATAACACCATTACTGAAGTGCCGTAGGTTCGACAAACTAAAAAGCACGAACAAAATGTGCAGAAAAGAAATAGAACCCTCTAAGTCTAGTTTACCCTCTTCATTGCCCTTGATCCGAGAACCCGTCCCCCGCTTACACGATCGAAGTTGAAGCTTGAAGAGTTGGGATTTATCAACAGTTTGTGCTGGGAGCGACCGCTTTCCTCCTGCCGCCTCTTCATTTTCCTCTGAAGGGCCTCCTTTCAGCGACCACAAAGCCCCTCGATTTGCGTATGGAAATGAGCTTCCTATTGAAGGCGAAACCGCTCCTCTTATGAACAGCTGTGAGTTGGGATGCCATATTGGCAGCACTCCTTCCTCTCCAGAGAGGAAGTTTGTTAAATACACTCAATGTAAGATCCCATGCAGGAGTTTGCCGAAACAAAAAAAGGAAAACCCGCAAATTAAATAGTGGTCGAACAGGTCTGCCTGCTTCAGAAATGCGTGACCCTGGTTTCAGAGAGCGGTGGTGGAACCTTATGTATATCTTTACGTGGTTAGTATCCTTCCAATCTAATCAGCTAGATGAGACACCAGCACTCCTCCTATTGAGCCTTCCGATTTTAAAGAGTTAGATTGATGTACATGGTGCATATTCCAGTTGAAAAATAGAAACTCAATAATGGTCACAGTAAATATCTCTTTTTCGCTTGGAGCTTAGTTTAATTTGACAAACAAACGAGACTTTAATGCATTGCGGGATATACTGTATAGGTTCTCCGGACACAAAGACCGAAACAGTGTTTGTTGTGCAGAAAACTAGGCGGTATATCTTCCGATCTGGAAGGAAAACTAAGAGGCGCTACTATCTATATGCATTGATTATTAGAGATATTTGGCAAATTGTGATGGGTTTGTGTGCGTGCACGTGTTCGTGTGAGTGAACTCTAGGGCTGAGATGTCCGCAGCAAGCAGATTCTTGCTGGCTAGTAATGAACCGTTGATTGGTTATAAACATTGCGTTTGTGATCACAAAAAAAAAAAACAATTTCAGTGCATAATTGGTTAAAATCCACGTTCATAAATATTTAAATGAACGTCATAGTAATAATAGTGAATACCGAAGCACAAAAGCAGGCCGTAAGCAGAGTCGACACAATACGAGGCAATACACGACACAATGCCGCTGATTCGCAATTCACGTTCCTCAAAAATTAAAAAAAAAAATTAGGGAGCGCATTAGCATAACGCTTCGGATACATCTCACACGTCCCCCTTTGGGAAACGGTAATGCTAAGGCCTTCACATTCCAGTTTCGGCTTTCTCTTTTGGCTTCCCCCTTTGCTTTTTTTTTCACTTTTGCTGCCCTATTTTGGCTTCATTACGAGGTCATTGTTATCGCTTGCCAAAGAGGGACGTGTGTGCCGTTTCCCAAGGGTCATGCTAACGCATTGCTTGAGGATCCACCAATAAATCTTTCTTTATTTATCTTTTTTTTCGGCGAAGCGGCCTCGCCGAGCCCGCTTCGCCCCAGCCTTTGTTGCACGCAGGCCCGCGTCGGCTTGCCGTTTCTTGCACCGTATTTCGGCCAGCCGAGATAGTCGCCGCTTCCCCTCCTCTGTCTCGTTCGCTCGCCTTGCACGCCTAGCAGCGGCATCCGCTACCTGACGCTGCTTTCGCTGTTCACCGGTTTCCCGCACGCGCATTGGCTTCCGCCCCGTGACGTCGCCTCCCTCTCGCCTTTGTCCTTCAATTCTCTCCTCCTCTTTACGCGGCGTGCTTTCCTTTCCACTGTTTTTGAGAGCAGACGGACGGCGTCAGCTTTTCGCTGTCATGTAGATACTAACGCTAACGCATTAATAATAAAAAAAAAAAAATCATACAGGTGAATATTTAGACACATGCCAAGTCCTGGAGATAGAATGCACCAATGCTTGTGCGTCCTTGAAGCTAGAATTAATTTTTCTTTCTCTCAGCTTTTAAAGCTGGGAAAGAGAAAGCACAGCCTGGATTTTTCACCATCTTAAGATATTTTATTCAAACTATCAAAAAATGGTAAACATTTACGAAACCCGTAAGGTGAAACACAGCGACAGCTGAGGTGTGATGTCGGAGCCGTAAGGTGTCATTTCGGAGCGGGCGGACTGAATGAACGGTGAAGGTGCGAGCGCGTATTATAGGCGTTTCCTTTTAAACCAAGGAGCTCACCGGACGAAGATTCCATAGCATCTTGAAACCAATGAGGGTGTAGTAAGTAGAGAGGATTTGAGCTTTCTGCGTAATTGGGGAGCGTGTTTTCGTACGTCACGTCGGTGCAAATAGCCACACGCGCAACACGTAAAGTACCGAATAAAGAGGGACCTCATAACAAGAGGAAGAAGAAGAGGGACAACAAAGTACACAAGACAAAGTGCACTCTCAAATTAAATTGTTTTGTTTCTTTGAACAACCATACACTATTCGTTTATAAAATAAAACTGTGTTTCCGTCACGTGCATTGGCGAGGCAGTAACGTGCTTGCTTTCCCCTTGCTTTCTGATACAGAATGTATCGTGAAATTCTAAGGCAGTTTTATCTGCGTATCTCCCGAGACTTATTGTTTTTGCTAATTTCGGGTCACATGGGCACCTATCCCAGTGCACTGCCAGATTGCCCCGCGGGGACTGCTTTACTGACCATGCATGTTATCTTGCTCCCATGCATTACCATGCATGTTATCTTGCTTGCTTGTTATCTTGTTATCAGCGGTCCGTGGAATGTTTTGGCGGAGTGCCGAAAACGGCCCGCGCCGATATGGAGCGCGGTGGACGGCGCGAAATCGCGAAGTGTCCCTACTAACAACTATCGCCGTAAATTCACAATTGAAATATTTCAGCGTATTCTGGGCTGTTTACACAGTGTCTTATTCTGAAACACAAATGAAACTAAACTGACACGCTTTGACAAATAAAGACAATGTATATTTGAAAGAGATAATGCTACATCGGACAACACATGATGAATTGAAATTAAAACCGCTGCAGAGCATTTTTGAATTTCCATTCATCATTGTAAGGTAAACCTACGAAGCGAAGCAAGTTGCATTAAGTTGAAACAGTAGTGGATTGAATACTTGGACGTCCAAGGGTTCAATAGGCTTCTTTCTATATTGCTGCAAAAACTTTGGCGTGAGACAAAAAAAAAAAGTGTGCTGCAGATCCTGGGTGCAACTTTTTTTTTTTTTTTAATCTGGCGTATACAACTATATTTGTAACAACTCGTACTGGACCTTTCAAAAGCTTCATAATTAACTAAACGTGATCTAAGGCAAGGTGCTACAAAACGAGCATCTGTAAGGCCATTGCGTTATACTATATTAAACACATTACTGCAACGTTTCCTATTCGCCCTTGACCGTATTATTTTATAATTTATTTTTTGTCGTCCAGTACTTTACCTTGAGGAGAACTGAAAAAGACAAAACATTCAAAAAGAAGTAACAAAGAAAAAACTTGTACTTTTCTTGTTCCTAGGCGCCATACGTAATGAACTTTTAATATTTGAACATAGAGACGTGTGATCGAGTTTATTAAACCCCTCGTCAATGACAAATAAGAGCGACCGACTCTAAACATTCAATTTTGTGCTGTAAATATATTATTTGGGACGCAAACACAAATATAATAACACATTTGTATTCGCCTCTTACCAGGCTGTCAACATTGTAGTTATTGTAGTTTTTAATCAAAGTAGCAGATTTTGGGGCCGAAATTTATCTTTGCTTTCTAATTTAGGGTCTTCTTCTTCTTCTTGTTATGAGGTCCAGAGAAGGAAGGGGAAAGTCCGGGAGAGATGTTGCCAATTAAGAAGTCCAATTAAGGTATATCCAACCTTCATTATTATTTTGCCAGTCTGTCTTTTTTTTTTTTTCTCACTAAATCTAGAAACAGATGAAAGACTTCAGGCTTTAAGGACTCGTTCGCTCCTCACCTGACCTTTTTCGTGCCTCAGTTTCCGAACGCAAGTCCGAATTAGGTTTAATTTCTGGTGATTCGGTTATGACTTGGCATCTTCGCGCATAAATCGCCAGAGTGCGAGAGTTTGGATTCACTGACCCCCTTTTCGGCTCTGACCTGTCGTGCTTGGGTCTAAGTTCCCGAGCAGATGCCAGAGTTAGGCTTCAGTGGTTGTTGTTCGGTTGTCACCTGGCATGTTTGGCTCATGTCTTGCACTTCTAAAAATATATGGCGAACAAAAAAAAAGCAAGACTGAATTTTTATGTCTAGTTATGGTTAAAAAAACTTCTTTTGGCCGTAGCTAACGCCTTAGAGCAAAACCTCAATAGGCCAAAGTTAAATCCCCAGGATTGCCAAACACGGGTCAACTTCGGCGTGGCTCTGGTGTACTACCTGGGGATGAGCCTAAAAACACAAGGCATAGCCCTAGATATTAAGAAACAAATATACAAGCTCGTTTTTTTTAATTGGTTGAAAAGAAGAAGCTTATTATAACTCTAAGACGTTCAGCCTGCTAATAGAAATTTTTGGCGACAGCAGGCGCAAATGTCTAAGGCTTAATTCATTCGTTCCGACATCCGCCGAACTAATGGACCCCATGAAAAGAGTAACTCGCGCGTACCGGAACGAAACACAAGTCAGATGAAAAACGGCGTTTATTTTTAATCACACCGTGACTAAGCACTTTTTACTTTTTTTTTGTAAAAGCAAAAGTGAACTAGCAAAACTCACACACTAAAAATCCCCATTTCTCCCACTATCGGGGCAGAGTGTTAAAACGGAGTGCGGTGAGGCGCCAAACCATACTTCCTTTCACCTTAAAGGGACACTGAAGCGGTTCGGTATTTGCCGATTACGGTATTTGATAAACGGAGGCTGCAGAAATTAATTTTCAAAGTACCGCCGAAGCCCCTCCTTCTCGGGGCGTGACGTCACATTAGGAGTTTTCGGAATCTTTCCTCTCACGCATCTTCAGCGCCTGTCAAAGCTATGCACGCGCACCATTGTTATTTTCAAAAAGGTCAGAAAAAGACGTCACGACTGGTGTCAGTGCGCGGGAATATTAGCCCCGTGCGCGACCGAAAGCGTCGCTGTGGTCGGCCTTCCACGATTAGCCGAACGCTATGACGTCGGAAAGGGGATTTATATTGACGGAAATAAGAGGAATGAAAGAACTTTAATTTTGACGGTGTTGGCAGTGTTTCTTTGAGAGCGCAATGATTTCAAGCTTCCACCATGCTAATAACAAACACCATCGAACTTGTTGTTTGCAAGGTAATGACGTCACAAGGGGGAACCACAGGAGGGCGCCACCAAAACTTCTCGCCGCTAATACCTGGCAGGCCTGCAATTGCACGCGCTGCCCACACGAGCGACACGCGCTTGGCGGTAACCGGACAAAAGCTCACCGGACAAAAGCTCACCGGACAGAAGCTCACCGGACAAAAGCTCACCGGACAAAAGCTCACCCGTTTTTTGACAGACCCGGACAAAAGCTCACCCATTTTTTGACAGACCAAGACAAAAGCTCACCTCGATTTTTTTTTTTTTCTTGCTACCCGGGCGAAACACAGGCTGAAATAAAGTGCGGACGCGATGGACATTGGACCATTCTTAGGAGAACTTGTACCCCATCCACTATTGAGTTGCAAATTTTTAAAAATACTTTAAAAGAACGGGAGTTCGGCCTTTTGGAAAAGTACAAGACAGATGACCAATTTAGAAAACTGTGCGGGATTTTAGACAGGCTCGCGTTCCTTCCACCACAGCTTGTTCCACAAGAACTAACCACCAGGGAAAAGTCTACCGGTGACATCGGCTACCTGCTGGACTATTTTGATTGCATGTATGTCAACGGCCGCTTCCGTTATGCTTCTGTTCCATCTGCGGCGGCACCCGGAGCGAATTCTTCCCTTCGCCTGACTCTGCGCCGACGACGACCGGAGTTTCCCCCGTTACGGTGGAATACGTACGACGCCACTCTTCAAGATAAAGACCGGATGAACAACACCCGCGAAGGATGGCGTACCGGGTTCCAGAAGCTCGTCGGCCACGCCCATCCAAGCGTCTTGAGGCTGATTGAATGCCTACAGCAAAATCAGGCGCTCGTTGCCACGGCATCGACACAACCCCGGAGAAATAAGCCCACAGTAAAGAGGGTGCGAAAAACCGCTCTGCGCCTGCAGAATCGTTTTAGAAATATTTGCGAGGGCTTGCATGTACATCGAGATCTACCAAGACTTCTGGAGCTAGTCGGGGACTGCATTCGCTCCTAACCAATCGATAAATAAACTTGTTTGTATTAAAATCAACAAACCATGCGGCTGTCATATTTAATTTATCGTTGCCTTTTTGTGTCGCACGCATGCACCTAAGTTGTCCGCACTCGTGTTAAGACCAACATGAAATTTTCTCGTGGTGAGCTTTTGTCCGGGTCTGTGAAAAAATGGGTGAGCTTTCGTCCGGGTCAGTGAAAAAATGGGTTAGCTTTTGTCTGGTGAGCTTTTGTCCGGTGAGCTTCTGTCCGGTGAGTTTTTGTCCGGTGAGCTTTTGTCCGGGATTCCGCTTGGCGGCCCAAAATCCTAGTATGGCGTCACGCCTCGTCGGAGGTTTTTCGCGTTTTCTCGCGTCTAGTTACATCTTCGGCGAAAACGAATGTTATATTTAGATTCAAGGGATACAAATACGCCAGAATTCACATCTAACTCTTTTTTTTTTTTTTCAAGAAGCGTTTCAGCTTTTCTTTTTAAGTCCTGACACAATCGAACCTACGAGCTAAAGGGATTAACCAATAGCGTCAAAAGCGCCATTAACTGGTCTTTTTACGTTTATAATAGGTTCGGCTATAATAGAACACGCTCAGAAACATTCCGATCACCTTGATGGTGCGTTTTCAACGCTTTCAGATTGGTCCTATTAACTCGTAGCGTCGTCTGCGTCTGGACTTCAGGTGAAACGAAGTTTAGATGTTCAGAGCTGCATCGCACTCTTAGACGCTTTCATACACAATAAGAAGCAGCAAAACATCGCTTCCAAGGTCTCTATCTGGTAGTTTCCGCACTTTACTTTGCACTAAAACACCGGCGTCGCGCTCTACAAAAAGAGATAGAGTTACCGAGCGCTCTAACTACTTCAACTCGTCGCGGCAAAGTGAATACACCTAAACTATCGTCTGCATCCTTTCTCTCTTTTTTTTCTGTTGTTCTCTTTAGCGCTTTTTTTTTTTTTTTCTGGAAGCCCGGAGTTCGCTCTTTTTGCCTCTGCTAGGAGTAGAACTTCGATCTATGTTAGATCGCGTGACGTGACCGGCAAAGAGGGAGTAACTCGGATGTACTCGAGCAAAACGTTCAGCTGGCGCTTGTGTTTAATCAGTGAGAATACGAGTACTATGTCATCGTTTGGCTGGCAGTCGGTGTTTTGTTTTCCTTTTCAGGTGTGGCGAACCGGAACTGGTTAGATGCCAGCAATAAACCTCCTATTGTGTTAAAATGATTCGGATATCGCTTCAAATGTTAGTAGAAATATGCCTTGCTGGTCGCTAGCCTTTATTAAGCGTGCAAGCAATACATAGAAATGTCATGTGTACTGTTTTTGTACATGTAACTGTTTACAACATAAAGTATAATTTTTTTATGAACACGCAGCGGAGTCACAGTGGTTGTTGTGACATTTTAGCACAAAACGACCCATTAAACAAAGCAACCATAACCATTCAGTTTCACAAGAACTTAGAAATCTTTAGAAAATATGCTGGGCAAGTGTTCAAAGGAGCGGCAGTCCTCGCACTGCGTAGGGAGGATCAGTGCTTTTACTATCAGTTATCGTGCTAGATTTCTTCTGCCAGAATGGCGTGCCCTTTTCGCTCGTTTGGACACCAAATGACTACCACCGATTTTCGGAAAGATATGAATATCATGGCACCCATCAACCTGGCGAACACTGATCACCTCATCTCTTACGACCCCAACCAACACATATCAAAAGAGCAAGGTGGCGTCTACGACCGGAAATAGTGGAGGGTGCTACATTTACTCATCCGAAGGATGTTATCTCTCTCTCAGGGGGCGCCATGAAGTATGCGCTCCTAATGTCGCTCGATATGTTTATGCGTGATTTAGAAGTATCGACAAATCCGCCAATGCGCGAGTTCCATTCTCCGTGCTGCCCTTGAAACCAAATGGTAGCACTGAACTGAGCGTCCTTAGAAGCAAATGACCCGCAGCACTCGAACCTGGCACGTGTCTCGGACGTTCGGACAGCGGTGGTTTTCAGTCTTTGTAATGCCTTATACTCTAGGGCACCGTTACTAGATTAGATCAGTTACGGAACTGCCCATAGACGCTGCATCCCCGAGCAGTCCCCCCCCCCCCCCCCCCCCTTTTTCCGGGCCGCCTCCCGTCTTTTGACGCGCAACCGTTTTGGGGTTGGCTACCATGGTAACTGCAGTGTATTCTATGGAAAGCACTCTTAGAAAAAAAAAAAAGGTATATTCTTACAGCCCTTGTTCCATATAAGACACCCCAAAACTTCAGCTCAATGTACAGAGCGCTGCCGTCAAACCGATCGCTACCAACTTTCACGAGCTGCTTGATAGCCGAGTGGTACAACTTATTAAAATAGATAATGTACATCTGACAGTCTACAAAAAAAAAGTAATCGGTGTTTTCTTAGCCCTACTGCAAAACCTCAGGCGGTTTTTTTGCTTATTTTTTTTTTGTCTTTGATACGTACTTTAGCTGTTTAATGGGGTATATATCACCGTTCCCAAGCCCCTCGTAAAAGTTGGGACCGTCTGTTCGACGTCATTGCGTTGTACGTCGAACTGAAGTTTAGGGGCGTCGTACACGGGACAAGGGGTGTAAGAATATACCCTTTCTTTTCTGAGAGCGTACATGTTTTAAGCACAGCGTCTAGATGGCCTTTCATCGTACTTTATGGAACACACACTTTTGAAAGCGGAAATCTAGTGGCGCTTCAAAAGGCGGGAGGCGGAAGTTCTGCGGAGGCCCCTCCGCAGGAGTTCTACAACTGAGCTAATGTAGTAAACTTGGCAATCCCGTAAAACAAACTCAATCCAAGACTGCCTTGCGCACCGACTCTGTTCTCGCGGGCTTTGTTCCAACTCTTACTCGATGCAATCCGAGTTACTTCGGCGGGTCACGTCACGTGGCAACATAGGTACAGCAACGCTGGAGGTGAGTAGGTTTTCGAACTGCAACGTGCATAACCCTTAGTCTGGAGTGAGATCGAGGAAATTTTGGATGATGGTTATCGTCTGCTCGCTGCTCAATTGGCTTGGTCGGCTATGTGGGGATTAGGCTACACCTGCTCTGTGCCTGTGGTCGGCTTCGTCTGCCCGCTGTCACGGCTGGCTTTCGGTGTGTCACCATTACTTTTATTGTGGTTCAGTAGTTATCTGAATGATCGTCAGAGTAATGTACGTGTCTTGAATAGCTTATGAGACGTTTTTGTACCAACTTAAGGTGTACCTCAAGGGTCAAACTTGGGGCAGTTTTTTTTTCTTGTATTTATTTCAGATATTGAATCTTGTGTAAGGAATGCGCAGTTGCTCTTACTTGCAGACGATATCAAGCTTTATTTAAGAATTCAGTCGACGAATGATTGTGCTCTTTTACAAGATGACGTTGCCCGCATATCAGGGCGGTGTTCTGATAACCTATTGGTGGTCAATCCAGATAAAACAAAACTTCTGACGATGTGTAGAAAACGTGAAATCATTTCCTATCCGTATCTACTTGGCAATAGCTTCAATTGAACGTGTTCAGAAAATCCGTGACCTAGGTGCTTATTTTGACAGCAACCTTTCTTTTTCATACCACGTAGCCCAAATCGTCACCTCTGCTTCTAGAATGCTACGGATTATATCAAGCCTGACGCGTGATTTTTTTAATCCGCTGTGTATCATTCGATTGTTTTGTTCTTTGGATTCGTGTTAGGCTCGAGTTTTGTAGTCCCGTATGGAATTCGCTGATGGTAACTGATGCAGCAAGGATCGAGAAAGTTCAGAGGCGACTTATTCGCATTGTGTATGACAGAGATTTTCAGAGGAGATGTTTTTTTTTTAACTATGAATACATCCTTAACGAGATTTCTTTACGCGACTTGTCAAAAAGAAGAACTGCACGTGATCTTTTATTTTTACATAAAGTAGTTCATGAACGTGTAGATACTAATTTGTCGTCATCATTACAATTTAATGTGCCGGCTCGTGTTTCTAGATGTTCACGCATATTTTATTCATCTATTGAAGCAAAATTGTCCCCATTAATAAGAAGCCGAACTGTTTGAATGACCTGTCTCCTCATGTTGACGTATTTTCTGATTTTTTTTTTTGTTTTTAAAGGGGAGCTTAAGAGTTGCATCTTTTTGGTTCTTAATCTGCATGGCATTCTCGTCAAATGTGATTATTAACCTGGACTGTGTTTTGATCTTGTTTTATGTGCCACCATATTCTGACTGGCTGGTTGTTCTGGGGCATCAAAGAAATAAAGCATTATTATTAATATTATTATTATTATTATTATTATTATTATTATTATTATTATTATTATTATTATTATTATTATTATTATACGATCCGCGTAAGGGTAGGCAACGAACGCCTGCCGGATCTACGGCCTTTTTAACCCGGTGCCATTCTCAGCGTTCGTACGTGCGGCGCGTCAGGTTCTCGCTTTCCAAAACCATACTTTGACGACTGGGTCTCAATGACGCTCCAAGCTCGGTGTCTGTAGCGTTTGCCACTCCCCGACTTCCTGCTGCCCAGGCAAGTGTTGGGCTCGGAATCTCATTGGTTCAAGACCAATTTAGTGGACGCCGTCATGTAAATTTGGGGTGAACAACGGCGTTGCTACGGCAATGCCATGGCAACGTGGTTGTTTGCCCCATATTTTCATGGCGGCGCCCATTACTTCAGTTTTTTTTATACGGAGAGCAAGACGCCTGCTCCTTGCGCAGGAGTTGCGGTGGCGTCAGAAAGACGCCGACCTCTGATCGGCTTTGATTGAAAGAATAGTGAAGAGCAAAATAAGCTGTTGGGCTAGTTGGTTCTGCATATTTACAATGTAGCGCAAAGACAACGCGGGAATTAGACAGAGATAGGAAAGAACGCTACTATCTTTGTCTCCTTCATGCGTTGTCTTTGCGCTAGATTGTAAATATGCAAAACATAGTGGGTAGACCTGAATGCAAGAGGTCTTATGCTCTACCCATCATTTTTTTTTTCAATCAGCCAATAAGAGCTCGGCGTTCTGACATAATCGTATCCCCTGAGCAAGAAGCAGACGAACTTGTGCCCCGCATCGGCCAAGAGGCCAAAAGGACATTTCGTGGCTTCAACCACTTCCGTTACTCTTTGTCCCATACATGGACAATGCAAACGCCACCTCCTGCCAGTTATAGCCTCCTTGGGTGACACAGTTAGTAAGCGATTGCCCAAGCCTGGCCATGAAAATGTTTTTCTCTTTTACATAAGCTCTCTCGAATGAGGTTGTCTAATTTCCTTTCGATAAGTCCGGCCCAGGTAATGATCCCGTACGTCGACCCAAGACATTGATGGGAGTGCACAGAGACAGAGAGCACACCCATCTGAGAAAAAAGATCAGCGTCAGTCTGATGAACGGATGGTTGGAGGGTGGTGATTAAATCCGTAGTATCGGGTGGTACATTGTGCTACCTAGGCTAGAAATATTTCACATCCACTTTAGATTAAGAAAGGTGGACGAAGGTTGGTCAAAACACGCCGGCGGGGCTATTCCGTTATTGATTTTAGACATGTCCCTCGTGACGACAGCAGCTGCAGGCGTTTCCACTCTTGCAACTAGTTTCATTTATTCACATATTCCATCATCACAAAATGAAAAAAAAAATCACAGGCTGCGGCTAGACGACCTGGAAAGTAGCAAAAAAATGAGTGTTAAGAGAACCCCCGAAATCTTGTATTTTTATGTTCGCGCGAGAAAGAGGGTCGAAGCCTATGAATGTTTCGTGGGAACGAAATTTTCGGACTCTTGACCAAAAACGAAAGTGAGTTTAATGTATGTGCTGAACAAATATGATTTATTGAAAATCAATACTGAGCAACGTATTTTCAGGAGGTAGTATTTTTGTACGTGGAATACTATTTGACACTATACAAAGCTACAATAAGTGGAGTTTACTTTCTATACACCACAAAACTACGATCGAGTTTTGTCTATTTTCGCAATTACGTTCGAAATTACGTTCGCTTAGATGGGCGAAAATATTCCACCTCGCTCGCAGTTTATTTCATATTTATTGCAATTCTTATTTTCTAAATTTCGATTTGTCTTGAATTAGCAGTTTTTATTACATTTGTTTGCCGTTGCTATTTAAGTTTTTTAAAGCACATCGATATCACCCTATAAAAGGCCCTGAAGCAATTTTTATGTCTGCTGTACCGTAGAATAGTAAAAATGAATTGTACTTGAAGACTATACTTATTTTGTTTGTTTTTTTATTCACGTAATCAAGAGTGCGTAACCAATGTTCTCAATCGTATTGACAAGCAAAACGTCCTAGATTTGTTCTAGTTTTTATTTGATAAGATATGCACGTATATGGATGGCCTTTATAACACAACCAGTATATGCTCGAGAATAAAGTAAAAGTAAGAAAGAAAAATATAGACAGCCATTATTGATAAGTGAAGCACAAGGTTATATCATACATACTATTTGAGTAATAGGCATATGAATTCTAAATGTGTGCATTACCGGAAACTAATAATTAAATGGCACACTGTTTTCTAGAGTTGAGACGCACGCATTTCGATTAGCATTTAGCCAAATGCTAGCTATAAACCGGCAAAGTGTATAAACGTGGCATTGTTTGGAAGCAGTATATTGGTTTATACAGGATCTTAATGTTTATTTTATAGAAGGGGGGAAGGGGGGGGGGGCGTTCAATGTGTAGATCTCTGAAGGGATTCCGATAAACCTAGGGGTTTTGTGTATGTAAAAAAAAAAAAAAAAACGCCGCGTGTATTGCACATTCAGTTTCTCCAGTCGCAGTACAAGGGCTCCGCAGATGTCGGGACTGCGTGAGATTGTTTTATTCTGTTCCAGGGCACTAGAAAGATCCGGTGTTCCATAGAATATCAGACGACACTATGCTGGTACCGTTATTCACAATAGTAAGTAAACAAAAAAAAATTTCGATACAAATCCTAAAAGTTGGCGCCATTGTCATGTAAGTTGGCAGCCTTCTACAAATAATTAAATATGTGCCGAACAAGTACAAGAACAAAGCAGACAACCAGCATGGCGTCACAGTAGCAGCGTAAATATGGTCGTTTTTTTGTCATGCACAAAAAGATTGCGCATTCCGTTATTTGTCTTTTTACTGAGCCCTTCTTGATATTGAAATTCGTTGGCAAATAAAGTTGCAGTATGGTGATGACTGCCCGTTATTTCAGCAATTGTACCAATGAATTATGAAGCCCTAATCGGCGTCAGTTTTGTGACAAATCTTCCTCCGCCGGATCATGCACACCCAACGGTGACACCAGAGTGTATTGCAGCAGTTGAATGAATGGTAATAAAAAATCGCCGAGTATATAACGGTTAAGAAAATAGTCACATTTATCAACGTCAGTACTTTTCCTCGCCCCCAACTGATTACCAC
Organism: Ixodes persulcatus; assembly: GCA_013358835.2. Taxonomy (NCBI): domain Eukaryota; kingdom Metazoa; phylum Arthropoda; class Arachnida; order Ixodida; family Ixodidae; genus Ixodes; species Ixodes persulcatus. The sequence continues at coordinate 1,325,696 of JABSTQ010010261.1, forward strand.
ATGTTTGCACCACTCAACGAAGCAATGGTAGAGAGATTCTGGAAGACGCACAAAAAAAGCGGTGCATTAAAAATCGTTCGCACACAACCGATAAAAAAAAAAACATTAATTCACGCATTTGTTAAACGCTAACAGACTCGCATCGGGCGGAATGGAGACAACTTTCAAAGCTAATACAGATGTTCATCTACTTTGTTTACTAAATTTAGAGCAGAACGAAATATTTGAAGTGTTATTTTGACTCCCCCGTATTGAAACATCCTTCTAGAGATTAGGCCGAAGCTCTAAACCCATAAATGGGTATTTTGTGAATTTCTCATGTGCTTTCACCCAGACGTGTAGTAATCCTTCAAAAGTAACGAAATTACTTCTAATCCCTTACATTTATAAGTTTTTTTGTATGAGAATAATTATATGTTAATGCGAAAACACTAACCCTCCCATGGAGCGGAGCCAGGGGCGTCTGTAACCGCGAAAAACGTACAAGAAGCCTGCGGCGTCTGTGACCGCGCAAACCGCGACAACCGTGAAAGCAGACTTGTACGTAGTTCAACTACTCTACTCAAGTTACTGTAGTTTAACTACTTTTCTGACTAGTCTAGTAACTTTCAAATACATTTTTATTTCGGTAATTAGTAGTTTACTTTAATTACTTTTTCCGAGTAACTTCTACTCAAGTTACAAATTACTTTCGAATTTTAGTGGTTATTTTTCCTATCAACAAACATTCCTGCACAAAGGAGATAAGATGTTGGAAGACCAGCTGATATTTGCAAAGAGGGGGAAGCATGTGCCGTAGAAAGAGGGGGAGGGGGAGAAAATGGTTTGGAGAGTCCGAAACCTTCCAAAAGTTTCACCAGCACACCCCCCCCCCCCCGCCCCCCTCTCTAATTTACCTTGTACTTTACTTCAAGTACTTTTAGATGTACTCTCCGTACATCTAAACTGTAAACAAGCAAACACTGTCTAAAAAACCAAGCTCAGACAGTGCTAAACCTCACAGTTGAAATGACACATTCGCACGCAGTACATCATTGACCAAACAAATAAGAAAGTACAAAACAATTAGGCACGCAGAAGCAGAACCAGCTATTAAAACATTTCTGTGAAAAAAAAAAAAAAGATTCATATTTGGCTAGCACAATTTCGCTAACGATTAAAACCTCTGTACTTTCTCTTGACCATAAGAAAACATATAAACGTAACTCCAAAAGTAACTTTAAAAGTAATTCGCTACTTTTTATGGTAATTAGTAATTTTCTCAATTACATTCTGTTTGAGTAATTTCTACTCTACTCAAATTACTTTTGACGTCAATACTCAGTAACTTAACTTAATTACTTTTTTTGAGTAACTTGTACATGTCTGTGTGAAAGAAACTCCCCGCGATACGGGTCCTATATGGCCACTGTCCGGGACGCGTGTTGTTCCAAGGAACGCCACCCCACAAAAAAAAGCCCTCTCTCTGGCGCTCCGGCCCGCACGCCATGAAGGAACGCGCTCGGCCGTCGCTCTCGTGTCAGTCGACACCGGCGGGAAGGAGGAAGAGAGGGGGAGACCAACACCTCCTAGAGAAGAAGGCCATAGCGCTGCGAGTGGTTACGTCACAATGTCGGAGGAAGGAAGGCCATGGCGAAACTACGTGAGAAAAAATGCTATCGATGTGAAAAAAATATTTTCTTGTCAAGGGGCGCGGTGGTGTTCGTGCGCGTTTATCCGACATTAACATACGTTTTAAAAGCGCAGTCTTGTACAATTTATTATATATATATATAAAATATAAACGTAATATACAACGCGTTACCAAGGTTGAAAGTACCAAATTTGTGTTTATGAGTATCCCCGTAACCGTGGGACTACGTGTAGGCCCGCAGCACCCCAGACTTTCCGTACTTTCCGAATGAACCGGCCGGCTGCGACATTTTCTTCCCTCACACGGGCTCCGATTCTGGTAAGTTTACTTTGTGTGTGAGCTGCTGACTGTCTGAAAAGGAACGCTGAGACATTTCAGAAGGGAAGGAAACCGAAAAAAAAAATCCAGTCATCGCCGCTGGGAGCGCACACGAGCAAGAGATGGGTCGACAACGTTAAGCCTTTCGTCGCCGCTGCTCTCGTGTGTGGTACTTTTGATACTTGTTTCCCGTAATTTTTCTGTCATCACCGCAGTCTCGGGTAGTTCTTTTGTGTTAGCTTGATACTACGGCATTTACGTGGATTCGTGAAACAAGTCCTGCTACGGTTTGAGTGACATGTGTAACAACTAGCCATCGATGACTCTGGTCGATTATCGATAGATCATAGACCTCTCTCTCGACAAAGATATACTTTTTGGAGTTCGTGTTCAAATGTGTTCGTCACGGATATTGTGGGACGTATGGATAGGATCGGCAGGTGAGAAACAACTTATTTACGGGCTTTCTTGGTCATGTAGGACGCAAGTAAAGTTCTGCAACCGTTTTTTTTTTTTTTTTTTTTTTTTTTAAATCGCGTGATAGGATGGAATTTCGTTCTTCGTCGTTATCCGTGTGCAGTTGCGTCGGCATTTGTAAATATGCGTGGCAATCTAGTTTTCACTGGAAGGTGAAAAGCAAGTTTGTGTGATTATTGAAAGTGCGTTGTTTGTGGTTATGTGTTTATTTAGACTAATGTTATTTTAAGGCCTTTACCGCGTTTATACTACAATCTTCACTGTATTAAGGTAATGGTATTATTATATACAAAATATGTTATATTTCGTTCTAAGGCAGCTCGAGCTCATAGGGAGAAGTAAATTAGTTTACTAAGTAGTAAGTTTAGTACCCCTGCCACAGGGAAAGTTAATATATTTTCATTCAGTGATTAGGGATTTAATCAGCTCGTGGTCTTAAGTGAAGCTGATTTGTCGACCCCATAATGTCATTCGATCAAAATTACATTAATTTTGCTATGTGAACAGGATATAATGCGAGAATTCAGTGACTGCACGCAATAACATTGCTTACATGATCGGAAGTGACACTTGTCTTGCAGTGTCCGCGTTGACTACGTCTACCTGATTTTTAACTGATCTGTTTCGCTGTGTCCAATCACTGCGTGTCTCGCCATTTTGTCGAAGTTTTTTTGTATAAATTATGCATTCCTACAACAATAATTGCGTGTCTTAATGTTTTCGACTTAAAACAATCACATTTTTCTATAGACGTCTTATGCGCATACCTCGTGCCATTTCGTACCGATTATTTAGCGGTGTAATGTTTTGTCCGTGTAATAAAATGTTTTCTAGCCCCGTTGCTATGTGCAGCTTTCATTTTAGCTAATAAGACACGCACATGTGACTAAAAGCGCGTTACGACGATCGATCCACGCGCGTTGCCTTCGCTTCGACGCGCGCCCCCGATGGCCTTCCTTTGCGACGTCACGAGCATGGCGGCGCCTGAGGCATCTGAATCGTCGGCGGCCGCCACCTCGGCGCTACCAAAACGTAGCCGTCCACGCCAGTACACCGCAGACGAATTAAAGGAACGGAAGAACGACATTCATGATTTCGCATTCAAGCCTCAAAACGAGTGCTTAGGTGTCCTTTTTTTTTTAGAAGATAAATTTAAAGTAATTTTCTTATTTTTTACACAAAAGCATGATTGCAACACATTATATTTTCATTCGGTAAAGAAAAGAAAAAAACGGGAATTTCAAATATTGGCAAAAAGTCGTTTTGTTTTCTAGCTTGATTTTTTTGCAAATTGTAACTCGTCGGCTTGCTCGCCCAGAACGAAGAGGGAAGCAAGCACTCTGATACAATGCACTGGATACTCCGTGTAAACAAGGCATACTCGATCCCGAGGTCAAAATGTTTTCTTTTAACGAAAAACTAAATAACGGTCAAAGTGCAGACTAGCTTGTGTAACGGATCTGATCGCGCCTTTTCTTTTTCTTTTCTCACCTTTTCTTTTTTTTTTCTGTCCAAGAAAGAGAGAAGATGATTTGTAGAAAAGTAGTAATTCGAGCTAGTTGGTATTTCAACATGATAAAACAGCGCCCAGAAGACGGAGGAAGACAAATGGACAGGTAGAACAAAAGAGCCCTGACTCTCAACTGATTTATGATTTATTAAATAAATCAGTTGGGAGTCAGCGCTCTTTCGCTCTACCATTCCCTTTTTTTTCTCCGTGTTCTGTGCGCTGTTTTGTCATGTAGACTATGACTTCTTTGGAAAAGGGTGGATTACAAAAGTGTTCAGCGCGGCCGACGACATATTCGCATAAATACGAAGCAAGATGTCCGATGAGACTTTTGAGAGCCAGATTTTGCACAAGGTCACAAAAGTGTGAGTGGCGGCAACAATAAACGCTTCCATAACACGTTTGTTTCGTGTCTTACCCTATAACAGTAAGGTTGAAAGTAACGCCCCGAAGGTAACGGAGTACATTTTGATGAAGCGATCACTTCCTTTGATGGAAGTGTAATTATTTGTGTAATTCGTTAAAATTTAGCCATGAATTGTAAATGTAATCCGTGACTTTTTTTTTAGTAACGTGTACAAGTCTAACCTCCGTGCTTTGCGTGTGTTGCTTCATGGGGATATATATTTTTCGCGTGATCTACGTTAAGACGGAAGCTTGGGCGAGTTGACGATTCGTCTTGAAGCCACAGCGCACGAAACGCACGAGATACACACAAAGAGACAAACACAACCGCAGACTTACAACTCCTTTGTATTCTTCTTCTACTTCTAAAAGAAGACCATCCCCACCGCTATCTGAAAAGGAAAAAGAATATTTAGCGCCATGATCTCAACGGCTTGTGAAAAGACTTGGATTTGTTCCTTATTTTCATTTATAACCGATCCGGTATTTAAGCCAGTTTCGTGAAGAGGAAGTAGAAGTAGGATACAAAAGAGTTGCAAGTCAGCGCTTGTGTTTGTCACTTCGTATGTCTCTCATTTTGTCCTTGTCTAGTGCGCTGTAACCTCAAGATGAAAATTATCTACGGTAGATTCGACACACAGGCCTTTCTTATAGGAAATGTGTGGTAACAAACATTCCTCGTGCTTGTATTTATACAAAGAAAACTTTTCAACAGATTCTTTAGAATTTCAAGTACTAAACATGTGTAGCTTATATGTAGACCATAGTCTTTCCGGTTTAAGCGAGAAAAAAAAAAAACGAATGATCAATGTGGCTGGCAAGAAAATACAAATCGGTTGAATATGTTTTCCCTGGCAAGAGCCATTTTCTCCGAAGTTTCTCCTAGACAGATATTTGTAAAAGATGATCTTACGAAGCCTCATGTAACATGCCGGTCTCTATTCAGTGGCCGCTCTGGTGGTTGGTTGACACTGCCAAGGCCACTGTCACTCAAGGCCGTGCAGTGACCTCGAAGGACACTAGATGTAGAGACCGTATGTTTAGGCAGATACATATTATGTTTTTTGCATTCTTATCATGTCTTTGTTCATTGTTGCCGTTATTATGAGCTAAGAAGAGCTTTAAAAGTGTTTTCATAATGGCTATCAAGGCCTGTTTCTACGTTGGTGCTTAAAGTTTGTTTCCCTGTCTAACATTAAGTTTTTTTTCGTGAACACGTACACTGTTGGTTTCTAGTTCGTTTAAAGCATAAAATTCTTTTCAACGCTACCTCCAATCCCAAAATGCCGTCCGTCCGCCCGTGCGTCCATTCATGCATTTTCCGCTAAATTTAGCCGGGAAAGTGGCGTCACGTGACCTACACACCTTGTGGAAATTAACGACACGTCACCTATACGTCAACTCCATTTCCCCGCTAAATTTAGTGGGAAAATTCGCGTCTTCTGGCCAAAACATCAGTTTAGTTTCCGTGCTGCAATTTAGCAAGAAATTTTCGATAAATGACCTATACACCAATTACATTATCCACTAAATTTAGCGGAAAAGTTCACGTCTTATGATGTCGACACCAACTCAGTTTCCCCGCTAAATTTAGCGAAGAAAATCGACGTGACGTGACCTGATGACAAGGGACCAATTCAGTTTCCCCGCTAAATTTAGCGTGAAAAAATACGACACGTGACACACAAATTTCCTCAACCCCTCCCTTTTTCTCTTTACCCTCGTCTTCTCTCTCCATCCCTCTCCTCCCTTCCCCCTCCTTTTATCTTCCCATCCTTCCCACCTCCTTGCAATACCTCCTAGATAATCCTAGATGACGTAGCTCCCAGGGTGTTCTCCCCATCCATCTCCCCCTCCCTCTCCACTTACCTTGAATCCTGTAATCCTCTAATGTCCTATAATCCCCTAATTAGGGCTCCGTGTTTTCGGATAAATACGATAAAATTCGAAAAACGCCAGCCGCTAAATGTTTTGTCGATTCAGATTTATCCCAAGAAACTCAGAATTTTGAGGTCACAGCGACAAAATAAAAAGCAGGAGAGACTGTATTTTACAAATAGATTTATAAGAGCACAGGTTCAGTGACGCTGAGGAGATGTCTCCACTTTCCTTTGAAATTCAGATCTACTGACAAAAGGGGTTTGCCTTTTAGCACGTCGAGGTTTAATCAGGACAACAGGTCACAATGATCGAACTCTAGGCATTTTTTTTTTTTTAAATATAAGAACATTATAAAATCAACTCCGAATTTCAGAGAATTGAACATCTCACAAAAATAAACTCCGATATATCCCAAATTTTCATCGAAATGTAAACTCCGATAACCACCGTCCGAATTTCACGAGATATGATGTCCGAAAACAGGGAATCCTACCTATCATGCATTATAGTCGTATAAATCTCTATAATGCATATCACGCATAATAGAACTTTGGAGGTACAGATCGCTGCCAATTTTTGCGTTTCTCTTGTTATTTTTTTTTTCTTACGGCATCTAGAGAGCATTGGTGCCTTTTATTTGAACCACGAAGTGTTTCAAAGGGTGTTTGGCCTGCCTAATTCTAAATAGTAAGTTCATATCTCAAGCGGTATTTTCCATGTTTCTCTCCGCTTAGTCGACGATGTCCTGGTCGACGATGTCCTGGTGTCCTGGATTTTAATTTTGTAATTTGGAGATCTCTGTGTGCTAAATGCAATTGATGGTGATTTTTTTTTTATAGATGAATGAGATTGGTGTGAAGTTTTCTCTTGATAACCGGCTGTTTGCGTCTCTCAGAAATAAAAGCTCTCTTCGAACCCATTGCTGCATATCAGGGAAACGTCAGTCTACCATGTTGGGACAGTGTACCATTGTTTAGTCTTGACGTTTGACAAACTTAGTTGTTTCTCGCATTGATATTGAGGTTGGAGAATTATTTGCTTATTATTTTCAAATCAAATGTGTGTTTTGCAATTCATTGTGGCTGTTTCGTGTATGGTTTTAAATAAACTATTCTAACTGACGGCTGGGGGCCTGGGGAGCCCATAGCAGTCACATTGAGTAAGCAAGCGTTTTAAGCGTTTTGTTTAGTTTATCTAAAGTTATATTATGGTGCACATAAACATGACGATTGGCAGCTGTTTCTGAACAGCTTGTATAGATATAACATTATCAGAGAAAATGTTAATTAATATAAAGAGTAATTCGCAAACTAAGACAAGTTCCTCGGTTTGTGCATTTTAACGACGTTATAAAGGAAAATATGGTCCAAGTCCAGGCGAGCAGGTGCATAATAATTATGATGAATGTGAGAATGAGAGCCAAGTTGATGATAAATTAGAATGAACAAACTAAATACCTCTTTTTTTAAATGTCTCACGTTATGCTTAATGGCTGTTAGGGTTTGTTTTGTTTTGAACTGACATAAGTGTGTTAAAAATACAAGTTTTATGAAAATGCAATTACAAATAAAGCAAACCTTATACAATATTTTTCACAAATTGCTTAAATTTTCAAGCTCCATAATGTCTGCTTGGTTGAAGTATTTGCAGCTTTAGTTCATTTATCGCAGAGGTGCATTTCTACGACAACCTGATTATTTTATAGCAGAAGCGTGTGTGCCGGAGTAAGTGGTAAGCAAAATTATGCAAAACTTCTAATATGCACGCACAAGATATTCTTCTTTCCATGTCGTAGCCGTTTTGGCAATTTAATAGTATGTATAATTAAAAATATGTATTTAATTTACCAAAATATTACCTAAATGTTAGCACGAACCTAAACAACTAGTTAAAGGACACATGCAAAGAAAAAAAAAATTTTTTAAACAGCTTAGATGGAAAAAGGATATTATAAAACGATTTTACAACGAAGAAAAAAAATTTTTAGAGCTATATTTACGGCGCTATACGAATTTGTAGTTGGCGCCCGCTGGAGCCGCCGCTGGTCACGTGGTAGGCCCGCGCGCCGCCGCCCTGCGTCGCCGAGCCGTAAAGCGACGCCGCCGCCGCACGCTGAGCGTTGTGCGAACGCCGCTTCAACGCGTTTCTCCACGCCGCCGTCGCCGCCGCCGCAGAAGTTCGTCTGGTTCGGGGCGCCGCCGCCGTCATCTGACCGGCGCACAGGTCGATCACGTCTGCTTGCGCTTTTTCAGGAGTTTCCTTTGGGCTCTAAAAGTTACTTATTCATCTTAGTTTTTTGTTATACTTCAAACAAAGATGAATAAGTTACTTTTAGAGGCCAAAGGAAGCTTCCGAAAGAGCGCGAGCACCACGTGACAAATATGGGCCCGTCACGTGATAAATAAGGGCCACTTTTCCGCGGCGCCCGCGGGCGCCAACTACAAATTCGATAGCGCCGTAAATATAGCTCTAAAATTTTTTTTTTCTTCGTTGTAAAATCGTTTTATGATGTTCTTTTTCCATCTAAGCTGTTTAAAAAAAATGTTTTTTTTTTCTTTGCATGTGTCCTTTAAAGAAAAAGACTGCTTTACCGTTGAGGAGCTCCGTCTGAGTTGACCAATTACAACGACGGTATATTTGTAGAACAATTGCAATAAATGGAATGGTGAACGAAATGGATCCAACCATTTATTGGGCACAGACAAACACTTTGTTTTCTGCTGGTTGGGTGGCACTTTTTATAGTATGATGTTAGGGTCGTTTTAAACCAAAGTACTCGAAAAACGTTACTAATGTATACACGCGCTTAATATTAAATCTGAAAAACGGACACTCTCGCCTAATGTTGAAGGACTTCTGGGTGGTAGGGGCACTGTCCGAATGACTTTAAAGGCAACGTGTACTTTGGTTGCTTTTAGAAGTGGAAAGCCTAGCACTGACGCTAATAAATAATCGGTTAAGAGCTAGCTTATCACGAGCCCATTAGTCCCACACCCTCTCTCCTCTCCTGGTCGTTTATGGGCACAATAAAGAGACATGATGATGATGATTTAACCTCTCATTGTTCCGCTTTTTTTCCCCAAGCATGCTAGACCATGAGCTGCGGTTAATTATGATTTGCATTCAACTTTTTTTGCCTTCAGGTTTAAAACTTGGCAGCAGTAGAGTATTATCGAATATCTAAAGGGTCAAGAAGTATTCGCAAATTAAAAAAAAAATAAAAAGATGATGTAGTCTCAGCAAATGCATTCCCTCTCAGATGATTTTGATTAATCTGTAATATGAAATTCTTCAGGAGATATCAGCTACTAGGACAGCTTCTATCTTGTTTTAGCGCGAGCCTTTGTTCTGAAAACAATATTTCTGTAACGGCCAGCGTTTTACTGGTGTGTAGGAAATAAAATAGCGCCCCTGATAACTTGAAGGATCTCGAATTTTGAGGAGCACTTTGCGAAATCAACTGCTTGCGCTTTTCGCGCCTGCATGGTTTTCGACGGTTTGCTTCACAATAGTGATAGTGATATTTATTTTAGCTCACGAGAGCCATGGTGTGGGTGGCGAGGCTGAGTGTTGATGTTGCGGGTGTTTGTACTTTCCATATTTGCTACAGCTGGCTGTGGGGTGGCCTTGATGGAGACCCAGGGGTTCGGAGCATTGGTGGCCATCACTTTGGCTTGCTTCGTCCGCAGTGTGGCTGGGGAAGTTACCATACATGTTAATGATGGGCTTGTTGTGGTGTTGATTCTCGTGCTTGTAGCAGTCAGACCGAGTGCTAAGCATTAGGCGTAGCTTCAAAGCGACAAAGTTCGGTGGTGCATGCTGCTCAAGTACTGAAACGAGGCCGAAAACAGTACGTAAACGGTTGCCGAGGGCTAGTGTAGGGTTGGGGTGGTGATAGACCCCTGGGAGGATGTCAACATCTGAAGCGAGGATCGATGCAGAACCCATGGATCCCAGCTCTCTGCAGCACTTCTTCCTCCATCGTACCAATAACACAATGTTCGTGCGTCAAACATCAACCAATACGGAGAGCAAGTCGCCTGCTTCTTGTGCAGTAGTTTTGGTGACGCCAGGACGCCGAACTCTTATTGGCTTTGATTGAAGGATAGTGGGTACACCTCAAATCAAGCTGCCTTGAGGTCTAGCCACTGTCCTTCATTCAGAACCAATCATAGCTCGGCGTTCTGACGTCACCACAATCCCTCCAAACGAAGGACACGAACTTGCGCTTCGCATACGTTTCTATCACATTTATCGGAGAGGTCTTTATTGGTATTTATTGGTGCACCTATGAGGATGGAGAGATCAAAGTGTCTGAGACACATAGTGAAGACGAACACAATTTTATTACACGACACAGCCACTATAAATAATGCGAACTCTCGCCTTGCAACCTACTGGAGGATTTACACTACACTCACTGACAACTTAAGAAGCGGAGGGCGTGGCGGGTCTCGAGGATCCTATTATGGCTCCGCAGCCAATCAGAAAGCGCATTAGCCGATAAGAACGCTGGACTGTACAAAGTCACGTAATCCAGGGTGTACTTAGGCTATCTCCACCTACTAACTCCGATTAGGCTTTAAAGTGGAATCTACACTCTAAAAAAAAAAAAATCTGGTCGTAAAATAACTGTCAAGGCTTCTTCGGCTTGTTCATATTTTGCACCCTAAAAAGTTGTTTTAAGCACCCCACCCCCCCCCCCCAAAAAAAAAAAAAAAAAAAAAAACACAAAAGGGTTCTTTGTTAAAAACGCATACCGAGCTCTTTCAAGATCTTTTTTGGTGCAAAAGAGGTCTTCACGGCCCAGTTGCCTCTCTAGTGCGCCAGGGGGCAATAGTGCTTGAGGCGAGATGGTTTTTCACGAGCTGAAAGAGTTCTTGGGGCATCGAAGAACTATTCAAGAAACGATATGTTTTTTATGGTTTAAGTTTTAAACAAATTACGTAGCTTCGCTAGAAAAAAAAAACGTCGTACATTTACATTACAGAGAAGGGATAAGACGTTCAAGTTGACTCACGAGCGCGACGTTTCAATTATCTATTGGCCAATATATACTGGGATTTTCGCAGTATCACGCCAAGCCTGAATGATTGCCGCAAACATTTATATTACGTGCACTATCGGAAATTGTAAGAAAAAAAGATAGGCTGTAAGAACCATATTTTATTATTAACTTTTCTTATATTTTTGCAACTCAGGGACAACACCATTAAGGGGATCGGAGAGTGAATTCCAAAGGGTGGAAATTTATGGTGAGGCCGAAGGCGCGGGAAAAATCTACGCCACCATTCAGCGCTTGAGCGTACAGGTTTTTCGGGGCCCAGCTATTGGCTGCTGGATATTTAGTTCTTTTTTTTTTCTATTACAATTTTATTCCGGTCATGCAGACCGTGCTCAGCCTCCCGGGGGAGACATATTGAGAATGCCGTTCCCGCTCGCTGCCCGGAAAATGAGTTTGGGTCGAGGCTGGTGCTTGGCGGAATGTTTTTGTTGTGGTTGTTCAGGAAGGCCGTTTCTCGAGGCCCTTCCAAGGGCTTAGGCTTTGGTAAATCTCCACATTTGACTTTCCCGGGTTTGGGGAAAGACCGAGTTGCTAAATCAACCCGCGGGTGCCACCCTCTTCTAAAAGCTGACAAAAAACATTTATTCTGCGCCCGAAGCTTCCCCTGCTGACTATAGGACGACAGCGTCTTATTTACGGGACGGGGGTTCAGGCTGTTTGCGAGCAGAAAACACATTTTCCAGAAAGTTCAGATGAGAAGCCTTTCTCACGCGCGCGAGGTCTTCTTGTCTGCACTTCAAGCGCAATGCCCACACTTTTGATTACCTGAGAAAAACGAAGGGTTCAGCACTGCAACCTACGTTTGTTGGCTCTCAGCAAGTTACGAGACCTCAAAAAAATTGATTTGGGTGGAGTCCCGCCTGCACCTTGCCAAATCACATCAACGTCACTTACAATTCTGGTCAATGTGAGCAGAAAGGGTCTAAATTCATGCTTCTTGGTGCACTTTCCAGTTTTTGAGAGAGCTGTGGTCTGAACATAGGAACAGAATGCGAAGTCGAGTTCCCATACTTCGAAATATTTAACTAACTGAGAGGTGTTTGGGGGGGGGGGGGGGGGGGGGGCTCGAATAGGGGTTCCCGATGCTTTGGGCCCCCCTAGCATCTTGAAGACTCGCAATGCACAGATGTTCTGCGCATGCTTTGTGCGACACCTTCAGATTCTTGCAGGACCCAAAGCGTTGAGGCCTCTTACTCTTAAACTCTCTACTAGAGCTTATAGCGACTGCACGCGCAGAAAAACACCATATTAGGTGTTGCAGTTCATATTGATCGTCATAGTTCAGCCGTCTCGTGAAGATGGATACATCCGTTCACCCATATAATCGCCCATAAAATGAGTCGTTTATAATACTGTGGCAAAAATGCACGTTATTACCCAGTTCGTTCCCCAAACCTTTGTCTATGTAACCGTGTATTCGTGTTAACCGGTTCGTCTTAACGGGACATCGCTGTGCTACAATTATAATTACCACAGCTAATCGCGTATTCTAATATAACAAAATAATGTACTATGTTCCGAAAGCATTTTGTCGCTACTACAGATGTAGCCCGTTACTATTTCGTATATGTCGTCGATCCATATATTTATTATTTATCGCCTTTCACTAACCTCAAAATGTAGCGAGACTACCCGTTTTCTTATCGCGACGGATAATTAACTTCGTAAAATTTGAATTCCTTTATGATTTTCTAAAATAGGTTGCCTATTTTTAAACATACTTCGAAAACACTATTAGTGATGCATTCTTGTTTCGACTACGTTGTGTCCAATATTTTCTTCATTTACAATTTCTTTGTATTGCTTCTCCAAGAAACGTTCTGCATAAATGCGATTATATATAAACATCTTGTACCTATCTGCTAGACTTCCTGTTAACCGGAATTGTCATATGCAAATATCAGTCTTAAGGATGATTTGTAATGGCGAACTGAGTTTTTATTTGTTTCATTTGTATGAAGTTTGCAAGGCTTATTCTGAGCAGTGAAATATGATATCATGCCAAGTTTCAAGTTTATAAATGAATAACTTAGTGATTTTACAACAGAGGACAACATATGCGGCATTTACTCGGATAATAATAGTATAAAGGTCCGTTCGTCTACGTTTTGGCCGAGCACATATGAAGACAATAATCGCGGTTTACAGGGTCCGTGAAAAAAAAAATAATATGGTTGTTTGTATTTTTTCCCTATAAATAAATTACACATTCCAGAAAGCCCGAAATCCGTGAGAACGGAACGCCAGTGGTGATAATGGAAATAAAGTTTGAGGTAAGCATGTTCCTAGGATAGCAGCACAAAAGTGAAAAACATTTAAAATAGGATAGCATTGCTTTCGCACGGGACGTCATGTCTTTCCCGTAAGCCGTTATTGATCAAGATGATTGCCTATTCGCGTACCCCACGGGACAGCGAGCACGCAGGTACTGTTCCCAAGCAGCGTGTCTATTAAGGCCGGTTCTCACATGCAGCGAAGCGCTGATGTAGCGCTTCTCACGTGCCGTCAGCTACTTATTGTCTGCCATGAGTGACAGTTTTGACGGTGCGATACAAAGCTGGTGAATGCTTCTGTCAGCACGCGCTTAGCGCGAGGTCAGCGCTATGCTTGTAACGCTCCGCTGCATGTGTGAACAGGCCTTTACTCGTGAAATTACGGGAAACACTGTGCCAGGGTCTGTTTTCGGTCAAAATGAAAACGAGAGCCTTCTCGGCTCTGATTGCACGTGGCGCCACAGTTTGCACGCAATCAATCATCCAGTGTTGATTACTACGATTATTACTGACCCTTTTGGGGGGGGGGGGGGGGGGAGCCCTTGGTTGCGCAGTATGTTGGCGAGAAGGTCTCACTAACTCAAGAATGGCATGAAAGATATCGCGGCTTCTCGTGTGCTTGTCCTCAGTACTCCTTCATCCACCGGTCAGTGTCAGGTTGTGTTCGGCAGCAGAACAAGTTGAGGTTTGCAAAAGAAGCGCGGAGCGGACGATTAATATTTCAGCCCGCGCCCCATCCTGCTTCCAGGTACTCTGTTCATAGCAGACGGCCCACTTATTTTCGGTACCGTTAGCAGACGACGTACAGCCTTTTCCTTGTTCCACTTTCACCCAGCAGCCAGGATCGCGACATCGGACAGCGACACTCGCGTCCCCTTGTGGTTTTTTTTGTTTTTTTTCTTCATAACTTCTACATTTAACAGCCAGGATCGCGACATCCGACAGCACGACCCTTCAGCTTTTGTGACGTCATTTGCCAAGGGATAATTAACAAAAAATATGACCTAATCGTGCATTATAATTGCACTTTTTTTTTTGTCTGTTAAAGTTTCTACGTAATTCATTACACAACCAGCTCGCATTTGCTCTATTCCTTTTTGCGAAATATTTTTTTCTGAGCTATAAATATGTAATATTCCTGAGAAACTCGACTAATATTTAAGTTTCTTATTATTTCTGTAAAGGTATTTTAAATCAATCTACTATTTTTACACACATTACAATTAAAAGTAATGTATGTTAGGTAAACAATATTTCCTCAAAACATATGCCATTAACCTCTCAGCAAAAATAGGTAGCGTGCTTGTGCAGAACATGATGATTATGATAATGATAATAATAATAATAAAAGTAAAAATAATAATAATGATATTAATATTCGAAAGACTAGCATGTCCACGTCACAAGTCAGGTTTGTCAAAGCCATCCAGGGTTTGTATGACTGAACCTATCTGCAGTGGCCTCATGCAAATAACTATGCCACGTACTAAAGAAATTGGAGTCAGTTCCAATAACATTTGTGACGCTTAAAAAAACGTAGACTCGATGGAAAGCACGTATACACACACCTGCAGATATGCACAAACACGCAAGCCGGCCATTGTCACTATTGAAGAAGGTCTTGAGAGGTATTATGTTCTTGGTGTTGTGAATCTTGAAGCAGAAAAACTGGGTGGTGTAAGTTGTGTTGATTTACTCAAACATAAACCAAATACTAATAACAATAATATTATAAAAAAATAAAATAAATAATAAAAAACAAATAATAATCATGTTTATTTTGTGTGTCAATATAAGAAAAAAGTACAAATCAGGATGATGACGCGACAAGGCAACTTTTTGGCGTAAAATCATGCGTAGCAAAAAGAAAAAATACTGTGAAAAAAATAATTACATCAGTGTAAACAGGGACTAACAATATTCACGAACTTGAGAGCTCACAATCGGCAATCATTGATCGTTTGATAAAATCCTAAGGCCGAGTCCTACTGCTCATTCATGATACAAAAGACATTCTGCAAACACAAGTCACCGTAATATCCGTAGTTCTAGTGCCGTGTTCCATGTTTCCTCCTCGAACTTATTGCCATGCGGCATTCGAAGCTCAGATCTCGTGGTGACTTGCGTTCGAACCTGTATGCAGACTGTCTTTTGTGTGATGTATAAGCAGTGTGACCCCGGCATTAAAGGCACTTGAAGGAAATTCATTACATGAGGGGAGGACTAGTACTAGAAAGTTGAAACTAACAGTGAAGGTAGCCGAATAACAGTCCTGTTAATTCTGATTAAAGTTCCATGTTTTGGGGGTTAATTTTTCATCTAATTCTGGGATATTTATTGGCCTTTATTTTTTTCATAGATTCGGTGTTCTCAGATGTATATTTTTGATGTTGGCAAGAACTCGACGTTTATAGGGGCTTATGTTGAAGACAACGGGATAGAGGAAGAGAAATCCTCAGCCTCTAGGGGACCTGCGCTCGACCCGATTACTCGGAAAACGACCCAGTACCGATCAGAGCAGAAGACGAAGTCAGAGATGTGATTTCGAAGAAAAAAAAAAAAAAAGTGCCTCGGGGGCAGTTAGTGAGGGGTTCATTTCGGGTTAAGAAAAATAAAACTGCAGGTGAAAGGATTTCCTACTGCGAAGCTTGGATTTTTTCTCCTTCAATGACAGCTCCAATTCAAGGTGGTCCCCGATTTTAATAAAACCAATTTCGTGCTTAATTTTCAAGCTTTATCGGTACTTACAGAGAATGCAAAACCCTAATTAAGAACCAGAGACTACTATAAAGGAAATAAGTAAACAAATTAAAAACATTAATGGCTTTCGAATAAACATGTCGACTGATTACTCGTGTGTACTTGATCACTGGATCACATTGACCCTACTTATTTTTTTTCTGTATGAGCTACTGGCGCCCTATAAACGCCGTTGAAAGAAAAGAAAACAATGCTGCCACGCAGAAGGCATTCACATCAAAACTCTAGACTGAGTAGCAGCTAAGTGGCGACTGGTGCATCCGTCACCTCGCATACGAAACATTATCCATCCTTGTTTTGTTTTCAACAGCACCTAACGAAGAAGTATTCTACGTCCGAGAACTACGCCAAGTACCCGAAACTCACAAAGCAGAAACCAAACAGCCCTCCCGGTAGCACTCGCTTCCTGGATATCCACACCGAAAGGCGTAGCAAATCATACCCCATCGAACGAAATAATACAGTGAAAAGAAACGCATGGTGCCCATCTACGCCAGGACCTTGTCTTTTTCATCCACTCCCTACCGAGCAGAAGCTGATGTTCGTTATATTCGGCTCTCCGTGTCGTTTTTAGCGTGAACCACGGCGGAAGCACACGTCAGTGCAAACGACGAAGTCACGCAGCGTTCCCAGCGTTTGATCGTTGCCGCGGAAGGAGATGAGGGTAGCGTGTCGTTGACTTGCGTGCCGTTTGATTGGTTTTGGGCGCAGGGACGTTCCGTGTCCGCAAATTCTGTGTTGCAAGTGCTGGGTTCCGATCTTCCCAGCGCTTCTCTTGAGTGTGAAGTGAGGTGAGGGGGACACGCGGCTCTTAGGCTGGATACTTAGCCTTCAGTGCAAGGGTCCCCATCGCTTCTGGACGTTAGCGGTAGGTCGAAGCCCGCCTGTATCTCGGAGGGGTTTTCCGGCACTCGGGATAATACCATCTGAGCATTTGGTGCCGATCTCCGACGAATCGAAAATCGTGTGCATTCGTAATAGGAGACAGGTAATGAACCGGAATGAGTAAGGCGATCTTGTCACGAAGAGCCTGGGAAAAATTATCGCGTTGCTTCTTTGAGGCATGCGCGAGACAGTTTCGCGGATGCCTGGTTCTGCAATGTTGGATGCCAGCTTGGTTCGAAACTTATAAAACGCTATGTCTAACTCAGGAGGCTCAGGTGAATCGAATTCATCTTGCACTTATTATTTAAATTAGTTTCGCGTATAGTCTAATTAATGTTTAGCAATTGCACGTTAGCTGTGTATATAGTTTTTTTTTCAAATATTTAAGAATAAATGTTAGACGAAATCATCAGTTGATAAAGCACGCTCCTTGATTCTGGAAACTATAGGGTGTGTCAAAGAGCGTGGATCATCAGCCTAAGAAAAACTCGACTCAACCACAAATTGAAAGTTAGAGTCATTGACAGATTGAGAGCGGCATGGCATGTCTTTTGAACGCCCGACCAGTAACACGCGCTCCGTGCCTTCCGCCATGCTTTGGTTGCGCGCATGCGCCCGTGGTGCACGAGACGTAGATGCTTCATCGAAGGTAGGAAGCTCGAGCCGAAGGAGAGACAACGTGAGCTCTTTCCTGACGTTTTCGCTTTGTCAGTGACTCTTACAATGGTCTTCAGAGATATACGTGTAGTATACAAATTTAACATAGAATCAGTATTATTCTACGGCACATTTTAGTTGTTGCGACAACTCTGGCTACCTGACGAGCGTATAGCAAAAAGCAAACCAAAAACGACAAAGGTCTGAGTTACAGGTTTGAGTTCAGTTAGTTCATACACACTGGTGAAGGATCAGCTTGAACTCAAAGAAAAAAACGAAGGAAGCAGATGAAAGAAAAAAAACAGCGGATTAATAACTCTGCTTAAGTAAACTTTTTCATATGCGTAATTATCTTCAACAGACGCTCTTCACATATACAGAAAATAACTACTGGTCACTAAAGAAATTCACGCAATGTAAATTAGGGATACTGTATTTTATCGCTTGTGTATCATACTTTGTTGTCTGCCTGGCCACATCGCAACACTTGGCGCCACAGGTAGTATACACGTTAACATTGTGTTTAGAGACGACCAAGAGTTTTTAGAATGTTTTGTATTCCTAATGACCTCTAACTTTAGGCTAGTCTCAAGCACCCACTCCCCTATTTTCACACCAAAATATTACGTTGTGTTGATGACCTTTCAGTTAAAACAAAATCAACTTAAGATACGGTTTTATATCACTGAACACTCCCATCCATGTTTTAAAATTGACCTTATGCTTGCGAAGCCCTCCCCTATCCTGCCAAATATCTGTACGCTTCGAGGACCTCATGACGGTCTATCGCGAATTGTTTAAATGTCATACGAAAATATCGTGCAGCTTGAACTCTGGCGATTTGTTTGCCAACACCGGACTGATCATACCTTCGGAATACCCATACTTTACTTTTGTTGGCATGCTACCGACTATTCCCAAATTCAATATAGGGACCGAGTTCACGGCAATATAAGGATATGCGAAAACCAACACTATTTTTTTTTTTTTTTTTTGCTCTCTCCGGTGGGTGAGGTCACATTTTGCATAACTTGCCAGTCGTGCAGGCAGTCTAAAAAAACAATATTTTGCGCATCTTTATTTTTTCTTGCTGGCTTGAGCTTTTTTTAGCATGCATTTTACATCACCGAACTTATTTTATCCGTTTGAAGTTATGTGTTCTGCCCCCATATCACAACATTTGACGTCACGTTTTCAGTGGTGCTAGTAGAGGCTAGCAGCCTTTCAGACCAAAAATATAAATTAAATTACTATGCGGAAAAGATTATATTGACTTGCAATTAGGATTGCTAGCTTAAATATGTATATGAATGTGCTGAATAAATGTTTAGGCATATAAGTGGATAGAAATGTTTCGCTCTTTCAGACTGACGACCTCTGTTGGTGTCTTCAAGTTCATAATATGAAGCTTATTCCTTCCGGTCCCTATATTATTCACCCTATGTTTGGTTCCACCGCGCTTTCACCACACCACAGGTGCATGGTGTTGGGGTAATACAAACATATTCTAGTTGCCTATTCGGCTGCTTGCTTTAAAATTGTAACCGGGAAAAAGACACCACTAATAATTTTGTACCTTCACTTTTGCTTGGTCTGAATTCGACAATGTTTTTTTTGTTTGTTTTTTAATTTGACATAACAAACTCGTAACTAGATATTGCTCCTTAGCATGTAGCTTTACTTACCTTTGAGAGGGATAAATTATCTATCCATGCGATTTTTTTTTAATATTGCGGAAATTATTTTTTTTTTTTTTCTGCGCTGCTAAGGTATTCAAACTTGGACAAACAAGGACGACACTCACACACGAAAGGCGCTTCTCGTGTGTAGGTGTCGTCCTTCTATGTCTAAGTTTGTAAACCATAGCAGCGCAGAACAGAAATAATAAAAAAACAACTAGCCCAAACACAAGTTTTTTTTTTTTGCGGAAATAAGTTCACAAACTTAACCTAGCAGCTGATTCAAGGTATTGTCAGGCCATGCCAAGTCGTTCTTAAATCTTATTTGTAGGGGGTTAATTTTATATAATCATGAAAGTATAAATAATACATAAACCTTGTAATTTACCTAAACTAAAGGCCTCATTATGCAATATTAAATGTTTTAGTATAAATGAATCCGCAGCTTTTCGGCTAGTTTTTACTTCGAAGCCGTTTTGTGGTCAAAGTTCTTCGCATATATTTAGGAAGTGTTTTTTATACCATTGTGGCGGCATATGAAACCACGAAACAATTTCGTCAGGTACACCATTAAAGACCACGGTGAACGCCACCGAAGTAGTATGATTGTAATATTTACGCAACAAATACCTAATATGTTTTCGTTCTTTTTTTATATTTTACATACATATACTCCTGCAAAAAATGAAACGAGTTTCAACTGAAATGGTAAACGATTCACTTAAAGGAGTCATGAAACGCTTTTCCAACTTTTTCCTGTTTAGCTTTCCCTCCTCAACTCATAAATCGCGCATTCTACCAAACCAGTTCAAAGAAGACGGAAAGGGGGAGTCCCCCTCTGGCCTCGGACTCTCGTTTGTCTGATCCGGACACATCCATCTCCCCCTAGAAGATTAGCCGTCGCTCAAAATTCAGACAAAAGTTTCTTTCCCCCACCCGTTCACTCCGAAGCTGCCAGTGCTGTTGGAAGCTACGTGCTCCTTGGGCCAGCCACACTTTTGCCACGGATCATGCTCTCTCGCGCATACCCACGCGCAGAGAATAAAGTGAGGTGATGAAGGGGGGCGGTCTGATTGGTCCGGCAAGCGCGTAGCTTCCCACAATGTCAGCTTAGGGTGAAAGGATTAAGTGAGCTCCGCTGTCGTGTGACCGTTCGTTTGGGCTTGGTGGACGCGCTGCGGGGGCCCAATGACGCGCTGCGAGGTCCGGATGTATCACAGAGAAGAGGCAGACGAGGTTACGAAGGGAAGGAGGTACGAAATAGTCCGTTTGTGTTTCAAAGTTTTCTACCGAAAGTCAGGCTTTTGACGTTCTACCTTTTTTCTTTTGGCCCACTGAACGGTATGCTATTAGTAAAATACCAATATAAATTGATTTACTGACAGCCCACAATTCGTTTCCATGGGCCCTTTAATACACCGCGTTGAGCCTCAATTGAAGCTCAATGTTGTTCTTTTTTTAATTTTTATGAGTTCCTATTGAACCGTCGCATAATATGGGCACCGAGTTTTATTCATTTTTAGCATCGCATTTAAATTGAATTTTCGGCAAAAGTATTTTAATTGACTTTTTTGCAATTGAGTTTCAACATAATTTTTAAATTCAGTTTAATAGAACTTTTGGAACTGTGTTTCAATATATTTTGTGAAACTGCGAGAATTTTCATGGAACATGGAGGGAGATGAAGCACATGAAGGAAACAAACACAAACATGAATAAAGCACTCACAAACGCACTAATCACACTCCCCTTGACTCCCCCCCCCCCCCCCCCCCGCCCTTATATACCTAACATAATAAAGGTATTCATTTTGCCGGTGACCACCTCCGCATTTATTAAGGTCCCCAATATGCTGTCCGTCCTCGGAAGTTTGATTCAAGATAACAGTGCTTCGACGTCATTGGATTCTATTCCCTAACTAAAAAAAAACAAAAAAAAACATTGGTACAGGCAATCATCGTTCGGTGCAGTCGATAATTCCACAAACGAGATTGCTAGCAGGTATGTTATTGCTCCCTCAGCACAGCAACCACTCAGTAACAGACGAGGCCCGGTAGCTGCTCGCTTAAAATATTTTATTGCTTCTTACTTTACGAAGTGACTAGTATGATGTGCACAGTGATGTCACTATAATCGTCCGACTGAGGAAAGCGGGCTGGTGTGTGCTTTCACGACACCCAGCCTTCAGCACGCGCTCCAAACCTTCTCCCGAGTTTTGACAGTTCGCGTGCGCTCGATGTTCACGAGACGAAGCGTTTTCGAGGGAGTGACTCAAGCTTGAGGGGAGACAAGTGAAGCACCTCCCTGTTCTCATCTTGTCAGTGGCCTTAGAGCTGTTATAACATACGCTATGCTCTCGAAGGTGTCAAATATTTTCATTCTGAGCGACAAAAGTGTACTGATGGATATTTGAAGCTGTGCCCTTGCTGGGTTCCTCAACAGCAAAGGACGCAAACCAGCTAATGTAAACTACTCAGTGACAAAAAAAAAAAAAAAACTCGTTTGAATCTCTAATGAGGAGACAAAGAAATGCGTGTCAAGTAACAAAACTCAAGTGCATGTCCAGTGACTAGGCTCAAAATAATGAATGACAAAACTCATTTATACATATTTATATAGGAGTAAACTTTAAAAAAAAAAATATATTGAGCTCTTAATAAAGAAACTCATTTCAAAATGTAATAAGTAAATTTAAATATAATCGATATTGAGTTCTTGATGATAAACCTCGTTTGCATATTTAATGAGTAAATTCAAATGAATCAATATTGAGTTCATAGTGAGCAAACTATATCCCATTATTTCAGTAAATTCGAATAAATGGGTATTAAGTTCTTAATTAGCAAACTCTATTGTATTCTTAATGAATAAATTAAAAAAAAACATATAGTCAGTTCATGATGAGCCAACTCAATTGCATTCCTAATGAGTAAATTCGATAGAATCGGTAGTGCATTTCTTATGACCAAATTCTATTGCGTTTCTAATAAGTAAATTCAATTGAATCGATATTAAGTTTCTTATGATCAAACTCATTGAATGAGGTTATATTCAGTTTCAATTGAGTCTATAGGAATAAATTAGAAACTCAATTGAAACTCATTGATCATTTTTGTAAATGTAGTTCAATCAGAGATATGTAGCCCGTAGGGAGATGAACCGCCAAAGTTGTCTGATTTAAAAAAAAATGGCTCCTGGCAACTTAGCGTTGAGTTTATGCCTTCACCAAACAGTTAAACCAAAACAAAAAAAATCAAAAATAAAATATACCTTTTAGTTTGTCCTACCTTTTCTGCGAGTACACATCCACAAAGCAATGTCCCTAAATTTAATTGTAAGCCTTTAAATGCGATCAATGAAAGAACAGGACGTTTTTTTTTTTTTTTGTTTTATGAGCTATGGCTAAAGCGAAGAACTTATGTTCTTCGCTTTGTTCACGTTTCGTCTGTTACTTGATTTTGTAATTTTGGCTGTTTTCTTCACTACCATTGAGTGATTGTAGCTGGACACAATTGCATCGCACCAATAAAACCGCGAAGTAGGCATCTTTTTTAAAATCAATAAATTTTAACGAAAATCTCATTAGCGCTTTTATAGTCAAGCGCTATTTCAACATCTGGATAAACCGCGTAAACACCCATTTTTTTAAAACGCAAGAGAAATAAAAGGAAATGTTTAGCATAGCTTAAATTCACACATTTCCCACGGATTTCTCTAAATCGTTTCGCTTTTGCCTTTGTGACATATAGTCTGCATTTTGTACGTCAGACAAGCATTTATTTATTTATAGGAAAAGAAACAAATATTTATCACCTTGACTATAGAGTTGTCTTTTTTTGCAATTAAGAGTCTGTTGCTCACAAACTTTCTACTCCTAGCAGATTAACATAAATAATAGTAACGACATGCTCCATGATGGCGATCAGAAACAATCCTGACACTAATCATGTCATTTTAGGACTCGCGGGAATGTCGATTTTTCAAAATCTAATGTAGTTGCCCTTTTTTAACTTGCTTCTCAGCCAGCATTCTTGTTAGTTTAATTTGTGATATACTCAATAATTGGAAAAAATAGCCCGATCTGCGAAGCTTTCTTTATTTTCAGCGCATGTTATTAGTCACAGAGATATGTTAACGTACGAGTCTATACTTCGTTTCAGCTTCGGTCCGAGCGCGGCCGATGTTATGAGCCGAAGGGCCAATCAAACAGCGAAAGAGTCACAACGCCATGGCGTGCTCTCTGCAGTTGATAGGACCAGCCGGTGTTCGCCGTCTCTGTGCGTGCTCCTCCGCCGGCTTGTCATATACCAACCACAGAGAGCACGCCATGACGTTGCGCTTTTTGCGCTGTTTGATTGGCTCTTCGGCTCATAACATCGGCGGCGCTCGGACCGAAGGTGAAGCGAAGTATAATGCTTAATCGCTGAAACAAAACCGTGTTTTCCAGGCGCATCCTTCCGCAACGTGCAAGCGGTCCAGCACGCCTTCAGGATATAAAGTTGTCACACCTCCAAAGCCCGTGCAAGTTCTTGGTAAGTCAACAATTTTATGAGGACATTTACCACTGCGTATGCATCCAAATGTTAACAGAGTTTGTTTTTCTTCTTATTGGCGAATATTTGTATGTTGGGGGAGAATGATAACTTGTTGATTTTATTTTCCTCCGGTTTTTCAACAAGATTTTATATCCTATGTTTTGATCTTGTATGTGTTATATTGTTTGTTCCTTTATTTGTTGACGTTTTCTAAGGGTGCCCTGATGGTGGGAAGCCGCCGGTGCGAGATTGTAATATCACTCAAAATTACACACCTTTGAGGTCATATTACGTTTCACTTTACGAACTCAGCCAGGGCTGCAATCCGTTGAAGAGACTCAAGCAGTGCCATTGTCACGCCTCTTGGCGTCTTTGTGCGTTCGCTATCAACGACTAAACAATCAAGCGCCCAGAGGCGCCGTGATGATTTCTTTTTTCTTCGCGCTTGATTGGCTTAACCGGAGGCTAAGCCAATCACCCACAAAGCTTACGAACGCCATGACGAGGCACTTTTCACGACGTTCGATTGATTCATTCCATCGGGTCGTAACGTCGGTTTTGGTTAGACTTGTCGTGAAACTAAAGATAAGCGGTGGTGATAAAGCAATTATTAATTTATTATAAACCTAAAGGTCAGAACGCATTATTAAAGGGTGTACGACAAAAGAAACGTAAATACTACTAACGTGAACTTGTGAAACACAATAAATTAGTGAGACCACGTAGCCTTTTATGATGTTTCTGCCAATGAAAAATAACAAAACTGGTGGCAAAAACACTTGATACGGAGAGGTTATTGCACGCGAAAGTTGAATTTGGGTCCCGGGGGGAGAGGGGGGGGGGGGGGGGGGGGGGGGGGAGGGGGAGGAGTGGGGGGCGGCGGCGGCGGCAGGGAAGTGGTGCAAGCAAAATATGTTTTCCTGCGGGAGCACTTCAGACTATGCTTGTGGTTGATGCTCGATGGTGATCTACACAAATTAAGTTTCGCAGCACGTTGAGAATAGAAGAAATCGTAATAAAAGTTTTGGACAAGACAGTCGTGCGATGCTATGCGGGCGATTGTAAGGAGGGAATGCCCAGTGATGATATGAGCACTGAAATGCTTACGGAGTGTAAGTGTATCATGATTTTATTAAACGGATCTGTTTTTTTTTTTTGCGCTTCTTCTATGCGGTCAGTTTGGTATGCCCGCGACAGTCTCTAAGTGGTACATTATAATTGAAGCAGGCGATGTACCAACGCTTCGTATGCGAGGCTTCGTATAAGAGTGCGTAATACATCAGCAGTTAATAATATGTGATTCATCCGAGATGGGTAAACTGACAGACGAAAACCGCTCTACTTTTACGATAAAACAGGGGTCACTTGGTTGAATGGAGTTTTTCTACATTTAGAAATGACCCCCCTCAACTTTAGGCTAAAAGGCATTATTAGAATCTCAGGAATCCATCAAGTTCTGAGGTAGTGTATTTTGTTATCTTACATAACATTATTAGACGCCCTCCTGCAGATAACAAATAAAGCCCTAGAGGGTACCTTTGAATCGTTCGTGGCGGTATAATTAATGGTCAGTACTTCTGAGATGTACACCAGTACCTTTTAAAATTTTAAACGTACATTCATTTCAACGTTTTTGTAACATCCCCAACATCGTTCATTAATACCCTAAATAGTCGCACAAACCTCGCACTTAC
The DNA here is from genome assembly GCA_013358835.2 of Ixodes persulcatus. NCBI lineage: Eukaryota > Metazoa > Arthropoda > Arachnida > Ixodida > Ixodidae > Ixodes > Ixodes persulcatus. Next base: position 1,351,468 of record JABSTQ010010261.1, read on the forward strand.
AGATTAATCGATCTTGCATACCTCTTACGAAAGCCTGAGTCACCTTTGACTACCACGGGGGAAATTTAATGTTTATCACAGTTTTATCTAATATGGCCATATGTATCACTTGACCTCAGCTTCCTCGAATTCTTGTTAACTGCGAAATTGTTTATACGAATTTCTTCTAAAAATGTTTTACTAATATCAGTGGTTCCCCTCAAATAACGTTATTAATAATCAATTAATTTGTGCGTATTATGTTGTCCAAAAGAAGCTATATGGTCTTTCGGCCTGGCAAACATCCATAAAAAACTCATGCAGACACGTACAAAATAAGAACAGAACGCAACCGCTGAGCAGGAACGTAGTAAAGATGTCTGATTGCACTGAAAACGACTTTATAGCCTTTTTTTCCAAAGGAATAAGTTGCTGACATAGTGATCAAACCTGGCGCAGCCAACGCTAACAATTATATGTATCAGAGTAAATGAGCTAAAACGCAGCTGACCTTAGGATTGAGTATATTTAGCCGGAACGTCAAGCTATATGAAAGGATGACTGGAGAAGCGCGGGCCACATAAACCTCTGAGACTCACTTCCGACGCTTACCAGCTCGCCTACGGAGTCACCCTTATTTTATTGTTTCCCTCGTTTCTTTTGATTATAACTAAATAACTCGGATGCAGACCAAAAAAAAAAAACAAGATCACTCATTTAAAAAAAGGTTTCAACTTCGCTACGTCTATTTACATCACGTTAAAAGTCTCTCCGACGCAAAAAAGACGCCCCCTGCGTCGTCGTAAACAAACGATGAAATTTACGGCGTTCTCGTGACTGAAAGAGCGAGAACGGTAGGGCGTGTCCTTTTGCATTTCGTGCCTTTAGCACGCGCTCCATGCCTTCCGCCGTAGTTTTGGGTTGCGGGCGCGCGCTCGAGGTGCACGAGACGCAGAAGCACCATCGAAGGTAGGAAGCTCGTGCTGGAGGCGGGGCAACTGAAGCTTCCTCGTGCCGTTCTTATTCTGTGAGTGCATAGCCTCCTATATACTGACAAAGCCTGACAGATCGCCACGAGAAGCGGCCGCCGAAATGGAAGAGGAGGAGCGGCAGACAAGGGATGAGAGGAGAGCCACGTGACTGGCGCCCCGCTGCGGCGAGACACCGAAACACACTTCTAACGAGCGAACAAGTGTGTTTCGAATCCTCGCCACTGCAAACGCTGTGCGCTGACGTCCAGGTGCCCCGAGAAATGGCTCTTTGATGCTCTTGCTACCAGATCCTCGCTCTTCAAATCTGCGACCACGCACTCTACGGCTCCGTCGTCGAACTGCCAGGCTTTGTGAGTATAGAGGAGGCTATGGCAGAGATAAAGGCAGCTAGCTTTGCGTCCCCTCACTCATCATCCAACCGGGGCTCGGCGTTCTGATGTCCCCGTGCACCTTCGTCTCCCCTTCTCTCTGCGTTTCGCGACGCATATAAGCATCAGAGCGAGACATGAGTCGCCTTTGAGCAGGTGCCTGCTCTGACGCAGTATTTTGTTCACTGCAGTCGTACAAACCATGGTTTCCCATGTTAGGCTCACAGGAAGATTTTTAAGGCAAAAGCCTATATATCCCATTACGGGAAAGGACAGTGTCGGCGTTGTGAACGAAAGGTGACCATAAAAATACTTCGTCAAGCACGCGCCAATGAAGGTCAGGCGGACGGTCCTCTGAAATAAAACGCCATGAAAAGCAGGCCAACGCAGTTGCTTCGTCACAGAAGCCGTGAAGCCGGCGGGGGCGCCGCGCCTGCGCAGTGGGGTGCACGATGTCACCGCTGGAGCGCCGTGTGCAAAAGGAAAACTTGACGCGCTGCCTCTGGCGCGTCAGTTGCGCTTCGGACTTGACTTGTGCTCGTTGCGTGCTTCGTGTGATGGACTGTGAGGCGACCGCGTCTACATCTAAGGCCTCGACATCGACAGCAGTGTCTATATACGGCGGCACACCGAATACAATACCGGCAGAAACAACTTTAATACCTGTAGCTACATTACTCGAAAACATTTCACCGCGGGACTATACAATGCCCTTCCGCATTCCTACACGTAAGGAAATCTAAGTGTCTTTGGCGTGTTTTTTTTTTTTTGAAGTTCCTGAGGTGAGGAGGTGAAGCCGAGATATATATTGGGTTCTTTTAAAGGAAAATGGCTATCCGGATTAAGTAGGGGTGGTATCCGAATGTGGCGAACAAGAGATAGGGGGATTATTGATATATCCAGATTAATGTCGCCATATGCTTCTACAGGAAGTATTGGTCTCAAGAAAGCATACAGACCCTTTATGTGTGGGGTGTTCGTCGACGGAACGCTAACTTATCTCTCGCGAGAAAGAAGTATTTAAGATCTTGGAAATGATAAGTACAGCAATAAAAAAGATAAACAACAAGAAGCACAGCCCAAATTTCAATGAGCTGTTTTTTTGTGTAGTGGTGTCTTTTTTTTTTCATAAAACTTACCTTATATATGTAAAAAGTATTTTTACGTGTAGCATGAACCATAAAGGGCAGAAGTTCTTTGTCCGTGTCGTTTCTGCTTGTGAATAATATTTTATCCTCGCAACTACGGACGTGTGTAGATGTGTCCAAATAAATTAAGAAAAAAGCGCGGACAGGGAGCACATCTTTTCTGGACAAATGCAAAACCGGCAGCCATTCCTGTGCCCACACTGTTTCCCGTAAGCTTGAAAGCTGCAACGCCCGTAAGTGTGGCCGGGCTCTTTCATTCTCCTCAATGTTCTCTTATACATTCTAAAAAAAAAAAAAAAATCACTGACTGGGTTATTCTTTAATTGCAGCATTGATGGTATTTAACTTTAGATGCTTACGATTTAAGAAATAAATTACAAAAATGTAATACCATGACTATTTTAACCCGAGAGGGCGAAAGGAGGATTTTTTTTTTTTTTTTTTTTTTACAGTTGACGAGAAAGTTACAGGAACAGAGAGCGTCTCTAACTCAGCTAATCATTTTATTCAACCAACGTCCTTGTATACAGTACTAGAACCGCCACAAAATATAATGGTTCTTTTATATTTTCATTTATCAGTGTTCACGTTTTCATCCCAATTTAAAAATCGCGCGCAAAGAGGGCGCCACCACCGAACACCATCTGGAATAATCGAGGCCTTCGAGCGCCCCACTGTTCCTCCATGCAACGTCACCACAGTCGGGTGGTGCCAACACAGCAATGGTGCCCGAGCCCGATGCCGAGCGTCCTTCTTGGTGCTGATTGGACACGGGGCCCAGCCGAGCACTGACGTAGCACTCGTATCCAATCGGTGTCTTCGCTCGATATCACTGTGATGACGTCAAAAGTATAGTGCAAAGGATTTGATTATTCTAGGTGGTGTTGCACAAGCCCTGCCCATAAGGAGGTATAAAGAGTGACGTAGTCGTTACAGTCACATCGTCAGGTGTGTCGTCGGCACACCCGCCATTGAAACGCTGCCGAGATAGGGATGTCATGATTAAAGCGAGTGCGTCACTTTCTAAGCGTCATTGTTGGAAGGGCTTCCGGCGTCCATTTTGAGAGCAATTTCTAAATCGGGCTAGAAAACGTAAACAATTACCAATTAATATATTTATGACTATTATATTTCCAGCAACATGACCCCTAAAACCCAATAATTAATTAGGAAGATAAAAATCGAACTTATGTTAGTGAGCCAACCTACCATGATGATTATTCCCTCATCTAAAGTCCGCCAAGCCTGATAAATACATTGTGAATACGGCACTCGTCTCTCTCCCATTTTTGTTTATAAATATGGTTTAATTAAAATAGAAACCCACTGTATAGTATCCATGACTCTGCTGTTCAAAGGTACTGTGCCCTTAACATAGGTCGCAAGAATAAAAGTGTCTTAAAAAGATTTCTTTGTAACTTACGCTCCATTCTGGTAATTCGGAAAATTAGTTCGCTGTCAGCATGCGCAGGCACGCGCTAGCGAATATCTCGCCAGGCCGCTTCAAAGCGCACCCTGGAGCACTCTCCGTTTCTTGAGCAACATTCGGCACAAACGCTCTGGGTAGTATCAGCCTGCCAAGATGGCTGTCGGGCGGAGTTGGACCCGCTGCATTAGGAAGACAACGTGGCCAACCAACAAGAGAACGAGAGGAAGTAGGTGCAGTTTGGAGAGGCGGAATGAGAGAACGAAGTTTCACGCCTGGATGGGTGCTCCTCGGAGCGGCTAAGTGATTCCGACCCAGATTCCGCGGAGTGGGCCAGAGTCTGGTTCAAATAAACACAGCGACTGCACTAATGTTAGGCTTCCAGCGAAACTTCCTACTGACGTACTGCGATGCGGCCTCCTTCAACGCACTTCTTCGTGAAACCAAAAAGAAATCCGTTCGATTAAGTGCGAAAGGATCCTAGAAAATGCTGGTGAATGTAACGCACGCGGTGATATTAACGTAAATATTATATGGCAATTAATGCAGCTGTATATGTGGTAAAATGCGTTTGGTGAAAGTTCAAATGAAATATTTTTCTATGTTTTGCAATTTTGCAAACCACCCGTTTTTAAATCACATGTTGAGTGTTCAAGGACCTTAGTCTTCATTTTACATGGTGTCATAGATTCAGTGCGCTCAATACGCGGCTTGTACATGACGTCATCCTAGAGAGCACTCCGGTGGACATACGACAGTAGGTGAAGAAAGAGCTCCCCTATAACCAGGACCCTCTTTTGTGTCTCCCAGATTTGCCCTTACGTCGCTATTCTCCTCCGAAAACAATATAGAAGATTAACCCGTCACTCAACTTCCTACAGAAGCTGCTGCCCTCACTCTCTCTTTCATAGTGATCAAAAGTGCGCGGTGTGACGTCGGTTCATGCCAAGTATATAATTCAGTTGAATTTTCACGTGCCTGATGTGAATGACTATCCTGACTGACCTATAATGCCTTGAAACTGTTACTACCTATGTCGCCATGAATCTAAACAATAAAATAACTAAAATATGAATCGATCGCATCTTGGTAAAAATGTAAGGCTTGAATGCAATAGCTAATAAAAATTAACAGCTCCTTTTTTGCATTGATGACTTCACAAAAATATGCTTCTTCGCAAACATGGAGGATAAAGATCTATGCAGGGCCTCAAGCTGAACAGAAAAAGGAGTGTAGATGATATTTTAATGGCGCCTCGAATGATTGTACTGTGCGCCAGACACGGGCACCAGTTCCGTGCTTTTTGACCCGTGTTGTCAAAAGCACGGGTGTCGGGGCGCGCACGGCTGGCTGCTAGCCTGTACATAACAGTCCCTCCTCACATAGGTTTGCTCCCAAATCTTTCCGACGGCCTACGCATCCGGATGCTGGTGCGTGTCACAATTTCAGTAGAAGCAGGCTCAGGCAAATAAGGTGCGGATGGCAGTTCGCCGGATTCCATGTCCAAGTCCAACACCGGTGCGGGTGTGCTGTTCTCACACTGCTCTGATGTGGAATCCCTAGGACGAATGCGGTGCAAGTGTCGTCGTTCCTGTCCCTATTCGGCGTCAATGATCCGCGACCGGGGATCCAGACGTCGCGTGATGACTCCAGCCTCTCAAGTGCATCCACATGGTAACTTCCTTATCTCTACTAACTGTCCCACCGGAAAGTCCTGCGCGTGTAGAGTTGTTACTCATGTTGCAGGTTCGTAGTAGGATCCCAGCAGAAGTCTCTCGAGCCGCGATGGCAACTTTCGACCCTGTAACACCTCCCCTGGTGCCTTGCCCGTTGCTGAGGGAACCGTTGTGTGTTGCTTGTACAGGGCGGATGCCTTCATGGCTACGATGCCTCGGTGTCCTGCATGCAAAAGTTACATAGCTTCGGATTTCATTGGTCGTGAAACTACCGCGCGCGCCCCACATGAGAAATCCACAATGGATCGACAGCTCAGCTGCCTTAACCTTGTAGGCGTGAAACCGCTTACCTTCAAGTTTGTTTAGCTCGCCCTGTTTGGCGGCTCTAACAACCTCACGGCACTGACCGTGCCTTGAGGAAGTAGGCAGTTGCGCCTTCCTTTCAGTTCCAGACTGAGGGATGGACCACTGTGCCCCGTGATTTTGGCTTCAAACACACCCTCCTGCGCCTTCAAGACGTTTACAACGTAGTCGTGGTCGCCAAGGTGGTGAATGCCACTAACACAGAAATTTACTAGTCTTTAAACCAGCTTCTGCTTAGAGGGCCTCTCGTCCCCACCAAAGACACGAACTATTCCTTGGATTTCTGTCGAACATCTAAAGTCGCCGTCCCAAGCACTTGAAAACCCTTTCCTAACCATGTATGAAGGGTTAGACTCTCTTGTTTTAGTGTTTGAGAGTCCTTGAGCCACAGATGATGGTACGTCGCTTCGCTGATGATAGAGCAACCAGCTCCGGGGTTGACTTCGAATTCTAATGGTTCATTGTCTATTTTCAGATTGACCATAAACTTCGGTAGCGTGTATGATAGTAGTACTGCACTCAGCTCGTGTAAACTCTATGACTTGTCCGAAGGCTCATCTTCAAAATTTAAGTAGCTCATCCTGCTGACTTACACTGTGTGTCGTCCGTGATCGGTGCTGTGGCCTTGATTTTTAAAACAGATCTTTTCGATACGTCCCTTCTTGCAACAGAAGTTACAGCGTGGGTCTTGGATCTGGCAGGAATACGCTGAACGCTGTCCTCGGCATCGATAACATGTCTGTCCATCGTTTTGCGTTTTCTTTATTTGTCTCTTGTGTTCAGCTGCTTAGGTGGAGGTTGTTCTTTTCTAATGGCACGGAGTTCCGATTTGTGTCTTCAAATCTCGCTTGTTTGCCGTGGCTGGATGTCTGCGTGTATAGCAGGAAAGGCAATTCGCTTATTATTATTTTTTTTTTTTTTGCGGGGGGGGGGGGGTTCACTTGGCTAGCACATTCATTCTCGAGTGATTTTTCTACCGCATAGCAGAAAGTGCGTCGTGACGGCGCTCGAAGTCTTTGTGGGTTTGCCATCGCCTACCAAACCAAACGCGCGCAGAAAAAAAAGGCGCAGGATCGCGACGCATTTATTGTCTGTGACTGGTTTAGTTGCTCATAACAAATGCTCAAACACAATGCGTGACATGACGATGCACTTTTGAGGCTGCTTGATTGGCTACATCAGACTGTAGCGTCAACTCCGGTGAGACTTAAAGGAATGCTGAACGGAACATTCAGTGTCTTTAGTTAAGATGGCGCACGATCTTTCGACGAGCCAGCAGCCGCGGGTGTGCGTGAGCACACGCAACAAAATGACGTCATAATCCCCCATTCACGCTTAAGATGACAGTGAAATGTGTGGGCTCCGGGGAAAAGGAGTATAATGACAAGCTTTTTATCTCCACAATGGAGTCTGGTGTAAAAGGTAAGCGATCAATTGGTCTAACAAACACGTAGCTTTCACTTGTGGAGATGAAAAACCTGCCCTTTAAAGTGAAACGGAGTGTAGTCCAACTTTTCCGGTTTTGAGGCAAGGCTAAGATGCTACTTTTTGGTCATCATTCAGTCGCTTCACATCCCGCTGTTTCAGAGTGCATACGTGAAAAGAAAAGGAAAATTACCCAGCACAACAACGACTAGGCGACTCTAACCAGTCTGGCACCCTTGAACTTCCAATTCCTCGTGCTACGATGTTAAAAACAAAGTACTCTTGCTGATCACGCGTTAGAGCAAACACAGCAAACATGGGATCGGAAAAAGTTTGAATTGTACTAGACGCTCGCAATAAAATCTCGGCATCGTCGTTTTTCAATTTATGAATCAAAATCTTCTGATCGTGGGAAAGCTGAAAAACTGTCGGAAACCATAAATCATGAATCGCCATTCCAGCCCGTTTTTATCTGGATGAGCACCGTACCCGGCGTGCGGTCATGTATCACTGCTGGCGGTGGACATTAGGACGGTCGTACTACGATGCCAACATTTCTCGTCTAGAGCGTGTAACAATGACGCTACATCTCACAATGTTTTGGTTCTTTTTGACGCATGCCTCTTACTCGTTTTGTTTGCAGTACATCAGAATGCAAGTTTGGAAGCATTTCTGCTCGTTAATTTAGATAGTTATTTTTGTTGCATTCACCTTTGATGGCATACGATGATCTGACGTTTGACAATCGTGGTATCTTTTTTTTTTATTTACAGATAAAAGTGATCGCAATTTTTCTAGAATTCGATGCCATTAATCCTGAATGGTCTTGGGTGATGACTCTCTACAATGTTTTATTTTCAAAGGTTGCGGAATCATTCCAGGTTCGGTTTTACGGCGCACCTTTTCCCTCTTTCTTTAAATTGTCGTATTTTTCCGCAGCAATAGAAAAAGTGATTGTAGTACCAATGTTCAAGACAGGAGGCCCCTGCATTTCGTATATCAAACCTTATCCCTTGATTCCGTTTTTTTTACGTTGGTTTTCTGAATTTTGCTGTGTATGTTCGCACTAAGATAAGGTTAGATCAGCAAAGGAGTATTCAGGAAAGATTCGTTGAAACTAACCTATATACTTTCTTCAATTACTCGTCCCCCGTGGTTTGTAACCAAGGATCAACAAGTTGATAATAAACATTTTGAAACGTTGAAAGCTATCGACACCAAAAACAACGGGTTTTAATACTGTAAAAAATTCAGCGCAGCGAACTTTACCTTCGAAGTTCAATAATACATTGAACCCGCTATAGGGAATTGGTGAGGAACGTGAGGTATATTTTCCCGCTAAATTTAGCTGGGAAACTGAATGGTTGTATATGTCACGTGACGTCAGGTCACGCGACGTCAAATTTCCCCGCAAAATTTCGAGGGGAAACTGGACTGTTGTCTGGGTCACAAGACGTGAATTTTCCTGTTAAATTTAGCGGGTAACGGAATTGGTGTATAGGTGAAGTGGCATTGATTTCCCGCTAAATTTAGCGGGGAAAAATGAATTGATGCTATGGCCACACGACGTGAATTTTCTTCTATATTTAGCGGAGAAATTAAGTTGACGTATGGGCCACGGGCCGACAATTACCCCTGGTTGTATAGGTCACATGACTTCACGTTACTCCACTTTCCCCGCTAAATTTAGCGGAAAATGAACGGACGGACAGACATATTTTTGGAGTAGGTAACGTTACAAAGACATTTTTCGCTTTGAAACGGGACTCCTCCACAAAGTCCCGGGATCGATGCCACCAAGTAAATGTTTTCAGTGTCAGACCAGCCCCCTAGAGGGCTCAAGCTGCGTTCTCACTCAGGTGAAAGTCAACTCAATTTAATCTTACTTACATCTCCACCACCTTGGACTTCACCTAAATCATTAACATCCAGTATGATTGATAATGGGACAACGTCGGGCGATCGGCACTTCCAGTGACGCAGAGCAACGCCAACGACAATTAAATCCAATTTTCGTGCCAGGCGCACCGAAAGACTGCGCTGCTAAAATAAAAACAAATGTTCGCGCCAGGCCGCCTTCTTTCACCGTTATTTCCTCTGGTGTCCTTCTCCGGTACTGCTAGTGCCTATTTGACAACGGGCGCTGAACAATCTTACATTGCTGCCGTTTGTGCACTGTGAGACACTATAATAACGCGAACAGAGCATTGGCGCTTTTTCCGGGTTCTGCTTTAGGGGAATAGAAGCGGGCGCCTAAAATTACCGCTTAGAATATTGCCCCGATTGAACACTTTTCATTTCGTTAGTAGTTTTAAAGCTATGCTTTTTATCGTAAGAAAAGAACAACATCAAAAACTAGCCCAGCTATCAACCTTATAACATCAAAAACAGGCGACGACCTCTTTGAGCGTAGCGCGTCGCGGTATGAATGTCCTACGACGATGAAATGTACTACAACGATTATTTAACACGTAAATACCGTTGATAAATTTTGAGTTTTATTAATACGCTTTCTACACGTAAAGAACATGTCACATCTATATGGATACTCCCTTGAATTTATTTAGACTGACCTCACTCATGACACGCAAGCTATCGAGTTTAGATATTTGTGTCACTAATTTTGATTTTGTCATGAACAGGACTTCAATTCAGTTCCGTGGTGAGGAATTTTTTTGTCTTCTAACCAAAATAACAAAATTTTATGAGTTCAAAAAGCGCCGTTTGCGAACTGGTAATGACATACCTTTTAAGCGTCGTTGTTAATATACTTATTATTTCTTCAACAGCTTTACTTAGAGGAGAATCTATTCTACAGTGCATACCATTCGTGAGCTATGGATTTTACATTAAATAATTTTCGGTAGAATTGATAGTACTCCATCATTTTAAACTCTGAACTTTCGTGCATACATTTGAAGTTGCAGCTTTTTCTTGCAAGTTAACCCGTGCTGTACATGTTATGCATTGCCCATCTAAAGAAATTCAGTACATTTCTAACGAATATTTTATTTCAATTTTAATATACAGGGTGCTTTTTCTAAGACGGCAAAGTGTTTTCTTAAATGACACTAGAACTAGAAATTGGATTCCTTCCGGATAACGCTTTTTCTCCACGGCAGACGTCAGGTATAGCTAGAGTGTAAAATAATAATTGGGAAATTATCTAAAATCTACTAATTTCTGTTTTAAATATTCGCTTCGCATGGCACACTCCAACTAGAATTGCGTTAACTGTCGTTAAAATATGTCGGAATTGAGGCAACAAAATTCTGCTAATACGTTTTTGTATTTTATTTGTATAAACACTTTTTATGTTGCTTGCACCTCGGGGAAAAGAACGGAAACGAAGGACTGAGAAAAGTAGGCACTTGCAGAGTTTCATTCACTTTATAGGAAGAGGATACAAATCTGGTACCTACTTTATCATTTCTCAATCTATAAAATAAATATACTTATTTAGCAAAGGTAAGGGAACAAATTATAAGGTGGTGTGTGAAAAACACTATTCATAAATGTTGGGCAAACTATTTCACAAGATATGATGCTTTTATGCAAAAGATCATTCTGGCAAAAGTTTATAAATTCGTCTTTTTATTTTCGCCTTTATTTAAAGTTTTTTACCAAAAATGTATTATAATTAGGTTTTCTTGACTGATATTCAAAGTGAGTATATATGCAAGTGCGTCTAAGTTAATAGCTTGGGTATGTCGACTGAAATTGACTTTTTTCCTCTTTTGCACATTCTGATAATTTTATTCCAGATGTGTAGATATGCGCTTATGGTATATATTCTGTTGTGTAAAAAACAATTCAAAATTTTGAGCCATTTGTGCTTAAACGATGGGAACGTTCTCAATTTTCTTACTTTCTCTTGGCAAGCAAGTTAGCTGACGCACTACACTCTAAATCCCTACGTGTCTTTGACTAGCCGATGTGACGTTTTCATGACTACGCCAATAACCATTATTTGAATTTAAAATATTATTTAAAAATTTGCATAAGTTCTGTTTTATTTTCTTAGTTTCGTATCATTTTCCAATTTGATTTTCTGAGGAGTTTAAAATATTTCTTTTTTAACAGTACGCGTTTTTGGAAGATAAACACCTCGATAAGAACAGATATGAGTAGGCGAGATAAAATATGCATCAAGCTATTCCAACCATTAACAAAAAAATAATAATTCTTAAAAGGTGTACATTCTCTACACAACAAAACATATAAAAGGGCTCTTCAAATAAATAAAATAGTTATTCCTTATGAATAAGGTTACCGGGTGCGAAAGACGTCAGGGCGGGAATAGGATATGGTAATTCGCGACCGAATTACCTAAGGCTACCTAACTAACGTTTTGAATTTGTGTCGTTTCTACCTGCCATTAGACACTTGTGAAAATGCAGCCCGTAGAAAGATTGTGTCCTGGCAGTCCTTAGATTTCAAAAAGCTAAATTCTGCCTCACGTTCTTCGGTGGCTAATTTAAGAGACAAGGACCCTAAATACCAAAAAAAGGCATAAAAAGAGCGACGTCGAGTCCCAGGGAGGAGTCAGTTGCAGCTGCAAAAGCTGGTATTATGTCTAAATTTAAGGGAGCCCCCGTGAAACACAATTATGAATGAGTGCTATATGATCTTATATGAGAACATATAAGATCATATAACAACTGATATACGCGTTATGTGCTTGTTAAATAAATTATATACGCGAGTTTTTGTTTTTGTGATAAAGAGGGAGCAACTCAAACCCTAGAGAGTGTTTAGAATTTAATGACGGACACTTCCTTCTGCGGATTGGTTGCTCGTGGACCTGCTTGCGTCGCCACGTTGCTAGGAGAATAACAGGCACATATTCGCGACTCCGGCGAACTATATAGGGAGCCCGCTCGTCAGGCAAAATGGCGGACGAAAGGAGGTCGTTTTCGTCGATCAGCACGAGGACCACCATAAATTTCTCGCACTGCAGCGTAGAATCTGTGTTCATATGAAACCAAAGCATTAGTATATGTACTTTGGAAGTACGTATTAGTATATGTACTTCCAAAGTACATATACTAATTTTTCGACGGTAGAAACCTTCTCCTAGTCAGTGCGTTGAAATGACAGGGCCGAAGCATAAAAATAATCACTGGAAACAATGTTTGTTTATGAAGCCTACGAGAACCAAGCAGCGATAGCAGACGACAAAGTCGAAACGACCTCTTCTCTTGAGTTGCTTAGCGTTGCCGCTACGCGGCATCTATTTCGCTGAAGTCGCCAATAGGTGGAGCAAAGTGTGGACACTCGAACAGGCGGTCGACACTTTCTCCCCTTCTTCGCCCCTTGCATTGCAAAAGGCGACTCATAAACCACGTGACACCAATCGAGCAGTTGGACACACTTTGAATTCCACGCACACTACGGAGAGCCAGTTGCGACTAATCGTGCTCCGAGCTTCGAGCGCCTTGATGGCGCGCTCGAAGCGAATGTTGAAATGCTGAACCATATTAGTTCAATTCAATTCAATTTTATTGACTTTTTTATCCATATTCCTGAAGAAGGAAGCAGCGACCAAATAGGCAGTTTCTCTTGACAGGTCACTTCCACCTGTAAAGAAACGACAGCTTTGTGAGTACATAAATGAATCGTAGTAAAACAAGATCGAGAACATAAAAAATCTAACTCAATAAAAGTTTACCACAAACAGTTTCACAGTAGCCGCGGAGACTGCAGTCAGGGAAAATGGTTGTTCATACCTTCTATGTTACAGCGCACGAACGGAGACACAATTCGCACTGGCGCACAAAAAGAGAACGCTCGCGCACTGCGGCGCTGGTGCATCTTTTTTGTGTGCCGGAGAGGATTGTGTCTGTATTTGTGTGCTGTAACATCAGAGGTATATCCGACAAAGTTCACAACATCTGAAGTAAAAGCTCACTATATCCAGGGTTATTTTGAAATGCATTCTTACTTCTTTTTTTTTTTTTTTACATAGTCAGTAGATATGAATATTATCTGAATATTCGTGTTTATAAGTTCAGTTGATTGCAGAAAGTAGCACAACCGTGCACTCCTAACGCTAGAAGAAAAGAGATGCTAACGTTCGGATTGAGCGTTTTACTATGATCTGTAGAGGTATTGTTCAGGTGAAAATGAGAATATGTCAGTCAACTTTCCGGGGGGAGGGGGCCGGTCGGTCAGGATGGTGACGACCGATGATGGTGTTCGCCCGATGGAAGTCCCTCCGGGAAGTCGAATAAGAAAAAAACACTAAAAGTTGTTCCATCCCGCTGGACACATTACGACGTTGGTTGGTTTACGATGACCAGTGTGGCCACGTTTATTTAAAACAGAACGACAAGTCAACGGTACTATACAAAACTTCCAAAATTAAAACCCATACTTTAGTCCCCAGTCTCAAGAGCCGAATTCCCCCGAGAATCCTCTCGGCACCCCTTTTGTAGACTCGTAGGGGCCTCCTTTCCCTCCAGAGACGGACCAATCCCTTCAAATTTCACCACTCCCACGTGGTACACTGTCGCCCAATGGTCGACGAGCTGTCAGCCTGACGCCCCACCGCCAAATCCAAATTCTTTCTAGAATCGGTCTCTGCAATTTTCCTAGTCTAGCTGGCGCCAACAGCTAAATTATTACCTCGCGCAAAAAGCGACAATTTTACACTAAGCGGCGAAATACACCGGACACAAGCACACCCGCTTAAAAGCCACAAGTGCGGACAGAAGTACCTCTCCCCGAGACACGATGTTCCGGCGCCCCAACTGAAACCCAATCCGTTTGTTAACGACCGGGGTCCGACTCGTCTTTGCCGAGCCCCGCGGCTGCTCGAAGCCCCCCGCCCGTGGGGACGGAGGACGCCCAAAAATGCAGACACACACACATAGGCAGATAAAAAAAACAATGCCGACGCAACTGTAGAAAGTAGACTTTTCTAAAACAAATCTTACTTATTTCAAACAAATCCTTCGTTACTTAACAATGTCCCCTTACATATTTTATAGATATTTAGTCTTCAGTTTTGTTTAAAACACAATTAAAAACAAATGCTGATGTTTGACGTTGCGGCGCTTTTACCAGCATACATATGGAACCATGGCGATAGTCACATCGAGGACTGAAGCGTGAAGCCTCTCTGGCCCACTGGGAGATGCCAGCGATCGCTGCCCCCCTCTTCCAGCCCACCATAGCCAGGTCTCTAAGTCACGTGCTCGCACAAATAACGCGTCACAGTTAGCCGTCTTTTTCACTTTGCACGAAGGACATCCGGCGTGTTTTCCCCCTTACTTTCAATACGAAAGATTTTACAGAACTTAAATAGACACTAAAATGAAAATTTATTTTTAAATGGCTTAAATAACATGCGTAATGTTTTCCTTAATTTTCCCCCAAAACACTTAGAGGACGTCTAAGCTTCGCCTTTAGGAGTGGAATGCGATAGCGTTATCCAGCCTCGTTCGCATCGCCTTATTAGCTTCTCGTGCTCTTCCTGCCAGTGAGCAGGAAGTGTGGCGGACATGTCTTAGTTAATAATAAAAAAAAAGCGGACATGTCCTAGTCAGCAGCGTGTCTGGCTTGCAACTGAATGGTCGGGGGTTCGAATCACGCCTAAAGTCCTTTAAACTTTTCATTAAGGCAAATGAATCACTTCGTTAAGTGAAATCATTTGAGACATTCACATTACATGCCATGTTTTCAATCAGTTTCATTGCACGCGTGAAATAATGTTTCACGTGAGCGTTGTAGGTTGTTTGAAATTCCCGCGCGAGGTCATGTGGCTGTGAAGTCAGGATCCTATCAACCAATCAGGATTTTCCCGGCATGACGCCACCGACGTCGGCTTTTCTGCAAAACAAACTGCTAACGCAATCGCGTTAAAAACATTTGCGCAATATTTACGACGGTAGGCGCAATTTAGGTGGAGTTCACCACCCTTTCTAGGCCCCGCCCACAGAATAGTAGCCCCTCCGATTACTACTGGATTGACTTGGCTGCTCGGTTAAACATATTCGCAAGCCTAATGTTTATTCATATTGCCACGCGCGTCTTTAGGCATGCGCGTGCGTGGCCGAATGGTTATCGTGCTTGGCTCCTTAGCAAAGGGTCGAGGTTCGATGCCTGACCGTGGATGCACACTTTTGTTGTTGTTTCCGTAAATGTTGCGTTCTGGTAAATTCGAGAACCCTGTCGCTTGTTCGAGGTTCGAATATTCTACACTCCTGAACCTTCTACACCGACTGTTCCAGCAGCCCACGCGTTTACATAACGGGCTCCGCGTGGAGAGCCGCAGTTAATCTCACCCCAGCGCACGATCCTGCTGTTAGGCCGCCACCGACACCTGCGACGCTAGCTCTTCTTCTATTTGTTTTGGGCACAAGTTCGCCCATTAAACGTTTAGTTTCATCAGTTATTCGTCGCCTCATCAGTTTCCATTAGTGTCAATATAGCCCGCACCCTTATCCTTATTTACTAATGTATTCCTGTTGAGACATTCGATTCGTTCTAGTCTGCCACCTACACCGTCAGCTAGTCGTACCAACAGACGCGTGGCAGAGTACGTCGTCGTCTGATATTAGAACACATTCTACTACCACCGATGAAATGCCCTTAAATAAACAATAACAAGTACAAGCTTTTTTGTTTGTTTTTTAAAGAGCATTTGTGGGCGAGGTACGTATTTGGTAGTTTTTCCACGAAAACAAAAAATGTTTTCTTTGCGCAATATTACGGCGATAAACGCAATTTAGGTGGAGGTCACGGCCCGCTCTAAAGCCTGCCGAGATATCAGTGCCCCCCCCCCCCCCCCCATTACTACTCGATTGGCTTGTCTGCTCGGTCGAACACGCTCGGAAGCCTCTTTCGCAATATCCGATGACTCTAGTCTGGCGTCTGACACCGCCTGCTAGTCGTGCGAGCGACGCGCGGCAGCCTCCGGCATCGTCTGCTATTCCACCACCGTCTATGATCGTCTAGAGTGCCCGTAAACGAGGACATGAAAGCTCCGCGTCAGCGTTCGTTTTCGCCGCCGTCCGCCGCCTATCCCGCCCCCGTCGAAAACTTCTGCAACGCTCGCAAGACGCGATCATGAAAACGGCATTCTAGCGTTCCATCATGCAGGAGCCACGGATAAATACGAGCGTCTGTCAGCGTCTGTCAATGGGGGGGGGGGGTTAAACGCGATAGAAAGGACTAAACAAAGCAAAAAAATAAATATGGAGTCATTTCAGGCTTCTCTGTTCTTGAAGTTATTTTTTTCGCATCGCTTCCGCGAGTAAGGTGAAGGGGTGTCATGCCGCACAAATAAAACGCGACCTAAAAATATTTGTCTTTCGGAGGCCAGGTGCGCTGCACAACTTGACTGCTACAAGCGCCCGCACAGCAATTTCGAAGGCGCGTACTTGCGACAATTGTTTGTTTCAAACTAGGTCAGTTGAGGATATCTTCCTCTGAACACCTCGGTGAACGCAAACCGACTCTCACTACTCAAAATAGACGAGCTCGGCGAGCTGCGCT
The DNA here is from genome assembly GCA_013358835.2 of Ixodes persulcatus. Taxonomy (NCBI): domain Eukaryota; kingdom Metazoa; phylum Arthropoda; class Arachnida; order Ixodida; family Ixodidae; genus Ixodes; species Ixodes persulcatus. The sequence goes on from JABSTQ010010261.1 coordinate 1,368,346, forward strand.
AGTTGGCCACTTCGCACCATAGAGCGAGGGAGAGAGAATAAACGTTATTAAGGAATCAACGGCTACGTGGGCGTCCCCGTCTAGGCGGCGGCCAGGAGCCCTTGGGCCTTGGCGACGTCTTCCGCACGCTGGCTTAGAGTTAATATAATATTCTAGGGGGAAAGATCCAATGGCCGATGCATGGGCCCCATTTGGGAACGGAGGGGCATAAAAGCGGACATCGGCGGTCCCGGCTGGCGGTCCCGATGAGTCCATATTGCTGGCGACGCCTTAATATGCACAAAGAACCATCAACACATCACCTGCAAGGTCTGTACCTTGTTCTTTTCTAGCTTACTTCGCAGAAAAACACCGGAATAGTGCATTGTATAAAAATAGTTAAAGTTATCAAGCGCTCAAGCAACTTAAACTCACCGCGGCAAAACGAACACGCCTAAATTTTCGTCTGATTTCTATCTCTACTCTTCTTTCACTCTCTTTCTCGTTCTTTATCTCGGGAAGCCGATGTCGGCGCCCACGATTTGCAGCGCTCTGCTTCCCACCTTTACCCCCCTGCTCCCCTATGTTCCAACTCTTAGCAAGCAACCTGTCTCTACGTCAGCGGATAATACCACGGCTCTGTTCCAAAATTTGCTAGATCCGACTCCGGAGTAAAGGTTTCGTACAGTAGCGTTTCAAAACTTACTCGCGCTTACTCGATGACGTCAGAACTCGCGTTCCAGAAATGGGTTGTTTACTCCGGAGTAATTACTTACGTTACCCTTTCCAGATCGGGGTTAACGTCGGATCAAATCGAACAAATACGTCACGTGATCTGTTCGTCGTTTGCTTTCTGCGCCGAAAGCCATCAAAGCTCGCTTGCTCCGTTAGCTTTGGTGGCGGTCGTTCGAAATGACAAAGAATGAGGGGCAGCTATCTATGTTTGGTTATTGCGATTTGCTTTTTTCAACGCAGGAACTGACTGCATCACATCCAGACCGTTCACCTTCTCCAGGAAGGTATTCCTGTTGGTATTATCAGAATGCGAGCGTAGACAGGAGCTTCTTTGCATCCTCGTCCTCGGCGTTGGAGGGAATTTTGTATTCTCACGTTCAGGCTAAAAATGCTCGAACGCTATAGAGGATGTGAAAGTATTTTTGTTTTCCCCAGACTGTCTGCAATAGGGAGGATAATGGTTGTAAAGCAGTGAAGGCTTTGGAGATTTCATGTACATCATCAGTCAACCACCTCCCAATCTCCCTCCCCGAGAAATTGCCTATAGCGGTATGAAAGTTTTCTTTGTAATTTGTATTCCTATTCGCGTCCAAAGCGAACGTAAGTTACATATCACCTTGGAGAAGCCACCTGCGATGTACTTCTATAGCTTGTGGAAGCAATTTCTGCAAAACGTAATTGGTGCAAATTACGATGCCTGGACCGTATGCGTTTAGGGCACCTGGACAAGATTTACAGCGATCGCGTTGATTAATAAAAACAAATTTTTGATGTCTACCTAAAAGGAACAACTCATTTTGATCTCAATATACAGCCCAAAAGGAAGGTGAGCAAAAGGAGCTGGTGGAGCTACCTCAGGAAACACCGCGTCGTCATTATTATTATCGTCTCTTCGAGTGCTTTCTACATGATCGAAAGGATCATCTGCTATTTTCTGCCAGCGCTGCTGCGTTTTCTTTTCGCCGTAGCCCAAGACGAAGCCAATCCGCATAGTATCCAGGTGATTATCCCGGCCGTCCCAAAATTGAGTCGCGGATCGTTTACTCACGATGTCATGTGGGCTAAGTTCCAAATCTTAGCCGAGTAACCTGTCTCCTACGGCAGCGCTTAATACCACGTGTCATCGCGAGTAAACGATCCGTGACTGAATTTTGGAACGACTGGGATAATCACCTGGATACTACGCGGATTGGCTTCGTCTTGGGCTACGGCAAAAAAAAAAAAAACGCAGCAACGCTGGTAGAAAATAGCAGACGATCCTTTCGATCATGAAGAAACCACTCGAAGAGACGATAATAATAATGACGACACGGTGTTTTTTTGAGATAGGTCCACCTGCTCCTTTTGCTCACCTTCCTTTTGTGCTGTACATTGAGATCAAAATTACTTGTTACTTTCAGGTAGACATCAGAAATTTTTTTATAATCAGCGCGATCGCTGGAAATCTTGTCCAGGTGCCCTAAACGGATACGTTCCACCATCGTAATTTGCCCCGATACGTTTGCAGAAATTGCTTCCACACGGTGTAGAAGTACAGCGCAGTAAGCTTTCTCATCAGTGATATGTAACTTACGTTCCCTTTGACGCGAATATGATTACAGAATCACACAGAGAACTTCCAAATCTCTATAGGGAGCTTTTGTGCCGAGGAGATGGAGCGGGTTGTTTACTGATCAAATACAGAAAGTCTTTGAAGCCTTTGACTGCTTTACCAGCGTTGCCCTGCCAATACACACAATCTAAAAAAAAAACAAAGAAACAAAAAAACAAATTCCACATAATCCATTGCGTTCGAACAGTTGTAGCTTTGAACATAAGTATGCGGAGTTCCCTCCAAAGCCCACGACGAGATTGCGGAGATGTTCCTGTTTACGCTCGCACTCTGATAGTAACGACAGGTATATCTTCCCGTTGGACGAGCACGGTCTGAATGGGGTGCACAGACAATTACTGTATTTAAAAAAGCAAATCGCAATAACCACACATAGATGGCTGCACCTCATTATTTGCCATTTCGAACGTCTGCCATCAAAGCCAACGGAGCAAACTAGCTTTGACGACTGTCGGCGCAGAAAGCCGGCAACGAGCAGACGGCAAACAGATCACGTGACGTATTTACTCGATTTGATCCGACGTTACTCCTTGACCAAGGCTGGTAGCGTGAGTAATTACTCCAAAGTAACCAAATCCGCTTCTAGAACGCGAGTTCTGACGTCACCGAGTAAGCGCGAGTAAATTTTGAAACGCCGCGGTACAAAACAAATCCGGATTCAAATCGATCCGACTCCGGATCGATTGATCCGGAGTCAGATCGAGTAAATTTTTGGAACACAGCATCCGAAGACGCCGGCAGCCAGGTTTGTTTTCGTTTCGCAACAATGCGGAAACAGCAATCTTTGGATACTTTACACCAAAGGGTTCCGTGGATTTTTCGTGGGCAGTGACTAAGAACTCTACGCTCGCACTACCGCACGCGTACGCCTTCCCGTATAAAAGATTCAAAGTAAAAACCAAAATAAAGCGTTGACGAACGTGCCCGCAAGATGTCATTTGTTTTAGGCTTTGCTTTAGAACAGTTACTACTGCAATGCAGACGCCGGCACGTGCGGCGCGTGGGACACCATTCCCTGCATTCTACTTGATGCTTGGGAATTTAGCAAAATGTCTCTTCAGTAAATTATTTCCAAATAGAAACCATTTTCAAGATCAGTAGACTCTCAAGTTGGTAATAACGGTTTCTCAAGATTTGCCGCTGTGGGACCCGCGTCGGTCATGTCTACGCTCGCACCGTCCTCTCTTTGTCGTCGTTCCAAGCGCTTGCGCGCCTATACTTCGTCTCACCTTGGCATGGACTAACTGAGAAGGCTGTGCAAGCGCGAGAGGCTAGCCTTACCTGCCTTAACTGAAGCACTCGCTGCACGAGTGCTCGTGCAGTCGCCGAGGCTTTATCCAAAGTAACTGGCTCGCACTTTTAGCATGCGCGGCTAACAATAGTTCATCCTAAGATGAGACGAAGTTAGTTTCCTTTCCTTCCGCTCTTCTGGGGTGGTGGTCCCGTCGCGCGTGTCTACTGTCCGCTGGGTGGCTGTCCCGTCGCGCGTGTCTAGTTTCCTCCGGCTCCTCGGAGCGGGTCTTTCGTGTGCTAAAGAGCTTCGCTGATCATCCACCTTCACAGAGTGGAATGTCTCATGATTTTTTTTAACGATAATGACTCTATCAGTATTATTTTTTTCTAAACAATAAAAGTCGTTTACAATCCTCTGTGACGCCGAATTAGAGCGCAGGTCTTGAGGAGGAGGAGGGGAAGCAGCGGGGAAGAGGTTAGGTCCTCGTCATCTTCCGTACCCTCTCCTCCTCCTCTTCTGCTCGCCTCCCATTTAGCGGAAACGTTTCGCGGAATTTCCCAATAAATCTAGCAAAAAAAACGTTTCCGCTCAATTTAGCGAAAATACTTTTGCGCCAATTTAGCGGGGAAATTTTTCCGCTAAATTTAGCGGGGAAATTTTTCCGCTAAATTTAGCGGAGAAATTTTTCCGCTAAACTTTCGGCGAAAGTTTTGCGTTAAATATAGCGGGGAATTTTTTCACATAAATTTAACGGAAACATTTTCTCGCTAAACTTAGCGGAGAATTTTTTTCCGCTAAATTTAGTGGGGGATTTAGTGGGAAAATTTTGCCGCTAAATTTAGCTGGGATATTTTTCCGCTAATTTTAGCGGGGAAATTTGCTCGCTAAATTTAGCAGGGAAATTTACTTATAATGCAACGCGCGGTGACGTCACGAGTGTCGTCACTCATCACCTTCGTGACGTCACGTGTAACGTCATCATGGGAAACGTCCCATAATGCACTTGAAAACGTCCCATAATGCACCTCGCGGTTACGCCGACGCCGCTCAAGCCGGAGACGGGCGCCTAAGAGCTGCGCTCTTAAAGTGTCGATTGAAATACGGTTACCGCACGTAGCTAGAATTTTCGAAGCAATATTCACACATCAATCATCACTCCAGCCGAAGAGATATGTAAGCACGATATAAGCACGGGGCGAGACTTAGCGGGCTGCAGCCTCTACCTTCATCAACTAAATTGCGTCTAATGGTACGTTTACACTTGTGGATCCGCTAGCGAATCCGCCCAGCTTTTGCCGCTGGGGCGAAACGCTGGGCGGAAAACGCGGTGAGAGCCATTTAGGTCCAGGACCTATTTCTGCCGCCGAACGAGGCGTTTCGCATGACCGGAAGTGACCATCTTGCGCAGAGCGACGCTGCCACGTCCATGAGCACGCGTAGTTCCGGGAGCAGCAACGCCCGGGAGAGAGAGCCGAGGCGGGAACTCTCGCGCCTGCTCGTCATATTTGGCGAGATGTTACGGGAACCGCTGCCGCAGCCGGCGCCGCCGCCGCTGCTCGAAGGAAATAGATGTAAACGCAACCCGCTCGTCGCCGCCGCCGCCGGGACCGGATCCGCTCCCGCGGCAGCGGATTTCTTCTCAGGTGGAAACGTACCATAAAGCGTGACCCGCATGGAGCGTTTCTTTGCTCGCGATAACGCGACGCGCGACGAACGCCGGATGCAGGCGCACCTGCATGATGGTGCCTAGAACGGGTCTCGGACTGGTGTCTTTACCGCATCCTAAAAGTGGTCCCCTCGATTTCGCCTGGTGACGTTATACAAGTTTCATGCTGTCGCCGGTCGCGATCCTGGCAGTGTCCCAAGATCGGTCCATGTGTATGTGGCAAACGCCTGTCCTGGTACAGGTCGCTCTCCAATGTGACAGTCCACGAAAGCTTCGGCAGCCAGAAGCTGTGACACCGTGACGACAGCGACACTCGCGTTTGCTCGTGCTTTTTGCCAGCATTTCTACGACCAACCGCAGGATCGGCGACATCCGACATCAAGGCACTCCGGCTTCTGTGACATGGTTGCTGCGACTTCAGTACCACTTTGTTGTATGGGCAGCTTAGGACTCTAAACAACAGGACCAATCGGTCATGTCGTTAACACCTAAGACTGTGATGGCAGTAAAGAAAAAAAACTTTTAGTCGAAGGAACAGACACAAAAGGGAACGTCTCAATCGTACCATTCGGTCTTTCCCTGTAGATTATGAGATTTACTCTATCCTGCGGAGTGGCCAACGAGTGCGACTCGTCGAGCTCGTCTATTTTTTATGAGTGAAATGTTCCCTTCTGCACTCTGAGAAAAAATGGAGGAAAAAGGTAGCAACGGCGCGTTTTCCTCCCTTCTACTGACGCGCCCCACGCGGACACGAGAATAAGGGAGGAACGAGACGGTTTTCTCTTTCTGCAGGCAGACGGGAGGAAGCTTTCGCCCTCCCGACTCATCTGCTTTCGGTTTCGTTTTTCGACCACGTCGCGCACGTTGTTTAATAAATGTTGTTGAGTTGATTGAGCTTCAGCGGCAGCTAAGGCCGCCTGTAATTCCGTCTTCTAGTCCAAACATGCAGAAAATTTCGGTTGCATTGACGTTTTTACCACTAATTTTATCAAACGAGCAAACGAAGCCGCTAGAAACAGCGATGTTCCGGAGCAGTGCCAGCAGCGCTACGTAGGACTGGGTATGATGGCCGTCTCCGGATTGCGGGGACCTACGCGGAACTACAGTAGCGGAACCACGCGGTGTGTGTCGACGTTTTCGACGTTATGGAAATCGCAGGAACAGCGTTCAAGATAGGCAGGTTTTGCTGCCGGCTGCCTGGGCGCCTTCCGTGCAGAGTTCGGTTCTCTTTTCCGATGCCGAGTGCCAACCGGCAATCAACGTGGTTCTGTATTTCTGCGTGTTCGAAACATAGCAGCAACATCGTGAATGCAGTGTTGTGCGTTGTGAAAAGAAGGCTGGAATTATCGCCGATGTGACCGTGTGTTCGCGTATCAGTGGTGTAACAACAAGATGAGATGACGTAAACTGTCGGGCATTGATGCCGCTGGTCAGGCCGTGATCGGAGAGGGCGGGGTGTCGCAGGTTGACATTCCGCTCTACGTTAAAGAGTTTAAGATCACTTAAGGGATTAGGTGCAATCGATCGACGTGCGGAGTGCGGATAGTCATGTTGGAACGCTGGTCTGAGCAGTAAGCTCCTATCGTACACTGGCCACCGGTCGTCTCCTCCCCGAGAGCGATTGCGCTCTGGGGAAAGGAGTGAACAGTACGAAATTATGACGGAAAGTACCATATATTTATAGTCTGGAATTTTAGCATTAAAAAAGGATAATAGGTAAAATCGAAAAAAAGCTACCCTTTATTTTGCTGTTTAAATATACTACGGTTCCTGGAGAAACTGCCCTCCAAGTGGCGCGCTAGGATGAGCGCTAGAAGTTTTTGAGCTCGCCACGGCGTAGCTCCGTATACTTAACACCTGCCGCAAGTCGCGACTTTGACTGCATTCAAGTTGATCGAAAAGCGATTTCTCTGCCCGTGAAGCATCACTTCCAGCCGAGTGAATATTCGCTCTACAGAGATTAATTCAAGACGGCAAACGCAGCCGTGCGCGAACAGCACAATAGAAAAAACAATCACTACCATAGAAATACTGGCTACGACGTGCCGTGCGGGGAAACAAACTCATCGTTGGAACCGCATTAGAGCGGCTTGATTCATTGGCTTTCAAATAGTTACGGCATCATCGAGCGTTTTCTTTTCATTAAGAGTTCATCCCCTGAGCCATTCAAATACTCTCAGAAATATGACATTGCTGGAAAAATCAGCAAGTTGGGAATATATTTTATTGCTTAGGCAGTCACCGAGAAATTCCGTAGGTTCGAAACGACCAGTATAAAAGACGGAAACGCAGAGCTCGCGTGTGGTGATCGGGCTAGTGTTCCGTTGTATTGATGTTCTATGTGCCATGTATGTGTATGCGCTCAATGAATGTTCACCTGATGCTTGCAGTGTGCGTAATGCCTACATATGTGTATAATAGAGGTTCCCGAAGATCCCGAAGCCCAATAGTGGTTTGAGGAAATAAAATATTTTTTTTTTAGAACATGAATTGGGCGGTACCTAGCGCCACCTAGCATGTTGCATGCAATTACTCGGCTTGACCCTGCTATCTGGTGGCAAGTGATTTAACCTTCTTTCAACTACGTGATAAACAACGGCTTCGAGTTTGTTTTTTTTGAGAGCGGCTTTTGGTTTCGCAGATTAGTTTGCCATTCCTCCGTGATGTGCGGTTGACGACGGAATTGTGACTCGAGGAACAGCCAAAGGTAAGACGTAAGTACGCGAAGCAACTGAGTATTGGTTGTCTCCGTTTAACATCGCAGTGCTGACGACGAGAAGGCTGAGTAACTGCTTTTGAAACGGAAGTTTCTGTACCTGCGGGGGAAATCTTGCTTCGGAAATAAATACAGTTCGCGGAACGCTCGTGTTACACTTTATTTGCTGCTCCTCTCGTTCCCCGTACAAGAGGCGTAGCGTCCTCGCCTCATTGAGCTCAATTTGCTAGATTCGGGGCCGCCATATTGAGATGCAGGCGACGGAGTAACTTTGATCTCCTGCTTCAGAGACTAAAGTTTCTTTCTAAAGGAACATAATTTACAAGATCCTTCCTCTCTTTTGGGAGGACTATCGATACCCTTTTGTTCTAAGAGTGTGAGGCGCTCCCATATGTGTCTGCTCCGTCGAATAAAAGGTTTTTCTTTTTTACCTTTTCTGCAGCACAGTCTCAGGTGTTAAAGGACATGACTAGCTACCACCAGCTTGCCTGCGCACCTAGTTGTTCCACACCGGTAGGAGACGCGCCCCAGGCACCCTACCCGCATGGACCGATGGGCAGTCCTCGATGTTGTCGCATTCTTAATGTTGCTAGACTATACAAACTGCAGCACGTGCACATACTATTACGCGGATATAACGCAACAATCGTTAAAGAATAAACAAATATTTAAAATAAACGTACATGTCATAAAAGACTGGCGTTTTATTTTTAGGTTGTAAGTAACGCGGCCTAAGCGGCGCTATTTTATCCTAATGTACAAAACTGCAATCTGAGTTAAGGAGGGACACTACCCAGAGAAAAAAAAATTCTGCAAAAAACATTGATTTTGAAAAATGACATATTTACATCCATCTACATACAGAGAGTATTCCCAGAAATTTGCACTAGTTTACACTGCATAGTTAATTTTTTATAAATTATTTTCTGTTCACCGAAGCTAAAGAAAAGGTAGGGTTTGGAGCACTTTGAACACATTTTTCTCCGTTCCACTTTTTGGTATAAATTCCATTTTAGTCAATCTATCGTTTGATAATGGCAATACAGGGAAGGGTCGTTCTTCACTTTTCCTGACTGAAATTTAATAAGGAATGCGCCTATGGAGTTTGTTTGTCACTTTACGGACATCTTTTATAAAAAATGTTGACATTTTGTCAGAGACACAGAAGACCAAAAAGTTGACATATTTTGCAGAAGAGAAAATTGATAGAAATCAATGACTTTTTACAAAACACTTTCCATAGGCGCATCTCCTAGGCATTCTGCTACATATCTAGCGAATAAAAATCTTGAATATTGTGATAGTTTCCCGACGATAGATTAACTAAACAATGTAGGGGTGTTGCTGATAGAAGCTGCCCTAATTTCTTTCCCACCTAACTGACAGACCTGAAATTTTGTTATGCACCCTCTAGCATGACCACCAGACTACCCTGTAAATTTCATTAATTTTAAGCCAAGGGTTCAAAAGTTGACCCTCCCAGGGGGTGTCTCCCCTTAACCGCTGAGTCATCAGCATAGGGTTATTATAATGTACGCTAGAGGTTCAGCTGGCGCTAGTGTGCAGTCGCAAATTAAAGCAAACAGCAACCAGTAGAAAATTGATTTTCGGCAAATCATTTTTATGGGAAACAAGAGTGCATTTCCTTCCTGCGCTCGATTATAAGAGCAAATATCCCGAATAATTCGTACGTATTAGGTAGCTTGGAACATTTCTCATTCACGAAGAAGAAATAATTGTTCAGTTACGGTGTTTTTCTAAAAAATTAATTTTATTAAAAATATTGCTAAAACGGCTTCATACGTGCACTTATGTGCACTGTCGGAACTTAGTGTAGCACCCTTCACTAAACGGCCCTTTTCCGTATAGGCCGAGCTTTGTCTTTCGTGGGTGAAACTCTCCTGAAAATTTACGGTACAAAGGCCAGCACATTTTTCAAGATGCGTCTTCTGCGCATGTGTGGAAAGAACACATGAAACGCGCGATGACGAGGCAGTCAAGCGCGCGCCGTCACAGCTTGAGGTCGGGGAAAAACAAACGCACGTAGGCGAACTTCGAGGGTGACAAACAAACGAGGTACGCAAAAAAGCAGACGAACTTGCACGCCGTACAGATTGAATAGTGGAAATGTTATTCAAGAGAGAATGACAGTTCATGTAACATGTTTCGACATGAATGCTTGCAATATCAAGTCATTATTTTGAATAAACCTCGGAGGCACAGTTATGCTTTATTTATTATGATATTTTAATGACTTTATAATTACCCTACTATCAAGGTTATTCTAACATATTAAAATCAAACCACCACATATCGGAAGAGCCACGGTAGAAGTAGATACCTGAGGGGACTGCGAAATGTAATCTGGCCGCTTGGAGTAATGGCCCGCTTATTTCCGGCATGCAAGCATCTAATCTTAACAACAATTTGCAGCACTTCCCAGACATAAAAGGCCGTAGCACTCGTCCTGTGACGTCACAAGGGAAGGCGATCGGGCACTGCTCTATAGCGCTGAATTGAAGAAGTCGCCAATAGACTTGTTGTCTAGGAGCCACTTGTTTCATGCGGGCGCAGAGAGTTTTTAGAATTGAAATGAAAGCAGTAGGCTACAACGTACGGACATTATTAGAGGATATGGAACCAACAAAAAAAGAAAACTTCCAGGACACTTCAGCTTCGCTTTTAAAAGCGGAACGCGATAGCGATATCAGCCTTGTTCGCATCGCATTCTCATTCGCTTCTCGTGGTATTTCTGCCAGTGAACAGCAAGTGCGGTGGACATGGCCTGCTCAGTTGCGTGTCTGGCTCGCAACCGAAGGGTCATGGGTTCGACTCACGCCTAAATTTCTTCAAATGTTTCTTTAAAGCAAATGCATTACGTTATACACTGAAAGCATTTGAGACATGCGGCGACCTATAATTCGCATTGCATGTCATGTTTGTTTATTAACTTTCATTTCATGAGCCACGTCACGTTTTACGTAGCGTTGTGGGTTGTTTGAACTTCCCTCGCGTGGTCATGTGGCTGTAATGTCATGACCTTAACGAACAATCAGGATTTTCCCGTCACGACGCCACTAACGCCGACGCCGGCCTTTCTACGACACGAGCTCCTTGACGATATCTCAGTAATATTTACGCGTATGTCAATGCGTCGGGGTATATGAATTTGCGTTGGAACAACAAAGAAAAAATTACATAGTAATCCGCTAGCAAAAAAATTAGTCATTTAATAAATTAAAATGTAGTGCAAGATAAAGAAGGGCGAGACAACCCAAAGTAAATCCCATAAAAAATAACATAACAACATGCTTACCACTTCTAACTGGATTGTTGACTGATGCTAAGAAAAACGTACAGTGCTCAACGAACGAAATGGGCCAGCGGAACGCGTGGCCTCCAGAACTTGCTGCGCCATCTACCGATAAAAGACGGGCTGCCTGGTGACGCGAGTCGCACATGCGCAAAACTGATACGAGCGCTCAGCGGCTGTTCGCACACAGGCGCGCAACCCCCGATAATCTGCGCAGGCCATGATTTTGCGGAGTGACCACGTTTATTTTTCCTCAGAGACACTGTCGTGATGATGTGCATGAGTTTATCTTGCTTCAAATATATAAAAAAGAAAAGATAAAGCTTCATTTTTTATTCCATAAAAGATTGATGAGCCAGCGCGTCCGGCCTTTTGCAGCTATAATATATTAATGCAGATAGTTTTATTTTTTCGTGGTTTTATTCAATTTTAGCGAGCGTCTGACAGTCATTAAAAAGCGTGTGCTGTGTCAACATAGTTTATTTGACATGTTACACAATGCTGCGCCTACCAGAAAAAAAAATAATATAAGTAACGTGCTTGTTTTATTATCAGCACCTTACTCTAATATTTGCAGAACTCTCCATTGGCTTCACAAATAGCATTCATGCGACGCGGAAGGGATTCATAAAGATTCACCACCAACTCTGGACATTGCCGCAGCCTGTCCCATTCTCCTTCACAGCATCCCATAGCTGGTCAGTCGTGACGGAGTGAAGTCCTCGCCGCGATAGCTGGATCTTCATGTTCCCCAGATGTTCTCGATGGGGTTCATGTCAGCCCCTTTTGGGGGCCATGGCATAACCGCCACTCCGCGTTCCTCTAGAAGGTCACGCACACGATTTGACTGATGAACAGGACAAAGGTCATGTTGAAAAAAAAGCATCCGTCAGGGAAAGGTCCCTCAAGAACGTAAGGAATGAGCTCGTGCTCAATGACGTCGCAATACGTTTCGGAGTTAAGCCTCTGGATTCTTACAAGTGGACCAAGTCCTTCCGCTGACAATGCCCCCCAGACGTTAACGGTTTGTCGCCCACTCCTGCCCACACGCTGCAAGTAAGGGGCATCATACCTGAAACATCAAAATCACAAATTATAAGATCCGGCTTGTTAAAAATTGTCGTGTTGCTCAAAAGTAACATACCGTGCACCTCGCGGTCTCCAAACTTGTTTTCCTTGGTGCCAGTGAGTTGAGAAAGAGGAATCGTCGCTGAAAACAACGGTTTTCCAGTCTTGAATCGTCCATGATGTCTTTTCCATGGCAAACCGCAGGCGGATATCTTTTTGTCGAGGAGTTAAAATTGGCTTCTTGCACGCAGCATAGCTCCTAATACCCGCTTCTGCAAGACGGCGTCGCACAAGTTGGTCACTGACATTCAGACCAAGTTCGCCTCGAATGTCACGGGCCGTAATAAAAGGCTGGTCGACTGCAGCCGCGACGATCCATCGATCTTCCTCATCGGTAGTGGACCTTGGGCGGACGTCGTGAGGAGCGTCATGGATGCGGCCGTTGTCGTCTCGAAACGCCGTGAAAATTCGGGCCACTGCGGTTCGGGTCCTTCCTGTCATCCGGGCGACTTCTCGTTGGGGCATTCCCGCGCGGCATAGGGCCACAATTCGCCAGCGTTCGTGAATTGGCACTCGCGACGGCATCTTCACGAATGGATACTGATGGCAGTGAACCGACAATTTATAGAAAAATAAATGTGAAGTGAAATGGCACTGTGCTTTTTATTAAAAGAAAAAAATATTGCCCTTTTGTTCCTTTTCTTTCATATTTGAGACAAGATAAAAGTATGCACAGGGCGTCAAACAGATCGCGATAAAACCACGCGGCGATTAAATAATAAAAAAAGGCTATCACTCTGCAGAGATTACCCATCGGGGGTTGTGCACAGCGTGGGAACAGCCGATGAGCGCTCGTATCAGCTTTGCACACCTCCGACTCGCGTCACCAGGCAGCCCGTCTTTTATCGGTAGATGGCGCAGCAAGTTCTGGAGGCCACGCGGTCCGCTGGCCCATTTCGTTTCGTTGAGCACGTACGTGAATTTACACGTAACGAGGGCTCTGCAGATTCGCCGGGTCCCCCAGGTAGCACGTAATATGGCGCTGCAGCTATTGACTAAATCGATTTTGTTCTCATTTGCTAGTCAATTACAGTTCCTTCGGCAAACATGGTTAATCCAATTATCGGTTTCCGCCATCTTGTCCTTTTCGACTTCCTTGTCTGCTTTTTCCCCATCCTCCTGGTGGGAAATGGGTAGATAAAACAGAAAGAAAAAAATGAGCTTGCAAGCCCCGTTTTGGGAAAAAGCTTCGCGTGTGGACTAAAACTGATTCCTCTTTTGTGTTTTATATGAACGTCAAAACTTTATTCTAGGCACTAGGCGCAACCAAAAAAAGTGAAGTAAATAGGTTTCGTGCTTCCCGTGAAGTTGTTTTTGGCGGAGCGGAAGTTCGGCGAAGCAATGAAGATGAGGTGGCGTACCGGCATCGACCTATCTTTTTTTTTTCCCAACGCAAAAATTGACAGCGACATATATATATATATATTTTTTTTAATGTGCTAAACTGCGTGAACTGCAGTATTCAAAAACCGATCGTTCAAATTGTATAGAGCACATTAAATAGCCGTTTGCAACGGTTAAGAAGAACCTGCAATTTTATTAAATTTCCCGCTAAATCTAGCCAGGAAACTGGCTCCGTACAATTTTCTTGTTAAATTTAGTCCGAAACAAAATTGATTTATAGCATATAGGTCACAAGATGTCAGGTCACATGACATCAATTTTCCTGCCATATTTAGCGGGAAAACTGATTTGGGGTATACGTCACGTGACGTCAATTCCCCGTTTAAGTTTAGCCCCATACAAAAATGGTCTATGGTCGTCTATGGAAAATTATATGGCAGGCTATCACCCCCTATGACCCTCTATGGTCGGCCATAGAAATCCATAAAGACAGCTACAGCCAGCTGTAGAAAGATCTATGGCCCTATGTCTAAAGACTGGGAACCAATAAATTTTCTTTGACCGTCTACAGAAAATTTTATGGCCCTGATTCTAAACACCGGGAACGAATAAAATTTCTTTAGATTCCTATAGAAAATTATATGGTCCCAGCTCTAAAACAGCGAACCAATAAATGTTTTTTACCCGCCTATAGAAAATTCTTTGGCCCGAGTTTAAAGACTGGAAACCAATAAATGTTCTTTATGCGTCTATAGAAAAATTTATGGCCCCGAGTCTAAAGACTAAGAACCAATAAATTTTCTTTCCACGCCTATAGAAAATCACTACCGGCGCTTACTTTTTAGTAAAAACACTCCATGTTAGAAAATTAAATGAATACTGAATTTCTGTAATGCCGGTGACTAACCATGACCCAAGATATGCTCTCTGCTGTTTCAACGAGTCGTGAAAACCAGTAATATTGTTTGTTTGAAAAATTCATTAAAATGCTTGTGCAACAATTAAAATGAATTATTTACCCCCCAAAAGTGAAAATAAATTACACTCGCGCCGAACACTGCAATCAAGCAATAGCTTGATTGCAATCTTCAGCACCAGTGTACTGCATGTCATCACTGCATTGTTAAAGTGATTCATCAAACTTATTAAAAAGATAATTAATAAATTTTAGTAATTAGCCTAATGATCTACATTTGCTTTTTTCAGGGTTTTGAATTAAGAGATGGGGGCTCTTCCAAGAGACAATTTAAATAATGTATTAAGTACGAGTAATATTTGCTCCGCCTCTCCGTGTTTTTGCGACAAGTAATGGGTCACCGGCAAAGTCGGATTCAAAAATTAGACTGCCATATATACAGCTAGTGCGAACATAGTATATATAGAAAAGCCCAGTGGCGCTGCGTTTTCACTGTTGTGTGGGGTAAGTGTTCGGCTTGTATTCTGTGTGTTCAGAGATGT
Source organism: Ixodes persulcatus (assembly GCA_013358835.2). NCBI lineage: Eukaryota > Metazoa > Arthropoda > Arachnida > Ixodida > Ixodidae > Ixodes > Ixodes persulcatus. Next base: position 1,383,531 of record JABSTQ010010261.1, read on the forward strand.
ATGCATGTATATCTACAATGTAGCGCTCTTAAGTAAAAAAACTTAAAAGAAAAAAATGTTTTTTAGAGTTTGCTGGCTAAAGAGAGCCATAGGGTAAGCCATAGAGAAGTCTTTAGCCAACCATTAGACATGCTAAAGAGCGCTATGACTGCACAGCGATAGGGCCACAGACAAAGCTAAAGAGGCCCATAAAGGCGACCATAAAAAATGCTAAAGACAGCCATAGAAAATTATCATCATGTGAATCAGGCTTTAGCGTACATACTGCGGCGTCCACGCGAAATGAATCGCCACATGTCTCATTATTCATGCGAAGTTTTGCGGTGCAACGAGCCTCGGTAATTTCGCTGACGCCGCTCAAGTAGTCAGACATCGCCAGGAAGACGTAGGATCAACAATTCGAACGCGAAAAAGGGCAGGGGGACTCACACCGACGCCGACAACATCGCATTTCAATGGTTTGTTTATGGGCGACGGCGAGCTCCTTGCCCACACCCCCATCGCGCATGCGCGGCGCCGGTGGCGTCCGCTAGGGGCTCTCCGGTTTGTTTGTAAACATGAGTTGGTGTAGAAGTCACGTGACGTCAATTTTCCCACTAAGGTTAGTGGTGAATGCACGGACGGACGGACAAAATGTTGGGATTAGGGGAGGGGCTGTTCTGTTAGAAGACATTTCATGCTATGATAACACAATGATACATTTGAGCCGGCATAAACGAGCGTCCGAAATGAACTGCTTTATGTCGAAACATAATTTAAACAAAACTCTATGAGGCACTATTCTTCATTGCATCGACGCTTAAAACACCAGTATTATAGAAATATATTGCACATGCCCAAATGTTTTTCGTTGTCTACATAAATACTTTAATTTGTGCGAAGCAAGCAGACACAAAACAAAACAAAAGAAAACGTTTGAAATGTTCGGGGAAATCTCGCACCGAACGCTCTCGCCGCATGTCGAGAAACCAGACACGATCGCCATTTTCGCGGCAATTAAAGTGAACTATAACATTCAAAAATCTCGACTGCTTAAATTTAAAATATTGTAAAATTCAAAATTTTAGAAGTAGTAACAACCGTATATGTTGTCATGGAGATGTCAAATACCGAGGATGGCTTATCTGTTGTAAATCCCGTTCTTGGTTTCTCTCAGATTGTTTGATCGAAACATTGTCACACATTGTTTGGTAACGCGGACGTACGTACTGAGTCCAATGGACGGCTTCAGCCCCTCACGCTAGCTGTCTTACCCATAAAAGATCCTAAAAAGTGAATTTCTTCCATTTGTATTAAATCCGCCAACATTCCGTAGAAATTCGTGGTTTTGTAGCTCACTGTCGAAAGGCTGAAGAACGTTTAACACGTACTCTAAGGAAACCCAAGCGTCAAAAATGATGTATTCCTCGTCTAATTCGTCATTGAGCAATTGCTATGCTTAAAAGACAAGCGGTTTCTTTTTCGGTGCAAAAAAGCGTGTTTCTAGTGGTAGGACTGTGACTTAATTTGCGATCATACTAATGCCACTGCGCAATACAGGATATTTTTTTGTTTTTTTGTTTTTAACATTCGAGCATATCTAAAGAAATAAAAAAAGGCAGTGAAAGCTACACTAATGCGTTCTGACAATGTGAGATATACGGCCCGGGAGACAAAATACAGAGGGAAAAGTGTCACCACAAGTTGAATAATTAAGTAAAATGTGTTAATTAAGACTTTTAGCAATATAAATAATCAAATATTGTTACGACCGTGTGCCATAAAGTATCTTAAGTTTTCTTAAGATGAGAGAACACACTGGCGCCATGTATCGGCCAGTCGTGGAAGGCTTTCAGTTCACGGTATTTTATTTTTCGCTCATCATTTTCTCTTCTTTACCTTGAAAAGTTCCTCACGATGTTATCCACGACCATATCTCATAGACAGACTTGTGCCCATTACTTGAAAAATGTAATGGATTACCATTACAAATTACGTTCACTGAAAAGTAACTGATTACGTTACTCGTTGCGTTACAAATTATTTTCACGTTACTTTTCCCCCTACACTTACGGAAAAAAAAAGAAACTATTCTAATGTTTTCAAAAATGTTGTGCAATACTACTTTCCATTTCTCATATACGCCCGCATTATGGTAATCCTTGCGTAAATAAAACATTCTATTTAAGAGAAAGCATGTAGGTGCACTCCCTTCATCTGTAAGCTGACAACACACCGAAAGCTGAAACCACAACCGCCATCCCGCCAGCTTACGGCGACCGGAAATGATCCCTAGAATTCTGCAGACAAAGCAAGCGGTGCACATGCTCAACAGCAGCGTCTACCTCCGCTAGGAGATCAGGAAGACAACACCTACTCAGCGTTGTCTTCTTGACCGTTTTTTTTTTGTTGTTGCATATTTCTATATGCCTTGCACGTTTTTCTAGTAGTTCAAATGACCGGTCATATAAAAAATCGCGTTTTCTTTTCAGTTATTGGCCTCTTCCCGATGTTTCCTATCTGTTGAACTTGCTATCTTTATGCTCCTGAATTGCCTGCTCATATCGCTTGTTTCTGTAATATGTAAATGTTTGTAACGAAATTATATTACAAATTACTTTCGCAAGAAAGTAACGTGGTAATTACAAAATTACTTTAAAAAGTAACGAATTACAGAAATCCGTTACTTCTGACGGATTACTTCCCACGTCTGCTCATAGATAGTATATCCATTTGATCTCGCAAACGCCGTTCACACACTTCCAACCGAGTAGGACGGAGAGAGACAAGTCCGGTTCTTAAGCCTCTTACGACGTCTTAGGATATAGTTTTGCGATGTCCTGCGAAGAGTGAACACGCTGACACTCTTGCGCCATCTATAGGGTGATTCCAGAACTGGGGTTCACTAGAGGGAAGGTTTGGCGGTATTTGCGAGATCAAATGGACATACTATCTATGAGCAGACCTGGGAAGTAATCCGTCAGAAGTACCGCCAAACCTTCCCTCTAGTGAACCCCAGTTCTGGGATCACCCCATAGATGGCGCAAGAGTGTCATCGTGTTCACTCTTCGCAGGACATCGCAAAACTATATCCTAAGCAAATGAAAGTGTGTGAACGGACCTTTTAAGCGCCGTTCACACACTTCCAACCGAGTAGGACGGAGAGAGACAAGTCCGGTTCTTAAGCCTCTTACGACGTCTTAGGACATAGTTTTGCGATGTCCTGCGAAGAGTGAACACGCTGACACTCTTGCGCCATCTATAGGGTGATTCCAGAACTGGGGTTCACTAGAGGGAAGGTTTGGCGGTATTTGCGAGATCAAATGGACATACTATCTATGAGCAGACCTGGGAAGTAATCCGTCAGAAGTACCGCCAAACCTTCCCTCTAGTGAACCCCAGTTCTGGGATCACCCCATAGATGGCGCAAGAGTGTCAGCGTGTTCACTCATCGCAGGACATCGCAAAACTATATGCTAAGCAAATGAAAGTGTGTGAATGGACCTTTTAAGCGCTGTTCACACATTTCCAACCGAGTAGGACGGAGAGAGACAAGTCCGGTTCTTAAGCCTCTTACGACGTCTTAGGACCAGCTCCGCAGCAGCGCATCTGGTCCTAAGACGTCACAAGAGGCTTCAAGACCGGTCTTGTCTCTCCCGGTCGTTCTCGGTTACAAGTGTGTGAACGAGCCTGTAGACATGCAGTGCTCAGGACTATTCTCAGTTCGACAGTTGTACCTTGAAGTGTACGGTGTCCGCACTACTTGACGTGCTCCATATACGAAACGGCACTTCGTTTATCCTGATGACTCGGGGCACCGAAACCATCCGTTCCGCGCCGCCGACCTCGAGTAACGATGTCTGCCTAGCCGCAGAAAGAGACCGAAATATGCACCGGGGGATCTCGGGACCTGTCAAGTCCCCGCCGCGCGTAAACACGCAAAGGGGATAGGTTCTGGTAAACACGAGAAAAGGAGCAACCCGTGAGGTTCAAACAAAAACCGTCTGGAGCTCCTCGAAATGCCAGGAATAAGAAGCAGCCTTCGGGAGCTTCGGCAAGCTCGACTTGATTTCTTTCCTACGTCCATATCACACTGTCATTTTTATACACCAACGCGGCGTTTGTGGACGAGTGTACGAGCTCATCGAAGGAGAGAGCACCCACCTAAAATACTCGAAGCCTGCAAACAATCACGTGGATCGTCATCATATTCGGATGGTTCCAACTCAGCGATTGGACCCGAGCCCGACGCCGAGCGCCCCTCGACGCGTTGATGGGACACGAGGTCCAGCCGAGCGCTAATCTCGTGTCTAATCTGCGTTTTCCGCTCGATCTCGCCGTGTTTACGTCGACAGTTCATAGCACGGGCCTCGGTAATTCTATACACCAACACACGATTTCCAAAGAAGTGCGCGGTTGCCCACACCGGCTGTGGGCACTGCGCATGTGCAGTAGAACGCCCACTGAAACGCCACCTCAGGTGAGTGACGTCATAGAGTAAAGTTGGTGTACAGTCGCTGACAGTTTCGGAAACGCGAGGTGTGGTTTATTGCGTTCACACTTCTCTCTTAGTGATTCCTTCTTCGAAGTTCTTTTTATCGGTCAATGCGGCACTCTGATAACCTGCGTAGCGCTCAATGGGAGTTCGTCAGTGACTATATCTAGTGTTCCCGCCTACTCGCTGTGATCAAATGACCTCCGTGTGGATGTGACAAGACCACAGCGTTATGCGGGTTGGAACCCCGAAAGACGTAGTACACTGGGGAATGTAGCCATCTACAGCTGGCAGGGGCGACTGTCAAACTCTGCAATGTCAACTGGGACACACCACAAAAAAAACTTGTGAAATAGAATAAAAAATATACCGGTCTTTCACGTATTGCTTCACGCTTAAAACAGACCTCAAATAATTTTTAACTCGTTTCAAATTGGCACTGAGACGGACCTCGTTGAACGTAAGAACATTGAAAAAAGAAATTCCCGGAAACTCAAGTTATTTTGGGAGTTATGAACAAATTAAAATTAAAAAAAAGAAGCGAGACATTTTTTCTTCGTGATACAGTCGGAAAAGTTCAATGATTGGAGGGTCGAGGCGAAGCGGCTGGCCAATCAGCAGCGGCGTGGTCATGGCTGCCGCGCCGAGGCCTTGCACGCCTCGTCGCCTCGTCGCCTCGTCGATAATGCGCCTTGTATCGTCTAGGTTCAGGCTCCAAACGCGATCGGCGTTACCAATGAACCGATGGAGTTTATACTTCGGCGTCGGAAATTCCAATGCGCCCCGTCGTAGAACGATGTTTGCCCTGCGATCAAAGCAGCGACTCGGAACAGGAAGTCGCACTGCGATAGGTCTGACAAACAAAAAAAAAAAAAGGAATGCTGGGGAAAACGAGCGCAAATAAACATTAATTTTCTTCTGAATGTCACACAAACGTCTGCGGGAAAAAAATCACAACTTCGCGTCCGTGAAAGCATCCGCCAGCCGGCTCAAAATTTGGCGGACTCGATGCGCTCGCGTTTCGCAGCAGTTGTGCACGTTCAGTGAAGTAGAACAGCGAATGGAGCGAATGATCCCTAAATTACGCCGTTTACACGTTCAAAATCGTAGCGCGCACTCTGAGTAAACATTCCGGGCTGCAACTGTGTTTTCATTGCACACCGCTTCTACACTATGCATTTGTTGTCACGAACGCGAATGGCTGCCGGCGCGATACAACTAGCATATGGTCATACATAGCTCATTCAGGAGGTCGTCCTGAATTCTAATTAACCCTACCCTTGGTTCGTCGTCGATCGTGCTTCAAGCTTTTGCTGGCACCCCCGTGAAAGCGCGTCTGGCTCGTTAGGCCAACGAAACTTCTCGGGGTAGCGCGTTTTGAGCCGCCCACGTACGGACCCGCACAATCGGGGCACGGACATCTTGCACGCCAACAAAAGAACAAGGGAACACCGAACTGAACGGCGAGAACAGCACGCGATACATGGCGATTTTAAATCACAGAAACACTCCCGCCATTGGTAAGCGGGCGTGTCCTGTTTTTTCTCCCTTTGTTTCTGCGCATTCAAAACATATTTTTCTCTATTTCCATCTTTCTTGTTCAACAAAACGTTTTATTTTTAAGGTTTACGATAGTTAACTGAGTGATATGCTGCAAAATCCAGAAAGATGCCCCGCCCACAAAAGGTAAACCAAACCTTTTTTTTTTTTTTGGCTTGATCTATATATTTTTAAACACCGGAAGATAGCCCACTCCTAATCATCATAGTGTTCGGAACTATCATGTCTTTGGTGGAAATGCATCTACTGAGCTATGGCGGGATATAAGTGAATATTGCTGACTTGGAAGTACGGTCATCTTTTTTTTCATTGCCCTTAGCCGCGATAACACGTTTGACAAAGAGAAATGAAGACAAACATATATTCTTTTCAACTTTTCTTGAGCGCACACTGAAAGTTAGCCGACTCCTTATTTGCATCCAATTCTCGTTCGTTTTTGGGTGAACTATCATCGGACTTTACGGTACGTTATTTAGACCGCATAACGAGTTATGACGGCTCTTGCCGACACTGCCAATCACAATATGGTTACCGGCAGTGTCACCGGTGGCGCGTTTTCAACATACAGTGTGCTTTCGAGCAACCCGAACCACTAATAAGGTAATAATATAAATAGAGCAGTAGCTCAAGTGTCAATAGAGGGCCCTTCGAACGGCTTGTTGAACGCAGTAGCTTAATTTGAAATTCAAATTAATTGCAACGTTTATGATTAGAATTTTGTGTACAATTTATACGTTGCGATTTCACACACCTAGATTTGAGTTTCTTGGTGGACATAATGGAATTGCACACCAGTAGACAATCATTATTTTCAAATTTATAGAAATTATGAAGCTGTAAAACTAGCCAGTTGGAGTAATGAAATATGTTTCAAAAATTACTATTTTATTTATAAGGCTGAAATCGTTTAAAATTCCCAAGCTGCCGCGAACATCCTGTAGATTTCGCTGAAAAAATAAACTACCATCGCCAGTCGCTCCGTCTATATACAAATATTGCATGGGTAACCGGTATAAGATTCGAAAGTATCAAAATGAAACTTTATATGATTTCAAATGTATTCGAAATTGTATAAAATATTAAATGAAAAATTAGCGGCTCACAAAGGGCGCGAGTACATGAAGATGAATGGCGTCAGCAACCAAAAACTGTCACTTTCTTACAATAGATATCTTCAAAAACAGAGCAACATTTTTTAATCAGATACGGTAAGCTCCAAGAATTCTGAGTGGTCCGAACCTTTAGCACTACGTTTGGGTGTAAAATATGCATTCGTCGATGTGTAGTTTATTTTTGCGGTGAAAAGTGGATGCTTAAAAGAAGCCCAGACCCGCGGTATTAAAAACGAATCCGAAGACATCTTGGAAGTTGCATGCAATTTAGATAATGACTAACCATATTATCTAAATGTTTACAGCAAACAAATTATAGTCCGGCAGTTGTGCACTTTTCAAGGGTTGTTCACACTCCAAAAAGGTGTTGCTGTCCCAGTCCATGTCTGAGTAACTTAAGAAACGGAGAGCTGGGCGAGTTACAGGCATTTTATTATCCCTCCACAGCCAATGAGGTTACTGCATTTACCGATAAGAGCGGCCTACCATAAACTGCACAGCAATAATCGTTAGCATAATAAGCCATGTTTTTTGCGTATCTTACGTTTTCAGTGATTATACAGTACTAAAGATGCTGGCACGCTGTCCCTAAAACGCCCGTTACAATCTTTAAAAAAGAAGAGTATATATTCCTCCATAGAGGAAGGAATGCGGTTGTCCTTATGTTCGTTTAGAAAAGGAGCAACGTTCGTTGAAGAAAAAGAAAGTAGACAGGCGAGCTAATTGGTGCTACAAATATTTGAAAAAAAAAAACAAAAAACGGAGACGACGGAAGAAAGAGAAGACAAAAAGAAAACTTCTCAAACGCGAAAAAGGGGACAAACACAAAATGCAGGTGCCTTTGAGACGTTTTATGTTTGTCCCCTTTTTCGTCCGTCATCTCCGGTCTTTTCTTCTTTTTTTTAATTATGTGCCACGTTTTGTTTCGGCAAACTCCATTAAAATGGGCCGCAACATCATTGAGTGCTGCTCCGGTGGCCTCACATCCACTTCCCGTACCGTTCGCGGATATAAGCTTTTCAGACTTTGGTCCCTCCAAAAAGCCTCTGACATCGTCATTAAACCTGCAGATAAAAGGCTCTTTTGTCTTTTCACGCAGGGACCTCTTTAATGAGGAAGCACGTCGTCAACTCGCTGTTCCCGAATTTTGTGAACCCATCCCATCCGACCCCACCACCGCGTCTCAACAAAAAATAACCAAAACCATCGAACAGGCGATTAGTGCCAAACCCCTTCCCCCTCTCGCACCTCGTCTAATTGTCAAACAACCTAAAACCCCATCATTCTACCTTTTGTCCAAAATCCACAAAACCGGCTGTCCTGGTCGACCGATCGCCTCCCCTCTCTCTTCTCCCACGTCGCACATTTCGGCTTTTGTAGATTCAATCCTCGAACCCCTGGTTCAGAACTTGCCTAGCTACATCAAAAAAAACAACGCACGTCCTCCAACGCGTACATCACTATACCCCTGATTCCCATACTGTGCTTTTCACCATGAATATCGCTTCTTTATATACTTGACCAACGACCGAATCCCGACCCCCTCGCCCCCTCCCACTCTATCATCCGCCTTGTCGCAAGTCATCCTTTCTCTACCACCTTCCAATTTAGCAACTGCTTTTACCCACAAAACTTTGGTGTCGCCATGGGCACTAAAATGTGTCTCTCCTTTGCTAACCTCTTCGTGGACTTTGTTAAGAAGTCCCTCTTCGAGACACTCCCCCTTTACCACTCCGACTTCTGCGGAAGCTATATCGATTACATCCTTCGATTCGGCGGACCGCACGAGGTCAATTCTTTCCTTCGATAACTTGAAAACGCACACCCCTCCCTGAAATTTACCACCTCAGTTTCTACCTGTGCTACCTTTCCTGACCTCACCATCTGTATTGACAACAACCGCTTTGAAACGTATGTTCATTGTAAGCCTACCGACTCACACAGCTACTTCACTACTCTTCTTGCCACCGAAACACCAAATCGACTCAATCCCGTTTTCACAATTTCTTCGCATCCGACGCCTTTGCAGCGACAATGACGATTTTCATAAGCAAGCCCTCTCTATGTCCACATTTGTTCTGAACCGGGGATACCTTCGCCACATTCTTGACAGGGTATTAGGCCGCGTTTCCGGCATCTCCCACTCTGACGCCCTTTTCTCTCCACCCAGACCCAAAAAATCCCATCAACCCTCTTGTCCTGACATACCACCCTTCTCTGGCTAAACTTACCTATTAGCCCCTTTTCGCTACCGACCACCTCCACACTTCCAAACACATCTCTAGAGCCTCGAATGTCGCCTACCGCCGCCTTTCAAACCTCCCATCCCACTTAGTGAAAAGCCGCCTTCCGTTCGACTCCCCTATATCCATCAATCAACAATCACCCGGTACCACAAAATGCAAAGACCCTAGATGCCTTACCTGCAAGCATGTCGCTTCTACTCTCCCTAATTTCAAGTACAAAATTCCTGAAAATCATACCTGAAAACCTGCTAACATAGCTTACGTAATTTTATGCACCGCATGCATCGACGCTTTCTTATTGGCTAAACCGACCGCAAGCTCCACGAACGTTTCCGCGAACACCGTCTCCTCGCAACCTTGAATCGCACTAATAAACTAGACCCTAGCCTCTAGACGCACGTCTCCGACCACTTCTCCATAAACAGACACAGTGAATTCAATATGCGCGTCTGCGTCATCAAATCTGGCTTCATTTGCTCCCACTCTCGCGAAAAATAAGAAAACCGCCTGCTCTTTAATTCCTGCACTGAATTCCCTAGCGGCTTGAACAATAAACTCATCTTCGTCTACTAATACTTCCAGTCTTTCCTGTGAAGTCGACCGCCTCTCCACTCTCATTCAGTCTTTACTAGGGATGCCGCGAACCACCCTAGGTTCGAAATCGAAAGGTTTCAATATTTTCGACCGTACGGAGATTCGAATTCGAAAAATTCGCAACTTTCAAAAATCGTGGAGTTTCGAATTCGAAAGGTTCGAAGCTTTCACGGTTTCTAAAAGTTCGGGTTCGATTATTTCGAATATTGTTGTACTTGAGGTTCGAGAAAATTTGAAAATTTCGAACTTTCCTAACTTGAAATTCGAGAGATTCGAATGTTTCGATATTATTTAAATCTAAAATTCGAAAACTTCGAACGTTTCGAATTTTTATAGACATAAAGTTCAATAAATTTGAAGATTTTGACTTCTTTCTACATAAAGTTCGAAAAGTTCGAAGGTTTCGATTCTCTTTAGGGCTAAATTTGAAAAAAAAAACAAAAAAAACTTCGAAAGTTTCGAATTTCTTTTAAGTCCAAGTGCGCAAAGTTCGAAGTCCGGTTTTCATGCTCCGCCACAGTTTCAGTTTCAAATAACGTTTTCACGCCTTACTGGTTTTCACGAAATCAGGTTTAGAAAAGTTAGGGTGTGATATTTAGACTCCGCGAAGTTGGTCAGGCAATTAAATGAGACGACGAGTGTTCCGGATGTGCTGGAATATTTGCCAGTGCAGAGTGACATGTGCAGATCAGTAATTGTGACCGCCAGCCTGGGGGGGGGGGGGGGGTCTTTAACGTGCATCACGCAGTAGTGATCACACGAACGCACTGTTTAACGATACTCATCCAGTTCGAAACGGCCCGGGGGCAGGCAGGTGGTTGAGGCTCAGAAAAACCTTGAAGCGATCTGGCAAACTGCCTCCCTACCCCCTTGCACGCTGGTAGTAATCCGCTCGAACGCCGCCCGAGTGACGCTGGCATATAGTAAGGTTAGTTTCTACATGATGAAAATCCTGATACTGGGAATGAAATCTGAAAAAAAAAGTGTAAGAAGACAGAAAAAAGGGGACAGGACAACGTCTCAAACTCAGCTCAGGACAACGTCTCCAACTCAACTCACCTGATTTTGAGACGTTGTCCTGTCCCCTTTGTTCTTTCTTCTTAAACAAATTTCTTTCGAATTTTATTCCCAGTCTCGGGATTTCGCATCGTGATGAACATACACCAGCTCGCCTGCACCTTGACAATTTTGTAGTTTGTAATTACTTTGGAGGTTTATTTTCCGAGACAAAAGAAACGCCGAGCAAAAAGCACAGAAGCTGACACAACTTGAGGTCGAGGAGCGTTCTGCCATACCAGTGGCGTCGGAAGAGGAAAAACGGGGTAGAAGGAGGGAGGGGGGCACCAGTCTCCCCCCCCCCCCAGATATTTCGGGCTGTTAAAAAAAACAATACGGGGAAAGAGGGCATTTTTGAGCTTAATTTAATCTGAAATTATTTATGCATATGTATAGCTAATGTCGCTCTTCACTGCATAAAAGATTGCGTAGATGGTCATTGTTAGAAACTCGTTGTCAGAAGGCACTACTCGTCACATGCTTCGTGGTTCGGAAGTTCAAAGCTGTCTTTTTGACCTAAATAACTGTGCCATGGTAAAAAATAATAAATAAATAAACATAACAATAAATGCAAAAAATAAAAAGCTGGAGAAAAAAAAAACTATCAAGAATCCGCCGGAAGTGTTGTATTCTTGCATATTCAGAGGCCCAGAACTACGAAACAAGTTTCTCCTACCAAAATGTTTACAGGCTAAAAGAAACACGTCAAAAAAACGTGAAATGAAAAAAAATAATAAAAAAATGTTTTGTTTTTGTTTTTTATGACGTGCCGAATCGAATTTGAACAATATTAGAAATATTTTTCCCTGAGTTAATTTATTCCTCAACGTGAAAAGAACAATGGATACATTAATTTGTATTCTGCAGATGCTAATGATATGTACTGTCTGTGGTGTTAAGTTAAATGCGATACCTCAAACAATTTCGACGAAAAAAATTACCAAGTTTAGGGCAGAATTGCCCGTCGATACATGTTTGCAAATTTCTTCGAAACTCGTCTTGAACAACAATAATCACATCTTAAGACGACACTTACCTAGGCTATACATAGATCATTCTTATAAGTTTAACATCTCTACCATAAATATATAGCTTCGGCTATAGCGCGCTTCAAATATGGCACAGAACGACAATTGTCAAAAACGCGTCGTCATTCCTCGCTCCTTCGGGAATCTCTCTCTTTAAAACCAAGCATGCCAGATGATTGAAATAAACGGCATCGTCTTTCGCAAGGAATGCGGCACCGCATGTAAAAATGCAAAAAAAATTACGAATGTACCTCACTGCTTGAATCCAAATGAAACCGCCCACCCGTCTTTCGAAGTTCGACGAACTTCGAACTTTTACCCTAAAACTTCGAAGATTGTCGAACTTTTGACTTTTCAGGAATCGAGAGTTCGACAATCTTCGAATTCGTTAGATTAGTAAGTTCGAAAGTTCGAAAATTATCGAATTTCTTAGCGTAGAAAGTTTGAAAGTTCGAAAAGCTTCGTACTTTTTAGTGCAAGAAGTTCGAAAGTTCGAAAATCATCGAATTTTTTAGTCTATCAAGTTCGAAAGTTCGACAAAGCATCAAATTTTGCTGCGTAATAAATTCGAAATTTCGAAAAGCGTCGAACTTCTTAGTTTAACAAGTTCGAAAATTTGACTTCCATCGAATTTCTTGATATGGAAAGTTCAAAATATCGAAATCTTTCGAACCTTCGGAACCGCTTGATTCGATCATCGAACCTTCGGTTCGAAAAAAGTTCGCGGCATCCTTAGTCTTTACCCTCACAATTTTCCTCCTGACCCTCGTCCTCACATTTGGTTGTCGTTTCGCTGTTGTGCCCTCCTCGTTTTGTTTTGCTCGTTCATTATTCTGACGTCATGTTTAGACAACCTTTATGTTTCTTAAGACAATTTTTTTTTTTACTTTTGTTTTTCCCCCGCTTTTTCTCGTTCACGAGTTTTTTGCACCATCCGGTTGTCGTTTGGTGCTGTGTCCCCTTTTCCTCCTTTTTCTTTTACGCTATGTTGCGAGTTTTTCTGTACTTTCTCCTTGGCTTCCCTCAGTTTTTGCATAGTCTGACAAAGGGCCTGCGCCCGAACGTCGCTTATTTTCCTTTCCCTTTCTTTTGCACGTCTTATTTCTCGCGCTTTTAGTTCTGTGCCAATGCTTACGTGCCGGCAGCACTCCACCCTTGCGTAGCAATATGGAGGTTCCGAATCGAGTGAATCGAGCTCAGTAAGGCCCACCGAGGACCCAAGGACGCTACGGATATGGTTGGTGTTTACGCGGAACGGCTGCCGCAATAGTTTTCGGGCAGGCAAATACCTCGCGCCGCGGGTCACCCCCCCCCCCCCCCCCCCTAGCGCATGTTAAGCGGCTATCCCAAGAAACGCAGTCAACCGCTGCGCACATATCCAAACAAGTATCCGCTTTCAAAGTGAGAGCTGCAGCAGACGAAAACATAACACGAGCTTTTCACGAACTATATATGAAATTGCCGAAGGGCTTCTAGTCAAAATGTCCATTGACTCAAAACGTTCAGCAGGTCACGTGAGACGCATGTCAAAATGTCCATCGAGACGAAATGTCCATTGGGTTTTTTTTTAAAGCATGAAATGTTTTAAAACTATTTTCTGAACACGAGAAATGTAGCAATTTTCAAAGAATCTATGCAAATGCTCCTGTTTTCCTAACTAACCTGCGTATGAAGCAACATATGACATCAAAATTTGGGCAATTGGTTGTTCTTTCAAACGAACAGAGGTTAACAATGTGGGGAAAAAGATTTTCAAATTGCATTTCTCTAAAATAGAGTGTACATGCAGAAGGCGTATAAACACGGAAAGGTCTACAACTTAAACGACAAATAAGAAATATTCCGCATATAGAAAATGTGCCCCACACACCCGGCTATTACTTCTGAAAGCTAGTGTACTCTAACCGTCGTTGTCTATTTTCGGTTCGTCGGAGAGCTAGCCTCCGTAACACGTGTGCTTTTCAACGAAGGAATGCTTATACTGGTGAAACACAGAGAGTACACCTCACCTTCACAGCAGAATGCTTTCCTTGTGTTCTACCTTGGTTTTGTCGTAGCCTCGATTGCAGTTCCCTCATATTTAGAATTCTTGTGCGACTTTTTAGGATCATAAAACGCGCACGCCGGCTCTGGACAGCCTTGGAACTTATAGTGGAAATTATTATAGTAGAAATTATATATAGTGGCCCTGCGTTTCGTGATAACACGTTCCACGGTCACCTTCTCGTGGATACACGTTTCATGGACACACGTTTCGTCGACATTAACGTTTCATCGACATTCGTTAAGCGAATGTCGATAATCCTGCTTTCCCCGGGAATTAAGCTGAGCGAAATCAGGAGTGGCGTAAAGCGCAGCTCAAGTAAAAATTAATAAAAGTTGGTACATTCTCAATATCCAATTGCTATATTTCTTATACAGATGAGAAGTCACTTTTGGTAGTTATTTGTATAAGACAACAATATACCGGGTGTTTTTTTTATTCTTGCAGATTTGTTTTAAAAGAAGCCGTGAAAGCTACACTTATGCGGTTTGTGCGAGTGAGTTATACACCCAAGGGGACATTATGTGGTTTGCTAATATTTGCGATAACTCGGCTAATTATTTAAATTTCACTAATTAACTTTTAATTAGTGAAAATTGACATATGGCTTTAATTAGAAACTTGCTGAGCGTCGTCCAACACCCTAAATCAGTAATTTCTAGAAAGACTTTGAGCGCGTGTGAAGCGCAGTATAGTGCACTGAAGTTACCACTCGTGGAGCAGGTACAAGGCTGGGGCTAGATAAGAGACGGCAAAATTGCGCGGGGCGCTTTGCCGAAACCGCTAGCTTTGTACCTGCTTCACGAGTGGTAACTTTAGTACACTACTACGCTTCTCACGCGCTGAAAGTCTTTCTAAAAATGTCTGATTTAGGGGTTTTGGACGACGCTCAGTAAGTTTCTAATTGGAACCATATGTCTATTTTCACTAAGTGGAAAGTTAAGTAGTGAATTTCAAATAATTAGCCGACTTATCGCAAAGATTAGCCACCCACATAATGTCCCCCTGGCGTATAACTCACTCGCACAAACCGCATAAGTGTAGCTTTCATGGCTTTTTTAAAAAACAAATCTGCAAAGAATAAAAAAAAACACCCTGTATATAAAGGTTACCTTATTTGATTGGGACATATCTGGCCTGATATGGCAGGCAGATATACCGCTATCTGGCAGACCCAGATATGGATATATAAAAAGTTGGGCAGATCTGGCTAGATAAGCCTTATATAAACTGATGTGCTTAATATGGCCAGATATGCCCAATTTTGTATATAACCATATTTGTTTTTTTTATATAAGTCTAGAAATGCCATTTTCGTAAGGGAGGCTAAAGTTGAGCTAGTTGGTTCATACTTCAGGTAGAGAGGGAGAGAGCTATAGATATATATATACTTTATTTTAAAGCAACTACTTCAGGTAATGCCAGCTGAACTAGAATAAACGTACACATAAAGAAAATACCATACACACCGTGGGACTAACAACTGATTTTCTGTTTCTTCCTCTTCTACTACGAACCCCACTTGAGGGAAATATTCTTTTCTTTTTTTTTTTGCTTCTACTTCACCGAACATTTAACCCCCGAAGGAACGTTTTTTTTTTCTTTCTCGTGCAGCACGAGAGAAGTTGCACTAACGCTGTCAAACAAAGTCAAAAAGTCAAATTTTCGTTAGTTATTTATACAGCAGGAAGTTAGTCTGCCTGAACATGGAGATAAGTACAGTGCAGTTAGCCAGTGCAGTACGACTGCTAGCCTGGGGTTTTTAACGTGCACCACGCAGTAGTGATACGCGGCCCAGCAGCACACGCTATATTTAAATCCCGTGCTCGGGCTTGGCACACACGAGTATTCCAGTGGCCCTTCCATTCTGCTCGCGTTTGATGGACGGGCCTCGGGGGTTCAGCTCGTCCATTATTCTGTCCCACAACTCGTCCCGCTCAGGCTTGGTCAAAGGACTGTCAGTGGTGGCCTTCACTAAAACTTGGTTTTCTGTCAAAAAGTCGATCAGAAGGCCAGTGGCGTCACGAAGGTCAGCGGCATCCGGGGCGGTAGCCCGCCGCGACACCTCCCCCCCCCCCCCCCGCTCTCGCGTGGCCCACCGCGACACCCCCCCCCCCCCGGCTCTCGCGTGGCCCGCCGCGTCTCCCCCCCCCCTTCCCCTCTCTCGTGGCCCGCCGCGACACCCCCTGAGCCCTGCACCCGGGGCGGTCCGCCCGCCCCGCCCCCCCCCCCCCTTGTGACGCCACTGCAGAAGGCTAATCTGGTGGACCGACACGCGAGGACTTTACTTCCGCTTCTTCGTGTCGTCGGCTGTGACTGCCTGCCTGCGCAACGTGAAGGGCTGCAGCTAATGCTAATAGTTTTTGTGTAACTTAAAAAAATCTAAATATTTCATGTGACAAATGTCAATAAAAATAGTTTAATTACATTGCTCTGCGCTATACGTTTCGGATACTTAAGAGTATTGATTTCTAGAACCCTTCACTGCCGAGTTTTGCGATTCCCCAAAATTCCCTGTAGGTAGAAAAAAAAAAACGGTGTAGTTTCAGCTCAATAGCCACAGTTCCGCGACGTCACCGTACACGTCACGGTGCAGTTTTCTTCGATGTAGTTTTTTTGGCGATGGAGATTGGGCTCATCCTACCGGCGACGTCACGATGCAGTTTTCCACCGCTTTTTCCAGCATAGAAAGACAGGAAAGAGTTAACGCTACCCCTCAATCCTAAAAGTTTGTTTCTCCGTCCATCCGTGCATTTCCCGCTAAATTTAGCGGGGAAAGTGGTGTCACGTGACGTCTCATGACCTATACACTTTGGGGAAATCGATGGTGCGTGACTTATACGTCAACTCTGTTTCCCCTCTAAACTTAGCAGGAAAATTCACGTCCTGTGGCCAAAACATCACTAGACCTTTCTGGAAATAGGTGGTGTCCCCAGCGCATACTTTACGTATTGTGACATTCATATTTAAGCCACGTGAAATTATCCAAGTGAAGACGAAGTTGACGCTGGTTGAACTGCTCGTCATTTCAGAACGTAGAGAGGGCGAAAAGCAAGCAAAAAATAGAATGAGACGACCTTTTTTTTCCTTTCGCTTAATTCTTTGCGGGTGTCACTGAGCTCCTAACGATTAGAAAGAATATATCGTGCCGCTACCAGGATATACGAAGCGTTCGAGCCGGACCGAGCGTACATTCAAACAGCCCCACAATTCCCCTCGTTGCAAGGTCTTCTGGGAAATTGATGTCACGCGACCTTTACCCTACTTCAGTAACCCACTAAATTTAGCGGGAAACTTCACGTCTCGTGACCTAGAAACCAATCCAGTTTCCCCGCTAAATTTAGCGGGGAAAATTTACGTCACTTCACCTACACAAATAATCAGTCCCCCCATAAGTTTAGCAAGAATATGTACGTCCCTAAATAAAAAAAACTTCTTCAACCACAAAACCGTAAGAAGTAGTCCCGATCTTTCGAAGCTTGCTTGGCTCCTTCTTCAAGGGGGGGCTATAGGTCGTGCGGGACAGTCATAGCTTCTACCTTTTCGTCTTTGTACATAAGTAAACATTATTGCCTCTTTTTAAGAAGGCGATGTTTTGGTCACGGTACTTGTAACGTGATGTAGGCCTTGCGCGTACACACACGGTAAGGCACCTAGGGATCTGTTGATGTCTCTTGGCGTCTGTGTGATGTGCCAAGATTCCAAGAGAATCATTTTTCGGAAATTTGGCTTTGTGTCAATTACGTGCGCAAGAGCGAAGTCAATCGAATGGTCACGCGCGCGCTTCGCAGTGTTCAGCAACTGCGCTGCGTTCATGGTCGAAGTTACGCACGTCGTTCTTGTGCTGGCGCATTCTTTCGAGGAAGTTCTTTGTCTGACCTAAAGACCGACTTCCAAGAGAAATAGCACAGAGCGTGATATACAAGATCTCATGCAAAGAGTGCCCAGCCACCTACATCGGCGAGACGAAGAACTTTCCCGAAACATTGCGCCAGCGCAAGAACGACGTGCCTAACTTCGAACTTTTTGTCATTCACTCTTTGTTAAGCTTCAACAGCAGTCGACGTTCGAAATTCTCGTCAGCCATCTGCCTACGTTTCCTGGTGAAGATATCTGCCGCGACGCTGAAAACCCCTCAACGAATGCACTTGAAGAAAGTGCGGTGTTGTAGAGCACAAACACCTAGCGTACCAGTTCTTGGTTGCGCAGTGCTTCGACGGACGCTTCCGAGTCCTCTATGTTAGCTCTTTTGGAAACACATAATTGATGACTTATGATTGATTACAAAAACAGTAAATGAAGTTCAGCGAAGGTTACCCCATAAAACAAATGTAATTGAAGCGTTAAAACGCTACAATAAAATGTAATTGAATAAAGGTAATGAGTTACTTGTAACTCGTTACCTACAAATTTTCTGCCCGCTTCACATTTCCTTCGTTAGCACCGCACGTCAGAGAGGAGTGGTAAATCATTCGCAAAACCAAAAGTCGTTCCTGACTCGCGGAAAAACTCAGTCAATGCAGCCTACTTGGCTCATTGTTCGATCCAGAAAATATCGCGAAACGTAAGAATAAGTCATATCGCCGGCCACCAGATGGCAGGCACAGGCGGGGTAATCGCGCATGTCGAAGCTAAATGGCCCTAGGTACCGTTTAATTCATCGGTCACAAAACAATACAAAAAGAACATTACTTCATTAACGCGATTTCAACATATTTCAAGGCACACATACATAAATTTTGCGTCACACTACGTAGCACACCATGAAGTTCACATACAGCGGCAACATACATGTACACAGCACATACAAACATTATCATGAACGCACACTACCTTCATCACCGACGGCATGCACTGCGCATTCCGCCTTTTACGCTCGTCGTTTTGAAGGTACGGATTTTATCGATGGTCATCGATGCAATAAATAATTTTACCAGTATGTCGATTTATTCTAATAATGTCAGTTCTCAGAAAGTATTTTGAACAGCACGAGGGATGTATTTCATAGAAAAAAAAAGTAAACGTTCCATCTGTAATTATTTGCGAAAGCCAATAAAACAACCCTCTCCACTGCCGTTTATAGCGTCCATGTGTTCGCTTCTTTGCAAATCACGTCGTAGAATGGCGCGAGGGACGCCAGTTTTTCTATCATTGTGATCGTTTTTGTTTTGCGCTGTACGCATGCGGCTGTGGCAGTGGTCGTCGTGAATTAACCTTTGTAAAGGTATATTCACTCGGCAGCAGGATGAGATGCTTCACGGGCAGAGTTCAGTTCAAAAATCTTTCTTCAAAGGATGACCCGAGCCCGTAGGGGAAATTGCTTTCAAACCAACATTAATGGGATCGAAGCAACGATTTGCGGTAGGTGTGGTCTACGGTTAGCTACGCCGTTGTGAGTTTGAAAAGAAGCATATGGTAGGCATAACTTGCGTAAAGAAGTAAATATATCATACCCAATATTACGTCGACGGCGGAAGAAATGAAATATTTCGGCCGGTTTTCGTTCTGAGTGGGGCTGGCGAATTCACAGAGTGACATCGATGACGCCGAGTACAAGGTGCTCGGAAGGCATCACTTTCTGATCAATGGTCATTGCATTATTTTTACGGTTACCCTTATACCTTAAGAGCTCATTAATTTGGCACCGCCGAAATAACTATAAAATGCACATTCGAAATTGGAGCGCACTTTGAGTTCGATCCAACTACCCGTGGTTTCATTTAATTGAAATAAATATCACGAACGCGGTTTCGCTCCAAGAAAGGTGCTGAACAGTCCGAGATAATTAAACACGTGCGTCCTAGATTTAGCAGTGACGTGTAGATTCGAAATTGGTCATGTACGAAAATTAAGCAGCAAAACAGGAAGATCCATTGATGGATTCTTAGGGAACTTGTTAGCATGAGCCTTGAAAAACGCCACACACGTCCCCCTTTGAAAATCTCTGACATTGACCCCTTCGCTTTTCTGTTTTAGCTTTCTCCTTCGCTCCCCCCATTTCTACTGCCTCGTTCTGGCCTCGTTACGGGGTCAGAGTTAGCGTTTTCCAAGTGGGAACTTGTGTAGCGTTTACCAAGGGTCATGCTAACGCATTCCCTACGAATCCACTAGTGGAGGAACCGCATCCATACCGCTCGTGGAAGGAACCGCATTCATATTACTCGTGGATGGAAAAGCATCCATCGTTCTAACTACACACACACACATCGCAGCCCACGCACCACTATTACGGAAACCCAGAGCGAAGAACAACCGGCGACGGAGAGTGGCAACTGAGCCCGCCCGCGCTCCACAACGCCGCGGCGCTTCCTCCTTTCTAACTCCGCGCCAGCTGTGCGGTTGACTTTGACAAAAACAAAAGGACTTGTTTAGACGAAAACCCGACGGTGTCTGTCAGTTTGTCAGCACCGGCGAGAGGGGGAGAGGTTGACGCGTGCTGACGTCAGCGCTTCGGACCAATGGGAGCGTCGCATGCGTCACCCTCTCGCCCTCCTTTTCCCCTCTCTCCCCGGCACTGACAAACGAAAGACAACGCCGGATTTCCGTCAAAATGAGCGTTCTAATGCTAACTCTTTAAAAGCTAGAACGATGGCAGGTAGGTTTTGCGGGCTCGGCTGCAAGCCTATTGTCGACTAAAAACTACCGGACTATAACAGAAAGCAAATTCTTGTAGCATCACATCGTTCGTTCTGTCTGATTTCTTTTAATGCTAATATTCCAAACTGTGAAATATGTATGTGCTCCGTTTTCATCATATTTCAAGCCAGTTCGGCCCTTCCACGAGAGCCCAATCGCTCTCGGGAAGGGGACAACAGGGCATTGTAGACGACAGGTACATTGGTCAATGTATGATGGAAGGTACTTTTCAGACCAGCGTTCCAATATGACTATCCGCAGGTCGATCGATTGCATCATAACCGCTTAAGTGGTCGTATTCAACTCTTTAAATATCAGCCTGCATCCGCACACATAATCTCGTCTCGCGGTTACACCACTGATAGGCAAACACATGGAGACATCTGTCACGATTCCAGGCTTAGTTAACAACGCACAACACTGTCTTGGGGATGTTGTTGACTCACGGAAATGCAAAAACCACGTTTATCATCTGTTGGCTCAGTAACGTGAAACATGCCCAAACGTAGCGCAGAAGACCCGCAGGCACCCGGCAGAAAAACCTGCCTGACTTGGATTCAAAGTTGAGGAGACGGCCATTTTAGCACAGCGTAAGTATGTCCCGTATAGAAATCATATCTGGGGCATATCTGGCCATATAAAACATTATATGATTATATACGGCTTATATAAAGCCTTACCTGGAGTATATACAGCCTTATCTGGCGTATATGCAGCCGTATCTGGCGTATATACCGCCTTATCTGGCGAATATAAAGCCTTATCTGGAATATATACAGCCTAATCTGGCGTATATACAGACTTATCTGGCATATATATACAACCTTATTTGAGGTATGTACTTCATTATCTGGCGTATATACAGCTTTATCTGGCGGACGGTTTTCAATATATAAAAAAGTAAAAAAAAGGTGCTTTGTTAGCAAACTGTGAATGAGTCATTGTTCGCGAGCTAAATTATTGCACAAATAATCCCAAACTTCAGCGAAATTTTAAAAGTGATAGGACAGGTACTTGAGCCCTATGGGACGCTTGTTCGGGGTGACTACGAATTACACTAGAAACTGTGTAACCATAAAATTCGTAAAAAATAGCGATCACTAGGGAGCCAGAGGATCACCGTTCCCATAATTCCTCGAATGTGGGCCGGGGCACTTGGGAAAATTGTAGACAATAAAAATATAAAGTGCTGATTTCAGGGTTGTGTCCTTTTGATATGCCTGGCCAGATCTGAAATTTCCATACTTATCCAGATCTGAGATTCCCATACCTGCCCAGGGATATCAGACTATATCTGGCAATTTGAGGCTATATCCGGCAGATATATCATATCAGGTTATATGTGGCCAATTTTTAATATGGCCATATCTGAAATCTTCAGATCTGGCCAGATATAATTTTTTTGCAAGGAGTAGCACTGCTGGTACTGCTCTGGAACTTCGCTCTTTTGGCGGCTTCATTTGCCCGTTTGAAAAAAAAAATAGCGGTAAAAGCGTCAATGCAACCAAGGTGCCCTCCGTGTTTGAACTGGGAGACTGAAGAGTAGGCAGACTTTGTTGCCCTGACGCCCAGGACAGCTCAATGGCGTTTGTTAAAAAAAAACGTGTGGTACCTGCCCAAGAAACAAAACGGAAATACGACGAGGCGGGGCCCAAGGACTTTCCTTGCGTCTGCCTGGAGAAGGAGAAAAACATCTCGTTCAACCCTTCTTACATGTCCGCTGGGGGGTTAGTAGAAGGAAGGACAACGCGCCCGTTGCTATGCCTTTTCCTGCTTTTAGCTTCGAACAAATCTACTCCCCGCCTCAACGTAACTTGACAAATGGCGAGGTCACGGCCCGTGCGCCAATCCAAAAGGGTTAGAAAAGTGAGAAAATCAGTTCGCCGGGAGGGAGACCCGTGACTATGCTCTTTCTCACTAGTTCCGCGCGGTGCTGGTAAGAAGTCACGGGTGGGATGAGAGAGAGAAAAACCGCTTTTGTACGAATTTTGAGCTGCAGGCTAAGTAAGCTCTTAGGGGTAGAGGGACGACGTCTGGGAACATAAGGAGGGTCCTGATAAGAGGGGAATTTCTCCTTTCCCTATTTAACAACTGCTTGGGTTACGTTCTCGCCCCTGTACCTCTGGTAAGGGGTGTCATCACGTGCTTAGCCTCCGTTGCTCCGATTGGCTCTATGGGGCCGCAGCTTTCGCTCTCTCTGTCAAGTTGCGATGAAGTATAGCGATCAACAACCCCAGTCGTAGTCCGTGCTGGATACAGATAAACGACTACGAACCGCTCCCCGAGAGCCGAACAAACGAGGTAATTAATCTCTCCCTCGGCTCCGGTTCAGAGCGCCACCGTTGTCATCATTCACCCATTATAGTGCTGAGTGGACAGGCAGGCGGGACGGTTCGAGCAACAATCCGAAGCGCGAAGGATTCGTTCGCAGTTCCATTCCGAAGGCTTATGCTGACCACGCTCTCGCTTTTTCTGCCAAGCCGAGACCACGCAAGAAAGGCAGTGGAAAAGAATACGAGGCGCTTCTCAATGATGTGCTACAAAGCTCCAGACATACAAAATTAAAAACAAATGCCGCAATGTGCGCAATATTTAAGTTTAAATAAACTTGGAATCTTAATATAGTAACTGCTATTTATTTTTGACGTTTGACTTTGTACTCCGTTTCAAACCCTTTCCAAGCGCAGCTGATTCTTCGATCCGACTGAGCCAATAGGGCGTTTTCGTCCTGCAACGCTCTCCGCAACCCGCTACGATACAGGGAACTCTGCAGTGAAGGCCAGCAGCGCGCAGGTGCAGTAGCGGCTTCCTCGTTGCCGAGGGCGTTGCGGAGGTGGAAACGCGGTCTAGGAAAACTCCCTAATAAAGCAGCACTAAACGTGCATCGTCACTGGCGCCACTCGCAGTCTTCGTGCGTCTGCTACCAACGACTAATCTAATCACGCTCACGCAAAAATGCGCCGCCTTGATGCTGTTTTTTTCTTCTGTGTGTGTGATTTGATTTAGCCCGTGGTGGCGAACGCACACCAAGACGCTGAGCACCGTGACTGTGCACTTTTGGATCTGCTCG
The DNA here is from genome assembly GCA_013358835.2 of Ixodes persulcatus. Lineage (NCBI taxonomy): Eukaryota > Metazoa > Arthropoda > Arachnida > Ixodida > Ixodidae > Ixodes > Ixodes persulcatus. The sequence goes on from JABSTQ010010261.1 coordinate 1,407,351, forward strand.
ACCGACTCCATCGAGTTGTAGCGGCGTTTGCGTTATAGGCTGTTACTGGGCGGCGCTAAAGTCCCTTGATACTTCTTACAAGTAACGACTAGCAACGCAAATGACAAAGCACATTCCGCTGGAACAAAATGGAGTTATTCAGTTCAGTCTTCTGACGTGCGCCGCCATTCGCTTCTTAAAACCTGCACCATCGCGCAGTCGGCGCTTCGAAGAATGTCGCATACTTGTAAAAATCTCTTATCCAGGAACTTTAGGCGACGCAACTTGTGGTATAGGCATCATCAGCCCAGGCGCCTGACTGTGCTGAAAATTGACAGCAGCACGTGAATGTGCTATTTATTAAAGTTGCTCTAGATATCTTTTGTCTGCCCTCGACTCCACAAAGTTATGTATGCGAAGTAAAAAAAAAAAAAAAAATTAACCGTGTTTTTATGAATGTGTTTTTATAAGTCACACCAAAAACACCCTATAAGCGTGTTTTTTCATTCCCTCCCCCCCCTAAAAAAAAGTTGGTTTTTGGTTGCACTTGTGTATAAGTCGCACTAAAATATGTCTACTGTCCGCGCGGTGAAACCGCAATCATAAGCCTGTATATGTATGTTGCGATCCTGATACACGCACATGCGGAAGCCAGGTTCCACATCGAGCGAGAAATATAATCCCCGCGACCACTTCGATGCTTTAAGAAAGGAATGCATATAGGTGGCACCGCTTATATGCCGTACGTTTATAAGAGACACACACTGAATTGTATTTTTTAACAGGCAGCGACGTGGACACCGGTAAATGAGATAAATGCAACCTGAAAAATGTCAAACAATGTAAGAGAGAAAACAATTATGAGATAAATGTGGAATTAAAACGTCAACACTCTTGACTGATGTCGCAAAAGTAAAAACAAAAAAACTTTTCCACATATTGAAAAGCGCTCCATCCAGGACGGGGACGCCTTCATAAAAAATGTCTTCTACCATATGGTACATGGAACATGACAACGCGAGCTTTAATAAAAGTCAGATGGGCTTTGTTGCAGCGCTGGTCGTTGTGTGCATATGAGTTTCCAATAGTTATTTTCACGTAGGGTAATAGGTGTGTGGTGACATTGCGCGTTTAAAAAAAAAAGAGTTGTATTCCTTTTTGTTCCGTTAGCTAAATGCTCTTGGGTTTCGAAGAGGTCATACACAAATGCCGATGCTGTTCATTTGAGCACACATATTATGCGATCAGTGTCAACATGAAGAAATATTTTTATTCACACAAACTACAGCTTTAAGACAAGGAGACTAGAACCCCTTCGTGTAAGGATTGAACAGGTTGACACCTTCTGCATGTAAAAATAAAACTTTATTTTTCTTCAATCGAACAAAAACGTTAAATGAATATCGTCCTTGAACAAAGCTTTCATGTTTTTGGTAAAGGTTCGGAACTTGCGTAAGCATACGCTGCGCAATACTGTTAGTACGAAAAGGACTTTAGCACTTTTTCGGATGTATTTCGGAAGGGTACTGGCAGGCATCAACATTTGCCCCTTAGGCCAGTAATATAACTGAACACATTCCTCCACTATAGTAGTTTTGATGACAGTCCTTCAGTATCGAGAATAGCGTAGAAAACCTGCAATATCGTGTATGCTCCAACATCGTAACGGTGTGGTACGTATTTGTTCTCAGTAAGTTGACGCTGTTTCTACCTTGTTTAATTATATCATTTTTTATTGATGAATTGCGTTAAACTGTGGCTTCTACTTCTTGTAGTACCTCCTGAATACTCGTTTTTTGCATAAATTAGTGGTTTGGAAATCGAGAAAGACGTACTTTTACGGGAGTCCGATTTCGGTGTCTTGGTGGAGATTGAGAACTTTCTCGGGTGCTGATTGGACGTGACGTCATAGCTTTCTGCTAGGTAAGCGTTATTCACCAATGAGATACGCACGCGAGTTGACGGCTTAATTAAAATAGAGCGTGACTTTTTTTATGATCCTGCGTCTCCTTTCGTGATAGGTCCTCCGGCTTGCTCGTCGGCTAACGTCACAATCTCATTGGCTGCTGAGCGGTGATCAGATGTTCGGGACTACCTAGTGACGCCCTATGGTTCTTAAGCTCTCAACGACTCTACGATCGGGCGTTATTTCGATGCGAATTTCTCGTCAACACTCTGATCATGAGAAAGGTCATGCGACCCCTTGGGCAGAGTGATCCTTCTTCCACCTGTCAATCTCAGCTCTTTTCGTATACGGCAGCACAACTTGAGATTTGCGAAAGAAGCGCGGGTTGTCGATGGCTTCTGGGCTTAAATAGCGTACGATCGCAGTTCGGGCTTGGATCCGATATTACTTTTTGCCACGGCACTCAGTTTGTAGCAATCGATCGACCTGCTTTTTTTTTTATTTCGGTTATCTTAGGAGATGTCGGGAAGTTGTTTTGTAGCATTAGTTTGTTTTACGACTAATGCTTCGCAGTATAGACAAATTATGTTTTTTGCTCGTGCTAACAAAAGGACAATTTGCACTAATGTCCTCATAACTTGCTTCAACAAAACCAAATTACATCTCGCTTTTGCTGTGACCAAACCCGGACCCCAGAAGCACTATTCCATTCGCTGGTTGTCCCAGTAATACAAGACAAATTAACACTAGCATTTTTACCTAGCAAATTTGCGAAGCGTATCCCGTAGATTGCAGCGAGTGGCTCTCACGAATGCTTTGGGAGAAAATTGACGACCCCGGTTCCTTGGGGTGTGCGAGTCCGTGTTAAGAGGCAGGTGTATTTAAAATGTGACTAAGCGAAGATATCACAGATATTTTTTTTTATGGTTCTTCCTTTATAAATTGACTACATGGGCCTGTTTCCCATGTAGTCAACTATACGGATTTTTAAATTTTTAAAAATCCGTATAGTTAGCCACATTAAAGTTCTCTTAAATACTGTACAAGACCTCTTCCTCGAATAGTTTGGTGGTTATACGCAGGTCGTTTTGAAGTTTGTAAGACAGCTGCTACACACCGCTATATTGGCTCGAATATATTTCCCTCCGCACACGGAGAACGGTTAGTCGGTAACTGCGAAATGCGAGGTGAGATCTACGAATAACGAGTTGCAAGGAGCCTTTCAACCTAATAATTATTCTTACACGTGACACTAAGCATGACGTGAGCACAATCTGACACGTCATGCAGTGAGTCATGACGTTTGCATAGACAAAGTACTGCTTTATTTTATTTTTTTTTTTTAGACTTTGTAATGACAAATTAACGTATTAGGAAGTTTCGTAAATCATTTTGACATCATCCTCATGTTGTTGGCAATCCGTTACAATATCAGCAACCGCTTCCGGAGTGATAGAAGCGTCGTTTAGTGAATCATGTCATTCCACTGCTGACTATTGTTCCGTGCTTTGTGCTAGTGACGGTTCTGACAAACGAGCGGAAAAAATTATAAAATCAAGTGGATTTGACAAACTTCGCCTAGTTTTGTTGTCTCATGACTAAATTAGTACCAAGAAGTTTTATTTCTTTTTGCAAAAAAAGGACAAATATTTGGGCTATTTCTATTTCCTTGAGCCATATTAACACACAAAAAAAAATTATTTTGCGTACCGCAGCCAAGCCAGTCATTTCCGCTTGTTAGGAAGACTTTTGTTTTTTTCTGCTTAGCTTTTTTTTGCGTTCTTAAGTTTACAATTTCAAGTTTCAAAATCAATGCGTAACTTTGCCATAAGCGGGATCCCACCCGGGACCGGAAACTATCTACGGGAAGTGGGCAGCGGAAGAACTGAGCGCCGTCCCTCCATTCCGGACGAGAGAAAAAGAGAGAGGAGGCCTGTCTCGCCAATTCTCGTTGATGTCGCGAGACCCGCGCTATTAGAGCGCCCTTGCCGGCAGCCCGAAATTAAGGGGAAATCGCACTCCTGCCCAACTCATCACACGCCACGCAAGCTGCTCCATCCTCGCTCATGATAGCGTTGCGGAGACGCAGAAGCGCTTAACGAAAACTCCCTAATATCTAAGCCTGTAGCGGGTAATTTACACTAATCGCTAGTGTACTGAGTTCAGTAACTGAAGTAGCGAGTTCAGTAATGTCGACAAGACGGAAACCGACTCACGTCGTTGCTATGTAAACGCAGCCATTGACTCTCAGGAAGAGTGTTCATTAATCATTTGCAGTTTAAACGATGCTTTCAATATTTAAACGAACTTCTTATTACTCATAAGCGGCACTCTCCTGAAATTGCCACCAGCACATATTCTCAAGTCCATCTCTCGGCTGCCTACAATGCTGAATTGCCTTCGAATGGGTAGCTTTTAACCAAAAGTACATTAAAAAATACCGCGCGGGAATTCGAAATCGACTCCAAATTGTTCAAAGTTTTTGCTGAATTTCGACATGCACTTATTCGCTTAATTAGAAATCGTCTCATTTAAAATGTGGGAAAAACTGGAAACTTTTTTTAACCACAGGCTGCCCTCTTCTAGGTCAATTGAAGCTTATTGTTTGTTTGGTTTTTTCCTCCGGATGACGGTGAAGCAACTTTTATGCGTTTTCTTTATTAATAAATAGAGTCGTTGATTACGTATGTATACAATATTTCAGAATCTAAAAAGCAGCGAGTACACTGCAACATGCATTGGTGCTAAAATCCCAAACGATGGTTCACGTACTTTAATGTTAAAGGGTGTGAAAGAGCGTGTCCTATCGCTAACAATCTAAACGCATTCCAGCGACACCCTAAGAGATGCATTTAAGAAATGTATCTACAAGTGAAAGGCATTGGCACTGACTATATTTATTCGACACAATCTCTGAACCAACCTCTGCCTGATCTGATTGAAGCGGGTGTTACCGCAGGAATTAGCGCTCTTCAAAAAGGCTGCTTAAAGGGGCCCACCAACACTTTTTTGACTGGTTTGAAGTTCGCGCTGAAACGGAGCTCCATGAAAGCAGGAACACCGAGGAAAAAAAATATTACAGAAATTCGCAATATTTTGTGAGTTATTAGCAAATTAAATATTGCAGAAAACAACTTTAAATAAGCAAAACATTGCGCTTCATGACGTAAAATGAAACAGTTTAGCGATTGGAACAAAGCGGTTGGCCAATTGGACGCGAGTTTGGTTGATAGCCCGTCGGCCCGGTCGGCCATTAGGCCTCGCTGCAACCATCGTAGCTTTGGAATCGGGTTGCCATCATCGATGAATTTACCGGGCTTACCGGATTTTGAGCGCCGAATTCTTAAAAAGGAGTGCGGAGCTGGGCGTCGCGCCGTACGAGGACACACCACGCAAGCGCCGCGACGCGTCTCTGCCTCAGTCCGCTTCGACAGCCGCGGAAGGCTCGTCGGGCTCGTCTCCCGCAACTTCGCCACCGGAGCCACCTCGGCGAGTAGAAGGTACTCCGCCGCTGGGAGGCGCTCATGAGCGACGAGGCGTTGTTTTCGCCCTTTTTGAACTTTAATTTGCAACTTTATTAGCTCTATAAAAACGACTTTTTAGAGAAATAATGACGGTTAACGTGTGATATAGTTTATTCCGCTTCAAAATTTCTGGGACGGCTCTCGCCAATCACGAAACCCAGTGAATGTGACGTATAGTGAAAGGGAGCACCGTTATGCGCGCGCATTCGGCACCTCGCGGCGCCACCGTTGGAGGAGGTGTTTCCGAGTTGTCAAATTAAAATATGATGCGCTAATATTTTTAAACTCTTTCGTTGTCCACTGGGTTTCCGGGACCACTAGCGTGGAGAAACCGCAAAAAAAAGTAGACGCGCAAATACTGTTGGAGGGCCCCTTTAACCGACTCCACCGTTGCACCTTCTTTCACGGCATTACTAACTCCATCAAAAATGAATGGCGTTTCACAAAACGGCGCCTTATTTTACAAATAAAAATGTGCGTATTACTCAGAAGAAAGGGGGTGAAAGGGTGTAACCATATGTGTAAGTTTCACGAACATCCTTCTTACACCGTTAGGTGTGTGAACTTTCCTAGTGTGCACCACCGAAGGAATTGTTTGTGTTGGGCAGAGCCTCCACTGAAACTATATGTATCGTACTTCTTCTGTTTGTTCATCTTTGCGTGAGAACGAAGCAAATCTTTGAATAAAAGTATGCAGATCAACAATATTACGCACGAGAAGCGCTCAATGTGTGAGAGGATATCCGAAGAATTCCTTAAAAACATGACTGCATACCTCTAGATATATATACCCAACATTTAACCCTTTGAAATAAGTGCGGTCACCTCAAGCCAGTGATTCAATTAAGAGAAATACATGGGAACAAGACGTCTACTTTATTTCACCAGAAAATATCACGTTGATGCTATGCGATTCGCGTGTCATATGTTCAATACTGGGGAGTAACGGCCAAATGCGTCGAAAGTGCCAGTTATTTATAGAAAAGTATTTTCTCAATATTGAAGTGTTCTGGGTACAGTCATTGCTTGACCAAAAAAGCCCTTCCTTCGACCTTGCAGGCATTTCTGCCTTTGTTACGACGACTCGTACTAAGAGTTCTTTTTGCCTAATTTATCCCACCTAACAAAACATGAATCTTCTATTTATATCCGACGCAGAATGTTCTGGAATGTGCCTCATCTTCGTACCAATTACGCAGTGAAGTCAATTGCTTATAACCTGCCTAGATTACTTAACAAGGTTATTATAAACCGCATTGATGTTCACTGGTTAACAAAAAGAAAATTAGTACGCGCGTGTTTTGTTCAGACAAATTATACTGTATAGTGTTTTTTTGTTATTAGCATAGCGTGTAAGTGCATGGGCACCAGACCCAGTCAAGCTACCTTTTTGTCGAGTGCCCTCCGAACAATAGTGCTGAAATAAACAAGTTCAAGTTCAAGTTATAAAGTGCTTGCAGGAGACCATGATGCAAGACCTCTTCAGGCTCGAAATCTTCGCCGAATTTATGTCGCTCACATTCGTCTTCTTTCGTCCTACGTCCACTGGCCCTTCTACACGCGGAAACAGTATTCTCTAGATCGCTTGGGCTATTTCGCGTCGTGACTCAGTGCTAGTCGAAAACATAAAAGATTATTTTTTGGGTCTTCATTTGGACTTCATATGAGCCGGCGCTCAAGAAGTCGGCCCGTCAACGGGCGAAACCGGCTAACAACGTCAGGCGGCTGCAAAAAAAACAAAAAAAAAAAAAACTTTGTAATATTGGGTCTAATCTTTCCAAATTCGTCCCCGATTGTACTCCTTGATTTACGTCGTCTACTGAGCCGTCTGCTTAATTCTGAGATTACTAACACCAAAGACTGCTCTAACGAAAAATTGCTCACCTGCATGCGAAGAGAAAACATAGCACAACGTGTAGCGTGTCTGTCAGCGGCAGAACCGCGGACGGCTTATTCACCATGATGAATTGAACCCCATACAGGGGCAGGAGAAAAAATGTTGACGGTGTCAGAAAAGGAAACAGGGAAAGAAAACGTCTCGTTGAATTTTGTAGTTTTCCAACACGCTGCTTGGCAGGGTGTCCGGAAGGGACGTCAAGGGCAAGAAACGTAAAGTAGACACCATCTCTCGTTGTCTTTCTTTCTCGTTGGAAATGCATTGACTAAATTTTTATTGCGTGTTCCCTATCCAGACTGCTCTAGACTCAATTACACAATGCCAGTAATAATATTTGCGCCTTACATTCCTTTCAAGTTACCCATCGTTTCGGTTGGTAAATGACGAACGGCGCAACTCTGTCTCACGTGTGCCCTGGACGGGGGTCCCCGATGTAGCTGCATTATTAATGGAAAAAACATCTCGTTAAGCACGACTGCCTTGTCCCAGTGGCACGGGAAGCTCATCATAATTATCATTTCATGAAAGCAACGGGCCCGCTACCACGGAGAATACAATGAGATTAAGTGGCAGATGCAGGGCGACTTGATGCACCACGCGTATCGACAACTCAGACATTTCGCAAGTTTATTTCATCTGACCTTACAATAGATCCTCATGAGCAAAGCGAGGTCTTCTTTCTTTTTTTTTTAATCCGTGATTGCCTAGAAATACACTTTTTGGTGTCTTGTTCGAGTGCGCTCGTTGATTCATGTTCACTTCTATTTCAGGAACATATAACTTTCAACGAACGGTAATTGTCTCTTGATTCATTGAGCTGCATAATTAATCAATAATATATGTGAAGCAAGCGCCCCTGAGGACCGTTGGCATTCCGAAGAAATGCCAAGTGTGCATTCCAATCGTACATTACGTTGCAAACGTACATAGTTTTGGAATGCGAAATTTGCATTCCAAACGTACATACCTAACCTTGGCCACACGAACTTCGTTTAGAAACAAATATCTATCTAAATTTTTAGGGCTTAACTAAGACGTAGTGTAATTTTAAAAATGGGGCACATACGGCGGCCGTGAATGTCCACCTATACGGGCTTGTTCGTCGTCTACACACTGGTTTGCAAGCTTGCTCTGGGGTGACTGGCTGAACGCAAAAGCTCTAAGGCCGCCATAGTAGAGGCTGGCAAACAACAAGAAAATCGCGAAAATGTTTGATTTTAATGAAAAATAGGAAGAGTTACCCTGTTTGATTTCGCAGTTCGAAACAAACTTATTATGTTTAATAAAAAATTAAATCAGGCGAGTGTTGTTTTTGTATTCATTATTTTTCCGTCCCTTATTTGTTCGGGGATCCCTACGCGTCCGGCATGGATGCACGAACGTACAACAGAGGACAAAAGTATACAAGCATTCCTGTGTTTTAGAATCCATTTTTATTAAACAAAAACTCCGCTTCTTTCTAACTGCGATATAAAACTGCGTCATGATTCATATATTTCGCTCAAACCATCATTTCTCGCTCTTATCCTGTTCGTCGCCAGCTTCTACTATGACTTTTTAGCATTATTTCCGTTCAGCACGCCACATGGGAGCGAGCTCGCAAACCAGTGTACAAACGACAAACAATGACGAAAAAAGTCCCTGGAGAGTGGCAACAAAGAACAAACACTAATCTCCAAACACAGCTAGGTGACTGGTGTGCGACCAAAATATCCGCCTTGTCCTGGTATCAAGACAGGGACCTCTCCATTTCCAGTGAAGTGCTCTACCAACTAAGCTAACCAGAAGTTGGACGTCAGTAGAGCAGACGGGTTTTATCAGCTGCCACCAGTCTAACACCAACAAGGGTGATCGGCCTGCATTTTAAGGTTATGATGATAATGCAATTAAACGCAAAGGTACAAGCGAGCTGGACAAGAATGACGGAAATAATCCCTGAAAAAGGGATTATTTTCCCTTCTCCAGAGATTATCTCTTGTTCCCCCTCTCCAGGGATTATTTTCGTCCTTCTTGTCCAGCCCGCTTGCACCTTTGCAATTTATTGTATTATCATCATAACCTTAACCCCTTTTTGCATAGTGGTCACTACAGTGGACAAAGTTAATTATTTTTTAAATAAATTGCCAGGCCACATAATACCCGTACGCATGGTCTCCACCTCAGTGGATATATGTGTTTTCGATTGCCTTTATTAGATGGCGCCACAATTTCACTGGTGTTAACATATTCAGCATCCAAGATGGCAGCTTCCACAATTTTCAGGTAAAGCACGTGCATCCTCGCAAAAGCGTCGTTAACTCTTGCAAAAACTTAGTACTCCTCCGTTAAACGTTTTCATGCCTTCGAGTAAGTCTTGAGTTGTAATCTTTATAAATATGAGTGTCCAATAAGTCTTCATTGTTCAGTAAGTGATCTATTTGGAGCTTGTCCACTCTGGTGGACACCATGAACATCAGCATTACGGGGCCATGAGCTATGCACAAATTATATTTGGTCAGAAGCGCTGTAAATCAGGGACTCAAACCGAAAAATATAACGTTTCGGTTGCGGTTACGGTTACCGCTTCTTGTTGATAACGGTTTCGTTTCGGTTTTTTACGGTTTCAATTTTTACGGTTTCGGTTACTGGTTACGCGTTCCTAGAAACCGGTTTATTCCGGTTTTTCCAATAATTTGTTTAATTGAAATGCTAGACAGCTGTTTGATAATAAACGGTTTAAAATAGTCCCAGATTTGCAACAACGTGAAATTCAAGAAACTTGGAAACGTCTTAATACTTCTAATTGGTCAAAAGTTGCACGCGTTTCTAGCTCCAACGCTTGTTCATTACATCTACTTACATTATATGATTTGATACCCGAGCATACAGGTTATTTCCGCTACTCGGGGATCATCGCATTCTTTATAATAAGAATAAAAATAAACATTCCTACTTTGTTGTTCGGCAGCGTTTGTAAACAACCCTAAGAACGTTCCCACTGGGTGCTGGAAGGACCATTCGCACCTTCTCGTCGCTATAGATGATTTCAACCTAGTACATGCAGACCAGTCTTCGCCCACTCTGAAGGAAGGAGGCCAACTATAGCCATCCTTTAGTAAAATACTGCTAAGTGAAATAAAGTAATAAAATGGAGAGCTGGGCTAGTTGGTGAAAGTGAAACATAGTGTAAATGCAATGGCGCAAAACAAGGAAGAATAAGGAAAGAACAACACAGTAACAACACAGAAAGCTGTAAAAATATGTGATGTGTTGTTTGTTCCTTTCCCTAGTCTTCGTTGTTGTGCCATGTCACACCTACGTCATGTTAGTTATTTCCAAGCAATTGCCTATGGTTACCGAAGCGCACGTCGCTCGCTGGCTAATTTTGTGACTCCAGAAAAATGATATATATATATATATATATATATATATATATATATATATATATATATATATATTCGAAAATATGCAGATGAATGTACAATATTTCCTCGAATGAATCAACGTTTTATGAAACCGCCGAAAGACGAAATAAACGGCGGAGCCAGGATTTGAACTCTGGGCCTCCTAATGTCCGGTCGGGCGTGCTCATGTTATATTATATTATATTATATTATGTTATATTATTATTATATTATATTATATTATATTATATTATATTATATTATATTATATTATATTATACGGGCCGCGGGCTACTTGGCATTTTACATTTCTCTTTATGGCTCTCGGATTTTTCTTCTTCGTCCCCTGTTTGACAGAGTTTCAGACCAAATTCCTCTTTCACCCAATTGACTTCCCTTTCTTCTGTGTGTTTGGTCGACTTTGCCGCATTGCCCACTGCTCCACCTTCCCCCGCTACCCGACAGCGCATGGGCACATGCCTCTGGAGTCGGTTTTGGAGTACTTGTAGGGGACCGTGCGAAGGCAATCATAGCCCCTCTGCCGAGGCCAATATACCTCTGGCAAGGACTCGCCGTGTTCTGGTGCGCGTGCATTAGCGAGAAAGGGACTCTTCTACACACGGACAACATAGGTTTGGCTCTAGCGCTGCACTGCGGCCATGGACGAGCTTTGCCTTTGGGCTATACATGGGTTGCACGTGACGTCATATCCTTCCTCCTTTCTGGTGGCCAAAACCTCCTTATGTGCGAGCGAAGGCAGAGCTGGAAGCGCGAGCACGAAAGCTCCGTGCCTTCAGGCTTTGCTCGAACGCGCGAGCTGGGCAGAAACGCAAAAAGCGCTGGTCTCGCGCTTCTAGATTTGGCTTCGCTCGCAGATAAAGTGAAACGAAGTGTAATGAAGCTGTGCTCACTCGTTTCTGCTCGCTCGCGACGCTCGTGTACTGCTCGTAGAATATGCACAGTAAAGGCTACGCTCGAGGAAGTTCGGCCACCAGAAAGGAGGACCAAATTACGTCAGTGCAACCTATGTATTAGCGGCGAGATGTTTTAGTGGCGCCCTCCTATGGTTACCGTTCGTGACGTCATTACCTTGCGAACAACAAGTTCGATAGTGTTTGTAAGGAGCATGGTGGAAGCTTTAAATCATTGCGCTCTTAAAGCAACACAACCAACACCGTCGAAATTGAAGTTCTTCCATTCCTCTTATTTCCGTCGATGAGAAATCCTTTGCTGACGTCATAGTCAGCATTCGGCCAATCGCGGAAGGCCGACCACAGCGACGCTTTCGATCGCGCACGTCGCCAATTGCCAGTGCCGTCTTTCTTCTTTTTCTTAATGAAGATATGTAAATAAAATGGGTACCATCGGTCATGAGCCCCGCCGACCTGCCGCTGCGCGCTTGACACTCGATGGCGAGCCGGCGGGCCATCGAGTCCTCGCGCTCTCGGCACGATACATATTTTCCTTCTCGTGCTGAGGGCGGCTGAAGGATCGAAGAAACGTCCGAAGGGTTTCCCGAGGTTTTTCAATAAATTTCAAAAAATAAATAAAGAAAAATAGTACTGGCAATAGCCCAAGGCAAAGCTCGTCCATGGCCGCGGTGCAGAGTGAGAGCCAAAGCTATGTTCTCCGTGTGTAGACGAGTCCCTTAATTGGCAATACACGCGCATCACAACACGGCGAGTCCTTCCCGGAGGTATATTGGCCTCGGCAGAGGGGCAATGATTGCCTGCGCACAGTCCCGAAGATTTACGCCGTAACCGACTCCGGAGGCATCTGCCCATGCGCTGTTGGGTAGCGGGGAAAGGGGGAGAGGTTGGCATAATAATAATAATAATAATAATATCTTTATTGCACGAAGAAATATACATCATTACAAAACAATTACAAACAGTGTGGCAAAGTCGGCAAACACGCAGAAGTAAGGAAAGCCATTTGAGTTAAAGAGGGGAATTTGGTTTGAAACTTCGTCAAACAGGGGACGAAGAAGAAAAACACCCAGAGCCATAGAGAGAAAAGTAACATGCCAAGTAGCCCGCCGCCCCCTGGAGCACCTTGAAGGGAAGCGGACGCTCCAGCGAGCGTAGAACACGAGGAATGGCTCGGAGCCAATCTGGTGTCTGCGAAAAAAAAAAAAAAAAAAAAAAAAAAAAAATTGGGTTGTGTGTATGTTTATACAGCCTAGAACTTGGTCTGCCTCAACGGGCGACGAGTCTCCCAGCTGTAGATGAGCAATTTAGCCAGTGCAGTACAACCGCTAGCCCGGGGTCTTTAACGTGCACCACGCAGTAGTGATACACGACCGCACGCCGGTACGATGCTCATCCAGATCGAAACGGGCAGGGGTGGGGATTGAATGGCGTCTGCGAAATGGTGTCCTCGGCTGTGTCGAGCCTGAACCCAAGAAAACTCATGCGTCGCGTGGGCTCTGCTCGTCACTTAGGTTTAAGCGAAATCCCGACCGCAACAAGTTCTCCGCGAGGAGGCGCACCGTAGACGCCAACTTGTCTGGGTCGGGCTCGGCGCACAAAAAGTTGTCTGTGGGAGACCAAGCCCAAAGTCCACGCGCGCGCATTTCCCTAGCAATGACTGTTGCCAAGAGCTGCATGTAAAACGGCACCCGACGTATCACGAAGGGCATACAGCAGTAACGGCGGCCTACTCTAAATGTGGTCAGGTTGCGGGAGGAGGGATGAAGCGTGATATGCTAAAAGGCCTCGGCAAGGTCGAGTTTCACCATATACGCTTGGGGCGGGAGGAAGTTTACTTTGATGGCCAGGGGTAGCGGAGTAAGGCTGAACTGAGGTGCCTGGAGGTAAGGAGTAAGTGCGGCGCAGTCTAAAACAAAGCGGGACTCGGGGGCCGACTTGGATACGAGGAAGACGGGGTTGAGGTACGGACCACGTGAGGAGCATTCGATGATGCCGCCAACATGTTGGTTACGGCGACATCGATCGTGGGGACCTGGTCAGGGAGAGGGGGTTGGGCCGTGAAGCAAGAAGCCTTCGTGCAGCGAATGGAAAGTGCGCCGAAGTCGGGCGGCCGTGAAACCTACATGCGTCAATAAACACTGCCTAGTCGACTTGAGGTGTCTGCTTGGTCGGGTGGATTGGCGGCGGAGGTCCCGTCGCTTTCGATGTGTAGGCAGTGCTACCCAGGTTCGACTCGGAGGCTTCGACGTCGCGTTGTCTGTCTGTAGTGTGTTCCTTTTTGTTGGTGCAGTTTTCCTCCTCGCCATCGTAGGTTTCGAAGGAGTTGTCATCGGCGTGGGGCTCGATGACACTGTCGGTCCGAGCCACACCAGGGTTCGCTCAGTGGTGGTGGCCGTCAAGTCCGGATTCAATGGGTCGTTTTTTTCGGTCCAAGATCAAGCAAGGGCAAGGTCGGCCGAGACGCAAGCCTCGCAAAATGTTTGGGCGAGAACGTCCTCGACAGGCAAAACACCCAGGAGCGTCGAGGAGACGACCGTGCCATCGATGACGGCACTCGTGGGTCTCGAATACCCAGGGTAGCTGCCGGACTCCCTTAGGATTAGGGGCCCTCTCGGACTTGGTGCCTGAGTGGTAGCTGGTGCTCGCGGAAGCACGAGACATGCAGCGTCCGCGTCGAGGCTTGTTGGGTAGCTGGTTGGGGAGCTCTCTGAAAACCTCGGACTCGAGCCTGGACGTCTGGTAAATAATAGCCGTCCTCCAGCTCCCTCTCGCGACGACGCGGAAGAGTTCCAGTCAATCAAAAATGAGGTGCTGGTGTTTGCGGAGGATGGCATCCCAGCAGAACCGATACGGGTGGAGAGGCCGGATCTCGTGGACATCTGTCGTTGACAGGCTTCTGGTGTTCTGGGCGAGGTCGCTCAGAATGTTTTAGGCCTCACGGACCCTCCCTCCGAGAATCGGCGGTGGGTGCTCCACTGGAGGTAGTCGGATCGCGTTGGTGCTCTTATAGAAATGATTCCCGTAGAAGCCATACCTCCGGCGGAAGCAGTGGGAGGAGTCCGGCGATGCTGGAAGCGATCTCTTGGCGCGTCTGTGGATGTTCGTGCTCACCGTGCGGACGTTCAAATAGCTCGCGTTCAGAGTTCTGCGACAGGGACTGCTGAGAGTGCTGGCCGTGGGGGGGGGGGGGGGGGGGGGGAGAGGGGGGGGGGGAGACCGGCCAAGGCATTGATGATTGGAAGCAGGACAGTTCCCAAGGTTGAGGCAAAGGAGGCAGAAATGGCATCCCCTGCCTGTTGGACGAGGGCGGCTCCGTCATCGGCGGCAAGTGCGTTGGCGCGTTCGACGACGAGGCATCCTTCTTCTCGGCTTTTTCTCTTGCTATGCTGAGATGCGTGGCAGTGCCGGCGGCTGCCTCTCGGTTCGAAAAAGGGTCTCGGCACGAGAAGGAAAAAAAAAAAAAAAAACTCGGGAACCCTTTGGGCGTTCTCTCGTTCCTTCCGCCGCTCTCAGCCCGACCATACGCTTTACAGCAGCTGTGCATAGGCGCCGCCATAACTGACCTTCAGTTTTTGTTCCCTCTTATTCCGTTCGCTTGACTTCATCATTTCCACAGCAAGACAGGTTATTGCCATTTTACTGTGTCCTTCCCCCCGGCATATGCCGTTGTGGAGACTCGTCAACGCCCGCTTCAGTGGCTCGGCATCTTGGTAAGACAAGAGAAGGGCGGCTATGGCGGCTCAATCTGGCGCGTGTGTAAAGCGTCTATATATTTAGATATATCATACAAAGCGCCAATTTCAAACCTCTAACATTTTTTTTTTTCTGTGTTGTCTCAAAATCGTCACTCGCGACACGTTTCAGACTAAATGAATTAGAGGTTTTCATTTCCGCCAACTCTGCATGATGGTCAATTTACCTCGTTTATTCATACTGGCTACTGCAATATGATGATCGGCGGTTTTGATAGAACCAAATTGGATGGACATCTGAGGATTCTAACTTATTAGTTATTACCATAAAGGCGACACGTACTGAATACATGTAGCGATGTAGGGGTGTGGCAGATTTAGAAATAATCTTTATTATAAGCACGACCACTGATTCCAACCAAGTATTCTTAATCTTAAAGTTAGATTGAACCAAAAGTGTATTACCAGATGCAGCACTCGCTGAAAGTAACTCTGTCAAATTGCCACGACATTTCAAGATCCCTCCTCCAGGTCATACTTAAGAAAAACAAATATTTTTATTTTTCGGTTAATATTGGTTAAAACCGGTTACCGGTAAATAATTTACGGTTACGGTTACGGTTACGGTTTTTATAAATTTCAAATAACGGTTTCGTTCCGGTTACGGTTACTGAAAAAATTTCGTTCCTAAACGGTTTTCGGTTTCGGTTACGGTTACGGTTTCAGTCCCTGCTGTAAATATACTGGAATGGTCCAATTTTCTGCTGTAATAAATAATGCGCCAAAATTCTACATATTCCAAAAAAAAAAGAATGCTATATTTTGTTATTTGTTCTGTTAGAGACAAAGGATCTGCTACCAAATCCCCTTTGAGAGAAGCAGACATCGATGATTTAAAGGATATTCCACTATCTGACTCAGAAATCAGTGTCCTACTTGAAGTAGGACTGCCGTCAGGAAGTGGTGATGATCTTTAGGAGAGCGAGGATGAGGACATCGTTTATGCCATAGAGGATGATCAAGGCAGATGTGATGATTGCTGGGAAGATGCCAGCCAAAGTGTTGACAGTGATGAAGAGCATCGCGACACGGGACCCCATGGCTCCACCACCAAGAAAAATACGCCGAGTTTAAAAAAAAAAAACAAAAAAAAACAGCAAAGTTCCGGTTAGGGAACGAAAGGGATCTTGTGCCCCCAGTGCATGCTGTCCACTGTAGCGGACGTTCTGTAATTTTTAAACTACATTTCTGAAACCTAAGAAAAAAAATCCCGGGTCTCAACTCAATATCAATAGTTGCAAAAACGCAAAAGTTTATAATTTGTATGGACGCTTTTGAAGTATGCAACAAAGGGTTAAAAATGCAGCCGTTGACCCTTGTTGGTGTTAGACCGGTGGCACCTGACAAACCCCGTCTGCTCTACTGACGTCCAGTTCCTAATTAGCTCAGCTGATTGAGTGCTCCACTGGAAATGGAGAGGTCCCGGGTGCAATACCGGGACGAGGCGTATTTTTTCGGTCGCGCACCAGTCATCTAGCTGTGCTTGTAGATTTGTGTTTGTCCTTTGTCCCTCTTGTTCCCCTTCTCCAGGGATTATTTTCGTCATTCTTGTCCAGCTTGCTTGCACCTCCCTTTGCATTTAATTTCATTATAATCATAACGACGAACAAGCCGGTATTGGACATATAAAATTCGCGGCCGCCGTTTTTGCTCTATTTCAAGACTTCACCAGGGTTGAGGTGAACTTTAAAGCAATAGATATATCACATTTTTTTCCTGGCTAAACGACGTTCGTGTGCCCAATTTCATACATATGCAGGTTTGGAATTAGTATTTTTCCTGGCGTGCCAAATGTGCTGGTTCATGGGCTACACCCGGTGCGAGCATGAATGCGGCCCTTGTCTTGAAGCTTGTGATGAGCTGATTGAAAGAAAGAAATTACTTAACAGGACCCATGTACGCAAGGACGTAGGCACGTTCAGACAAAAGTTGATTAAAGCCATCAAATGAGCTCGTTAGTTTTGTCCACCACTGTTCCGTTTACATTACTTCATCACAAGGATGACACAACGTATTATTACCTTTCTATACATCTCGGTGTTATCTTCGTCCGCACGGTTGAAAGTGTAGATTAGTCATTTCAAATTTTAGAGACCCCTCGTTGAGACACGTAAATGGCAGTATATAGTGGTTACTGGCCGGGGCCGTCTGAAATTCTCAATGCGTGGATTATTTGCGAGCTATTACGCTATTACTATGGTGCCTGGAACGCGTTTCCGACTGGTGTGTTTTTCCGCGTCCTAAAAAGTGATCCCTCGATTTTTGCCTGAAGATGTCATAGACGTGTGATGCTGTCGTCGGGCGCGTTCCTGTAGGTGTCAAAGCAGGGGTGGTGTATATACAGGAAGCCTGTGTCCTGCTGAAGGTCACTTTCCAGCTTGTCATTCTTGTCCAGCTTGCTTGCACCTCCCTTTGCATTTAATTTCATTATAATCATAACGACGAACAAGCCGGTATTGGACATATAAAATTCGCGGCCGCCGTTTTTGCTCTATTTCAAGACTTCACCAGGTTGAGGTGAACTTTAAAGCAATAGATATATCACATTTTTTTCCTGGCTAAACGACGTTCGTGTGCCCAATTTCATACATATGCAGGTTGGAATTAGTATTTTTCCTGGCGTGCCAAATGTGTGCGGTTCATGGGCTACACCCGGTGCGAGCATGAATGCGGCCTGTCTTGAAGCTTGTGATGAGCTGATTGAAAGAAAGAAATTACTTAAACGGACCCATGTACGCAAGGACGTAGGCACGTTCAGACAAAAGTTGATTAAAGCCATCAAATGAGCTCGTTAGTTTTGTCCACCACTGTTCCGTTTACATTACTTCATCACAAGGATGACACAACGTATATTACCTTTCTATACATCTCGGTGTTATCTTCGTCCGCACGGTTGAAAGTGTAGATTAGTCATTTCAAATTTAGAGACCCTCGTTGGACACGTAAATGGCAGTATATAGTGGTTTGGCCGGGGCCGTCTGAAATTCTCAATGCGTGGATTATTTGCGAGCTATTACGCATTACTATGGTGCCTGGAACGCGTTTCGATGGTGTGTTTTTCCGCGTCCTAAAAAGTGATCCTCGATTTTTGCCTGAAGATGTCATAGACGTGTGATGCTGTCGTCGGCGCGTTCTGTAGGTGTCAAAGCAGGGGTGGTGTATATACAGGAAGCCTGTGTCTGCTGAAGGTCACTTTCCAGCTTGACAGACTAGGGAAGCTCCGGCAGCCAGGAATTGAAACGTCGTGACCACAGCATCACACGCGTTCGATCGTAGTTTTCGGCGGGACTTCTCCGCCGAATTGCCTGGCTTGCCACGTCCGACATCATGACAGGCCGGCTCCTGTGACTTCATTGTTTCCACTTCAGAATTACTTTTCATGCGTGGACGGGATGGAGCGCCAAACACACCGGTCGGAGGAAAGCGTTTCCAGGCACCGGACTACTACGTTCACACTTTAGCGTTCTTTTTTTGTTTTAGGGCGAAGCTGTTGGATGGGGCTAGGGTTCCGTGGGTTTTTTGTGTGCGTGACCAAAAGCTCTACGCTCGCACCGCCGCACGCGCAGCGCGCGCACGCCTTCCCCGCATAAAAGATTCGAAGCAAATTACCAAAATAAAGCGTTGACGAACCCTCATGCAAGATGCCATTTGTTCTATACTCTGTTTCATACTTAGCGTGCAACGCTGTCAAAGCTACTGGCGCGAGCGTGGGGCTTGATCTCGTTTATCATTTGCACGCGCTCTCGCGCAAACAAAACAATATATGAAGCCACGCGCTCGCGCCAGTAGCTTTGACAGCGTTGCACGCTAAGTATGAAACAGAGTATAGGCTTTTGCTTTAGAAGAGTTACAGCAGCAGACGCCGGCACTTGCGGCGCGTGGAACACCATTCACTGCATTCGTTTTGATTCTGGGGTAATTTAGCACTAGGTGTATTCAATAGATTAGTTCTCAATAGGCACCATTTTCAAGATCAGTGGACTCTCAGGTAGATAATAAAGGTTTCTCAAAGATTTGCCGCTGTGCGACCCGCGTCGGCCATGTCTATAGTCTGTTTCGTACTTTGTGTGCAACGCTGTCAAAGCTACTGGCTCGAGCGCGTGGCTTCATCTATTGTTTTGCTTGCGCGAGAGCACGTGCAAATGATCAACGAGATCAAGCCCCATGCTCGCGCCAGTAGCTTTGACAGCGTTTCACACTAAGTATGAAACGGAGTATACGTTCGCACCGCCGTCTCTTTGTCGTCGTTCCAAGCCCACTTGCGTGCCTAGTTTTCGTTCTTTCCGTTCTCCCGAGGTGGCGGTCTTGTCGCGCGTGTCTAGTTTCCTCCGGCTCCTCGGGACGGGTCTCTGTCGTGTGCTGAACAGCTTCGCTGGTCATTCACCTTCTTAGAGTGGAATGGCTCATGATTTCTGTTTTACATTTCTATAATCTCCAGAAGCACACCACTCGTATAAATTTATTTAAAAGTGGTGAGATTTTCCTTGCTACTACCCGTCCCGGAGAATGACACAATACATAGACGTTTAATGACCGTTCTCGCCCGCGCTGCCGTCGCAAGAGCCCACACGCATACGATACGATACACCGGATTTTTATCAGCGGTGGAGCACCACTCAGGTGGCCAAATCGATCTGGATGAGCATCGTACCGGCCTGCGGTCGTTTATCACTACTGCGTGGTGCACGTTAAAGACCCTAAACTAGCGGTTGTACTGCACTGGCTAAATTGCTCATCCACAGCTGGGGGACTCGTCGCCCGTTGAGGCAGACCGTAAGTTCTAGGCTGTATAAATATACACACACCAATTTTTTTACGTAGATTATGAAACATATAGGAAAACCACGCCATGAACTTTATAGCTTTAATTGGCCTTTACAAACACACACGAAATAAAATATGTCGGCGGCGGTCTTCAACTAAAATCATACGGCAATGTGACAATTTTGGCGAGTCGCTGCACGTCGTCTTGTTGGTAATTTAGAATGTAATCCAGATTCATAATTCACAATACAATCCCCTTCAATGATATATCATTAGTTCGTACTTTATACAGCTTGCTACATAGTTGTTAAGTCCCCCCTATGTTCTTTCTTCTGTCTCCATTTTTTTAGCATTTCTAGTCGTTCTTAACTGTGCATTCAAAGGAAAAAAAAAGACCTTTTCGCAAAACAAGAATTTGGATATCCGGATATCCTACATATTGTTACAAGTAGAAACGTAGACTCGTGCGGAAACTTGAAGTAAACGTTTACTGAGGAGAACCTATGTCTACAAACTCAAGAGGAAAGCACCTCGCATCTTTTGTCGCCGACGGAGGGCAGACTGTCCCACAGCAACCCGCTACCGCTGGTTTTATACACTTGGTAAGTTCAGAAATGTTCTAAACTGAAACACGCGATTAAGACCGCGAATGACCTTGTACTTTTCAGAAGAGGACGCAATAATAAACAATAAACCGGATCGAACGGGATTCGAATTCCGTTCGCTCGCGTGCCAGTAGCGTGCACTGCCCACCCCGCCACGCAAGCGGCTATGTATTGATTGTAACTTCAGCTCATGCACCACGAAGGCATCTACTTAAGACACGCAAATACTCTTTCTCGCGTGAGTTGAAAAGTGGTGGCGCCTGCATGTAAATAGCCCCCAACCAATTCTGATTCTGAACAAAAAAAAAAAGCGGGTTTTGGAGTATTTGCGAAATCAAATATACACGCTATCTTCTGGAAAGTGCCACTTATAGCACTGTCAGACTTAATTCACTCCTACGATAAAAGAATCATGAGGAAAAGTTAGGAAATATACGTTACCGAAAGTGTACTGGGGCTACGCAATAGATGGCGCCACTGTGGTAATTTCCAAACAAAAAAGGGGGCAAATATATTCATTCCGCAACAGTTTTCTTTGCTTTGGAGCATGCGGTTTTAGGGTATGATTATCTGAGGTAAATTACGTCCCTTGCGACAATATCCCCCGTGGCAATGTTGTGATTCCAAATACGTTAGTTAACAAACAAATAACCAATTAAAAACTTTCCTTGTTGAGGCCCCGACTGCTTGCGAGGTTCTTGAACGACGCGTGAAACGCGTTACTCGAACCCGCGGCCGCTGCAGGGACCGGTGTATTTGCGAACTCGTCATATATCCGAAACTCTCGCGAGAGGCGAGGAATAATCTGGCCTGTTTGCACAGCTATTGCCCCGATATTGCTTTCTAGATGGAGTGATATATACTGGACGAAACGGACGAGCATGTCTGCTGGAATGTCGTCCGTATATGAGGTGCGTCCTGGATATCGCGCTTCCCGGACCCACTCTAGTTCTGGAGATGGATCTCGTACGAGATCCTGCTCCTTCAATATGAACATCCCGAATCTCGGTTCTGCCGTCTCGCTCTTCTTTGTGCAATCTCATATTTATGACGGTTATATCCGAGTTTTCCGAGACGAAACGTCCAAACCTGACGATTATATTTTCGCATTATTAATCCGACACATTCCGAAGCTTTCCAAAGTACCACCGATACGCGCGCTCCACACCTGAATAATGAAAACGCCTCGTTCTAAGCGAACGAAAATGAGTGAATCTATAGCTCACAACTTGGGAGTTTGCTTCGGTGCCTGTGGTTTTAGTTTTGCAATAAGTTATCATGCTTCTGAAGTGCCATGCTGAATAAAAAAGTTAATCTTAATTTTTTTTTCATGGCTAAAGTTGAATTCCGAGCTGCAGAAGGTAATCAAAGCATAAAAACGTTGCATTTTTTTTTAGCTGTTGGCGACAATGAAGAAGAAGTCAACTCTCTGACGTCACGCCACTATGGTGGCGCTGCTGTCGGAACTGGGCATGCGCAGACGCTTTACTTAACGCAAACCTGGTTTCTGCGCAAGCCCAGTGCCCACACCCGATGTGGACACACGCCGGCTTGTTTGTAAACGCGGTGTGTTTGTGTATAGTTGTATAAGTTGCATAATTCAGAACTTATAAACGGAAAGTGCCACAAAAAAGACACCTTTCAGTTATTCGTCAAAGCTACGAATATTACGTAATAATCGAATGATTACCACGTAGGACCATCGCATTATATTGTCTTCAAATATGATAATTTAATCGAGGTCTCTGGAAATTTTAGTCAGAATAGTGCAGTATCGTGTCTTCCGCAATTTAAACTTGAGAAATTCCTAGCTATTTTGGTCACTCTAGTACGTTCTAGGTAAAATCTGGCGTCCCCCATATTGACGGCTCGATAATATATCCTCGCAATTTCACCATAAACTTGCGGGTAAAGAAACCGTTCACAAAATTAGCGAGGCGCGGCCTGTGGCTAAATCTCGATCAAAGTTAAACGTCCTCCCTCAAACGAACGGCGCTGCATTCCTGCTTCTCACATGTCGATCAATGATTCTTTCCGGCAGCTCGATGGCTTCGACCGGGGTAATGAGAATTCCGTCAAATCACGAGCAACGGCCGACGGACCCAAATGTGTCGTGGGCACTCGTCAGCTTTCGCCGGGATTCACGAGCGTAATTCCTCGGCATCGCGGGCTCGCAATCAGGAAGACGAGCGGAATCTGCACTCCACTCCAGCATGACTCGGCAAACGTACAAGGCAACGACCCCAGCGAGCCAATCAGCGGATCCGAGAGAAGCACGTGACAACGTTCCGTCCGAGTGCTCTCCTCCTGCGGAGAGCTGTCGAATACATCGCTCCGTTGCTCTGATTGGCCCAAAGCGGTCGGCGCCCTTGCTTAAGGTGAAACGAAATATAGAAATATTCAGGAGCGCATCCTTGGGCTGGGGACGGGGCGGGGGAGGAAGAGGTGGCATGCCTTCTGACGACCCTATAAACACAGTCCCACACGAGCGAACATCTGTGTTATTGGAAACGCAGGAAGCCATGATTTCCCACAAGGATGTCTGCCAGTCAGTGACTGTGATATGCGGAGAGACCCCGACCAACTATGCCCTTAAAGCGCGTGATGCTGACGCCGCTCTCGATGCGAGGGCCTTGGGATCTTTATATTTCATTATTATTTATTTTTGTGTTTTGTTTTTTTACTGCTAGTTGACACAATGAGTTAGGGTGACTGGGCACTGTCAGGCAGAAGTTTTTCTACCTTTTGCCTTTTTCTCCGGAGGCATTATATCCAAACAAAGAACAAACAAGAACAAACAAAAATATAAACAGGAACACCTAAACAATCGCAAGCGCCTTTTAATGCTGCCAATCCACATAGGCATCCAACAAACCGTGGCTATTGGCGTTGCTATAAACGAATGAATAAACAGGATTTCACTAAAAAAATAACAATCCTTCGAAAATCAAAAGTTAGTTTTAGAAGGTGTAGAAAGAAAAAAATATATACGAATCCTGAATATCACGCGTCCCTGCGGACGTTTACCAAGTCATCTTGAGACACATTTTCGACTGTAACTTCCAGTCATTGAGACGTCTTGAGATGCTTGGAGCAGACGATGCACGCAAGTGGAATGGCAGAAATATGTCGTCTGCAACCGTTCGAATATTTTGAAAAGTACCATTTTATCTTGTGTTTATGTAGAATATGGCGGATCGAAAAAGACACGTCAGGCTTCCAAGAAAACTTCATACAGCTGGAGATCGTCTGCTGAAAACATGGTCCTCAATGGCGCCATAAGAGGAAAGGAAGAACGGGAGGGGGGGGGGGGGGCGCTTCTCTCTCTCCCCCCCCCCCCTTCCCGCCTATTTAAAAATCATGTGCACAACGCAGAGGACGAAAATCCCGCCCCCCCCCCCTTTCCTATACTAGTATCACTATTACCGCACCCCCCATTTCACGAATAGTTCCCACGTCTCTGATGGTATCCAAGCAGCATGAAATTCTGCCTTTTCTGGCTGGCGTGCGTTGCGATGGATGTGTTGTTAAGCTTGCTTTAACACGAACAGTTTCACACCCCAAATTTTGTTTGCAAGCTCGCAATACGGGATTGTGTTTTATACCTGCTCGTAATCATAGCCGTGAGAAAACCTTTTGTTTATTTTATGCCTTCGGCACGGGGCTACCAGAGTGTCTTTCGCAAATATCGTTTGACTCTAAGGCCGTCGGAACGGCCTTCTTGGTGTTAAGGTGAGGGTGAGGCAATAAAAACCGTTTTCTGAACCTTATTTTCTGGTAATATCAAGTCACATTTCTGCACAAAATATGCTCATTTGTTATATTCTGTAAAAATAGACAGTACATATTTATGAAACAAAAGTCTTCCGGACAGTCCTGAGAGTGGCGGCCGATGTTTCGCTGAAGAAGCGGTTTCTCAGCGAAACCACAAAACCACCAGGAGACTTCTTTTTCATTGCTTCGTATCAACCTAAACCACCTTCCTGTTTTGTGTGAAACTCGTAGTTTGCATAATCTCGATTTCTCTAAAATAAAACGGCTAATCATCAAGGACATCCATTTGTCGTTCGATATGAATTACTAACTCTGAGCTTCTACGACAAAACTTCGCCTCGCAACACGAACCGAACCGTTATAAAACTTTTCCAAGTTTCATTGCATAGCTTTGTCAACTTATGGAGAAACTGTGGCTCCCCGAAAGGCAAATCTTTTTTCGAAAACTAAGAGTGCAAGTAAAGGAGCGTCCTCTGCGTGTCACACGCAGGTGCAGCTGCTCCCGATGGGCATACAAAGGCGAACAATGGGTCCTGCCCCTACACCCTTTGGTCGTAGGCCCGACATAATCGAAACAATCTCGTCGGAGCAATGGATGCAAAAAGAAACGGGAGACACGCGTAAAGCAGCCATCGTGCTAGAGCCGCATTGGGAAATTCGATGGATCGAATGGGCCAACTGTTAATGCTTAGCCTAATGCCATGGTAATATTAGGGCACAACAACACTTACGTTTGTGTATGAAATAGTTAAATAGTTGTTTACGAATGCTACCAGGCAGCTTCATCTGACTTCTAGGTTTTCTCGGAAGAATTTATAAACAATGCCGGTATAATAAAAAAAGGCTGCGTGTTGTTATGATCACTTTTAATCCCCTGCGTTAGGAAACCATACTGTATGTAGTAAACACTGTGAAAAAAATGGCAAAGCGGGACGTTAAGAAAGTAACGTAAACGATGCAATACAGAAGTCGGAATTTGCCCGAGGCTACCCATGATGTAGAATAAGACCAGTGTTACTGCTTTTTTATTTTTTTTTGCACATCTAGGCAATATTGTTATAGCACACGTTTACCAGCAAAGTTGCCAACATTTGTTTGTTACTTGTCGCTTGCCACCGTAATGTCACCAATATTGTTTAATCACGATTATTCTTTTACACTTGAAGGGTCTAACGTTGGCGCTTTTGTTCACTCAACGCAGTTGCTGGTATGTGCAGTTATAAGCGCCACTTATATTACTTTCTGCCGCGCGACTTGAGTTGTTGTCAGGCCATTTTTATTTCTCTGTCAATTTCCTTCGCCGTAGATGAAGGGAAAAAAACGAACTAAAACAAGAGTCAATAACGAAATCTGTAACAAAACCAAACGACATGTCTCAATAAGTGTGAGGGAAATTTTACTGCGCTCAAAAACGAGTAGCAAGACAAGCCATGCACAAAACACGACATGCGCTGTGTGTCGCGTCTTGTCGTGTCGTGTGATCTGTCTTATGGGGGCAGTTTGAGAGAAAATCGACATAAAGTCCCACTTTATCGAAGTTGTCGACTTCTTCATTCGACTACCCCCATGACATCACCGTTTTTTTACAAAACAAAAATTGTCATTTTTCAACGTTATAATGTTGTTTTCATAATTGTAACGATAAGATTATATTTTTCGGGAGGAACCAGATCGTCGGAAGTCAAATCAAAGTTAAATGTTGCAAAGCCCGTTAACCAAGGCTTGTGATAAAGCGCCGAGGGACCAATTGATGTATTCTGGCGTAGCTTGATTGCGCCATGATCACCAGAAAGCCAAGGCTTCTTGATATCACCAACCCGAAAGAAAAATGCAGCCCAATAAAAAAAATATATTAATACGAAAAAATATTTCTCATCAACAGCCATCACCATTCAGCCGTAAAGAAGACGCCGATTAGTCCTAGGCACGTGAGGTTCCTCGGCATGACAAAATCCCTTACAGTGTGGGTAAATTCAACGCAGACACTAAAAGGTCTCAATTTAGACCCCGTTTAGTGTGTGCGTGCGTGTGTGTGTGGTTTCTGTGTTGCATTGGGCTTGGTGGGACGTCTCAACCTTTTTAATTAGTCTTTCCGAAACGAGATAGATTTCTCTCAGACGTTCGCTTTAAGGTTTCTAGTTGTTAAACAACTGTGAGACCAGATCGGAAACCAAATCAAGGCTTAGATGTATCCCACCAAGAGGAACATTGGAGGCATTTCTATTACAAGGTTCGGTAGTATATGTTTGAAAGGCAGTTGTATTCTATGCAGAAGCCCAACTGTCACTATATTTCTAAAAATTACTATATACCTCGCACGATACGCTTTTGAAATCAAGTAAGACAACCCTTTAAAAATAAATATATAATTTTAAAATAGCCCTAAATCTTTCTGGTTGCACTGTCGCCCTAATTCTTGGACTCATTTATTTAATTGTTAAAGTCGCAGGTTCAAATGAATTGGTACAAGGAAAAGGCAGTCATGTTAGAACACCCATTTCTCATATTAAGTGCTTTGGGTCTAAAAATATATTTCTTTCGTTTTCTAAAGTGATGTCTATAGGAAAAAGTACCTTTTTTTTCATTTTAGTTGATTCACATCACAAAAAAGCAAAGTAAATTACATAAATTCAAAAAAAGACAAATCCTCATAAACTTTTTTTTTTTACAATTTAAGACTTCACAAGCTTGTTTCGTGAAATAAATTGGAGGATTAGGAAAATTGAACGTTTGCGAGTGTGAACAACCAGTCCAGAATTCTATACTCTTAGGTTTAAGAACGTTTTAGTAATTGATAAAATGTATCTGTAATTTCTCGTTTCCATTTCAAAGGTATACTCTAGAATTCAGAAAGAAACTGTATACACATTGATAGTAATATTCTTAATGTGCATAGTTTCTAAGACGTAAGTTAATATCTAGCAGATGCACACGAGCGCCATTATATAAAAATATATGTTAGGATGACCGACAAGGATTAAATATTTTTGCTCAACTACTCCGAAACCATATGAAGGTAACTTAAACAAAATATACAACTGGCCCGACACGACTGCCGCCGGACTTCGCAATTCATGAGTACAATACATCAAACCTCTCTGGTGCTTTACCATTAGCTGACCTTATCGATCTCCTCAAAATCGGAAGATTCATTCTTTTGCTGTACTACCTTTCTAGGGCCTTGAAAAACAAAAATTAGGATATAATTGCTTGAACATCAGGTATTCATTAAACGACGGATCTTTTTACATTTTTGTTGGAGTGGAAGAAAACAGCACTAATGAGACAAAAATTGAATGTCATATAATATAATGGAAACCACGGTGATCTGTTTAAAAAATGAGCAACAAAAGAAAGATCAATTAAGGCCAGGATGTCTTTTTACTTTTATATTAAAGCCCGTCTTGAAAAGCTCCCGTTTTAACAATTGTGAAGTGATGCGTCTTTTTATTTATGTGGTACTATTTAAGATAATGTGACCAGTCTTCCCGAAAATTAATTAGTCCTTGGATGTTATAGTGCATGGTTTTAAATACCTGTCGTTTTTTTTTTTGCCGTGTATGAATTTTGTTTATTTATTTTATCAAGAAATGCTTATATTGAAATGTATAACTTGGTGATATTACCAATAGTAATGATATATTATTAATATAATATTAACAGTAGTACTAATAATGAAATATTTTTTTGCCGCCAAACATACTTCATTCTTTCCAATAGACACAGCATGAACAACTTGTATAAAACATTTAATGCTTAAAAAACACCGAAATAGAAACAAAAATTCAATGCTTAGATAGGACAGTTTCTTTTAATTTTACCACGGGGAAAAAATTGAGCAAAATTTAATCCGCTAGACGCAATTGAGGTGGTGGTAGCCCTGCTATAGGGCCCGCCAGGTGCATAGATAACAAAGCACCTTTTCTCGGCTCTCACTTAATGGAGAAATAACTGACGCGCAAAATTTTGGTTGTAAAATTGTATCTCCATGCCGTAGTAGTATTTTAATCGACATTTTTATATATATATATTTGAGAAACAAATAATCGAGATAGAGTCATTATTGTTTTTAAAAGTATCCCAAGATTGCGTTCTCTGCATTGTGTGAAACAATAACGAACATGGCAGACGGCGTCACCGGAGTACTCAACGAGCGAAGCTCTTCGAGCTCGTCTATTTTTATGAGTGGGAGTCTTTTTGCGTTCACCAAGGTGTTTAGAAGATCTCATCAACCAATGTAGTTTTCTACAAACATTTCTCGCAAGTACGCGTCTTCGGAACCGCCGTGATGGGGTGCTTGTTTTTGTGGCGCGGCACCGGCCGAGGCCTAGAGTCCCTTGACAACTATACTGCTTGATCTGGCTTGATTTATTCGTTTGCGCGTGTTGGTGTTGAATGGTGACGATGAAGAAATCTATCTAGAAAGGGAGGGCTCTCAGGTCTAATGGGGAAGGGGTAGGAGATGGAAGGGGATTAGGTTCTTGGCACGATGTTTGCGTCCAGTGCATACTCCCAGAGAAAGAGGTGGTCTCTCTTTGTAGTTCTAAGGAACGAGTCCACTCGTTATATGAGCGAATCTGTGCAGGTCAATGCTTCTCCCGGTGGGGTTGCAGTGGAGGGAAGTCCCATGTAAGGTGTTGTATGGTGGATAAAGTTTACTGCTGGCACGAAGACCAGGTTGGGTTTTCATGGCTGCTCTTGGTCCAGTAGCATAGCCATTTGAACCGGAGGTCATCCGTGATGGTGAATCCGGCAATCGCATGGGCTGCCACTACCCGCGCTCCTCTTGGGAGATTGCGAGGCATGGGATTGTCGAAGGGGGGTACCGTAGCATGAAGGGCACCTTGGCTTGAGTGACCTGTGCAAGCGTTTTGTTTTCAGGGGTGCGTGGGTAAGGAATGCAGGGCGGGGGTTCCGAGGGGTGTAGAAGGGTCCCCCTCGCAAGTCCATGGGCTGCCTCATTCCCATTGGTGCCACGATGGCCGGGGACCCATTGAATGCGCGCTTGAATTGTCCGGTCACTCTCTAGACCGGCACATAGGCGCTTGATTGCATATGCGAAGGTTCCAGGGGGGGGGGGGGGGGGTACATTGTTTCCTTTACGACCTCGAGGCTGTCAGTATAAAGTACTTTCCTTACATCCCTATTGAAAAATCCTGTAAAATTTTATACAGGAATCTTATAGGAAGGCGTTTCCTGTACACTTTTCTACAGGAAGTCCTACAGGAAACAGTTTCCTGTAAAAATATTTACAGGAAATCTTAAAGGAAGGTGTTTCCTGTACATTTTTCTACAGGAAGTCTTACAGGAAGCCGACTCCTGTAAAAAATGTTTACAGGAAATCATAAAGGAAGGTGTTTCCTGTACAATTTTCAACAGGAAGTCCTATAGGAAGCTGACTGTTGTAAAAAATGTTTACAGGGAATCTTAAAGAAAAGCATTTCCAGTAAACGAAATCTTAAAGGAAGGCGCGTTTCCTATATACCTTTTTCACAGGATCTCTTATGGGAAAGCATTTCCTATAAATTGCTATAAAGGAAGTCGAACGAGAATTCATCTTCTATTTATGTCTACGGGAATATGATGGGAAGTCGAATCCTGTAAGGTCCTAATACGTGAAGCCAAACCAAGTTCAATTTCCGTTATGCCACGAGAGCTCCTGCAAGAACCCTCACAGGCGCTGCCGGCAAGTGCAGACGAAATTCCCTTGATGCAATTCACGCTTACAAGTACCGCCAACCATTTTTGTGGAAACGCGCAAGACACGCGCCAGGAGCGGGTGCTCCGCTGCCATTCGCTTCCAAGGGCTGCTCATTTCAGTGCTGCGCCGACAACTGCTCCCAAGGGCCGCACGAGACACGGGCCTCCTGCACTGTCGTATTTGACGCTACTTGCAAGACAAATGCAAACACATCGAAGGGCTAGCGGTTGTACTGCACTGGCTCTATTGCTCGTCTACAGCTGAGAGACAAGTCTACAGTTGAGGTAGACTAACGTCGGGCAGTATAAACACACACACAAACACAAATGACGAATGTGCGCAAAGGTATCTCTGACGAGCTTGCTGTCTCTCGGTGCTTTTGAAGTAAGCGCGAGCGATTGTAAGCCTGCTTTTGTTGTTTGTTGCATTTTTTGCAAGGCTTGTAAGGCAGGCACAACTGCTACACCTTACCACAGATCCGATGCAGAGGCAATAGAGCATTTGCAGTACTCCCAAACACCCCGGCCCGCACTCAAGGAATCATGGGAACGGTGTTCCTTCAGCTCTCTAGTGATCACTAAATTTCGACCAACTCCATGGTTACACAGTTTTTTAGCGTAATTCGAGGTCACCCTGAACAAGCGCCTGATATACCCCAAGTACCTGTCATATCACTTTTAAAATTGCTCGTCAACGTCAGCATTTTTTATACTGCGCATGCGATCCACCTTTCAACCTGGCTGAGCTGCAGAAATCTCTTACAATATTATCATTCTGGTGATTCTTGTTTGAGCAGGAATTGCTTAAAAGGCCGATAATTCACAAAAACAGAAACTAGGATTTAGCTCGGAGTCCGCGGGGCTGTTTATAGCATTTTTAGCGTTTCTAACTAAATATCAGCATGATAATAATGTAAGATATTTCTGCAGCTCATCCAGGTTGAAGGGTGCACACAGCAAGCACAGTATCACAAACGCTGACATCGATGAGAAATTTTAAAAGCGATATGACAGGTCATTGGGTATATCAGGCGCTTGTTCAGGGTGACTCCGAATTACTCTCAAAGCCTGTGTAACCAAGAATAGGTCTGAAATTACTAATCACTAAAGAGCTCAAGGCACACCGTTCCCATGATTCTTTTAGCGCGTGCCGGGGCACTTGGGGGATATAGCAAATGGTCTCTTCATCTACACATATGGACGTCTCGCACTGATACAGATTCCGAATGTTGAGTGGGTGCGGTATATGGGCCACATTTATACGGGTCCTGTATAAATGTATGGGTCCCGTACATTTATACGGGTCCTGTATGAATGTATGGGTCCCGTACATTTATATGGCTCCTGTATAAATTTATGGGACCCATATCCAATAGGCTGGTATAAATATTGATACAGGACCCATTAGAAATTTTATACAGGATTTTTCAATAGGGATGGAAAGTATAAAATACTTCCCTCGCACTTGTGCCCAAGTTTATATCTGTCAGACCGACCGATGCTTTAATGAAAGAACGCGGGTACACAAGCTTGCCGTATGGAATAATTCGCGTGGGCATCTTGCGGGACACTGCAAACAATGTGGGTGTGAACCAATGTTAGAGCGCCCAAGGTTTCTTAATAGAGGGAATGAGAAGATACAAAGTGAAATAATCAAAGCTTTCTGTATCACAAAAAGCGGCTGAGAAATGCGTAAGCATGGCATCCCTTTATCTGCCGAACAAAGAAGTTGTTTACTTGATGGCTGCGTGTGAGGAATGACAGAAATCTTTATCTTGTTGCTTCGGGGAGTTTATTGGTGATGATGATCGACAGTTTGACGATGTTTGTTTTTGCATTAAATCTGTTGGGAATTGGCGCTTGTCCTTGTCGTACGTGTGTATTTTTTCCTCCCGTTTCAGTTCGCACCTTTTAACCTTCTAATCGCTACTTTCCTTGTGTTGTGTTGAGAGTCCTGTATCAATTGGAGAGCTTATACGTTGACCAGAAGCTCCCCTTCTTTTTGTAAAAGTGTGATGTGTGCATGATGAAGTTGAGAGACGCGTTGAACCTGGAGCTTGATTGCTGCCACGGCGACTAAGTTAGTGCACTCTTGCAACGGAGCATCCACGTAGGGATGCTGCGTTGCAAGCGGTCCGGCTCGTTGGATGCCTGGTCACGCGTATACAGTACAGCGGATCGTGGAATCCATCTCCAGGGCCATAACCTCTTGTCACATGACCAGATTAAACAGAAGAGGGGAAATTATGGAACCTTGGAAAATGTTTGGGAAACGTTTTTTTAATTAATATAATGCAAGGTGCTTTTGCAGATTTTCAATTACCAGTTTCCAAGAGTTCATTAAACAAAGTCCGGGAAAAAATATTTGTGAAGTTTTCTTACAGCGGAGCTGTTAATAACTAGTTTCCCCAGGATTGTGTCCGTCCTCAAATGACCTGATGACACAGAACTCAAAACAGCTACCGCCATCTATGAGCGACGGCGGCGACCAGACAACCGGCTTGCCGCCGTCGCTCATAGGTGGAAGCAGCCTTTCGAGCCTTTCCACTCTGGCTTGCAGACTTGCGGCCGTCCATAACTTCATTCCCACCATAGTACACCTTCGCTGGTCTTCCTTCTTCACCAGAGTGGAAAGACTGAAAGTTTTTTTGTTTTTTTACCGAGCAAAGCTTTCAAATTTTTGTTTCGTTCGATATTTATAACATTTTCCGAGTGCAATGCAAAAAATCACTTTGAATAGTCGACCACTATTTTGTGATAAGTAAACTAAGTATAAAATACTCTGTACGAAAAGTTTCAGCTTGAAAGGATAACTCTAAGAGTTGATACAAGAAAGCTAAATATGCCTAAATATAATAAAGTTGCGCAAGAGGCCATGTTCGTCATTTTATTTTAAACGAGATAAAAATATAAATAAAACAAGTTTATCTAATTGAAATAGACCAATTTCGGTTTACATTATACAAACAATTTTTACGCTATAGAAAGATGTATTCTTTATTCCTGTTGCCCTCAAACTCATAATAGACCCATCACACTAAGGGTTGCACCCATGCGTGACGCCGGTATATCTGTAGTTTACAAGAGGCAGACGCCAGTCCGCGATACAGCTCGCTCTGCCTCGCGCACTGCTCACGTAGACCCTCAGCGGGGTTGTCGTGCGTGCAGAAAGACTACATACAGTTCCCACGATGCTTAGCGGCAACGGTGGCGTAATGAAACTTGCCATGAGATCGGTCTTTTGGGAAACTCGTTCGACTCAATTCAGACGCGATTATATTGACGAAAGAAGGAATGTATCTTGCAAAAGTATTTTTATTTATTTATTTATTTATTTATTTATTTATTTATTCATTCATTTAACTACCTCTAAAAGCCCCGGTGGGGCATCACATAGATGGGGCATCGTAATAATTAATTATTTGATTAATTATGCAAAATATATCAATACAAATAATATCATATCGAAGTGATTATCAGATACTAAAATTTGAAATCAATAAATGCAGACCCCAACGCACACACAAACGCAAAACAAATTTAAAGACGATAATTAGAAGACAACTTCATTATAGAAAGTCACGGTTACAAACGCATACACGTTGGAAATATGCTCAAGCTAATCGCAAGTGCTGCTGCCAAGTCAGCGATAAACAGGCTTACGAGAGGTGGGTCATCGTGAGTTACACAGCGGTGACATGAGGTAACTGTGATTTCTCGTCGGAGTCCTTTCACTTGCCAACTCATTCCAGTCAATCGTGGCCAGAACAAGGGAGGGAAATTTAAACAAGTTATTAGTCTTCTTAAAAGGAATCTAAACATTGCTAGGGGGATCATGACGGGAGAAAATACATTCAGGTGGCAAGATGTAATGTTAACAAAATTCAAAAAAAGCTTTCTTTTTTTTTTTTTACAGCGGAGTTGTTAAGGGTTCGTCTTCCCAGGATTGTGTCCGTTCGCAAAGAAATGTCGACACAACACTCTGCTTGCCACCGTCGCTCATAGGTGGCTGTAGCTGTCCAGAATGTTGCGTTTGCCGGTTATCTGATTGCGCCTTACGCTCATAGATAGCGACAACCTCTCCAGCCTTTCCACTCTGGCTTGCCGACTTGCGGCCGGCCATTACGTCATTCCCACCATGGTAGAGCTTCGCTGGTCTTCCTTCTTCACCAGAGTTGAAAGGCTGAAATTTTTTTTTTTTTTTTTTTTTTCGTGAAGGGACAACTTTGCGAGATGCCTCCTCTGATTCACCGCCAATAAACCGATGGAATCTTTAAGCTGTGTAACACTTACAGGTGCATATGTCTTTTTGTATGAACCGAGTTTCTCCTGTTTTGTAT
Organism: Ixodes persulcatus; assembly: GCA_013358835.2. Lineage (NCBI taxonomy): Eukaryota > Metazoa > Arthropoda > Arachnida > Ixodida > Ixodidae > Ixodes > Ixodes persulcatus. The sequence continues at coordinate 1,441,907 of JABSTQ010010261.1, forward strand.
CGATTCAAGACTGTCGATTCGATATTTTTGATGCGGGTTCAAAATAAAAGATGCATATTCTTACTTAGGCCTCATGAGAGGAGTGTACTCAAGGAGTTTAGTTTCGAATTTGCCATAACTAAAATTCCTTTATAAGAAACATAATGTTTGATTAGCACTCTTACTGATGTTTTTATTCCATATGGGTATTCCAGGATGGGTTTAAAGTTAGGTTAACTTCTACATATTTATATGAGCTACTTCTAGGTTCGAATCGGTCATTTTGTAATGTAATGAAGCGTCAAAACGCGGCTAGTAACTGTCATATTTTGTCTGTCTTTTCTACATTTATTTGCATATGCCATGTATTACACCGTAAACGTATGGTATCCAAGTCTTTTTTAAGAGGAAAAGAGTAATTTTGACCGGATATTTCCCGGTAGACCACAGAGTCACCTGCGAATGGGCAATTTAAAATGAAAGGTCTTTTGGTAGGTCATTTATATACACTAAAAACAAAAGCGGACCAAGAACTGATCCTCGGGAAACTCCTGGTTTAATGACAATGAGGTGGTCTGAGCTGTCGTCGTTTACAATAACTGATTGCTTTCTATTGTTCAGAAACTTTGCAGTCGAGGTAATTACAGTTTCGTTAATTTTAGACACTACGTTTTTTAATGAGACGACTGTGAAGGACACGATCAAATGCTTTTAGAAAATCAATAAAAAGAGCGTCACTTTTTTAAGCAGAATGAATGCTGGCATGCAAGTCAGTTTCCAGTCTAAAAAGTTGTGATTCACACAATAGGCCACGTTAAAATTCATCCTGGTCGAAACAACTGTATTATTAAAAACGAAGTGTTTCATTGCAGATGAATGAATTATAGGTTTCAGAAGCTTGCAAGGAACAGATGTCTGAGAAATATGTCTATCTTTTGATACACTCTCCGGTCCATTCCGTTGTGTGGACAAGTTTTGACACCTCATATGAAATTTAATTTAACACATAAGTATGACATTCCTATGACCGTCCTTATCCGAACGCACCCCGTGACGGGTACATAACGGGCTCTTTCCGAGAATAGAGTGCCATGCTTGACAATTCCTCGATGTATGCCCTATCTAGCCGATGACAGGTTAAAAGGGCAAGGGCAGCTCCTTCTACTTCTTTCAAGTTTAGCGGACCGAAAGCTGGAGAGGAGGCGACCTCCCCCTCCAGCGTTCGCTCTGCTAAAGTGGAAAGGGGTGGGAGGAGCTTCCGCTTCACTCTCAACCTGTCACCGGTTTTAAACGAAGTGTTCCCTCACTCTTCATTCTAATAAAAATACCGTAAAGTGCCTTTCGAGTTCGTCTCGTTCCCTCAGCCCCCCCAGAAAACCAACAAACTGCAATTATGCGTGGCAATTTTCCCATTAAAAACGCGGGCAAACTGTTCGTTTCTAGATGGACAGATTATTGTTGATGAACTCTAGCGTTTTTTTTTCATAATTGTTTTATAAGGTACGTACACAGAGAGTTTTACCTTCATCGCAGGGGAACCGTGTTCATTTTGCTACACGCCAATGTCAACCCGAGTTCCGACTTTTTTTTTTTTTAACCCGGAGGAACATCGCCGTATCGCTCAAGAATAAATATGCGCGTGGAGCTTTGTCTCCTACTTTCTGTGCAAGCCGCTTCTGTAAGCTATACCCAGTTCATCCCTGAGCTGACACTGCGGTAGGAGCCATGAGCTCACCTGACCAATCAAACGCTTGCTTTTCATCCCCTAACCTCAATCCTTGCGCACGGGTATGAGTGGGAGCGTTATGACATGGCGAAAAATAGGCGCAAGACTGGACCAACCAGCACGTATAGCTTCCATCGCACTGTAACACGGCTTAGGGGTTAACGGACTATAGACGTTCCGCGCTCGGTAACGATTGGGTTGCTTTTTAGTCTCTTTTTTTAGTTTAACTGTTTTTGCTTTTTGCAACCCGCTGTTTAGAGCGCTGTTAGACCTTATGCAACATGATGCGAATCGGCAAAGCTGCCACCGGGAACCATAGTTTGTTTTTCTCAAAGTGCGTGACGGTGTTCGCTTTCCACAAATCGGGGCGTATCGTCGTGTGCCTAATTTTGTATTTAGTTTTATTTATGGCGCTTCGGTCGTGCTCCTGTGATCACCACGCCCTCTCTTCAGTTGCAGGAAAAACAACTAAAGAAACAGGGGCGGCTGACGACACGTAGACGACTTACAGATAGAAAGATGGCCAAAACGTTTCACGGTACTAGAATAAACATGGCGAGGCTTGGTTATCTGAGGTATTCTTGTGCATTAGTTTTATCTATGTACTGCGTCACGTGCGTGTAGTGTGGTGAAAGTAAAATGTTAACATAAAACAAATATTAGGTACATAAAAACGAATTGCGCATTAAAACAAATAAGGTAAAACAGAAACCGCCCGGTTATGACAGAAACCTGTTGCCTGGATTTACAATTTATATAAAAAAAGTTTTGTCCTCGTAAAAGATGCATAAACCATTCAGCTGTACGGCCAGCGCTATATCCAAAAATAAAATTTACTTTATTTTAAATCAAGGCTACGAAGATTATTTATTTGGCAAAGTATACAAGAAATTGAACACAATTAAACACACACACACTCGCGCTCACACGCACACACGCGCACACGCGCGCGCGCGCACACACACACACACCCACACACACACACACACACACACACACAATAACCATTAGTCATTGTGTGTTCTGGTGTGTAACATTCTCGAACATGGAGCTTGCAAAAAGCAAACGTTGCGGGCTGTATTAATTCAGTCTCAAGCCAGCGGTCGATTCTGCTGCTCTGCTGACATCGACAAACGCGACGTCAGTTAGTCTATTTTTGTTGTGGCTCATGTTGGCCATATTGAACCTGTAGTTTCCTCGGTTTTTCGTCGTTTTGATACTTGTCATCCGAGACAATGTAAAGGAAGCGCAACATTTGCTACTATAAAATGGGCTCCCCGGCCGCTGTAGCACGAAGAGGAGGGTTGGGCTGAAAGTAAATCTATGGTTGGCTTTAGCGCCAAAGAACAAAGCGAACATTTCTAAACACAGTTTTGAAAGCAAATGTCGTTGCTTCTACCTTAGCAAAAAATAAAAACCCTACGCTTGGGAGAAGAGCGTGTTGGTTCGAGTCAAGGATGAAGAAAGAATAAAACAATTAAAACTGGGACAACACAACACATCTTTCAACAAGCAACGACGAGTAAAAAATTTTTTTCAACGGCGAGCAGCCGACTATGCCCAGGAGGGAAAGGGAGGAGAGGGGAGAGAAGGGGAGATAAAAAACGCGACGTGCAAGTCAGAGAGGGGGGTTTATCTCGGATTTTAGAAATTCAACCTCGGTTTTCGTCAGCAGGAGGGAAGGGTTTGACACGTTGTTATTTACTGTGGTCATGGCGAATGACTCTATGATCTCCCTGCCAAATCTACTGTCATGCCCCCCCCAGGATTTTTGTTTCATCAAAGAGGGGATGACAAAGCGAACACGAACGGGCATGTATGACTATGGGATGATAGGAATCTGGAGAGGCCTTAGAAACTTCGTTGTGATGTTCCCGGAGTCCGGGGGGGGGGGGGGGCATGACAGTAGATTTTGCAGGGAGATCATAGAGTCATTCGCCATAACCACAGTCAATAACAACGTGTCAAACCCTTCCCTCCTGCTGACGAAAACCGAGGTTGAATTTCTAAAATCCGAGATAAACCCCCCTCTCTGACTTGCACTTCGCGTTTTTTATCTCCCCTTCTCTCCCCTTCTCCTCCCTTTCCCTCCTGGGTGTAGTCGGCTGCTCGCCATTGAAAAAAAATTTTTACTCGACGTTGCTAGTTGAAAGATGTGTTGTGTTGTCCCAGTTTTAATTGTTTTATTCTTTCTTCATTCTTGGTTTAAAAACCCTACTTAGCCATTTTTCCTACTACTCTAACACACAGAAAGAAGAAAAAGGTAAGCGGATTATAACGAGAAGATACGAATCCAAGCTAAAAAAAAAAAAATTAGACTCATGAAGGTTACCTTGATTGGAAAAAGAAAGTATAAAAATATATATATATATTTTTTTTTTTCATATTGCTACGAGGAAGAAGATGACGGGCTGTCTCGGCGCCACGGGCACTAGCCAACGGCTTGTACCGGTGGCGGTCACTTCCGAATTAAAAGCCGAACCGCAAACGGGCGTCTCCTTGCTTGGTCCCAGAACAACGTAAAAATATTAAATTAGCCAGTTTGGCACATTGCAAAATAAAATACCTTGACTTGCTCAATAGAACTGTGAACAATATGGCATTGGTTCGAAGCGCGTTACGTGCACCAGGGTTTGTTAAGTTTTGGCACAAGTTAGCGAAAGCACCTCGTATATGCTATTCGAAGAATGTTACAATCACGTCTTAACTCATGCTTCGTAGTTTTATGTCTACGCCTTCTCAGTTCTGATAAGTTCTCAGTTCTTCTCAGTTCTCATTTAGTGAGTTCATTCGCACTATTAGGACTAAATGTATAGACTACATGGCGCCATCTGGTTGTGAGCCTTCGACATCAAGCCCAAACGAAGATTGACCAAGGCGGGACTAACATATGACGGTGGGTACGATCTTTGACAACATTCGCCTCGTTAGCAAAAGGTCGTAAAAGAAAAATGGATAACTCGCTGACGTTATTTGCGCACCGCAGAACGCGTCGCCGAATTTCAATTTCTGTCTATTTTGTTTTTTCCCGTGCTTTGTTGTTAGTTGTACCACGGATGACAAATTAACCCCACTTGTGCAACCGCGAAAGCTATCGCGTTGTTTTCTGGGGAAAAGGAAGATTAATGTTTCTCCGAGACGCTTTTTTTTTATTATTATTGCTTTCCGCCGTATTCTTAACGAGTCTGTGCAATCTTTGTAAGGACTGTGCAGCGATCCATGCGGTACTTTAAGAGGAAGTGCCTCCAATCTGCCTGCATTTTAATTTATCTGCTTTCCCCATTAAATGACCGGAATTCTGACCCCATGTATGCTGTGTCGTTATTTCCTAATAGAGTGCTATTGAATCAGCTCATGAAAGTAGTCACAACAAAAGGCCATATAATTTTTTCTGGGACAGATATGTGCATTCGAAAGCACTGTCTAGCCAAATAATGTGTAGTACACTCATTGCTCGAATTTATTGTAGTTGCTGCCATTAATGTCCGGTTAAATAATCATAGAAACGATTTAGATAAAATTATATTTACTGTCCCGTGTTATAACCATCTTCTGTTATCACTGACTTAACGTGACACCAGGTGACGTGACGTCATAATGTCACGTAAGGTTACACCACAATGTCGCGTCCCGTAATGTTATAATACCACATCATGTGTCATATCACGTCAAGATGTGACATCACGATGTGACGTCACGTGTTGGCTTCAGGTGACGTCACGTGCCATGATGTGAAGTCGCTGACGCCATAGTGTCACCTCATGTCGCAATCTAGTGTAACATTACAGTGTGACGTGACGACCATCACTCTAATGACGTCACACTATAAACGTTTGCTTAATTTAGTGGGACGTACCTAAGTCCGCTACTTTTGGCGCCTATGTAGATGGGCGATTTAATTTCCCATCGTTTTGGAGAATGATGTCAGGACTCAAAAGTTTGCGAAAAATATACATGCTGGGAATTTGTTTTTTTACTAGGACAAGACTAAATCCCGCTTTTAGATCATATCTTTAATTTGCTTTTTTTTTTCACTTTTCAGGGACCAATGTTGGATTTTGTTATTTCGGAGATCGTCACTGGTGGCGTATTTGGAAGCTTCGTCAGGCTTAGATACTTTCTGCACAACAAATACACTTGACGTGTTTTTTTTAAACAAGAGTAAGAGCGCCAAATGCTCACAAAAATGTCTGTTGCTTCTATTAAATTCAATGAAAAAATCCAGAACCTGGCATTTCTGACGATAATTTACCAGGTTTGGTAGATGGTAACGTTTGTTACGTTCAATTTAATTGCATAAATTACATATTAAACGAAACTGAAACAAATACATATTCAACAAATACAAGGTTGTTATTTTAAATAAGGTTACATTAGCGAAAAACGCATTGGAATACCGAATAAAACTAAAAGTACAAATTTCCACATCCCATTTCTGAAAAGACACATCTTTAATTGTTTTTCGTTTTATTTTTTTATGTGAAGATCTCTCGAAATTTTCTAATATATCCAATAAAAACAGATGTAATATGTGACATAAATATGTGAATCTGTACATTCAAAAATACGATTATTTTTTAAGTTATCTTTACGATGTGAAGCTACGTAGTAGCCATTTGCTTCTGCCAAATGATCAATTATTTCATAGTGTTGGTTGCCTTCGATAAAACAAATAATTAAGTATGTCATATATAATAATGACGTTTTCATACACTGCTCAAGTACGTTTACATAAAACACTTGTAATCAAAAAAGAGTTTTTTTGTAAACTTGGTAATAAATTCAAACGTTTATAAATATTACCCCCTTAAAATCTTATCCCAGATACAATGGTTCCAAGGTCAACAAAAATGATATTACTGATGCGCCGAGAAGCCTAGCCCGAAATTTCGCCCCTTTCCATCTGCCGCTTTGCCGCGCACGCTAAGTCAAATGAGAAGCTAAAGTCGTTTAACCCTTTCTGTTTTTTTTTTTCTTTTTGAAACAAGTCAGGAAAGCTCGCACACACCTTGGGTAAGTACAGTGTTCCCCAAACCTAACGCCACCATTAAAAGATTCGTTTTGGGCCCTGTTTCTGTCATTCCTGGATCTACCGGTTCAATTACGTGGTGTTGTTTTTATTCCCCAATCATAAATTAGCATGCTGAAGACATTCCAGCTACTTCAGTGACCAATATAGCTTTGAATACCCGACAGTAAATCAATATTTTGGAACCAATTCACGTCGTTCAGCATGAGGAGTACTGTACATAGAATTACGTAAAATATCCAGTCGCGCCAGTTCAGCAGTACGTTTATTGTGACCACAAAGCGACGTTAAAATGAATTAAAGGTTCACTCTTGAAGCTTAGTGAATTGTTTTATTCTAAAATTGGAGGATCGTACTTATTTCGAGTTTTCGTCCAAGTGGCGTACCGAATGTTCTTGACAAAACTACCTTCTGTTTTTTTTTTTTCATTTTTCTTTTTTTTTTTGCGTTGCAGTAGAGGAAATTTATAACACGCACACCATGAACCGAAGCTCTGTTAACACATATAATACCCTGTGCTGTTTATACGCTTGCAAATTGTATAGCAGCAATCAAGTTCAAATAGTTTTCACTCCCATTGACATTTTCTTTGTACCAAATATGTTATTAAATGTGTCGAAGCTGAAAGCATAAAAATCGACTGATGCAGAACGGAATGCATCAAATGAAAATAAGGAACAGTAAATCTTTTTTGGGGTTATTGTTTAGTGTCAACGCTTACGTTTATCAACATTTTCCTATGCAAATTTTAATATTATCTTCTTTTGACCTTGTGAGTTGCAGGCAATTCTTGCCTTGGGTAACTGTTTTCACCGAAAAAAAAAACATTCCACAGCAACCATTTTGCATTGACACAACGATTTGAAAATATTTGCAATAATTTATATTTAAACTTTTAGCAAACAATTTTCTCTTACAATATTTTTCCACCAAGGGGAGAGGCACAACGGCGCAAGAGTGTCGGTTCTCCTGCAAGAACGACGATCGCTTCCCGCAATTCTTGTATACAAAATGGCGTACCATTGCGATTCACACGATTACCAGCAACCTCCGCGCTTCCTCGTGACCCCGTTGTTCGGCAGCATCCTAAGTTGCAGAGGGAATTTTACCGTACAGTGTGAAATACGGGACATTTTGAAGATTCGGGAATTTCTCGCGGGACGCTGCATACGAACCCTCAATGCGGGACAGTCCAGCGAGTCGCGGGACGGGTGGTCACCCTATACGTGCGTTTATGAGAATTGGTTGTTTAAAACACTAACAAAAGTTTTTGTTCTGGCTTTTTTTTTAATCTAAAAATAAAGCACTACGACCTAAAAAAATAAATATATGGGACTGTGAAGTGTTACTCGGCAACCCGAGAGGTGGCGTCAGTCTCTTCTCGCGTCGGAAGTTACGAACTTTCAAAGCACATGGTCCTAAGCAGTCGCTAGTGTGCGAACGGGCCTTTATGATCATAAACACACGAGTGATTCGTAACACGCATTCTAATTCTCTCTTGAAAAGCCTGTACTTGGATAGGCAGAGGTCTACAATCTCGGCGACGGCAGTAAAACGCTTGTCACGTTCCTCCCCACCCCGGTCTGCGGAAGGCAAAATAGGAAACACAAACGAATGTACGACAAAAGAGGGATGGGTCCATTGGCAAAATCTCGTTCACTGACAGGACACTTTGAACTCTGTCCCTGACAGCATCCACTATTAGGGGAAGCACACCTTTTAAAAGCGGCCGCCAGCTCTAAAAGACTCCCTTTGGAACTTTGCTCCTGGGTAAAGAACTTTACACGAAGGAAGGCTAAACAAAACAACCAGCGGCCCAAGCCGACTTTCAGCGCCAACGCCCACGAGCTCGACAAAGGGGCGACGACGAGCCGCGGGAGTGCGGGTAACAAGGCCAAATTGCTTTACGCCCGAATTCGACAGGGTTTGCCTGTCACGGGTGGAATAGTTGCGTGGATTCTGGCTTGTGCGTCTCCCTCGGGGCCACTATGGAACTCTGTCCTAGATGCAATTTAAGCGTGCGACTGAGAGTTGTAACGTGTCCAAACTCTGGGGATGGAATTGCTGGAAACGTGTCCCATTTACTTGCCTCGCGTGCTTCGCTTGCCAAAAAGGCGAACGTGTTCACTTGAATTCGGGTGTTCCCCAATTGAAAACTCGAAATTCAAAAGTCGCGGAGCGCTGTTTTTTTTTTTTTTTTTTTTGCCCCCACCCTTCCCGCCTCCCAAACTAAGGACGCTGGTTGAAATATATTAAAAAAAAAAAAACGAAAATATATATCGACACGCGCTCTTACCTCAGCGTGAAGTGTGTTGTTGCCTTAGTTTGTGACGCATTGTTAACTTAGCACCTTAAAAAGGGTATATTTTTACACCCCTTGTCATATATACAACACCCCGAAATTTCAGTTGGATGTACAGCGCACTGGCGTTGTACCGACGCTACCAAATTCTCCGAGCGGCTTGATATCCAAGTTGTCCAACTTATTAAAATAGTGAATGTAAGTGTGACTGACAGCAAACAAGTTATCGGGGTTTGCTTGGCTCAACTTCAAAAAGTCTCATTCTTTTTTGGTGTGGCTTTTTTTTTTCACTTTGATACGTATTTTAGCTGTTTAATATGTTACATCGCACCATCATCAACCTTCTCACAAAAGTTGGGGCAGTCAGTTCGACGTCAGCGTGCTGTACGTCGAACTGAAGTTTTGGGGTGTCGTATATGTGACGAGGGGTGTGAGAATATAACACTTTTTTATTTATTTTTTTTTAGAGTGAGCGTGCGCAGGTTTCTGAACTAGTTTAGCCAAGGAGGCAGCAAACGTTTGCTCGGGCGTTAAACATCTCCCGGCAGGGGCACTGACATTTTGAGGACCTATAAAATAGTCCAAATATGCATTTTGCACGTGTCTGAAGAGGTGCGTTATTCTGGATGCACCCGCATTCGGGACATCCTTGTCATAAGTCGGCTTCTCGTTGTTTTTTTTTTTTTTTTAATTAATCATTGGCAGAAAGCGCAGAAACCACTGGATCACTTTGTTCAACTTTTCCACGTGCACGCGATGTGGGTCCGACTTATACGATACCACGTTTTTCTGCAGAACGTTTCTAAACGTCTACTTGCACTATAATAAAATATGGTGTAGTGCAGTGTAGAAGAGTCGAACATAACCGTCGAGGCTAGCAGCGGCTGAAGTGCTACAATCGTCTCTGCTGCGTACGTCGCACCACTGATTTTTTCGTACGTTTGGAAGCAATATTAATATTAATAGACGAGTATTTTTTTCTGACCATTATATTACTGCTTGTTATTGATCGGAGGCTCCATCGGAATAAACCGATTAGGCAACCATCGAAGGTCTACATCTCGTATTTAACACTAATAATCACGTTTTCTGTACAGTTTGTGCAATTGCAAGTTCCGCGCTAGGTTCCACGCGTTTCTTGTTCGTTTGTTTTTATGTTAATGCATGCTGCAATTACGTATTCATGTATAAGATGACGTAGAAAATGTTTCTGTTTTTTCTTAGCAGTGCAGTGTTAGAGTGTGTGTCTTGCTGTGTAACCTACCGGGGCCTAAAATATATTTGCAGCATTCCAAATAAATATTGAAAACAAACTTTATATGGCATAAATTTTGCGAAATAATTATGCTTTGCAAAAGAACTTTGCAACCTTGCGCAGCAAAAACAAAAAATTCAGAAACACGCCACTTGCAGGAATGCGTACAAAATAAATCAGGAAGATATTGCCGCGCGCGTAGCTGACCAAGTAGGCAGCGCGGCCATGGCCTAATGGTTATCGTGCTTCCCACGCGATGAGCCAGGGTTCGATTCCTGGGCGCGACGCGTTTTTTATTTATTCTTGCAATTTAGTGGTCCGGTAAATTCGAGAACTCTGGTGCATGTTCGAGGTCAGAATGTTCTACGCGCCGAATCTTGTACGCCGATTGTTCCAGAAGCCCACGTGCGTACAGGGGGCTCCGCGTGGCGAGCCGGAGTCAGTCTCGCCCCAGCGTTCGATCATGTGGTTACGCCGCCATCGACGCCCGCGACGCTCTATTGTAATCTGTTTCCTTTTTGTTTTGGGCACAAGTTCGCCTTATCAAACGTTTAGTTTGTTTAAGTTTTCACCGCCTCATCAATTGTCATTCGTGACAATGTACGAAAAACAATATATAAATATTTTTTTTTTATGCCGGTGTTTTTTATTTTTTATTTGTATTGTTTCGGAGCTGTTTCATTTTATAGTTAATAACAGCGTACCAAATGGGCCACGATATTTTCTCTTTGAGACCAATTCAATAAATTAGAATCGTTATTTTTATAGCATGCGTTTTAGAGTCATTTTGTAAGCATTCTTGCGAGTGGCATGTTTTAAAATTATTTCTCGCTCACTTGCAATAAGCGAAAACATTCTGTTTTGGGTTCGTTGTCGCCAGTGTTGTCAGGCGTTAGCGAAAAAAAAGTAACGAAATACGTTACTCGTTACTTGGAAATAAAAGGAACGCGTTACGGTTACCACCAAAAAAAATACACGTTACCTTTGCGTTACATATTTGTACGAAATAACACGTTTTATTCTTTGACGTTACAGATATGCATAAGGGCCATATTTCGAGAAACATTATGTCCATTGAGAAACTGAACATAATTGGCTTATATTTTTTACGGTTGCACCTAAATACGCACGAGAAAAAAACGCTATGAAAAACGCAAAAAGCGCGAAACTTTATATAACTTGGCGCCTAGAAAAAAATATATCAATTAAGTGAATGTTTTTTAGGCTTCGGGGAAAATATGTAACGAGCAACGTAACTACGTTACACGTTCTCGAAACCAGTAACCTAAGTACGTTAGCCGTTTGCCGTATGAAAATGCAACGAGTACGTTACAACGTTGCCGGGAAATGTAGAGCGTTACCGGGGTAACGCCGTTACATGTAACGCGTTACCTACACCACTGGTTATCTACCACTTTTGACATCATGTGTTGCGGTCCTCCAAGTCTATGCCTCTGCACTCACCTCGGGTAAAACGCCGGAGGCCAGGGAACGAAAAGCACGTGCGACCGCTCCAAAGAAGTGCGAGCGTGCGTAGAGCACACCCACCACGTTGGCTGATATTATAGACGTTTTCTGTTTTCTGTCGTTCTCAGTCACGTGAGTTTCGTATCTGATATCCGGGACGAAAATAATATAAAGCCTTTTAACGTGGAATATGCAAGAAAATATTCGCAACTCCAGCCCGCCGCTCGCCCTCCCGTGGACGAACGGGGAACCAGAGGAACGGGGACGGCAGCGGCGGCGACGGCGCGGAAGCGGTGGCAGGGGCTGTCGGCCTTGATGCGTGAAGCCGTTTTAACGAAAAAAGTGAGCGCATTAAAATATGAAGTCTTGTGCTCCGCCTTGCAACAGCGTTGCACGAAGGACAGGGAGGTCTAATTTCATTAAGGACTTTTCGTATATCGCATACGCTTCGGATTTCTGGCCTTGAGCATGGTCGCCAACTCAATCTCTGCTCAACGTGCCGGCAAACGCTCCCGCTAGAGCTGTAGCATACGGTGTACGAAAAGTCGATTCATTGCTCTCAACTGGTCGCGCAACGATATGTCGAGCAATTCACATCGGTGATGGTCTTAAGGCCGTAGGAACATGACTATTTATTTTAAGCACTTTTAAACGTTAAAATACGCGTACTTGCTTTCAGATAATTACAAAGCTAATAAAGAAATGCCCGAAGCATTTTAAGCACTTTTGTGTTAGCCAGCCGTTCGTGAGGAGAGCTTAGAACGGCAGTTTTCGCGAGAGGGGCCGCAACATTGCAAATAACACGGTACAAAAAATGTACGGTATCTTAAAATATTTATTTTTAATAGAGCAATAAATAAAACCCCTAAACACGCCGATTACGGTAATACGCAGTTTTAGCATAGCGTTACCTCAGGCTACCGTGAGCACGGCAAAGCTCCTGGCGCGCCCTAGCTTCCAGTTGTAATGCAAAGGCGCAGCGCTAGCTTCCAGTTGTAATGCTACACCGTCGTAACAAACTTTCTATCAATAACCATAGAGCAGTTTGATCACGTGTTGCAATGCACTAAAATCAACACGGTGAGCAGCGAGTTGCGAGCCTGTGACACGAAGACATCAATACTGTGAACACTGTTCTTCCGAAGCTTGACGGCCACCTTGCGCGGCTCACTTTTTAGAGCACTAATGGCCAGGCAAAGCTCGAACACGATATCTTCATCACCCTCAAAAATATTTTGAAACAAACAGTGACGTGGCCGGTGCCTAAAACGCGCTCGCCTACCACAAAACTTCGCAAGTTGAGGTTTCTGCAACTTTTAAATATCAGCATGCCCGCTTTGCTAACGCGCATCAACATCTCCGTCACCTGTAATGTGCTCCTGCCCTAACCACTTCGCGTTTGTAGACAAATAAATCCTTTTTAGCGCACTGACCAGCGTCAGCGAGCAGGCGCTCGGGAAATGCTGGAGAACCTATCTCCGTCTCTTCCGCCATCTTGGAACTACCGCCCCGCCACCTATAAGGCGTTGGAGATGCGAATAGGTGAGGCAAAACAAAAATGTGTTACAATCACGCATTTTTCGTAAACACCTTCCAGCGGCGTGGAGAAATCAAAACGACGTTTTACCGCATACCAGAAGTGACGACGTTCAAGATGGCTGCGCCCTTGAGGAAAAGGCGTATGGGGCTTCAGTGGCCACTCTTTACGTTTCACTATATTACTCCTCGCACGACATACGAAGCACGGACGTCCCGACGACTGTAAACATAACTACATGAGCAGACGCTCCCGTGTTAATGGGTTTTAAAGGTCGCTAAAGTTTGTTCTTAGATGTTCTACTTATGGCGGGAACTCAATTAACACACTCTAAGCATCTATAGGGCTGTAGTCCTCAAGTTTGGGCAGCGCGTCTGGTGAGCAAAAGCAAATATTTCACACCGTTTCAATTGCGCATTGTTGGGCTTTTCTTTTCTTCCTCTCTCTCTGTTTACTCGCGGTTATAAGTTATTTTCTAAAAATTGCAATGTAAAAATGGCGGCCGACGGATTTTTCGAATACATGGGGCTCTATGGCACCAGAAACCGAAAACGAGCAAAAATGAACTCCATTTTGCCAATGAAATTTTCAAAAAATTACTTGTAACCTTTGAATAAGGTATCGCATCGGGCTGAAACTTTGGCACCTGGTTGTGACCTCTAGCGCTACCTTTGGCCAGAAAATGAGCGTTCCGCGATACCTAGTTTATTTTTGCGGTGAAAAAATGCCTGTAATTTGTTTTTGTGACACCCTCTTTATAAATGATATTGTGTCAACTGTGAGTACAAACATTAATATTCGCTTATTTGCCGATGATTGTGTTTTGTTTAAAACCATATCCTCTGTCTATGACCAAAATCTGCTTAATTCTTCTCTTAATCTAGTTGACGATTGGTGTAATACGTGGGAAATGCAACTGAATTCTGCGAAGACTGTTCACTTACGCATGGCTAGAAAAATTAAGACTTTGAAATTCACATATCAAGTAAATAATGTTAGAGTAACCGAAGTGAATGAATACAAATATCTTGGAGTAACCCTAACGAGCGATCGACGATGGTCGAGACGTATCCAAAACATCTGTTCCTTAGCTTTTCGAAAATTAGGTTTCCTACCACGCATATTAATATATGCTCCAACCTCCGTTAACCTCCAAGCGTACAACGCCTTGGTAAGGTCAAAAATAGAATAGGTCAGTATAATCTGGGATCTGAACACGAGAAAAGATGCATGAAAACTTGAGATGGTCCAGAGGAGAGCAATTCGTTTTATCTATGGAAAGTACAAGAGGCTTGTCTCCCCATACTCCTTAGTAGCAGCAAAGCAATATCATGTCCCTAGAACAGCGTAGGAAGATTGCAAGTACTGAAGTTCTTGTATCTTCTTACTATGACAAGCTGTGCGTCAACTCTAGTTCATATCTTACCTCATTATCTTCTAGAGCCACTATAGTCGGTTACAAGTGGAGTAGGTAGTAGAAGCTCCTCCCATAAGCGTGATGTGCCCGTTTCAAATCCATCCGCAGTGGAAAGATTAGTTCCCTGGAAACGCCCCTTGTTCCGCTTCAATGAATAGATAATGGCTACAGAGTGATGTCAACTTGTCTCCGACCCCCACTCTTTAAGAAAGCGACCTTTGCATTCATCGGAGAGGGAACCGAGCCCCTGAAAGTGGCCTTTGTATCCATCGGAGGGGGAACCTAACCCCCCAAAGTCGTCTTTGTTTCCATCGGTGGGGAAAACTTCTAATCTCCCTCTCGTGGCTTCCACAACGCAAAAGTCAATGTCAAAAGATAAAGCAAATATTCACAGGAAGGTAAAACCCTCTCCCGCATTGGCCACGATGTCACGAAAACGATGGGACGCTATTGGATGCGGGGGTGGCGGAGGGATATATGAATGCCTTTGAGGGGCATTTGGCGCTACCTTCTTGACCAGCAACTTACTATAGGAACCACCACCAGTTTTCTCTTCAACCAATATTTGCTCGAACTAACAATTTCAAATTTTCATATTTTCCACGCATCTCATAAGAATGGAACGCCTTCCCTTACAATATATTCACAGCCCCCAATTTGAATAAAGCCCTTGATGATCATCATTTTTAGGTATTGCCATTTGTTCTCTTGTGTTGTAAACCGCTTTGAACATATGTTGTACCACTTTTTGTTTTTTGCCGTTGGTTGTTATGAAAGTATTAAATAGTAATAATTATGAAAGCCATGCATAATGATGGTTGGAATGTCTTCTGTATCCTACACCTGCGTGGGCCTATCCAAAGGGCTGTAGTAGGTAAATAATTGATTATTAATTCAATAAATAACATTTTTTGTTCATTTATTTTAAATAAATAAATATATACATACATACATAAATAAATACATAAATAAATAAATAGATAAAGAAAGAAATGCGCCGCCAAAAACAGCGGCACGCCCTTTTAGATATTAAAAAAGGGGGCTTGTCACGGTGGGTTTTTATTGCCCTTAGGGCGGATAAATTTTATTTGCACCATGAAAAGAGTATCTTAAAATTTACTTCAGGGACCCTTGAAGCCGGCCGCGGATCGTTTACTCACGATGTCACGTGGTATCACCCACTGACGTAGGAGACAAGTTACTCGGCTAAGATTTGGAACAGCCCACGTGATATCCCGAGTAAACGATCCGGGAGTCTATTTTGGAACGGCCGGGATAATCACCTGGATACTGCACGGATTGGCTTCGTCTTGGGCTACGGCAAAAAGAAAATATAACAGAGATGGCCGAAAATAGCAGACGATCCCTTTGATCATGGATAAAGCACTCGAATAGACGATAGTGTTAGCCGCTTCGAAGTTTTTCTTTGACAGTGACGACGCAGTGTTTTCTGAGGTGGCTCCACCAGCTCCTTTTGCTCGCCTTCCTTTTGGGCTGTATATTGAGATCAAAATTACTCTATTCAGTGAGACATAAAAAGTTTGTTTTTATTAATCAGCGCGATCGCTGTAAGTCCAGGCCCAGGTGCCATAAACGCATATGTTCCACGCATCATAATTGGCACCAATTACGTTTTGCTGAAACTGCTTCCACAAGGTCTAGCGGTACAGCGCAAGGGGCTTTCTCAACAGTGACATGTAACTTACATTCGCTTTGACGCGAATATGATTACAAGATCACAGAGAAAATTTTCGAAACCCTTATAGACAATTTTTTGGGGGAGCAAGACGTGGTGGGCTTGTTGACTGATCATATACATGAAATCTTCGATGCCTTCATTGCTTTACAAGCGTCATCCTCTCATTATACGCACTCTGGAAATAAAAAATAAAAAAAAATACTTCCACATCATCTACTTCGTTTGAACATTTTCACTCTTTAAAGTAAGAATACAGAGTTTCCTCCAACGCCGAGGACGAGGATGCGGAGAAGCTCCTGTTTACGCTCGCGCTCTGATAATTACAACAAGTACACCTTCTTGGGGAAGGTGCACGGTATGGATGTGGTGCGGTTAATTCCTGCGTTTAAAACAGCGGATCGCAATAACCACACATAGATAGCTGCACTTCATTCTTTGTTCTTTCGATCGTCTGTCACCAAAGTCAACGGAGCAAAGGAGTTGTAGCGGCTGTTGGCGCAGAAAGCAGACGACGAACAGATCACGTGACGTATTTGCTCGATTTGATCCGACGTTATCGCCCGATCGAGGAGGGCGGCGTGAGTAATTACTCCGGAATAAACAACCCGTTTCTAGAACGCGATTTCTCACGTCATCGAGTAAGCGCGAGTAAGTTTTGAAACGCTACTGTTCGAAACCCTTACTCTGGAGTTGGATCGAGTAAATCTTAAAACTTGCCTTTGTTTAATTTTACACCAGAGCGCTATATAACCCTACGAGCCCCTGGAGCCAATCGGGCAGCGCCAAAAGCGCAACGTCATGGCGTGCGTCATATTTATGTTCATGTACTATTATCAGCTGAATCAGTCAAGCACAGTGACTCCGCCGCGACCGTGCTCCTTTTGTATACCCGTCCGTGTTTGCAAGTACGCCTCATACGTTCGAATGTGCTCGACTTATGGTAAAATAAAATATAGTCGGCGGCTGCAAATATCGTTCGATCAGATGTTTACTCCGTTTTTTCCTTTTGAATTCCTATTACAGAAGACGAGAATCCACCACCAGAACCTGCAGTATAACCTAGCGGCCACGGAATCAGGAGCATGGCGTTATCGGCGTCCAACGGCACCTGGCTGTCCAGTTCCGAGTCATCCGTGGAAGACGACGACGACCTTCCGGATGACTATGACTATGAAGAGTCCGCCACCCGCTACGACCTAGCAGACTTGGTGCCCACAGCGACGGTGTACGGTTCCACGCTGCTGCTCGGCCTGGTAGGGAACCTGCTCATCGTGTACACGGTGGCCAGATTTCAGCGTATGCGCAGCATCTCCAACATCTTTCTCGCCAGTCTCGCAACGGCGGACCTACTCATCGTGCTGCTTTGCATCCCCGTCAAGGTGAGAATGCATAGTGGAAGGAGAAGCGGTGCAAGTTTGAAATTAAATGCCAGCTGTCTAGGGATGAATGCCGCAGTGTCGAGAGAAAAGGACTTCAAATGAGGACCATAATTAGAGCCTTTCCCGATCTTAGTGCAATTCTGAACTAGCGAAACATGAAATGAAGTATTCACACAGCCCGCGAATTCACGGGAATGCCGTCCTGTGTGGAACCGCATGTTATTAAATTAAAAATGATCAAAATATGTATGTCCTTTATGGCAAGATACGGGAACATCTGCGTAAACTTTTAACCCTATTGGGGGAATATGAGAGAAACAAGGGACGACATCGGCCCCCACGGCGTTCGCTTTAAAGGGTCCGTGCACCGATATTCTGTTGGGACGTTTCTCACCTTAACCTACCTCACTGGCACTGGTGGGACGCAAGTATGCTGGTACGTGACGCCGCTGATCATGAGGCTTCTTGGTCACTGCGAACTTTCAAGGATAAAAACGGACTTACTTCTTCAGTCTCTTTCGGCTTAATTTCGTGGCGACTAATAGCTCGATGAGCATTCGGATTGGCCCGTAGCTATCAAGTTTTGAGCAGCGCTCCAGGTGAGCAAATTAAAATATTTGTGACTCGCGATTTGAACTTGCGTCATTCCGCTTTCACACTGCAGTTTCTTTTTATACTATTTTTCATTATGAGTGCCAGCGTAGCAGAGGCAGAGGTAGAGGCAAATGTGCAGTAAAGCCCTTTTATCCTGGGAAAAGTGGCACCATTGATTGTTGTGGAAATGCTCGAGACACGTTCCGCACACCACTTCTGGGAAGAACATGGCGTCTGAAATCTAGCTCAGCGCTGCGCTGTGCCGCCATGATATTCCCAAGGGCAGTACTTTGCACGTGCCTCGTGCATCGCCACACTTTGCGCTGCTTTTAAAACATGAAGCGGCTTTAATGTGCAGCCCCCCGCACCGCCATCTTCCGAGGTGCATATGCGGACTTGCGTGCGATTGTTTTAAATGCTTTATGCACCGAGACACGTTAACTGCCCGTGCCGCAGAGCACGCGAACTTGGCCGCTATCCAGAGGGAATCTCGGATGCCGGAGCGGCACCTACCGCCCATTCAATCAGGCAGGAGCGCATCGCTTTGAAGTGAGCAACGCGAGCAGACAAGAAGGGACGCACGTGTGAACTGTGCGGTCCTCGGCACCAGGCGGCGCGGCGTCAGCAAGGTCGGCGCTCCGGTGTTATCTCTGTGACGTCACTTCCGTGACCAAGTTTTCGTGACATCGACCTCCAAACATTGCACCCTCTTCCAAGTGCAGAAAAAGACGTAGTTCTACGTCAAAGAAAGCACCCCAATGTACTATTGACATGCCATTTACATGCCTCAAGCTCAGGTACAACGATGCCAAAATGTCCCGGAGCTCGAGACGCACCCGAGCGCCCCCAACCTGCCCCGAGCCAAATGGTGGTGTCCGTGGGACTGCCACTACGACGGTACTAATGATGTAGCATAGGATAATTTAGGTGGATCCAATATTTGTACGAATAATATTACATTACGCTTATCAATAAAAGTTTTTCTAGACAAATGATTCGGAAGAATCTCGAAATGTTAATTTTTTTTCACACCAGCGAAGTATAGCGGCCGGCACAAGGCAACATTACAGTTAATGGAGTAACCTGCTACGTTGCATATCAATCCACGGAGCACTTATCTCGGCCGCGAAAAGCCCCAAGTGTCCGCACTTTACGTTTACTATATTAATCTATGGGATATCACCTGATCGCGTGGCCACTTGTTCTGGCTGAGAGTTGAGGGGGTGAACTCTGCACAATTACTCTAATATTTGCTGCGATTGCTTGGAAGAAAAAACTAACGCGCGTTGGATAGGTTCGGAATGTCAAGGAATAATTGCAAGCAGTGTTTGCTGAAAGTACAACAATTGCTGCAAAGACCCTTTCTAATGCCGCGTTCCCAATGGCGGTTGAACCGTAATCGTAAAGTGGCTGCGAACACGGTTGCTGCCACCGAAAACACCGGCATTGATTTTTTTTTTTGTGATCTCAAAAGCTTTAAAAATGCCTTATTAACTAAAAAAGCATCACCGCGTAAAACATTATTTTCGGTGCGCGAAACAAATGTTCATAACTCCGTTTGTCCGTTTTATAGTTAGTGACAGGTTAAAGAGTTCAGGGCGAGGGAAAGGAAGGCTGGGAAGGAGGATGCAGGCGGAATGGCGGAGAGAGGGGAATGTTTCCTAATCTCCTCTCCAGCAATCCACCTGCTTCCTCCTCCCCAATCGTCCTTTCCCTCGCTCTGAAGTCTTAAGCGCGAAACACATGTACGACGAAACCGTCCGATCCGACGTCCGATCAGGCAATACGACGGTCGGAGGCGAGGGTTTTCGACGCTCTCCGGTGCTACGAAAACCCTCGTCCCCGGAGGTCATTCCGGCAGTTCGCACGTCGGATCGGACGGTTTCGTCGTACATGTGTTTCGCGCTTTAACCTGTCACCGACTATAGTTCTAGTTCACTGTACTGCTCCGAACTTTCAGTGTTTTTTGCCGAGTACCTTTTGATATCGATGCGCATCGTACCGACGTGCGGTCGTGCATCACTTACTGCGTGATATACGTGAAAGACCCCATGCTCACAGTGGTACTGTAATGGCTAAATTTATCATCTACAGTGGGTAACAATGTCGCCATACTATGCAGACTAAACTACCGCTGTATCAACAACAAACGATTAATTTGTTGTATAATTTTCGCCAAACCCTCGCGGTCATTTTCTTTTTTTTTTTCGCTTCGGCGAGTTTTTTTGGATAGAGTCATTCACGGGAGAGCCGCAGCGCGGTGCGACAACCTTTATTAGAGAGTTTTAGAATAGGGGGCCCCGAAGCTTGTGGGCCCCAAAAAAACGGAGGCCCACCACTGCGCATGCGTGGGACCCAAGCACCGTTTGGGGTTCTTGGTTGGCGCTCGCCCCCAACGCAAAACTCGAGAAATTGCGTGGGGCCCCTATTTGCTTGGGCCAGGTTGCGCCAGTAAACATGACGGTGCCCTTTCCACTCGCTTCGGACCAAATGTGTCATGGTTGCTGTAGTATTAGCCAATTTCATTGCCAATGAATGGTGTAACCGGTTTTCGCTTTGCTTTATCTCGCTCAAGTCACCAAGAATGACCCAGGCAGCACAAGACGTCAAGATGACGCCGAAATAAGGTCCTAAACGTCGGGCAACGTCGAAGTCCTTAACAAACTTTTTATCGACGGCATTGGTACGCCCACATGAGAGGTTCCGACAACGTCAAACACGCGACGTAGTGACAACATCATAAGCTTCACCTCGACGTCTTCAACAGTAATCGACGTCTGTTCGACGTCTTGTATGAGAAGTTATTTGAACGTCGAGCAGGAGACGTCGCAAGAATGTCCTGAGCAACACCTTAACGTCTTCGACATTAATCGACGTCAGTTTTACGTTTTCTCTGGGAAGTTATTTGAACGTCGAGCACGAGACGTCCCAACAATGTCCTGAGAAACACCTTCACGTCATTGGCAATAATAGACGTCAGTTCTACGTTTTCTCCGGGAAGTTCTTTGAACGTGGAGCACGAGACGTCCTAACAATGTCCTGAGCAACACCTTGATGTCATCGACATTATTCGACGTCATTTCTACGCTTTTTTTGGGGGGGGAGGTTCTCCGAACGTTGAGCGCGAGACGTCCCAACAATTTCTGAGCAACAACTTGACGTCATTGGCCTTAATAGAGGTCAGTTCAACGTTTTCTCCGGGAAGTTCTGTGTACGTTGAGCGCGAGACGTCCCAACGATTTCTGAGCGAACATCTTGATCACCCTGAACAAGCGCCTTATAGAGCCCAAGGTGCTGTCATATCACTTTTAAAATTTATCATCAATGTCAGCATTTTTGATACTGTGCACGCAATTCACCTTTCAACCTGGCTGAGCTGCAGAAATCTCTTACAATAATATCATTCTCGTGATTGTTGTTTTAGCGGGAATGGCTTAAAATGCCGAGAATTCACAACAGCAAAAACCAGGATTTAGCTCTAAGTCAGTGGGGCTATTTATAGCATTTTTAGCGTTTCTAACCTAATATCAGCGTGTTTGAAGCTGTAAGAGAATGATAATAATGTAAGAGATTTCTGCAGCTGAGCCAGGTTGAAGGGTGGACAGCACGCACAGTATCGAAAACGCTGTCATTGACGTGAAATCTTAAAAGTGATATGGCAGGTCCTTGGGCACTACAGGACGCTTGTTTAGGGTGACTCCGAATTACACCCAAGACTGTGTATTCATGGAAGTGGCCGAAATTACCGATCACTAGGGAGCTGAGAGAGCACCGTTCCCATGATTCCTGGAGTGCGGTCCGGGGTGCTTGTGGGATTAAGCAAATGAGCTATTCCGTCCGAATATACATACTTTCGCGAACATACCTTCGAGCAACGAAGCCAGATCTGGTTGACTCCATTTTTCCAGGGTGACCCAAATCTAGACCGTTATCAATTGACATCCCGTTCAGTCTCGATGTATCCTCAGTGTTTTATGGTCATTAATTGTGACCTTATTTCAACATTGACATAACGTTATCACAGACGTACGCTCGACATTTTATGTCGTTAAATGGGACGTTATGATATCGTTAATATGACGTTCTCAATTGACATCCCGTTCAGTTTAGACGTATACACGACATTTTATGGTCTATAAATGGGACATTGTTTCAATGTTGATATAACGTTACCAATTAACTTTCTGCCCTATTCAGACGTACACTCGACGTTCTAAGGTCGTTAAGTGGGACGTTATGTCGACGTAAAATCCACGCGTTTTTCCAGACATTAGCCTTTCCATATTACGTCGAAGGGACATGACGTTCAGACTTTCGACGTTCTTTCGACATGTGGTTCCTGAGGTCATCGACTTTCTTTCGACGTTTTTCCAACGTATCTGTGCTGCCTGGGGAGGGGTGGGCTAGCCTCATTTAAAGATCGTCCCTGATCCTGGCCTTTCCTAAGCCTAAAGAGATGCGGTTTATTTATTTATTTATTTATTGTACCCTCAGTGCCCGAGGGAATTACAGAGGGGAGTGGGTTACAAAAGGAAAATCACTAAAAAAACAAAATGACAACCTAAGAATAGAAACACGAACATAAAAACCTTAACTTAGAAAATTGGTTAAACAACGCTTAAACATAATGGCATCTGTTACAGACACAACTGACAATGGAAGGTGGTTCCACGTGATTGTTGTTTTGGGGATGAATGAATTATAAAAAGTAGTGGTTCTACAAACAGGTAGACCGGTTTTGTGTTGGTGATCGACGCGTGGCGAGACATATGAGAGAGGAGTTAGTAATTTTTGATGCAAGGAAGAATTGTGATA
Source organism: Ixodes persulcatus (assembly GCA_013358835.2). Lineage (NCBI taxonomy): Eukaryota > Metazoa > Arthropoda > Arachnida > Ixodida > Ixodidae > Ixodes > Ixodes persulcatus. The sequence goes on from JABSTQ010010261.1 coordinate 1,465,106, forward strand.
ATAAATTTTATGAAACAGACAAAGACGGATAACTGACGACGTGAAGAAAGGTTAGGTAGGTTTAAAAGCGTTTTCATGGATGTTACGCTTGCACTACGGTGATAGTTAGTAAGAATGTATCGAACAGATCTATTTTGAATAGCTTCGACTGCTGTTGTAAGTAAGTTAGTACTGGGATCCCATATAGAGGAGGCGTATTCCAATTTGGAGCGGACAAGGGTTTTGTAGAGTAGTAGCTTGAGAGATACAGGGACAGATGGAAAATTAAGTTTGAGGAAGCCAAGCATGCGGTTAGCATTGTTAGTTATGCAGCGAATATGAGGCTCCCAAGGCAAGTTCGATGAAATATAGATCCCCAAGTACTTATACGGTGGTACACCTTCCAACAAAACACTGTTCAGATAGTAGAAAGAAGAGTGCGAGATAAGTCGCAGCAGTATGCTCGCTCGCGTTCGTCTCAGTTATGGCAGAGTTGAAGGCCTCATTGATGCTAGATGCCTTGCGGTCTACCCACCATTTTTTTAGGGGCGAAGCTCCTTGCCCGTCCGGCGTCCGTGCTCACAAAAAAAGAAAAAATGTTTGCGCAGGCGACAGGATTCGAATCTGTGCTGGGAGACCCCAATGAATTTCTAGTCTATCGCCTTGACCACTCGGCCACGACTGCGGGACAAGTAGGGGGCTCTGAGATGTGGTACTAACTCAAGAGCTGGGGATGTCGTGGATGAAACGTTGCATGTAGCCGCTCAACGTCTATACAGGAGAGGGCGCTGCGGTCAAATGCGTATATAATCGCGTTAAACTTTGCATGCATGGCTCTGTATTTCACCGACCATAAAGCAGTAGTAATGAAGTCGAAACGCAACCCGGAACTCAGCACTACCTATGAGCAATAAAAAAAAAAACAGCACCATCAGGACTACCTATGAACAATAAAATCAGTATCATCAGCACCACCAAAGCTTCGCCCCAATCAACATCATTCACCACGTGGAGATGCGGTCATTTTTTTTCCATCATCCAATAAGAGCCTCGGTGTATTTACATCATCGCAATCCCTGTGCAAGAAGCAGACGAACTTGCGTTCCGCATGGGTAAGCAAATCTCTCAGTGAATTGTAAAATAGTCTGAGTCACGTGAAGTTAAAGAAAGATAGTCGTTTTGTAAGAAGATCTTTGGGTTACCGTGAACACTTTTTATACTAGGCAGACATTACCGTTGAAAGAAAGATATCCGGGACGCTGCACAATACACTGCCGGCACTACAAACACTGCGAGTTTAATTTTAGGAGATGGATGAAGAAAGAATAAACATTTAATACTGGAACAACACAACCAGATCTTTTATAAAAGATGTGAAAGATGAGGTTGTGTTGTCCCAGTGGTAATTGTTTATTCTTTCTTCATCCAGTATTTGAACCAACACGCTCTTCTCCCAAGTAATTTTAGGAGACCTTCGTCCTTAAGTTTAGCGGTCCGTGTTCATGGGACACTGTAACGTCACATGACCTCATGATGTCATGAGATACGTTGACGTCACGCGAAACCTGATTCTTAATTAAATTTAGCTTGAATATTTGCGACCTTTATTTAGCGGAAAAATCTTTCCGCTAAATGATTCAGGAAAACTATTTGCAATTGTTAGCGCGAAAGTTGTGACGTCTTGTTAGGTTACGCCACGTGACACTGCGACATCACTATGCGCGACACTGATTCGCCGCAAAATTGAGTGGAAAATGTTGTTCCGCTCGATTCAGTGGCTCACAATATACAGCAGTGAACAATATGAGCGACAACGCTCCATCCTCACTACTTTTGCTCTGATTAGATTCACCTCAATCTCCGTTAACTTTCGATGTGTCAATGGGTTAAGAAACTGGAACCTAAACCTCAAGTTCCAGCCCCGTTTTGGACCAGAAAGTCCCGAATCACAGGAAGGTCCTACAACCAAGCATGACGGGCTGCTCCCTGGATGCTGGGTGTTTTGTTTTAGGCTTTACAATTTGTTTTAAGAAAACCGCGAATGCCACACTAACGCTGTCCGTACAGACGACAATAGGGCACAGTAGTGCGCTGAAGTTGCCGCTCGTGCAACAGGCGCAGACCTGGCGTTGCGAAACCGCGGATGATATTAGCCGATAAAATCGCGCAGGCGCGTATTCGTCCCCACATCATTCCGCCTCTTGTACGAGTATTGAATTTAGCCCAGAACCACGCTTCCCACTTGCTCCACGTCTTTCCACAATTGACTGATTTTGTAGTTTTAGATTACGCGCATGAAGCTCCTAATTAAAACCAGATGTTTATAACCACTAATTTAAAAAAAAGTTAGAAAAATTGAGCTATTTAAATGGCATATTGTTACGATTAGCCCCCTGTAGTGGGCGCCCCTCGCTGT